>OX031007.1:231979558-233229558 GCA_943735925.1 Pollenia amentaria | reverse complement strand
CATTGGAATTGACAATCAAATCGTGAAAAGATTGGGAACGATCTTGGATGTTTTAAACTGCAAAGAAAATGTCAATTCTACAAAATATGGAGAATATGCGTCGAAAACTGCATCTCTTTTAGCAGAAATGTATCCACAGAAGAAGTTGACCCCGACCGTCCATAAAATATTGGCGCATGGCAAAGATATAATTGAGTACCAGCCTTTGCCAATTGGAGAGCTTTCTGAAGAAGCACAGGAGTCTCTTAACAAATTTTATAAAAAATATAGATTGCAGAACACATTCAAAGCATCAAGGGTAAGGCAAAATAAGGACCTCTTCAACATGTTGGCAGCATCTTCCGATCCACTTATTTCTTCCCTGCGGCATGTGAAGTCACGAATAGAGTTACAAAATAATTATAGTTTAGAAATTGTTAGTCTTTTAGATATACCTTCTCTTACGAATTGTGATGAATATTTTACAGAAAATTGAAAAAATAAATTTAAAAAAATAAATAATTTTTTTTTTTAATTTGTTGGGTAATAATTTAAAACATAAAACCCTTAAGAAAAAAAATAAAAACAATCTAAAAATGTCAAAATAATTTTTTTTAGTTACCATAAAATTGATTTTTCTACTAATTTTAACTTTGATAACCCATAAGTAGGCCCCTACAAAGCGTAGCACCCTTTCCAAACGCTCATTTCATAGGCTGAACAGTTATCTATCATATGCTGTTTAAACTGTTCAATTATCTTATTCGGTTCAAAAGATATGATTTTTGCAACGAAAAAACTCAAATGGCGCCACTGTGCGCCGGGTGCCCCGCTTGACAGTATTTTCAACTAGTACAATGTTAATAGAAGTAAACAAATTATTGTAATTATTAATCCTAACATGTTCGGAGACAGCCATAATATGGCTGTGGCTTCTTGATGGACGTCTTATTTAACCATAATATGGTTGCCAGTAGCAATAACATATTTAAAGTTACCATAATATGTTTAAAAGATGTCCGTTAAAAATAATTTTGTTGGAGGTAAATTATATTAAATGATGTGCTTTCTCTTAAGGGTACATTAAAAAAACACCCATTTCAATGTACATATTTTTTAAAAAAGAGGTTGCTTGTTGAATCACACATGTACATATCTAGGACATATGTAAGTGTGTGTAATTCGTGCATGTGTGTATGAGTTTATGTAAAACTGTATTTATTTATAATATAAATACCGACAGACAATCTTTCTGTTTCATTTTAACCGTGCTAAATATAGAGAGATATTTTTTTGTTCTTATTCAATATTTTATGCACATTTTTTTATTATTTGGATGCTTTTTTTGTTCTGTTGTCATTTTAAAAATTAGCAGCCCGAGTGTTCCAAAAACAAAATAATAACAACGGCAAATAAAACAAAAAAAAGTTATCAAAATATTGCAAAATGCATACGCTTTGATAACTTATTGTTGTTAACTTACAAATGTTCATACATATACAAACAAATTATACTATATATGGGCATTTCCAGCAAAAAGTCTACGGCCTGTAACGAAACGCCAGCAAGCAAATACCCAATAAAAAAAAGGGAGAAATGTAAGAGTTTCGCTTACCATATCACTTACAGAGGCATGAATTTTATATGGTGAGTTCCCAATTTGAAGCAATACATTTTTGACACAGAAAGCGCCGTATTCAACGCATATTAAAACTGGTAAGTGTAGCTATCAGCTTTACGCACTGGATGTTTTTTACAGGTATATTTTAGTATTCTCCCTTACAAACCTGCTTTGTAGTCAGAGAAGGCCGTCGCACTTGAAATTTTATTTTTTTTATAAACTTGCAAAATGTTCGTTCACTTACTTTACTGCATCACCGTATGTCTTATTGCGTAGCGCATAATTATGTGTTTATATCTTAAAATGTCCCATTAGGATTCGCAAAATGATAAAAATTTTCATTGGGTACTAGGCTATTCAAACGATTAACCGTTGTTCTAATAATCGATTAATTTTGGTCCATTAACTTTTCGAATAATTGAAAATGGCTTATTTTTGAATAACAAATAATTCGAATAATTTATGGCGATTAATCGAAAATTTGTTTCTTCACAGAACATATGTATTAGTTTTTTTTTCTTTTATGTAAAAAAGAAGCCGGTACGTTTTAAATACACTTTTATGGTTTCTTAACTCAGGAACATTTCATTCGAGTAATGATTCAGATGAAGAAGATTATTTTTTAAAGACGGATGAAAACAACCTTCTACCAGACCTTAACAAGACTCTTAAAAGTATTAAAATTGTTAAGAAAACTACAAAAAAAATTGGATATGCTTTAATACGCTCTTCTTTGAATCTCTCCAACGTCAACAATAAGTGAAAGAATATTTTCTAAATCAAATTTCATCGAAACAAAAGAAAGAAATCGTTTGAAACATAATCATTTAAACTGAATACTCTTTTTTTAAGATTATTTTAGAAGATTGGAGTAAATTTTGATGCTATTTTTTATTAAGCAAGTTTTCCTCGTTTATTACATGAAGTACCTTTTGTTATATTATTCTTACTTTTTAATAAAGCTATTTTTATTATTTTTAAACTTCTAAACTAAACAAAATTAAAATTATTCGATTAACCGAATAATTTTAATTTCTTCGATTAAATTTTTACCTCGATTAAATATTCGCGCGTTTAATCGATTAATCCAAAACATCGATTAGTTGATAACCCTATTGGGTACGCTTGTATTTCGATTAAACTTTTACCTCGAATAAATATTCGCGCGATTAACCGATTAATCCAAAACATCGATTAGTTGAATGCCCTATTGGGTACGCTTGTATTTTAAGCCTATGTTATACCTTTTGTTAGTAAATGTTGAGCTTTAAAAAAGGAAATTATACATATAAAACTTTTTAGAAACAATTTTAATTAATTCCTGGCGTTTCGTTACAAAATGTCAACTTTTCTCTGGAAATGCCCATATGTATGGATGAAAAGGCTTGTATTTTTCCATACATAAATATATTGTTTACATAACATCCCAACCAGCATTTCCAGAATATTGATCTTACACCCGATAGAAAATATATGTATTTAGTCTGGATCCGTTTAAGTAGCGGAGTTGATTTAACGATTTCCGCCTGCATGTTGGAAACAACCATGCGAAGACCCCAGATATGATGAACATTTGGTTGTTAGATATTTATGTCACATATTCTACGGAAATTTGAGCAAAGGTCAAAACCCATAGACGATATTTTTCTTTTTAATCTTTTAATTTCCTTTAATAATCCATGAAAGTTAATAATTTCTTAGAGCTTGAGTAAATAATAAGCATTTTTAAAACCAATAAAAAATATGTACACAGAAAAAAGTTTTTTATCAATTAAACAAATTGTTTAAAAAGAATTTCAATTTAATTAATGTAATAATTGAATCAATTATTTTTTTAGTTGAAAGAAAATTAAAAATATAATTTTGATTTAATTAATATTTTAGTTGTTTTGAAATAAATTTGTAATTAAAAAATTCATTAAATATCAAAAAATATTAATTGAATTTTTTTTCGTTTGAAATAAAATAATTTAAACTTGTAGAATTGTTGTTGGGAATTGTCAATATTTATTTAACTAAATTATCACAATGTTTGAAATGGCAAAGTTTTTTGATCATTTTGTTAATTAAGAAGAAAAAAATTTCAAAATTCAAAAACTTTTAGTAATCAATATAATCAACAAATTGTTTGCTTGATATTATGAATTTGGTATAAATTTGGTGATTAGAGAAATTTTTTAATTTTTTCTGTGTATAGAAAAATATCCAAAAAAATTTTTACAGTTGGTTTAAAATATAATTATCTGTTATAGAAAAAAAAATTGTATCTCTTTATCCAAAAAATGAATTTTTACAATCATTTTCTCGAAACAATAAAAACCAAGGTCATTTTTGATTTTAGCGCCCTTTTGTACCGTAAAATGTAGACAATCACAAAAACTTTTTTTACATATTTAAATTTTTGTTGTTTTTTTTATTAAACAGTATTAATTTAAATTTATATTTCACAGTATTTGTAGTTAATTTTCTTTCAAACTCCTGAAAACTATGGAAATTTTAGCAAAAATCACAAAAATTAGTTTTAAAAAAAAAATATTTTTTTATGTTGTGGTTAAAATTTTTCAATTGTTTTTCTTGTAGTTATTAGAAAACAGTGTACATTTTCGAAAACAGAAAAAAAACCCATAGAAGATATTTTTTTCTTTCTTTTTTAATATTCCATCACATTTTTAGAGCTTAAGTAACTAATAACCATTTTTTAAATCACTACCAAAAACTTATCTACAAGAAAAGATTTTTTATGCACGTGCACCTGCAAATTTATTATTAAAAAAGTTGTTTTTGGGAAAACATAATTTTTCATTAAAAGATTTTGTTTGTTGTGCTTAACTCACAATTTTTATAATTGATAAAAATACTGATATTTATTGTTGGAGGATATGCTGTTCCTATGCGCATTTCACTAGTTACTTAGGCCAAATCATCAGGAAACGTTCTCCTAAATTATTTTAGAAAAGCCAAAAATATCAGCAAGCAAGACTACAGAGGGAATGAGAATTAAATACACTCAAAAAGTCTTATTTGCAACGATAGCAAAGCTTAAACAAAATATCAACAATAAAATAGTGAGTTTATCTTTTCTTTGGTGCTACTAAAGTAGCAATTTGCCACTTTTTCGAGTGCTTGGATACTATTTTGCTACTTTTATAAAATGCACCCAAATTTGATACTTTTTGTAATTCTTGCCACTTTTTTGGTACTATTTACTAAATTATTAGATACTTTTTGAACTTTCTGTTTTATTACAACTCCCAGCTTTAATATGAACTGTAATTGTTTCAATATATATGTAAGCAAGCTTATCTGAAATGATTTTTTATCTACCCTAATAAGTTTATGCATTTATTGCGAACATCCCAGCAAAAACTTGTTAATGACTTGCAATTACTGAACAACTTACTTTTCAATGACAACTTTATACCTTCTGCATTACATAGAAGTAGTTAAGTAATGGCTGACATATAATCTGACACATAAGCACTTGTTTATTAGCTGGTTAACGAAATTTATAATTAATTCATATTAAAATGCATTTAAGGTTGTATTTATTCAAATCGAATACAAATTGATTTTAAATACATGTTTGTTCTTACAGTTGGCTTTTTTTGTTTCTTATAAATGAAGAACAATTTGTAATAGAATTGAATATGAATAATTTAAATACTTCATACTTAATTGATGTAAATGCAGGGTAGTGAAATTAGAAAGTAAATTAAATTAAAAACTGAATTTGGTTGCCAAATTATATATATATATATATATATAACATCCCAGCAAAAACTTACATTGCAAAGTAATGAGTTAAACAGCTAATATAACTACTCTTCACCACTTATACATTGGCATTTTAACTCATTATTTTAACACGGTGATGTCATTGGAGGCAAGTACTAACCACCCTCGCTTACAAATAGGGAGTTAAATAAGTCATTACCACATTCGCTTACAAATAGGGAGTTAAATAAGTCATTACCACGTTTGCTTACAAATAGACACTTTACATTGTTATACACAAAACTGAATTTGTCAAACTAATTATGTATGTCTTTAATTTAATTTGCTTTCTAATGCAAAATGTAACTACCCTTCATCAAGGACATATTCATACCCAATAAACCAGAGAGCGATATGATTGCAAAAACGATATTTTCATGGAAAAACGATATTATAAGGAAATGTACAATTTAAATACTATAGTTTATGATACAAGATCGATATCATATATTATAATTTATATCACCTAGACGATATCGTTATAATATCGTTTGGTTGATTGGTTAGTGCAGTTGTTATTCAAAATTTTAATTTTAAAATACATATCAAAATCAATTAAGTATTCAAATTCATATTCATTTATACCAAATAAAAAAAAAACAAATTGTAAGAACAAATCGTTACCTAAAACGCAAAAAGCCCTATCTAATATTTTAAAAATTGTACAGGAGAAGCAAAAAACTATTTAAAATGGTAAATTGATAAATTGCCTTAAACTGTTTATAATTAATTTTCTTCTATTATTCTTGTTAAACCTACCAGTGGTTTTGACAAATATGTAACAATGTTGCATATAATGCAAGCTGTTAGGTTTATCTATTAGCGTTTATCGTATAATATTTTGTAGATAGGGCTTTTTGTTTTTTGTTAATAAAATCGCTTATTTTCTTCGAAAGATTCCAAAATTTGTTGTGGACATTTGTGTTGATGCAATACATCAGAATCAATGAAAAAGTCGATTTTTAATTTTTCGTTAGCTAGGGCCTTTTGCGTTTTAGGTAACGAAATATGTACATATGTATTTAAAATCAATTTGTATTAGATTTTAATAAATAAAAACATAAATGTATTTTATTATGAATTAATTATAAATTTCGTTAATCAACTCATAAACAAGTGCTTATGTATCAGATTATATGTCAGTCATTACTTAACTACTTCTATGTAATGCAGATGGTATGAAGTAGTCATTGAAAATTAAGTTGTTCAGTAATTTCAAGTCATTACCTAGTTTTTGCTGGGATTTAAATAAAAATTTTCATGGTTTAATGCTTATTTTATTCGTTATATAAATAAGTCATTACCACTAACTTCGATAATTATCAAAGCTTGGTATATAACGAATATAATAGAATTATAATTTATAAAAATGTAACATTTTTGCTTTTATAATTTTTTTAATAAATTTTTTAAAAGTTTTTATTTATTGATTTTTTTTGAAAAATTTACCCATTATTTTTTGAATATCTCCGAAACTATTGAAAATAAAAAAAAAAACTATTGGTAAGATGCCTAAAAGGGAATTTAATTCCAAATAATTCGCTAGTAATAGCATCCAAATCGGACATATCGCTCCCAAGTCATGATGAAATATACATATTAGCATCATGCCCCCAACAATGAATAATACATAAAATTAACATTTGTCCTCCGATTTTCATGAAATATGCCTCATTTTATTCATACTCGTGGCTTTTAGATTAAGGATTAAAATGTCAAATTTTTGTCCTTATAACTTTTGTATGAATTTTTGAAAACAAAAATAATACTAATTTTGCAAAAAATATATTGCCACTAATTTCTGAATAACTTCGAAACAGTTGAAAATATAAAAAAATTTATATGGATGACTTAAAGGCTTTTAAAAAACTAGACCTGATAGAACCAATCATTGAACAGATTTGGATTCAGCAAGCTAAGGTCAATTAAAATCACATGAAAAAGTTTTTGCTTACATCTGATATAATTTTTTCTGGATTTGCTTTACCATTTAAAATTGCTATTGAAAATTTAACATAAATTAAACCTTACTTGTACTATTTTAAAACATGTGCTACCATTTTTTTTTCTTAAATCATTTTTTGGTGCCACTTTTTTTGTAAAAATCACCTTTTTTTTTTTGGTACTTTTTGAAAATATGCAACGGTAACGCTCACTAAAAGAATTCACATAAAATTTTTTCGCAGTTAGTTCTAAACAGTGTTTAAATTGCTTGCTTTAAAATAGCAACAGTCGCACATTTTTGCTTTGTTTACATTTTTTGCAGCAAATTAAAAAACTGTGTGTCTAAGTGTTTACTTAACTCTTTGATAACGAGTCAGCAAAAGCAAAAAAGCAAAAGCAAAACAAAGAGAGTAAATAATTTGTTTAAACTCGCTATGTGCATGTACTCTGCTAAATCTGTCAGCAAAGAAGCCACTTAAGAAAACAAATTTTCTGTTGCTGTAAGTATTAAGTTTTTGATTGTTTTTTTTTTGCTTTTGATGCGCTTAAAGTCAGCAAGTTAACTTCTTTGCTGTTGCTGTCGAATTTGTTTCGAATTTTTTTGGTATTTTGCGTTTTTTTTTTTTAATAAATAGGTACATACATACGTAAATGAAACTACACGTTTTTTTAAACTAATTTGTTTATTTTGTGTTATGTAATTATGTATATATTCTAGGAAACTAACGCCTGCAACAGCAAGCAACAGCAATGAAGTCAAAAACAGCAAAGAAGTTAATACTCGCTGAATTTAAGCACATCAATTTACAGTTAAGCCAAAGCAAAAAAAAAAATAAACAAAAACTTATTACTTACAGCAACAGCAATTTTTTTTTTCAAGTGGTTGCTTGGCTGGCTTTTTAAGCTGAGAACATAAACATGGTGAGAATAAATAAATTATTTACTCTCACTTTTTCTGCGTTTGCTTTTGCTTTTTGCTTTTACTGTGTTCTTTTTCTTAAGTTAAGTTAAGCAATTACAAAAACATTAAAAATAGTCAAGCATTTTTAAACACTGGTTCTAAATACATATAGTGAACGGTCTAAGAAAAAAATTTCAATCTCGTACTTATTATATTGTTATTTATCGATATATAAATTTTTATGTACAACATAATGTGCTGTTTCCATAACACAAGTGATTAAACGTGTAGTAAAATTTATATGAAAAGCACTCCGTTTTTTCAGTGTTTTTCTTATAAATTTTACTACACGTTCAATCACTTGTGTTGTGAAAATAGCACATTAGGTTTTTTTTTTTTTTTTTTTTGTCTTTGGGACACAGCACTGTGCGTCGTACGAACGTAGGACGTCACACCGAAATAACTTTTTCAAACACGCTTCTCTTACCCACAATACCGTCGTTAACGTATTTTGTTTTCTTTAAAAATAATTCCAAAATTATTCAAATTATTGTTAATTGTTTATCCTTTTATTTTGTTATCAAGTATTCAATTTGAAAACACAAAAATAATTTGATTTTATATTTTTGAATTTTTTATTTTCTATGACAATACGGTCGTAATCGGCGTATTATATAGAATTATATCTATGTCCACGTACGACGTAGATACGCTTTTACGTTTACGCCGCAATTGTGTGTCTTTGTATAAGATATTATACGTTTTAATTTGCCAACGCATCCATGTCATACGCTACTACGTTCATACGGTGCAACTGTGTTCCTACGGTACATTTTGTTGTTACGAATGGGATTATCTCTCTGCAGAAAATATAAATTTCGACGTAAGAATTAAAAATATTCCTTTTCGATGACAGCAATAAGGAATTAAAACATTTCCTGCAATCCATAAATAGAAGCTGAATACATACCTATGATTATTTGAACGGTATGTTAAAATATAAATAAACGCTCTAATGCCAAACTTAAGAAAAGACGGAAAATATTAAACGAATAACCCTGCGAGAAATTTGTGTCAATTGCTCTTAAAGCACTTATCCCGTGACCAGTGAACAAAATCTTATAATTAAAAGGAACGAATTGTGACAGGTGAAAACAAGATCTATCACTTAACTGGTGATAATGGGTTTAGAGCGTAGTTAGTCCAGAGGAAAGGTAATTGGCACAAAACTATTCATGTGACTGATTCTCTCTAGGTTTATTACTTTATATTAAGGGGATCTATCATATTGACAGGGTCATTTGTGACAATATCTGCGACAGGCATTATTTTAACCAAAATTGGATGTGTCTATTAAGGTTATTTCAGTGACCTGTTACAAAGTGTCAAAAAGGTGCCAATTAACCCCTAGTGGGACATCGCCATGTTAAAGTGACTTGTCACGTAACAAGTTTAGTGTTAGTTTCCTTTCCCCTAGGGAAATTTTTAGGGTATTTTTGGGCCTCTGAGCTAAAAAAAAATATTTGTAAGGCCTTACAATGAGTCGCTTACCTTCCAGGTGAGAAAAAATCAAGGAGTGCCTTGAGGCACCCTGGAGCATTTCGTAATAAAAACCCATTACATTTTTGGAGAGCTTAGTTCATTAGTTTTTACTGGGAAAAAAACTAACGCAACAAATCAAAAATAAACTTTTATATTAATTCGAATGTGTTTTCTAATAGCCTATTTCCAATGTGCGAAAGAATTCTTTCGTTTGCATAACTACATTCAAAACAAAAACAAAGTCTAAAAATTTGTTTTTGTTTTCAATGTAGTTATACGAAAGAAAGAATTCTTTCGCACATCGGAAATAGGCTATAAGAGTCAAATTACAATTTAAAAAGCTTTTATACTTTAATAGTCCTATTCCCTCAATATTTTCCAGGAATATTTTTTATGTACTATTAAAGTATAAAAGCTTTTTAAATTGTAATTTGACTTAGAATACACACTCGAATTAATATAAAAATTTATAATAAAAATTAAACTCAACATGAGAACTAAAATTCCCAGATTATTTTTGTTCAAATCAAAAAAAATATTCTTTTGTTTATAATAATCAAAGAAACAATTTTTATTTTTTGAGCCAAATAAAGGAATATTCCATTTGGAACAGAAGCATTGTGTTCGAGATTATTTACAATGCCCTAAGAGCTTTTAACAGCTTTCGAAGCTTCCACAAATATTGTGCTTCATCTTTTAGCAACTGTAAAAACGATAACTTAATATAAATAAATTATATATATGTATAGTGGACGTCAGTACAACTTTTGTGAAGAGTGCCTTGAGGCACTCTGAGGCATTAGAGGGTTTATGTATATGGAATTTGTAGTTAAGTTAACAAATATTTTACTTAAGATACTAATGTGACATAAAAAGCTTGCGGTATACACCACACTCCGCGCTCTCCGCGCTGAATTCAGAGAAAGGCTGTTCTCAAGACAAATAACAATTAAGTATGTATGCAATTTTGTTTTATCAAAAATTGTGTGTAATTTTTGGTTTGTTGTTTTAAAATGAAAAATAAATAAATAATTTTCTCATGTTTTTTATTGATTTGGGTTAAGAACAATGTGTTGTCGAAAGGACACCATTATGTTGATAATATATTAAAATTTTGTTGTCAGAATAAGACCAAATGGTGACAAAATTACAACAAGGCGTAAACGTTGTTGGCTCACTTATGACAACGGATGGTGTAAATTTTGGTATTTTTATACCGCATTTTTCACTCTGTGTACATGTGAGCGAAAATCTACTATTACCTCGAATTTTCGCTCAAAAAACATAGTTCTTTTTAAGAGTCTGCATAAATTATGAACTTTATTGTTTTTCACTTTCATCTTAAATAAGCTTAATACGAGTGAAAATTACCGCAGTCTTACCACAATAGCGCTCATACTTAAAGAGGAAAATATTTTCCTTAAATATTTCTTTTATATTGTGTGCAGGGCCAGCTATTTTTTTGCATTAAAAATATGCATTGGCATGTTTTTCTAGTTTTACCAAAAAATATTTGCTTTGCATAAATTTACATTTCACGTTTTTAGCAAAAACGTTGCAACAACAAAAATAAAAATATCTTTCTTCTCTTCTTTCATATTAATTTTCTTATAGCAAAATTTTTAACAAAAACTTAAAGAAATTTAATCGGGTTAAATTTTTCTAAAGTAACCACGGTTACTGAACAATTTCGGATGTTTTTTTGTTTTTGATTGTGTTTTATTTAAAAATAACAAAAGAAACTAAAAAAAGACTTTAATTTTAATAAGAGAAAATCCAGGAATTTTAAGAGTTGATTGTTCTGTTCGCTTTTGTGTGCTTAACATGAAAGTTAATCCGAAGACGTAAAACAAAGAATTTAAAATATTTAGAGTAAAATAAAATGTAAAACTTAACAAAGTTTGTAATCGAAATGGTAAAATAGCATGAGCCAGCTTGTACTACTGTCGGAAATAACCGAAAAGCCTGTCAAATGCATTTAAAAACAAGTTCGGCTGTGCCGAATCTTTGATACCCTCCACCGACAGGAGTGGGCTCTATATGATAAATACATATATATAATTAACTAAGCTTCACAAAAAAGAACGTCAGCATTAAAATTAGATGCGGCTTAGACCTGAATTAAGTTACTGACCGACAATAAGAAAATTTTATGCGTTTCTTGTTAGAACTTTGAACTGGCTTGAGTAAAATATCATGATTCGTAAAAGATTTAGCCGACCTAAAATAATTTTTAGGAGGCTAATTTGTATTGGACCTATGGTAAATTATGGACCAATCATCCCAAAATTCTTAAGACTGATTTCTGGTATTACAAAAAATAAATTAGAATAAATTTCAATACAGCAGTGTAATTAGTTTTAGCGTTAACAGTAAATTTCACAAATTTGCATGATATTTTTTCTGGCCATATGAATTAAGGTAAAAAATTTCACTGCAATATCGATATATGTGATGGTTTTAGGCGAATTTAATTATTTTCCTAAAGTGGGCTAAATTTCCCAAATAGGGTAAATTAAGGACTAATCTTTTTTGGCAGTGTGATTTCTCGTTCTATAAAACTGTGACGTACCGAATTTCAATTTGATAGCATTATTTATTACGGTTTTAGGCGTACTAAACGGTTTTCCGGGAGTAGGGTTTATATGGGGCCTAGGGTAAATTAAGGTAAATTACTCTTCACGAAATTTGGCAGTGTGATTTCTCGTCCTATAAAACTGTGACGTACTAAATTTTAATATTATAGCGTTATTTATTACGGTTTTAGGCGTACTAAAAGGTTTTCCGGGAGTAGGGCTTATATGAGGCCTAGTGTAAATTGTGGAACGATCTCCAAAAAATTTTACAGTTTGATTTCTGATCCTATAAAACTGTGACGTACCATTATTATTTGGTTATTTGGTTATAGCGTTATTTATTACGGTTTTAGGCGTACTAAAAGGTTTTCCGGGAGTAGGGCTTATATGGGGCCTAGTGTAAATTGTGGAACGATCTTAAAAAAATCTTACAGTGTGATTTCTGGTCCTATAAAACTGTGACGGTCCAAATTTAAGTGTGCTAGCGTTATTTATTGCGGTTTTAGGCGTACTAAACTGTTTTCCGCGAGAAGGGTTTATATGGGGCCTAGTGTAAATTATGGACCGATCTCCAAAAAATTTTACAGTTTGATTTCTGATCCTATAAAACTGTGACGTACCAAATTTTGGTATTATAGCGTTATTGATTACGGGTTTAGGCGTACTAAACTGTTTTCCGGGAGTAGGGTTTATATTGGACCTAGTGTAAATTATGGACCGATCTTTAAAAAATTCTACAGTGTGATTTGCAGTCGCATAAAGCGAATTCGTGCAAAATTTTATGTCATTCCGTGCATTATTCCACCATTTATGTTAGTTTTTGTATCAAAATTATCAATTTTTTTTGGGTAGTGGTTCCACATTTTGATTCATAGTTCTGATCCTACTAAACCGATGTTGCTGGATTTCAATCCCAAACTGCTTAGGATAACTACAAGCAATTTGAGACCAAGTTTGTTCTTTTCTTTTGAAAGTGAGCGTGTTTTCAACAGACCGACAGAGGGACAGACAGACGGACATGGCTAAATCGACTTAGAGTTACTCAAGGAGTCAGAATATATACCCTTTATGGGGTCTTAGATGTATTATAAAAAAGTTTCACACGGAATGACAACTTAGTATACCCTCATTCACCACAGTGGTGGTAGAGGGTATAAATATGTGCGATTAGTTTCGCACTTTGCTTAAGCAAGTGGCAGTTTCATACAACCTAACAAAAAAAAACACATGTGATTTACATAAATTCGCACATTTGCTTAAGCCAGCTCATGCACATTATGTTTGGGCCTTTGGTCTTCAATCGTAGACCAAGTTAAAAAAAAAAAACAAATATATATTTTAATAAAAGCGAAACTGATGAATATACTGACACACTATCTCCATGAAAACTAATAATATTTAAGTATGTGCCAGTAACATCGATGTTGAGCGTATTTTTCCAATATAATGGGTGATTCAAGTCAAGAGATACTTTATTCAATAGCCTTTTTTTTGACAGATCACGTCTGAGTCGTGTCATGCTGTCATGTTATTTTTGCTTAGTATTGTTTGGCATTTCATAATGGAAAGACTTACGCCTGAACAACCTTTACAAATCGTTCAACTTCATAATGAAAATTCACGTTCTGTGAGGAATGCATTTCGTGCACTTCGCTCAACTTATGGTCAACATAATCGGCCTACTCGCAACACCAACCATCACCCATTTTGAGACCCAGCATTCATTATTGGATAATATTCGACAGAATAGACCACGTCCAGCACGCTATGAAGAAAATATAGCGGTCGTAGCTGAGAGTGTACACGAAGACCGTGGAGAGTCGATTCGGCGCCGTTCGCAGCAATTCGGACCGTTATCGTGCCATGATAACCGACTTTTTGATGCCTGAAATTGAAGCTCGTGATCTCGGCGACATTTGGTTTCAGCAAGACTTCCCACACATCGCATCAATCAATGGATTTATTGAGAGGACACTTCGGTGAGCACATAATTTCACGTTTTTGGCTGGTCGATTGGCCACCAAGATCGTGTGATATCAAACCGTTAGACTTTTTCCTGTGGGGGAAAACATCACGCGTGTCATTCGCCAGTTACCAGTCGAAATGCTCGAACGAGTCATCGAAAATTGGACTCAACGGATGGACCATCTGCGACGTTGGAACGGCCAACATTTGATAGACATAATCTTCAAAAAATAAATGCCAAAGAATGTTCTTTCAAATTATAATAAACATTCCCCACTAAATTTTAATTTTCTGTGTTTTTTTGTTTAAAAAAGTAGGGACTTGAACTTGAACAAACTGATAACACTATGCTAGTCGAGATATACCGTTATTTCGAAAATGGAGGAGGTTGCACAACATATATTCGCGTAACCCAAAAACGGTTTAGTTTATTGAAATTACTAAAAAAAAACCGAAATTCCGCAATAAAATTTCATTTAAAAAAGTATAACTTTTTTTCTAATATGAGTAGTCGTTATTGAATCATTATTTTTTTTTTTTTTTTGAAAAAAAAATTAATTTTTTTATCAAAATTTTGAAAATTTTGTTCTTTAAACATTCATAAAAAATTAAAAAATGCAGCTAGGCTTTTAATTTTTGCAGGCTTATCAGCCATAAATGATTAAAATCTGTTAGCAACTTTTGCTTTTATTCACAAAAGTCGACAAATTTTAATTAATTTAAGAATTTCATAAAACTCAATATTTGTCTGGGAGCCCCCCTAAGAAGTGGTGATAAGGGGCAAGTATGTCTCGAGAAAATGTTAAGGACAAAAAATTAATTGAGGTCGGTCATACATTATATACCACGATTAAGCGGCATGAAAGTAAAAGAAGGTATGAACTCTAACTACTTTATTAAATTAGATTTATATTTCATATCATAATGTTTTTATTTTACAGGAATTCTTAATGGACCGGACATTCGTCGTCTTATGAAGGACCATCAATTTGAGGTTGCATTGAATGAAAGCGAGGTATTGGCCTGGAATTGTGTGAAATCAGTAATAGAAAAGGTATTAGGAAATCATCGGTATGAAAACTGGCGAATTTTAATCAAAAATATGCTAACCGCATTTAAAAACTTAAACGTTAGAATGTCATTGAAAATACATTTTTTGCATTACCATGCCGAAAAATTTAATGAACAATCACCAGCCGAGTCTGATGAACATGGCGAGAGATTTCACCAAGTAACAGCCTGGCTCGAACACTGGTATAGCGGCAAACAACTTGATTCGCTATTAGGGGATATTTGTTGGAATCTGCAGGAGGAAGAAGAATACATTTCTAAATAAAATCTTTAACTTTAACTAATAAACAACAAAAATAAATGTTTTGAAATTTTTAAGTTTGGTTATTATAAAAAATAAAAAAATTTCATCTTTTCTGAAAAAATCAAAAGTTGCAGACAGACTTTAATCACTTATAGCTTATATTGTTTGGAACTTTGTTTTTTATACGCGTAGAACCCTAGCCTTAAATTTTGCACCTGCAGCGCCTGAGATACCCCTAGACGGGCCAAATGTATGACCAGCGCAACTTTATTTTTCATTGCCATCATTTGTTTCTAAGGCCTAGGATTCACTCCTAGGGGGATAAAATGTATGACCGACCTCCATTAGTTTTTTGTTTTTAACATTTCCTCAAATTAGACTTTCCCTTTATCACCATCGCTTAGGGGGGCTCCCATACAAATATTGCGTTTTATGAAATTCTTAAATTAATTAAAATTTGTCGACTTTTGTGAATAAAATTAAAAGTTGGAAACAGATTGTAATCATTTATGGATTGTTTTGTTTGGAATTTCGTTTTACGTCTGCAAAAAATTTTTTATGAATTTTTAAAAAACAAAAATTTCGAAATTTTGTAAAAAAAATTATTCCAAAAAAGAAATTATGTTTCTAAAACGACTAAAGATATTAGAAAGAAGTTTTACTTTTCTTAAAGGAAATTTTAATTTCGGTTTTTTAAGTTTTTTGAATAAGCTAAAGCGTTTTTGAGTTACGCGAATATATGTTGTGCAACCTCCTCCATTTTCGAAATAACGGTATATCTCGAAAACCAGAGCCAATCTTAAAAAACCGCGGGGTGCTAAAACGTGGTGTTAAACGTGGTGTTGAAAAGATTTAATAAAAAGGATTGGTTCAAGCACTTGCATTATCTATTTTCGTCTGCTAAAAATGTTTAAAAAGGAAAAAAACACAACATCACAACTATCAGATTTCCATTTCCCATCATTTTTAAAATAACGTTCAAAATAAACTCATAAATATTTACGACTGTTAGAAATTCAATTAACACTTATATATTTTCATGTCATATATTGGGTGCCCCGGTAGGCTACTTGGTAGTGGTGGTGGGGTTGCTGGTTCGATTCCCGCCAGAGACTCTGGTCTCCTGCAAACAAGCGTAGGGCTTAGCGGGATAAGATTGAGAAAAAAAATATTTAAATAAAAATCAATCAATTTTTAAGCTTAAGCGTGAAAAACTTTCCAGTACTTTTCAGTACGCAAGTGATAAATCAGTTTTAATTCAAGATTGCTCAAAGGATTACTCTTCCTAATGTTAGCTGGAATGTTTTTTTATTTCACATACAAACAAACATGAATTTGTATTATTCATGTTTTGTTACTTTACAAGTCAATAGATGCCTGCAATGTACACATCCCTTGACATGTTCATTAGAAAGCTCAAAAAGAAAAAATATGACAGCTACCAAAATAAACATTTTGCTAAAGGGGTTACTCCTTCTAAGACTGTTTCGTTGGCCGAAAACAAACGCAAAAAATTAACCCCAAGACCTGAGGCTGAAACACAGTAAATAATTTATTTGTTTGTATTTCATTATATTGAACATAATTATAATACTCGCAGATTCTCTTACAAGTTTTGATTTTGAGTTTAAAGGTTAATCATAAGGTTGTTTGAATAACATAGCCGATGTTAGGGAATGGTAAATAAGTTATGATTACGTCGATTTTGTATTAACAAAAATCGATTTTTCGCAATCGAATTTACGTATGCGATTTTATACTATACTAAAATCGATTATTGGGCTTTGAAAATCGAATTTTTTTTTTTTGTTTTTTTAAATCATTTTGTACCACTGTTGCGTTTTCGCAACACCATCTTTGGATGCACATTAAACTGGGTTTAACACTTCGATTTTAATGATTTAGCTTTTAATTGAAGCTTAGGGGCTTTACTAATACGCTCTTAATTTAAAAATAATATTCTTCCTTTGTTTCATTAAGATCAACCCACTTTAAAAAACAGCCCAAAAAATGGCTTTTCAAAACGACGTAATTTAACTTTAAATAAAAATTGTTTTTTTTTTGCTCTTTTATTTATAGATAGTAAAAGCATTTAAAATTTAAATTAAAATATAGTTCCATTTATTCAGTATAATCTTATAAAAATCACTGTTGTGAAAACGCAACAATGGTTTATTGCATGCAAATCACTTCTCTCCATATCTTCTCCGCTCACTACTGACGCAATAGAGCTATTCTTAATAAAATGTTATTTATTTATTTCTTAAATGAAACCTTTGCTTTTAATTATCTTTACACTCATATTGCACTTCAGAATAAAATCGTTAAGTCAATGAGATGAGTAAGTATTTATGGAATATATCTACATCATAGCTGCCAGATAAAATTGGTCGAAAATCGTCAAATTTTGAGGAGAAAATCGTCAAATTGACTAAGTTAAATCGTCACAAAAATCGTCATTGTAAAAAACCACTAGTTTTTATTAAATCTTTTTGAAAATAAATTGTTATTTTTAGTTTCCGTTGCGAATAAAGTGTTAATATATTCTGCCTTTTTTTTAAATTAAATAAAAACGTTCGTTTAGAAACTTATTGAAGGAACACAACCAACAATTTTTCAAAAGTATTGGCATTCATAAGACCCCTTTTAGACTCGGCAAGTTACCTGCGCAACTCTTGGTTTGTAGATGTTAGTGGTAAGGTTGGGTTAAGGAAAAAATAATTTAGGACATAATTTGTTGTACTGCGCAACTAACTTGACGAGTCTGAAAGGGGTCAAAGAAAAGTAAATAAATAAAATTAAACCAAGAAATATCAAAAAAAAATATAGTATTTCATATGATGAACAGCTAAGACATGAAAATTGCTGCCAATCAAATAATGCAAGTAAATAAAATTATCTAAGAAGCTTAACACTACGTCTTCAAGCGTTATAGACTGATGAACGTGACATGAACATAAAGCCGGTAACGGTATTAATTTGTTCATGTTCTTGTATGTGGCGAATGATTTACCACAATCGTTTTTGTTGTGCCTTTAGTTGCTGACAGAAAATGACATTGTAAGGCGACCATCATGGCGAACATGGCTTCTAAGACATATGTTTAGCCAACGATGGCAGCACATGAACGAAATATGAACATGAAGAGTCTACACTAGCAGAATGCGACATGATGTTCTTACCAAGTTGATGGATAGTGGAGACGGATAGTAAGGCCATAATCATGTAAAACGCAACGCAACGCCAAAGAATTACATTGAAAGCACAAAAAATGTCATAAATATTTTGTAATTTTGTTGTTGCTCTCAACAGAAATTCCCATTGCGTTTTAAAATTTCAAACGGTACATGAATTTCTGTAGAAAGCCACAACAAAATTACAAAATATTTATGACATTTTTTGTGCTTTCAATGTAATTCTTTGGCGTTGCGTTTTACATGATTAGGGCCTAAATAAAATGTGAAATTATATTAAAAACAATTGTAAATTTTCACAAAATTTATTTATTTAATGATTTATTTATTTCATTCACAGTAATATATAAAAGCCTCCTAGGCCAATTAAAATATATTATAAATTTGTCATTTGAAAAATCGTCAAATTTAGAGTATAAATCGTCCTATCGTAAATAGACCATTTTTGTACCTAACAATCGTCAAAATGACGATAATTCGTCAAATCTGGCAGCTATGATCTACATTAATATGTATATTGTACATATGTATATATTATTATTATTAAAATTCAAAAATATACATACATAAATGAAAAGTAGCCCTCTGCAATTTCAGCAATATTTGGATCACGAAATTATTATAATACTTATGGTAAGCAGAAAGCCATATCAGTGCAAATCAGTAGGAAGCTATTGAATCGTTTCATAGGTACATTTTGTCAGGCTTCCATTATATTTCCCATATCCAACATTACTGATCCTTCAATTGGGTGTTCCCATCGTCAAGCATCTATCCTTTTTAATGATTGAAAAAATAAAACGCGTTTTTCACATGATGGGTAACAACAACAAAATTGTAGTTTCTGATAGATTCGCTAAAGTGCGTTCAGTTATTGCTGCTTTTAATCGGAAGTATAAGCAGTTTGTTATATTTGAAACGTATTTGTTTTTAGGTGGGCAAGTTATAACTTATTTTTCCCAACATAATGTTCATATGTTCAGTACTGGTGGCTTTGTTCGATACTAAATATATATTTAAAGTTAATCCATATGCTGGCTTAGTTTCACTATACGGCAATAAGTTTGGCTTAGTAGCATATGTAGCTTTATAGTTGTTAGAATCAGTTCAGTTCCGTTACTGGTGGCTAGCACAAAATGCATTACTATGACCACTGTATTGAAAAAAATTAATATGTTTTTCGTTTCATGTTGGCAGGGCAATTCGACAGATACCGAAATTTCAAAATTTGTTGCTGCTAGTCCAGAAGTTTGTCATCTTTAAAATTATTACAATAAAGATATATTAGGCGTGGCTTTACACGATAACGCAGTATGTAATTGGCGGCATGAAATAACCCCCCAAAATATAACGCCCCAAAAAAAATATGAAATAACCCCCCAAAAATTTGTACAGAGAACAACAAAAACGATTTTTGGGGGGTTTTTTCTTTTTTTTGGGGTGTTATTTCATTTTTTCAATTGGGGGATTATTTCATATGAAATAACTCCCCAAAAATCTGAAATGAAATAAGTCCCTAAAAATATTTTGGGGACTTATTTAATTTTTAAATTACATATTTTAAAAGTCATAATGATGACAAATTGTGTTTTGTTATATTCACTGCATACGTTTACCAAACATAAAAAAGGGACTAAGTATCAAAAACTATAATTTCAGAATCCTAAAAAAATTGGGATTATTTTTAAGTCCTGAATTTCAGAAATCGGAATCTCTAAGTCCCGAACTTTATAATTTCGAATTCGAAAATCCCGAATCGCTAATTTAAGCTTTTCTGCATAGCCGGCCTTCGGCCGGGCGCAATGATTTTATCCTCTATGGTATTTCAAACATCGGCTTCGCTTACTAAAGCTTTTCTGTTTAGTCGGCCTTTGGCCGGGCGCAAGAACTTTTTCCTCTATAGTATACAAACACCGGCTTCGCTAACTAATGCCTTGTGCCCGACCGAAGACCGGGTTAGCAGAAAAGCTTTAGTTAGCGAAGCCGGTGTTTGGAATACAATATAGGGGAAAAATCCTTGGTGTTTGCTATACCATAGAGGAAAAAGTCTTTGCGCCCAACCAAAACTGAACAATATGTATTATATTGGGGTCTTATTTCATTTCTGGAATTGGGGAACTATTTCATATGAAATAAGTCCCTAAATATTGGGGACTTATTTCATTTTGATTTTGGGAGTTATTTCATTTCATTAGGGATTTATTTCATTTTAAGAATTGGGGATTTATTTCATATGAAATAAGTCCCTAAAAATTGGGGATTTATTTCATAATTTTTTTGGGGACTTATTTCCTGGGGAGTTATTTCATGCCGCCATGTAATTATCGTATTGCAATTCGTGAAAAAAGTGGTGGTATCCCTAATGCAATTAAGAGTACAACTGTTAATGCTTTGAAGATCTACTGTCTTGTTGCTGAAGCCTAGCAAGCAACTATCGCAAATAGCCTTTGCATCTAAAATAGCTACATTATTACTGCTATTATAAGAAAAACTTAACGAGGAAAGGAATATAGATGATTTAGAGGTAAACGACTTGAAAATTTTACAACATATACGACGTGCTAATGTTCCTAATCACCAAATTTGTTCTAAATTCATAATATCAAGCAAACAAGTTGTTGATTTTGCACCTATTACCAAAATGATTATATTGATCACTAAAAATTTTAAAATTTTGAAAAAATTTTTCAATAAATGATATTTTTAATTTTAATTACAAAAGTTATCAAAAAACTTTGCCATTTCAAACAATGTGTTAATTTATTTAAATAAATATTGACAATTCCCAACAACAATTCTACATGTTTAAATTATTTTATTTTAAACGAAAAAAGTCAATTAAGATTTTTTGTTATTTAATTAAAATTTTATTTTCAAATTCGGGGATGAAATATTTATTATTTATTAATTCATTTATTAATGATGTGCTAATAATCCCAATTTTTGAATGAAAACACTGAAATTTATTGTTGTGGGAAAGCTAGTTTCTATGCGCATTTCGCTGGTTGCGTAGGCCAGCTCGTCAGGAAACTTTTTCCAAATACTTTAGAAAAGCTAAAAATATCATACAAGTAAGAGCATAAAGTGAATAAGAATTTTAAACACTCAGGTCTTACATGTAACAATATCAAAGCCTCAACAAAGACACAACATTAAACCGTCAATTTTTATTTCTTACATTTTAATTGAAAATTTATTTCAAAACAACTAAAATACTAAAAACATAATTGATTCAGTTATCACATTAATTAAATTTAAATACTTTTTAAACCATTTTTTTTATTGACAAAACACTTTTTTCTGTGTATAAAACATTAATATAAAAAATAAAAACTATGTATAATTTTAATATGTAAAAATTAAATAATTCTTTTGTTATCATAGAACAATATACTAACTTTTACTTCAAATGTGATTTGCATGTAATTAGCCAACGTTGCGTTTTCGCAACAGTCCACTACGACAAATGCGGTCACCCGATTTTTTTCTTACTTTGATTTTCGTGATCAGGAGGTTTACAAGAGCCTGCAAATTAAAACTCATGTATATATGTTGACGATTTCGGGTAGTGGTACAAGATGGGTTAACAAAATGTTGGCAATTCTTAGTTTAAATCTATTAAACCGATAAAAATATGTGGTGCATGCACAATACAACTTGAACTTTTTTTTAGTGTACATATATATGTGTAGGTATGTTGATGCAGTTTGAATCTAAAAGTAAATAAACAGTTAAAGTTTTACGTATTACCCTGTTAGTACTCTTGGTATACTTCCCACTTTAATATAGGTCTTCTTGTTCTTTAAAAATTAAGGTCATTAATGGACAGAGTGGAAAATGAAAGTAATTTATCCTAACAAATACGAAATTGCAAGAAAATATCTGTGCATCCTTCCGTCTTCAATGGCATGCAAACGTTTGTTTTCTTAAGCTAACTTAATATTAACTTAGCAAAGAAACAGTCGCCACCTAACAAGAACTATTGTCATAATCCTTTGACATTTTAATCAAGAACACAATTTTAATACATATCGCACTGGCTCCTCTAAAAGGGCTTAACTGTTTTCTTTTTATATGTACTAGACAAAATGATGTAAGATTTTTACAGTAGTTAGATATGACCAATGTACATCGATGTCTTGCTTAAAGTGAAAATTGAAAGCAGTGCTCATATCTATCAATGGTCATATATCTACCCACTGTAAAAAGCAGAGTACGGAGAGTGCTCGAATTAAACTCGCTCGCGAGCGAGTCCAATTCGAGCGAGTTTTATTTTCAACATTGAAAAGAATTATTCTTTACTGCTCGCGAGTTTAAAAAATAAAACTCGCGAGCGAGTTTTATTTTTGCGAGTTGAAAATATTGCTCGCGAAAAGAATTCAAATTTTAAGAGTCAAAAATAAAACTCAACTCGCGAGTCGAGCTAAAAAGAATTGTTCGCGAGTTTTATTTTTGCGTATGAATTTTTTTTAACTAAAAATATATTTTTCCTGTTTATTTGTTTGTATGTGTGGATAAATGTGTGTATGTATGAATATTTCATCGAAACACAACACAGCATAAGCAAATGGATCAGAAGTAAGGTGGAAAAAGGTATTTATTGATACAGCAAATATTACGTTGTGTCAAGTATAACTAACCATGAAGAAGAAATAGCAAAGGAAAGGATTCGTTTAAAAGAATGCAATCATGTTATACGTTTCGAAAATATAAAAAAGGCAGTTCATTAATTTCCTATGAATCGTAAACACTTCTATGTAAGTCACTAATGAACGCATACATTTTACTACACATCATTCAAAATTTAACATTTATACGTATTGCACATATATTTTAAACCACACTTATCTACCTGTTTATGAGCAGCATTCACTTGTGTGCATTTTTTTAGTATAAACATTACTTTTACAACCCTTTCCCACACGTCTTGCCAGCCATTTTAACATAAACATTAATAAAATAAGTTTTTCAGACCCATTGCACTGACATTTAAACACTCACTAGGGATCAAACAAACATATCAATGATCACATTTTCTATAAATAGTCGTGATTGTTTACTACCTGCTGATGTTTTCTATAAGAATCAACTAATTTGGTTGTCACAAGACAATTATGTGATGGCTTTTGCTACCCTAAAAAACTCTTAATTCATTTATAACACTGGTCTTCAAAAACAAATGTAAGTCTTTAAATAAAAACATATAAAATATAAAGATTTTGAGGCGGTTAATTTAAATCCGTTTGCAGTTTCAAATTTTTTTATGGGCTTGACTAATATTCCGCTCGAAATAAGGGCCGATTTTTATAAAAACACCAACAAATGATTATTAATAATATTTCCTTTAAGTCAAACGAATAACATTTTTTATATTTTCCACTGTTTCGGACATTTTCAGAAATTAGTGGCGATAAACTTTTTTTTTCAAGCAAAATTAGTACTATTTTTTGTTTTCAAAAATTTGTTAACAAATTTAGAACAATTTTTTTTATTATTTATCAGAAAGCCAGATATATTGCGAATAAAATGAGCCATAAACCATGAAAATCGATTGACAAATGTTTATTTTATTTATAATTATTAAAGGCAGCTTTTATGAAAATAATGTGTTACCAATCTCAAACACTTTTATTTAAGTCATTTAAGAACGCATACATTTTATTACACATCATTAAACATTTTGCAGGTTTACATATTTTTAAACAAGAAAACATTTATACATACAAACACACATACATTCTTATCAACATGGTTATGCCCAGCATTCATATGTGTGCATATGTTTTTATAACCCCTTCCTACACATTTGCCTGCCCTTCGTTTCTAAAAATTCATATGTATGTATATTTTTACTTCGCACAAGCAAACATTAATTTTTTTAAACGAGTTGCTCGATTTCAACTCGTATGCGCTCGTTTTCTGCTCGCATAAAATTTGTACTTACGAGTTGAAAAATAAAACTCGTAAGCACAAATTTTAAAACGAGTTGTTATCTGCTTACGAGTCGAGCACAAAAATCTTATGACTCGTAAAAAATTTGTGCTCGCGAGTTTAAAAATAAAACTCGCGAGCACAAATTTTAAAATGAGAGAGTTGACTCGAATTGTGCTCGCGAGTAGAATTTTTTCCTACCCTGGTAAAAAGTCTTCGTTCAATTTCTCTAGTATTTTGCAAAAAAAAAAAATGCTTTTAAAAATGTATTTAAAGTTTACAAATTTATCTTAAACGATTTTGAAATCGATTTTTAGGTACGATTAATCGATTTCAAAAATCGATTTTTGAAATGCATTTAGCATTTCTAAACCGATGTGCATCGTTTAAGTTCGTTTAACCGCTAAAGTTGTTCTATTTAATAAATTATAATGTATGAAGTGGTTAACCCTAGGTACCCGGATACCGTTGGCGTTGTACACTAAAATTTTTTAGTGAAATTGATAATCTTATATTAGTATTTTTGCAGCCGCATAGCTAAAATTATTTATGTAATTTGCCTAAGAGACCAATTTATTCCAAACACCCTTTAGTGCGCACCAAGGTACCCGTGCTTAGATGGGCCTTTGCTGAATGACGCTTATGGTTTAGTTGAACTTAACTTAAATTTATACATATGTAGTTTAAACTCAACAGCTGTAAATCAGTGTCCCATGTTTTATATGTAGTTTAAAAAGTAACATGTGGCAGCACTATATTAAATGTTGACAAATTCATATGGTTTGTATTGGTAGTTTAAACGCCCAATTTTATGCGTTTAAAGATGGTTTATATGTTTTCTGATTTATAAATTTGTTGGCTTAAACACATTTTAAAACAAAAAGAGTGTTTAACTTGCTCTGATTTATTAGCCCTTAGTGAGAAAAATCCTCAGTAAGAATTGGAACTGACATCTAAGAAGCATTTACTACCACAAGAGGTTTCAGACAAGGGAAAAACTTATCATCAGGAAAACCATAAATATGCAATCGCATGTTTTTCCTTGCATGACCAATGAAGGCAGAGACAATATATTTATCCATTTTTATTAATATTGACATCGAGTTGTTAGTGCATATTTTACCCTTTACAGCATTTAAGCAGCATTTTTTAAGCTTATAGCGCATATTTTGCTTTATTAAGCATATTTTGGTACATGTTAAAATTTTTTAGATGCTTAAAAGAGCTTTCGCAGAAAATAAAAAAAAAATTTTTTTTCAAAATATTGGTTTTTATGTTTTAAATATCTGGCTGTATACCCAACATGTTGCTTTAATTTCGCCATCTACATTTAATTATACCCTGCACATCAGGTGGAAAAGGGTATTAATAAGTTTTAAATTCCGTTTGTAATTTCTACAATTTCTAAGACCCTATAAAGTATATATATTCTGGGTCCATATGAGGAGCGAAGTTGACGTAACGATGTCCATCTTACGTTTGATATGTGTTTTCCGAAAACCCCAGATATGATAGGGGCTAGGTTGTTTTACATTTATATCACACAAAGTTCCCAATTACTCACTATTGAAATTCAGCATGATCGGTCCACAAATGTCTGAGATATGACCAAAAAATCACGAGTGCATCTAATTTTTCGCATAAAATCCCTTGTAGTTGTAGTTTTTATTTTAACGTGTTGAATATTTCGCATAACAACCAATGTATTTATATGATTTGTCTATATGAATACATACTAAGCAAGTAGTTGCTTCAATATAATCTATTTTAATGCTTCGTTAGAAACAGCGTTCGTAGTCGAGTTATCTAAGCGGCTTCCCAAGACCTAGAAAGATGCTGGTTCGAGTATCGGATGCGTCCCGATTTTTCAAAAAAAGATTTTTTTACATTGTTTTATATATTAAAAAACGATTTTTAAATTTAATTAACAACCTTTCTTTCGCACAACTACATTAAAACAAAAAAACAAATTCTAAAATTCTTGGTTTAATCAGACGTGCAAATCAGGAGTCAGATCCAGAGAAGAAGCATTTAGAAATTGGCATTACAATAAAAACGGGAAAAAAACTCTTCACGAGCAACGTCTTCGTACTGAAGTTCTTACTGCTTCCTAGGGCTTTAAAAGCTTCTGGTCATTCGTTAAAAGAGTAAGGGATAATGCTAGTTCCTTAATACCAACTCTTTTGAAGGGTGGCCAAACATTCACGAACCCGGTTGATAAGGCTAATTGTTTTGCCGAATTATTTGGTAATAATTCTTATTTACCGGCTAGCAATCAACCACTACCCGAACTCGAAAAAGTATCGGTTACTATGCCAAATATATTTTTTCGGGCTCCAGCTGTTAAAAGGCTTCTTGCGGATCTCGACATAAACAAGTCTCCTAAGCCGGATGGAATAACTGCACTGGTCTTGAAGCAGTGCTCTTCGACGCTAGCTCGTCCCTTAGCAAATATTTTCAGCACTTTATACCATGCTGGGAAATTTCCCATATGCTGGAAAGTTGCTCATGTAAAGCCAATTCCTAAAAAAGGAGTGGCTAACAACCCTGAAAATTATCGCCCAGTTGCAATTTGTTCGGCACTTTCCGAAGTTATGGAGAGTATGGTAAATCCCCATCTTGTCAAATTTTTAGAATCAAATTACCTACTAAGCGACCGCCAGCATGGCTTTCATAGGGGTCGCTCTCCTGGAGACTAACTGGCTGTTAGCAGAAAAATGGTTTCATTCACCACTTTGGCGAAAGAAAGGTAAATGCTTTAGATATTTCCAAGGCTTTTGACAGAGTTTGGCATGGTGCACTCTTGTCAAAACTTTTTGTATATGGTGTCGATGATAATTTCTCTCGATTTTTATCGAACTTTCTCAGAGATCGCACTATACGAATTGTTATAGATGGGGCCTCGTCAAACGAGTTCAAGATTCATTGAGGGGTGCCGTTCTTTTTCCTACTATATTTCTTATTTTTCTAAATGACCTTTTTTGTCAAACTTCCAACCCTATCTACTCTTTTGCAGATGACAGCAACATTTGCCATTCGTATTCATTTGATTATAGACCAAGCGTATCCGATGTTGGTGCTAAGAGACAGAACATGACTGATACGCCTGGCCGAGACCTTGATATAGTCTCGAAATGGGGTCGCGCGGATAGGGTCGTTTTTATTGCCCGAAAAACCCAATGTTGCGTGCTGACGCATAAACACGCCACGCATTAATGTTCCTCTTCTGTATGTATGGGTGGTATAATTGTTGAGGAATCAGAATCTTCTGATGTTCTGGGCATGATAATACAATGTGATGTCCAATAGACAGAACATATATTTAAGGTGTCGAAAGAAGCATTCAAGTGGCTCGGTTTTTTGAAACGGTGTTAGATATACTTCACTCCATCTGATCTCCCTACTATTTATATCACCTTTATCCGACAGCGAATGGAAAACAACTCTCGACCGCGTGCAGTATATGCCTTATTTAATGATGTTACTTTATATCTCTCACTGGCTGAATGGGCTATCTGCTTTGTCGCAAATAATTTTCTGTGAGTTTGCAGGTTCGATTCCCACACAAATTTTTTTTTATTTAAAAATTTATAATTTTTTTTTATTTAAAAAAAAATCATCAGGTTTTGTTATTAAGCTTTATATGTCCAAAATGCTAAAATCCTTAAAAAGGACTCTTTTTATTATTTTATTTATTATTTTTATTAATTAAGTTTGTTTAAATATATGTGTTTCAAAATGTTTTCCCTAGATTTCCGGTGATAACTGTATGCATTCCTATCGAATATTCTCCTTAAAAGATGCGATTATCAGGGGCTCGTTGGCATAAGTCCGCAACTTCAAATAGCCCCAAAGAAGTCTAGAGTGGTCAAATCGGTGACCTTGCTGGCAATGCCAAATTGACCAATATTCCTCCCGCGTGAACGGCGCACCACACGGTAGATTTATGTGGATGCAACGGCTCTTCGCTTCTTTGCTCAATTGTTTGTATACTGCAGTTTTGCAAAAATTATAAAATCCTCCAATAAGATAATTAATGTTGCGCCTCCTTTTATTACTGTTAAAACTAGTGAAATCCTTATTCGATATATCCGTTATTTTTTTAATTTTTCAAAACAATTTCTTATGGCCAATTTTCAGGATTGACATTAAAACACATTTATGTTTAAAATCGTTTTAAATACAAAATTCTCTTCTTCACTAAACACTTAAATGAAACTTAAGTCAACGATGTGGTACATTTAAATTCAACTTAAGTTTTCATTGGATTAATTTAGCAAGGTGCCCTCAATATCACAACAATACAAAAACAACAGACAAAGTAATAAGAACCAGCTGTTTTTTGAGATCACCTTGTAAATAACTACACTTTTTTATGATATTTTTTTGTACTTAGTAGTGCTACCATACTTTTATCTTAATTAAATAAGACTTTTCATATACAACTCAAAAAATCAATCAGTAATTAAACACGATTTAAGTTTTTATGAAAATTAACATAATATAGATTTAAATACTATCCTGAAAATTGGGCATTAGAGGATTACATCTTTAAGACTTATTAAGTTTAAGTTATTGTTTAATACGGTAAATCTTTTTATTTTTAATTTATTTAAAATGCAATTCTTTGGAACCATTATTTTAATTTTTAAGATCCAAATAAATAACATTATCTTTCTGAAATAATAAAGAAGAAGTTCTTGAAATTTAAAAAAAAACTGGAGCTCGGAAAGGAGAAAATTAAGAATTAGAGACATTCTAAAGAAGTTCCGATTTTATAACAAAAATTGCTAATCTATTAGGATTGAAAGCGTTAAAATGTAGTTCGCTCATAAACAGAAGCTTTTAACAGAGACAAAATATTAATTAGATCCAAAACTTTGGGAATGGGATCAGTTCAAGCTTTTCGTACACCCGAGATTACCTACTTTATAGCCTCAAAGGTACATTTCCGTTACATCTATCAGTTTCAAATTCAAAATATGAACTTGACTACAATTTTATATGAATATTTGTTTAAAAACTTTTTTTAAACGTCGTTAAACATCGAACGCTATTTGTTGCATATCGGAAATATTCACTAACAGATTCAAAATTAAAAGTTTTTTCTTAGGGATATGATGATTATAACAATCTGATATGCCGGGAGAAATATACAAAAACTGATCCAAATCAACGAGAAACTTTTAGAATATTTTTATAATATTTTTATAACGACAAAACTCGACCCATGTTGATGTACCTGTATATAACTATTTGAAAAACAGCTTTATTACCCAGGCTTTGATCTATACGGCTATCAAATGTTGCAGCCGATTCAGCACAATCTGATTTACGTCCTAAAAAGATTACCAGGGGGCTGATTCCGGCAGTCGTGAAATTATACTTTTTCGATTCAAAAGCAATTTTATTGCTAACTCTTTCAGTCGATACTGAACGAAGCAAACAAAAATTTTCAGTGTTGTAAAGCATTTATTTGATTTTTCAGAACACTGAAAAAAATAATTTCGATTCGTTAAGTATCGACTGAAATCGAATCGAAAAATCATTCGATCACGACTGTCGGAATTAGCCCCCTGAATTGTTATTTCTATATTCCACAGTGGGGCAAAATCAAAAATTTTAGTAAATAAATCTGCTACTGCTTAACAGCTTAACATTTGAACAAATAGATAGTAGAGGAGTCTAGTTATTGTTTGGATGATAAACACCACACATAGAACATAAGACACTGCAGTCATGTCCACGTTTCCTATTTACCGATTATAAACTGCAGAATTATTTTCCGAAAAAGTTCAATGCATATTCTTACTTTCTATTACTAGTGTTTTAACTAATTCAGCATTTCCTGAAAAAATTAAAATAACACTTTAACAAATTAGTGGAGCATCTGCAGACCATTTTTATATAAATATTAAAATTTTGTATCAGTTTAAGCCAAAATTTACTTGAAAAAAAATTCACTTTTTGATCTTATTAAAAGTTAATTAAATAAAAATTTTGATTAGAAAGAATCATTAACTTTAAATTTTCAGTTGAAAACTAATTTTTTTCTTATAGTATTTTTAAGATTTCTTTCGTTTTCAATCCTTAACTATAAATCTTAACGTACACTAAGAAATTCATTTCTTCTACAAAATAAATTAATATTTATGACAAATTGTATTTAGATCAAATTCTCTTTTTTACAAACTATAGGGTGTTTTTTAGAGGCGGTAAACTTAAAATTGGCAGCACTGTCTCCTCTTAGCTAATGGGTCCATTACGAATGGCAACTAAACTGATGTTGTGTTGCCAGCAGCGAAACCAGGCAACGCCGTTGATGTTAAAACATAAAAAATTGTTTTCTTACTTTAAATTTTCTTTCGGGATATGTAAAAGTTCCAGGCCTATGTTGTATGTATATTCGATCACTTAAATACGGGCATGTTCTAACAATTCAAAAACATTTAACATTGGCGATTCTGAAATCGGATAAAAGGTGCTCTGCAAATCGCAATAGCAAGAAGTTTGGCGACTTAAAATTCCAAAACTAGGCTCAAGGTAACTACACTCATAGAAAAATGCATCTTCATATTGATGATGCCCAAACATCAAAATTGTTACATCACTGTTATTACCAATGGGCATCAATGAGGCAATGAACGTCATCGTAAAATGTTGCCATATCTTATACTTCATCTATGTTATGACTACAGTGAGATCAATTCGACGCCACATTCTGTAAACATTATTTATTAATATTATTTTCATGTTTAAAAAGTAAAATAAGAAGCAAAAATTCCCATATTCATTTTTTTAAAGTTTTTTAGTTAAATACATCACATTTTCAAAGTAGAACGATTATGAAAACCATATCGGGCATGCTGCTGGTGCCTTATAACTGAGAGTTATTCTGTAAACAAAGGGCGTTATACAACCAAAGTGAAACAAACATGTGTAAGGAGTAAATAAATTAAAATATTCTCTAAATTTTACTTAAGTAAATTCCAATGACTGAATTTAATGATAGTTTTTCATTAATTTGAGCTTAACGAGTCCTTTCTCTGATGTTACTGAGTCAACGCACTGATGACATGTTTTACTCCGATTCGTCATTTCCGTGATGTCAATGTGTCATCCCACTGATGACATAATTAAAATTGTTGTCTCTAATGACAGTTCGGCCAAGTGATGTCAAGGCTGACATCACAATGATGAAATGTCAAAATACAGCAGCGTTATGACGCCTTTTCTATCAGTGTAGAATATTTGTAAGAAACTATGGCAGGTTGCAAGCTAGATCTGGCGTTTTGCGGTTTCAAACCGTGCGATTATCAGAATATGGCCGATAGCCTAACTTACAGTAAAGCTGAGGTGGTTACATGTCCAAAAACATATGAGGGTCTTAAAGCTCAAGGTTTAAGTGCCTTTTTCTTAAATAGAGATTAAGTGATCATATACCCCGTGTGCTCCAAGAATTGGTCGCCATACCTCGCTACTGGATAAGAATTCCACATTCACCTCTTGTGTTCTGAACTTCTCTGAACTTCACCTACTAATTCCACCTACTTGTGCTTTTAGCCCCTCATATGTATTTCAACATTAATGGCATAAAATGCATAAACAGTATAAATTGGCTCCATTCGGCCAACTGGAGAGATATTAGCAGCGTTTTTTTTCTATTTTTTTAAGTTTAAAGTTCTTTGCCTCGAAAAAAAACACCCGATATTTGTAGTTTAATTTAACGCAAAATAGTTTCTCTTTTTCTTTTTATCGGCATTTATCATATGCAGAATTAAGCTGAAGATGAAAAATGTAAAGTAAAAAAATAAACAAAGTTTCTTTAGGAAAATAATAAACCCACACTATTCCTTGAAAACTCTAGTCTACTAAGACATGACATGTCTAATACCATCATCATCAACCGACCAACCAACCAAACATTCATCCATCCAATCAACCATGCAATCATCTATAACCCAGCCATCATACTTGGGATAATTTTGAGCAAACAACAATATGAACGAACACATACGCTCTGATAAATAAAATAAAATAGAACAAGAATTGTTGGATAGATGTGGATGACGATGTGTGTGTGGATGGATAAATAGATGGGTTGGTTGGTTGGTTGGTTGGTTGTAAAGTCTTTTACACAAACCAGGAACTTGTATACAAACAAATCGTCGTAGCCAAAGTCGTCGTCATCGTCAACATCTTCTCTCACCCACTGGGTTATGTTTAATGAAGTGTCAGCATTAAAAATACACAGAGCCAACCAAGCAAAATAAAGCACAGCACAGGCTGACTAGATGGTTTGGATGACTCGTCGTAAGTAGCAAAAAAGAAAAAAACACGTTAAGGAAAAAAATTAATAAAGGCATAGTAAAAGAGGCAAAAAAAAGTATAAAAAGCCATCATTAAGAGTATTTGAATGACTTTTTTCTTCTCAAATCGGCCTTTTTTTATGAGGCTTTTGAAACAAAATCAATTTTTAACACACTTAGATTTGTGTTACTAGAATTACACATTTTTCCCATTTTTCCATTTTTTTTTTTTTTTTTGCTTGTAATTTTAATTTGTTAATTCCTTTTTTTAATATACATATTTACCCATAAATAAGGCGATAATCGTTTAACACTTCTATTAAGTTGTTTTTTTTTTTTTTTTGGTATTTTTAATTTAAATTAAGTTTTATAAACTTTTTTAATAGAAAATGGTTATACATTTTTTTCTCACACATTTTTGTAGTAATTTACCTTCATTTTATGGAATTCACTTAGAAATTTGCATTTTCTTTTTTCCTTTTCAATTATTTTCTTTAATTCTATTGCATACTTTTCTTGCCTTATTGGAAATTATCAATTTATTCCTTTTTTTTTTTCTTAAAAAAATTTTAAAATAATTTAAATATTTCCCGAACTAATTTTCTATTGCAACAGTAAAAAAATGTTTCACCGTTTGTTTAATATACAATTTGATTTCTTTTTTTTATAATTTTTACTTGTATGAAATTATTTTTTTTGCAATTCGTTCGTTCGTTTATCTTCTTTAAAAAACGTTCAACAGCAAACTAAAAATCTTGTCTTACAACAGCATCCATCTATTCCGTATCCACGCGTACACGAGAAAATGAAATGAAATTCAGAGGGAAAAAACTATAACAGAGACAAAAATCTCACTCACAAAACGCTTGTTGTGTTCGGTTTGGTCGTACAAAAGTTTTTGTTCGTGCAATCGTTATTCGCTTAGATGTTGTCAAACTCTATGTTAAAAACTCTCAAAAAAAAATTAAGAAAAAAATAATTGTAAAAAGACACCAACCACCAACAACAGAGGAAGCAGAAGCAGCATCAGCTTTAAAATCAAAAGCAGCTACGTCGTCAATATTTATAAGCTTAAGCCCAAACGAAAGAAGTGAACAGAAAATAATAAACTTTCCAACACAAAGTTTTTCCTTTGCCATCTAACTAAACAGTTGGCCAGCCAAACCAAACCAACAATCCATTCATTCATTCATTCATCCATCCAACCATCCGTCCATTTACTCTATCCATATGTTGCTTGCTGCATGACACGACTTTACAAACAACAATTACAACATTTCAACAGCACACGACCAAAACAACAAAGTAACTAACAAAAGTATTAACGAAACCAACAGGCAAACGACGAACAATATCAATGCATCCATCCATCCATGTCTCCATTCACTTTTCCCAGTTTTCATTTTTGTATTTGTTTGCAATGCTTTTTCCTTTAAACGAAATTTGGCGGTTTTCCTCTCCTTTATTAAAATCAAAAACAACTCAGTGTGAATTTGCTCTCCTTCATTTGCAATCTGTTTAACTCTCTTTGGTAGTTTTCAATCAAACAGACTGTTGCTATACATTTTTGCCGCTTTTCCTTTTGGCTTTTCTAGTTCCCGTTTATTTTAGGGTTGCTAAATTAACAATTTCTATGAATTCCTACTGAGAACTCGTCCAAAAAATATTTAAAAAAAAATCCGCTTATACGTTCGAAAGAATGAATACCGAAATTCTCTTTCAAAGAATAGAATTAAATATTGCAAAATTATTTATTTCAATATGGAAATCCTACAAAATCAATTATTTTCTTTAGTTTAACTTCAAAGGCTGGGTTTTTCTTATCTCAGTTAAGCTAGGTTTAGTTAATCTGAAAACAGATCTGTGCCGCCATTACCAAGTTTGTATGCAAAATTTTGACGGAACAGCTTCGTTTTGGTTAAAATGTTGGTCTTTAATAAAAAAATAATAATAAAAATTCAAATTTCGCCGGTAAAATCCAAGTTTCAGAGTACGTTAAACTAAGTTTAAACTTAATCCACATCTCAAAAACCTGTACCCATGTTCTGTAACACCCGCGGCGAGAAACTTTTCGATTGAAATGTGAGAAATGAAACAAATATGCCATAAAATGAAACAAACTGCAGTTTTTCTCACTAAACTGCGACTGTAACATTTTTGGCGAGTAATAACTGTCACGTAAGGAAATTTCTCGCCAATAAACTGAAAAAGTGTGTCTGTAAAATTTTTGTGGGAAAGTTCCCGCTTTGAACTGTCAAATAAACTCACGCATAAAAACGGGGTGAGAAAAAAATTTAACATTAAAAAATAAATTAAAAATGAAAAATGCAATGAATATTAACACGGAAGAGATAAGTATTTTGTTCTTGGCAGATTTATTCATTGTTTAATTATTTTGCTTTTAACATTTTTTAAATATATACGAAGGTTTTCAAAACAATTTTGTAATCAACAAACATTAAAGTCGCACTTTAAATTTTTCGGTATAGCCGTCGCACAGTGGCGCCCGTAGAGCAAGCGAGGTTGCAAAAATCAAAATTTTCATGAGTGCCGACGAAGTTTTGAATAAACCCATGTTATAGGAAACTTTTCAACGATTTCAAATATGCCACTCTTAATAATATCACATTTTTAGTTTAGAAGATATAACCGTTCAAAGTTGACCGACTTTCGGTTTTCAAAAAAACACACAATTTTTAGTCAATTTGTTGCGATTTCAGGTGTAATATCACGAAATATAGGTAACGAATCGCCTTATTTTTTGTTTGTATTGATTGATGTATTTATTAAATGTATAATGATAAAAAAAAATTAACTGTTTGCTTTGTGTTTCTCCTGGTAAATCAATTTTTAAAAACTATCCGTTTTTTCACTATTTTTCAACTTTGACGGAAAATAAAAAAAAACTATATTTTTCTATATTTGCCATATTTGCAAAACCTGTTCTTTGATTATTTCTTTACATAATGCAAAAGGTTTTATCTGCCCGTACGTGCCCGTTTGGCTTCTAGAGGTAAAAAAGTTTAAAATGACATGGTTGCTGAAATTGTATGGCGTCCATCCCTTATATGTTTTGACTGACAGTAGTTTGATCTAATAGTTTGAAAAAAACTACTCATTGAAATTAGCAGGTACGTACCTCACATAAACAATACTTTGGCGTACAAATGGTCAGGAACAATATTGACTTATGGTCCCTACAGGTAGGCACAAATCTTATTTGGACACGTGCATAATATCAAAATTGCATTATTCAGCCTAAATCCATATGTATGCAGGGAACAGGTAAATTTTTAGGCATGGTAGCATAAGCCTATATATTGCAAAATAAGCATAATGCCTGGATTAGTCTACGCCTGAAAGTTGGCGCAACAATTACTGAAACCATTAAACAATTTAAGTACTGAAAACATGGCGTTGAACAATTTAAAATTATTTGAACTGCTTAGAAAGTCAACCACACCAAAGTTTTTCACGGAAGTGAAAATTCTTCCTGAGAAGTTGACATTAATCAGCAAATGGGGCTGCGATGGATCATCCGGACAAAGCGTTTATAAGCAAAGCATATCTTCCGATGACGCTACAATATCGGACGGAAATATGGTTATGGCATCTGTTGTTCCTTTACGTCTAAAATCGGATGATTCCCTACACTGGAAAAATCCACGTCCGTCATCAGTGCATTATTGCCGACCAATAATGTATCAGTTTGCAAGGGAATCGGCAGAACTCATAACGACTACGGTAAAGGACATTGAAGAACAAATAAGCAAGATTAAGCCTACAAAGCTGCAAATTGGAGAAGGAAAATATATTGAAGGCAATTACGAGTTCCACCTGACCATGGTTGACGGAAAAGTTGTAAACGAACTGACAGGAACAACCTCAACAATGTCATGCCCGATTTGCAAAAAGAGTCAGAAGAACTTTTTTCAATTAAATTCAATTTATTTCATATATAATATGTTACATCTCAATTTTATATAATTAGTTGTAAAGAGTTTAAGATTAGTATCTTTTTCTGCTTTATTATAACATATTTCAATTAGTTATCATATACATATATATAGACAGAATTATATTGGAGGTAAAAATTTAGCAAAAACCTATTTAAACCCCTTTTTTCGTTTCATTTTTATATATTTTTTATCGATTTTTTATTATTATTTGTCAGAAGAACTTTGGTAATTTAAACGATTCTACAAATGAGGAGAATTACGAATATGGAATGTCATGTGTATGGAATTCTTGCTAAAACTGGCATATACCCTACCACAAGAGGAGGAAAACTTCGATGAAAATACATCAATAAAGGATAAGGAAAAGATCAGAAAGAAGCAAATACAGGATGCTTTTTTTAAACAAGTTGGACTAAAAGTAGACTGTCCCAAGCACGGATACGGTAACTCAAACGATGGAAACACTTCTAGGAGATTTTTTGAAAATGATGAGGCAATAACTAGAATCATTGGAATTGGCAATCAAATCGTGAAAAGATTGGGAACGATCTTGGGTGTTTTAAACTGCAAAGAAAATGTCAATTCTACAAAATATGGAGAATATGCGTCGAAAACTGCATCTCTTTTAGCAGAAATGTATCCACAGAAGAAGTTGACCCCGACCGTCCATAAAATATTGGCGCATGGCAAAGATATAATTGAGTACCAGTCTTTGCCAATTGGAGAGCTTTCTGAAGAAGCACAGGAGTCTCTTAACAAATTTTATAAAAAAATATAGATTGCAGAACACATTCAAAGCATCAAGGGTAAGGCAAAATGAGGACCTCTTCAACATGTTGGCAGCATCTTCCGATCCACTTATTTCTTCCCTGCGGCATGTGAAGTCACGAATAGAGTTACAAAATAATTATAGTTTAGAAATGGTTAGTCTTTTAGATATACCTTCTCTTACGAATTGTGATGAATATTTTACAGAAAATTGAAAAAATAAATTTAAAAAAAAAAATAATTTTTTTTTAATTTATTGGGTAATAATTTAAAACATAAAACCTTTAAGAAAAAAAATAAAAACAATCTAAAAATGTAAAAATAATTTTTTTTAGTTACCATAAAATTGATTTTTCTACTAATTTTAACTTTGATAACCCATAAGTAGGCCCCTACAAAGCGTAGCACCCTTTCCAAACGCTCATTTCATAGGCTGAACAGTTATCTATCATATGCTGTTTAAACTGTTCAATTATCTTATTCAGTTCAAAAGATATGATTTTTGCAACGAAAAAACTCAAATGGCGCCACTGTGCGTCGTTGAAAATGTTTCAATTTTAGTCAATTTTGGTCGCCCTTAACAATATGTTTCACTGGCATTCTCAAAATCGGCAATTTCATATCGGCTTCGAGTGGAATATTATGATATTTATAACGTTACGACATGATTTACAGACACACTCTTTTCTCACTTTTCGAAAAACAATGGAATATTTTATTTCACATGTTTTCGATGCGAGAAGTTCTCAACAAAGCTACAGAAAATGGGTACTAGTCTAAAACAACCAAATCCAAGATGTATTCACTTTCATAGCAGGTTTACATAATTCCTTTGAATATGTCCATTTTTTGGATTTAGAGATGTGGATGCCATATTGCTTAATTTTAAGCCCTCTTTAAATGGTTCTAAAAATTACTGAATAAAATTGGACCAATTCCGATTTTTCCACGTAATAACAAAGTTAAAAAAGTTCAATACCTAGTCCATAGTTTGATCTAGAATGGTTTTTCGGATCTTCTGAAATATTTGATTTAAAAACATACGCAGTTGCCTATGAAAACCATAGATATTTGTCTTTTATTTCCTTTGAAATCAAGGCAAATATATATAAGGTATCGGCAAAAGCGAATTTGTTGAAAAAAAGCGAATTTGGGACAGTAAAAACAAGTACCAAATGTAAACGAAGTGCCCATTTACATAAGGCGATTTTTTTCGCTGAAACTTTTGTCAGTTCTTCTTTAAAGTTGCTTTTGCGTTTACATTGTCCAATTTTTATCGCAGCAACTTTTTCTGTGAGTAACAGATTTGCGACCGAACTTAAATACATTTTTCGTAAAATGTGAGAACGAATGAGGGAACAAAACGGATAGAAGAGTACACTCGCTTGTGTGCACCTTTTAATTCCTCGCCCAAAATTGTCATAAAGTTGTAAAGTCATTTATTTGTCTTAAAATAATTACAAGAAAAATATATATGACTACTGTGGGCAACCGCTTATAATTTAGATTTCTACTGTTCAGATATGCCGAATTAATAAACACAGCATTAAAACATTTATTTCGTTTGAAACACAACAATATTTTTTTCACAATTGTAAAATACTATTTAGGACAATATGACTATATGGCTTGATAGCACACCTTGTGAATCATCCAAATATAGAAATATTAAACTAATAGAAAATTTGCATTTGCGATCACCTGATATACGGCCATATTCTGGAAATCAAAATCACTAGAAATTAAAATCGATGAAGATTTTCAATTGAATTTTTGTACAAATTAACGAAGCTTTTGCTTACTACCTCAAAGTATGAGGTATATAAAAGGAAATATTTTTATGTACACGGGAGAATTTTCGAAATTAGTTCGATTTAAATTTCACGTGATTTCGATTTACAGAACCTGCCCGATAAATTCGCATTGTTTGAAATATTGACTTCTAAAGAATGCTTTCATTACTTGTTTCCAAATTCAAAAGAATTTAGTTTTTCTGCGAATTAATTCAAAGGTTTGTTTACACATAAAGCACTCTTATAAACAGCCAAGAAGTCCCTTTCTTGTAAAACATCATCCCCTGTGGCTGTATGGATCATCTAAACGATATTTCACCTTTTGGTGTTACATCCTTCGGGGCATAATCGGGTGCAGTAATTACCTGGTATTCTATGTATATGTATATGTATATGTATATGTATATGTATATGTATATGTATATGTATATGTATATGTATATGTATATGTATATGTATATGTATATGTATATGTATATGTATATGTATATGTATATGTATATGTATATGTATATGTATATGTATATGTATATGTATATGTATATGTATATGTATATGTATATGTATATGTATATGTATATGTATATGTATATGTATATGTATATGTATATGTATATGTATATGTATATGTATATGTATATGTATATGTATATGTATATGTATATGTATATGTATATGTATATGTATATGTATATGTATATGTATATGTATATGTATATGTATATGTATATGTATATGTATATGTATATGTATATGTATATGTATATGTATATGTATATGTATATGTATATGTATATGTATATGTATATGTATATGTATATGTATATGTATATGTATATGTATATGTATATGTATATGTATATGTATATGTATATGTATATGTATATGTATATGTATATGTATATGTATATGTATATGTATATGTATATGTATATGTATATGTATATGTATATGAAAATCTAAAATTGACAGATCTCAAGAGATCTTGGCGATTTCTTACGATTGCGGCTAACCAGATTTCCTATCTGGTACCACGGGAGTCAGTAGCCGCAGCTGACACGGAACCGGTCTGACTATTGCTTGAGCGCTTTGTTGTTATTCTTCTTGCGGGAAATGCTACCTATCTTGCTGGTAGATTGTCTTTACGGAAGTTTTGCTTGTCTCCTGATACGATATTTTCGGTGATCACGTGGTGGTTTTGGTTTACTTCCCAAAGGAAAGGAAAGGGGGATCCTAAAAAATCCATTAAAGTGCTGATTTTTCACCATTTGTGGGAAAGTTCGGCCTGCTAATGCTACTCAACAGAAGCTGTTGGTATTTTTTTAACAACAGTGGAGACTTTATTGTTCCAGCTGCTAAACAAGGGGCAAATGTATAATCTTGCCGGATTATACACTCAAATCGCCACCTGGTGCCTCTAACACTCGGCGGCGGTCGGTAAATGCATTGTTTGTCACCAATGTAGTCGATATCCACAATGAGATAAGACCATATAGCAGGTGCTTATGTGGATCTTTAAAACAACTGTCATATATAAATCCTTCATTTGATATGCCGATCACAAATTAATTAAAGTTTTTAAAAATGTCTGTTAAGTTTCTTAGGAATTTAGACTAAACAATTAAAAGTAATCACTTTTTTATAGTTTTAAAAAACTTAGGAAACTCAAATCTTATCCACGTTTTCGTCTTTTATCAGGAAGAAAATTGTATTGTGCAGATAATAGTCATTTATAAAGTTAGCACCCAAATTATTGAAGTATTGGATTGTGAACCCCGCGTCATTATTTTCCCATATGTCCTATTAACATGAAAAATGTTCATTTCTAATCATATATGTATCTAAGTTAATTCAAAAGAATAACAAGTAATGAAGTGCAGGCTGTCAAGCCCAACCATGTGATATCCTCCATTACAAAATTAACAGCCAAATTTTTGAGAGTATACCAAATTTGGGATCCATATTATACGGCTAAAATTGATAAAAGAGTTATTTGTGCCGTATATGATTTAAATATCAATATCTATATAAGATTTAATCGTGAGGGAGTTTAAACAGGACCTATGGTCAATTTTGGAACTACCAGTACAAAATTTTGCCATAAAAAAGTTATCGTCTCCAACTTTTATATCAATGACATAATTTTTAAAGAAAGTTATGTAATTAAAGTGAATTGCACCAGTAAACAAATTAAAAGTATCAATTAAACCTTTAATTCGCTTGATTAAACGTTTAATTCACTTGATTAAACGTTTAATTTACTTGATAAAGTTTTTAATTAAAACTGATTTTATTTTAGATTAATGCTTTACTTGGTAAATAATTTTAAAGAATTAAATTAAATATTATTCCTTCGACCTTTTTTTTTTATTCAAAAATAAAAAGTTTTTTCCAGCTCGAGGCCAATTATTTGTAAAAAATATTTATTTATTATTTATTTACTAATCTTCTCCAATATTTCGATATCCATCGGATATCATTATCAAGGAATGAGTTACAAATATATTCGTAAGAGACGTATGACCTTCTCCACATTCAATATTGCCGATGGATATCGAAATATTGGAGAAGATTAGTAAATAAATAATAAATAAATATTTTTTACAAATAATTGGCCTCGAGCTCGAAAAAACTTTTTATTTTTGAATAAAAAAAAAAAAAAAATTTTAAAGAATTTTTTCTGTAAACGTTTAATAGAAAAGGTGTCTAGACTTAAGCCAAAGTGGCACATTTTAATTAGTTTCGAAATAGGCAAATTTTTAATTGTGATGAAACAAAAACCAATTTGTTACTGAATATACGATGAAGTTAAAATTTCTACACCATTTCATTTGTTTACTAGTTTGGCTATAGGTGCTTATTAAGAACTAAATTCGATTTTCGGGAAAGTCGAGTTAGCTGATCGAACGAACTTTCATTTTGTATTATGGCTGAAAAAGTACTATTGTGATTTAGTTCATTCACAGTAGTCCATTTACATATATCAGCTGGTGGTCCACCAAAACAAAAAAAAATTACAAACTCTGACATGTTCACCAAGGTTTTTTAATTCATTTGCAGCGGCGAAAGCAATAATATTTTCGTTACAAAATTTAACGCACAATGACAGCACTGTCGAATGCTGTCAACCCATATAACGGATTTCAGATTCGATAGTCGATGTTCGAAAGCAAGCGATAATCGTTTGTCGAATGCAAATCATAATAGGAGCCATAAGCATATACACAAAATAAAAAGTTGCCCCAATCAAAGCATTAATCAAATATAATATAAGTTTTAATTAAAAAGTTAATCAAGTGAATTAAATGTTTAATCAAGTGAATTAAATGTTTAATCAAGTGAATAAAATGTTTAATGGAGATAATTTAAAGCTTTATTGATACTATTAATTTGCACCTGTAAACAAATTAATAGTAACAATTAAATGTTTAATTCACTTAATTGAACGTTTAATTCATTTGATCAAACATTTAATTCACTTAATTATATTTTTAATTAAAACTGATTTTAATTTTAACTAATGCCTTAATTGGGGCCAAATTTTTTTCTGTGTAAGATCCAAGGCTTGTAATGTTATACCCAGAAATGCTTCATATTCCTTTAAACACTTAAAATATTCAGACTTCTTTTGTTTACAATTTGATAAAATGTTAAAAGCTAAAAAGAAATCGGGAATCAAGGAAATTTAGGAGAATTTTTAATCTTTTTCAAAATAATTGTCGGATTTTGTAAAATTTCTTTAAGTTTCTCCAATAACTTCTGTGCGAGTCACAACTCTCTGAAGGTAATATGGCAATGCCTCTTGATCGAGACATATACTATATAGCTACCAGTGTGACCAGATATAAAAAAAAAATTTACAACTAAATTTGGCATTAGACATGGCCAAATAATGCTAAATATAATTTTAACAAATGCTAAAACTGATGCTAAATTTTTTTTAAAAATTTTTGTTAAAAATTTATTACCAGTATGAAATTTTATTCGAAACTAAAAACATTTAAGTGACTTATTTTTAAAGAAATTGAAATAAATGGTTGCATTTAAATAAGTGGATAGATTTTGGTAAAACATCTGATACACATAAATATGAAGCCTGGTAGTTGATATTAAATTTTAAATTTAGGGGCCGTATACCCCTGATGCATGCTAAATAGAAATTATTTATTTCTATAATAAACAAATTATTTTAGATCATTTTATTTTTTATAGTTTAGAGCAAAACACTTTTTTTCACACATATACACTATTGAATTTTTATCGAAATACAAAGTGATATCGTAATATCAAAGGTCAAATAATATTTAGAAACAACATGATAAGGGCATTTCTAATATTCCCTGAATATTCTGTTTTTTAACAAGACAGGTCAGATGTTTCTTAACATACGAATTATACCTTTTAATACGAACAACTATTTTCAGTCAATATTTATTATAATTTATAAAAAAATTTAAAATAAAATTCCAAGTGCTAAAGGAAAATTTTGCTAAATAAAAATTGTTAATGCTATATTTAGCTGCCAAAATTGCCACACTGATAGCTACGATCGGCAACCTATACTATTACATCTTGCGATTGCATGCGTTGTATGCATTTTACATATGTTATTGTTATTGTTGTATTGAAAATGCGGCGCCCTGATTTTGCCAATAGCAGCTATATAGACTTGAAAGCTCATAAGTCAGCAAATACTCCTGCAAAGAAGAAAGTAGTATTTATTTTATTACGAATCGCTGAAAAGAATCTTTATGATTGAGTTATTGTGATTATTTTTGTTATTGTGAAAGTTCCAAAAGCTCAAGCATTGGATGCGACATACAAACCAGATTTGTAGGCTTAAATATTAAGCTGCTATATAAATAGTAAATTATTTTTACTCCAAATTTAAAAATTCTGCAGTTCGGGAAAATGTTAAAAATCTGTTAGTTGGCAACCCCCACATACCAACTTACCGACACATTTTACACTCATGCATGTATAGTAAGTTGTTTTTCCAGCATACGAGCGCAAATGTTTGTAAAAAACAACGCGAATAGAAGAGATAAGAAATGCTTCCTCCTTCTACGTGGCTAGTTAATAGATAAAATGCTTTTTTTTATTCTCAAATATAAATACATACACACATATTTGTTTCTTTGTTTGATTGAATTTTTTTTTTTCTAATTCATATTTTTTGCTCGTTTTCAATCTCTAAATTCAGCCACACACAACGTGTTTTTGGTTCAGTTCAGTTCAGTTCGATTCAATTCAATACTCATTTTTCAATTTTCAATAAATAAAAGCAACAACGAAAAGTCAAAAGCAAAAACTTTCTTTGTGCATGATTTTTTTTCCATAAACATACCCGAGAAAGAGAGTAAAAGAGCTTTTTTGGTTTTGCCGTTCAAAAAGTATTTCAAGTACTCTGTACATTGAAAACAATTTGTTGATGAAACGAACAAACGAACACAAACAAACAACTACAAGGCAAAGGTAAGAAAATAAAATTTATTTTACTCATACACGTATCTATGAGTCTCTGAACTGCCATTATTTGGTATGCAAAAGAGATGGTTGGCTGGATGGATGGATGTGAATGGGTTGACTTCTGTTCACTTTTTTATTATTTTTTTTTTATTCGCTTTGCACAAAGTTCGATTGTTAAATTGTATGCTCGTTTTGGGTCAGAGTTACACAAACTTTAAATTGAATAAAAGAAAAGTTTTGAAGTTGAATTGTGTACTCTGGTGAACAATCGAAATATTTATTAAATGAAAATTAGGGAGATCGAACGGTTATATATATTGAATAAACCGGTTATTTTGGTATAATATAACGGTTATTTAAAAGATGAGTGAGTAATTAATATATGTTTTCCATACTTTTGTTATGAATATAACCCTTATTTAATATTTTTTTAATTGCATATATTAATGGACAACCTTTTTCAAATAAATCGTTTACTCATTACTGATTTGACCTAACGTCCATTTAAAAAAAATTGAGTTAGGTATGGGGTATAAATATGTATATATTTGGAATACCGCCCTTCTGAACCCAAACCCTCTTCACGAAATTTTTGTGGTTTCTGAGATATTAAGCATTAATTTTGCTCGATATCAACTACCTTAAGGTTGAAGTAGACTTCTGTCAAAAAAAGTTAACCTAGTGTTTTTTCATAGAACAAGTTTCACAAAAAACTTTTTGACGCGTACGTGGCAGAACTTAAAAAGTTACTTTTTACACAAAAATTAACTTTTTACTTTAAAAGTTACTTTTAACACAAAAATTAACTTTTTACTTAAAAAGTTACTTTTTACACAAAAATTCACTTTTTACTAAAAAAAAAAGTTATTTTTTACGCAAAAGTTCACCTTTTATTTAAAAAGTTACTTTTAACACAAAAATACACTTTTACTTAAAAATTTACTTTTACCTAACAATTCACTTTTTACCTTAAAAAGTTACTTTTTACACAAACATTCACTCTTTACTTTAAATGTAATTTTTACACAAAAATTCACTTCTTACACAAAAAGTCATTGAACATAAAAATTCTCTTCTAGAAAAAAATCACTAATAAAAAACGCTTTAAAACTGAACTGGCAAATTGTTTTTATTTTAAATTATTCCGAAAACAATAAAAGCAATTTGTTTTTGTTTTCAATATGTTTTTTCTTTACCCACTTACAACTACAATTAATGTTGGGAGAATTCCAAATAATTGTAGTGGGAAATGTATGAAAAGATAAACTCATCACTGATTTATTGTTTGGTATTTTGTTTAAGCTTTAATATCGTTGCAAAAAAAACTTTTTGAGTGTTTGTAGGTAATTCTCATTCCCTCTGTAGTCTTGTTTGCTGATAGCTTTGGCTTTTCTAAAATTATTTAGGAGAACGTTTCCTGATGATCTGGCCTAAGCAACCAGTGAAATGCGCATAGGAACAGCATATCCTCCAACAATAAATTTCAGTATTTTTTATCAATTATTAAAAAAAGGGAATTAAGCACAACAAACAAAATCTTTTAATAAAAAATCAATTGTTTCACATTAATTCAATGGTATTATAAAATTATAAATCGGGTTTGGAGGCTTTTCCGACTGAATTTTCACAATGTGACCGCCACCGCTGGATCCCCTCTTGCTTAAACCGCACAATGCGAAAAGGTATAGAAAGCGTTGATGTTAAAAACCATGCCCATATTTTTAAGTTCCCTTCGAACATTTGTAATAAAAATTCTTGCAATTATTTTGATTTGTTGGTGTTATCATAAAATGTTTATTAAATTTTATTTAATTTTTTTTTTTTTTTGTCATTATTAAAACAATTCTTTTACATTACTGTTTCTTTTTTTAAAATATTTCATTTTGTTTTTTTAATAGTATACATTGCTTTTTATATATTATTTCAATTTTATTTTTTATTAAATGTAAATCATCGTCCTAAAGTTGTTAAATTGTTTTTTATTTATATATATATTTATCTATATACATATATATATTTAATATTTTTACTAAAGGAAATTTTTTTTATATTTTTTAAAGAAAATTTTAAAAAAATTAACAAATTGTTGTACAGCCCAACCGAATTAAAACCAATTAACAAATAATAGTTGAAGTTTTTAAGTAATTTGTAATTATATTTTTATAGTTTTTTAATTTATTTGTAACAAAAATCAGTTTAGTTAACTTTTTTATTCTTTTTTTTATACATTTTTTTTTTTTATCATAAATTTTGATATTTTTTTTTATATTTAATTTTAAATATTATTGTATTTTTCATAATAAATTTATTGTAAGCGAAGAATATTGTTTTATAATTTTTCTATCTTTTTTTTTTCTTTCCTTGTTAAATATGCAGAACATCAACAAAAAGAAGTGAAGAAAAAAAATATACAGAAAAGTTTTGAAATTGTTAAAATTTGAATTTTTTTAAGAGATAGAAAAAAATGTCTAAGGCTATGGTCACACCTAACAAATATTTGAAGCCCCAGACGTAGCCAATAATTTTATTAAATCTTTGTTTGATTTAACACAAAGTTTGCCAAGTCAAATAAGTACTTTCAAATACAATATTTTTTTAAAAATAAAATTTTATTAGTCTGGGTGCACACTATGAAATTAACTTTCAGAAAGTTTGAGTTTAATGTATAATGAGGGGAAGAGAATATGCTATTTTTCTCTCCCGTCTCACCAATAAACTTAAGGTACGTTCAGATTGATGAAATACGAGTATTTAAAAGAAAACATGAAATATTTCATTAACGGAGACTGAAGACAAAATATTTTTAAGTGACAAATAAAATAACAGCTGATTTTGAGCAAATAAAAGTATTTGCTGGCAAACAAATTTTGTCCAATGAGAACATAGTGTGAACACAAAAAATCAAATATTTTAGTAATTTTTAAGCAAACATTTATTTGATATTACAAAAAAAAATTGTAAGAGCAAACAACGACAAATAATTTTAGCCATTTCCCCGATAGAATCAATTTTTCCTGTAAGCTTTTAGATTCTTAACAGCTTTAAAGGTTTTTAATAATTACAATTATAATAATTATTAGACTTTGCTATCATGCCGGTATAAGCAAATTTTTGCGAATTTCCGCTAATTTAGCAATTTTGAACCAATTTTTGCCATTCCTTATAGTTTGAGGCACTTTTAATAAATATTATGGCTTGTTTGCGCATTTTAGCCATTTTCCCGATAGAATCAATTTTTCCTGTAAGCTTTCAGATTCTTTACAGCTTTAAAGGTTTTTAATAATTATTAGACTTTGCTATCATGCCGGTATACGCAAATTTTTGCGAATTTCCGCTAATTTAGCAATTTTGAACGAATTTTTGTCATTCCTTATAGTTTGAGGCACTTTTAATATATTTTATGGCTTGTTTGATTTATAGCCATATTCGCGATAGAAGCGATTTTTCCATGTGATTCTTTACAGCTTAAACGACTTTCAATAATTATATTAAAAATGAGCAAATTTTGGCGAATTTCCGCTAATTTAGCAATTTTGAACAAATTTTTGCCATTCCTAATAGTTTGAGGCACTTTCAATAAATTTTATGGCTTGTTTGAAATATTAAAATTATTCGCCAATTTTTGCAAAATTTTTTTTTTTTTTGTTATTTGCCGACAATTTTTTTTTTTTAACCGATTTCAAATAAATTTTAGGGTTTGCTTCCAAGTTTGCAATTGTTTGCGCATTTTAGCCATATTCGCGATAGAAGCGATTTTTCCCTGTGATTCAACCGATTTTCAATAATTATTAAACTTTGCTAACATGCCCCTATTAGCAAATTTTTGCGATTTTCCGCTAATTTAGAAATTTTTACCGAATTGTCTTCAAATTTTTTTTCCTTTACATTCTCCTGTTCTAACTCCATAAGAGATGCTGCTCCACAGCATAAAACAAATAAATTATCTTCTGCGCTTATTTTTACAATTTGTGAAATATAATTTTATTTTTGCACACTTTCATTAAATAATTATTCAATGCAAATTTTTGTTTTAGTCTGAACGCATGCACCCGGAAAAAAATTATGTTTAACAATGGTCACCTCCAACAAAACTATTTTAAAAGGAAAATTTTAAACATATTATGTTTAATATAATCATAATTTTGTCACCGACAAACATATTATTGTTAAATTTGTCCTCCATCAAGAAGCCACAACCATATTATGGTTGCCTCCAAACATGTTTTGGTCAATAGTGACTAAAATATGTTTAACACTTATAATAGCATGGTTGGTTTTCAACCATAGCATGTTGCTCTTGGAAAAGAGGAAAATAGTATTGTTGATTTAAAAACAAATTATTGTTATATTTAACCAAAACATGTTTAAAGACAACAACAATATGGTTGTGGCTTCTTGATGGAGGACCAACTAAACAATAATATGGTTGTCGGCGACAATAATATGGTTAAGTTAAACATAATATGTTTAAAAATTATCTTTAAAAATAGTTTTGTTGGAGGTGACCATTTTTAAACATATTTTTTCTCTACGTGTGGCAAACATGATTTAATTTATTTCATTTAACACTATTTGCCAACTGTTTCAACAAACAAAAATTGTCAAATAGTTGAGCTCAAACATTAAACAAAATATTTTTGTTTAACACAGTTTGAAGCAATTATCAGAACAAATATTTTCGTCAAATATTTCATTAGTCTCAACGTACCTTTCGACTTTCTAAAAGAATAGCTTCATTGTGTGAACCCAGACTTAAATCGACAAAATTGGTTTAAATGTTGGGTCAGACTTGTTTTGAATTTGTTCGTCAAATATTTGATATGTGTGAACTTGCCTTAACAGACAGTTTTGAACTTTATTTTCTTTAAGATCTTGTTTTGTGGTTTAATTAGCTTTATTTATTTCCAAACTTTCCCCCTAAATAAACTCTTTTTTTTTTTTTTTTTTTTTTTTGAGTTTTCATTTCGTTATCGAATTTCAATACTTTTTAAAAAATTTTCATATTTCTCAAGCTGCTCTTATTATTTTGTAAAATTTGTATTTGTTTTTAAGGAGTGAATGCTTTTTTTTTAATAATTTCCTGAGGTTTCATATATATAAATATTTTTTTTTTTTTTAATTTTTTAACTTATTTTTTACACTAAAACAAATTTATTATTGCGAATTAAAAAAAAATGTTTTTAATGAATTACAACCCAGAGCCTAAATTAGAAAATTAAACGAATTATATATAAATCTAGTAAAATGTTCTCAAAATTAATTTTAAAACTGAAAATTGGCTATGATTTTTTTTTTGTCTCCACTACTTATGATTTAAAAAAAAAATTCAAAATGATATATGATAAAAGGTATTGCATACCCTGGTCTATAATAATGGAGGACCGAGCTTCTTTTTAACACAATATCAAAGTTGCCTTAAAATAAATTGTTCAAGTTTAAACTGATTTAAGAAAATAAGAAAGTTTCTTAAAATCAAGAATGATTAAGTAGACGATTACGTCATGCGCATGAATTCCCGTTGGATGACGTAGATTGTCCCTGGCAAGGGTTGCCAATTTCAAAAGTCTCTAAGACTCGCTAATTTTTTTATAAAAAATGTATTCACTTTGTAAAAGCTGACAATCCCACAATTGAAAAACAATTATCTTGAGTTTGCCAGGTTGAAATTATTAGCCAACAGGAATGCAGTTCGCGTGACGTCATCTGCCTGACATGCGCGGAAGATTTAAACTATGATTTTGGTTAGTGAAGAAATCTGGTGCTTTAGGGGCCTAATGAATTGGTAGATAAGAGCTGGGTGGACTGTAATTTTGTAGAAGTTAACACCAAAATTCGTCTATGGTATAATTTCTCGGGTATTCGAGAAGGTATACGAGGATTGTTGTGCAATATTAGGGATACGATTTAAAATTAAGGAAAATTAGGTTAGTTATGTGAATGTGTGTTTGATTAGACGTGTGTGAGCTCACTTTTATGTGTGTGTTCGTATGAATGTGTAGAATTAAAAGATTTTTACTTTTCAAATAAGAAAAAATACAATTTTATTTTAAGTGTAAACTCAATAAGTTTAGTTTAGCTTAGGTTAGGATTTAATTATTTAATTTAGTTACAAGAAAAAATATCGATTTCAAATAAGAATTAATTAAAGTTGCAAAATTGACGGTATATGATAAGAAGTGAGCCCTAACGAAAACCACTGGCTTAACTTTAAGCCTTGCTTCTTTTTCTAATTTGCATTGAGTGCTTTTCATTTCCAAAATAATTCCAAGATGATAATTCACAATAATAACAAGCTACTCGTTACAACTACCTTAATTCTAGTGGTAAAATTTAGTTTTATAAATTCAAATTTAAATAATGACAATTCAAACGGATAAAGTATGGAATAAAATTAAAGTGAAGTTTAATAAAAAGAAGGCAATTAAATTTGTTTAATTGGTAGTATAAAATCTGGGATTTTATACAGGAAGCGTAATCTTTTTTCTTTATCATTCTTGCTTCAAATAATACGGTTGAATTCAAATTTCCGTGAGACGAAATATTTTAACAGCAAGCCGACAGAGAGAGAGAGAGAGAGTTGGAAAAGAGCAAGTATGCATTTAAGCAAGTTCTCATTTTAGCAAGTCGCTTTTTCGCCAGTCCACAACAGTGACAAAGGAGGAATTTGTCGTTTTTCTTCTAATTTTCATCTATACAAATGCGGCAATATTCATTGTACATAAGGCGTGGAACGGAATAAAGTAGTTGTAGAAGTAGCTAAAACTGACGAATGCTCTGTAGCGCATTTCAAAATTTCGAACTTTGCGCTTCAAATTCAACTGCAACGACTACTACAACTATGTATTCTACTTTGAAACTGCCGTTTTTAATTTTTCACAGCTCTCAGCGCTATGCGTAACGTTTTACTACAGCGACTATTCTGTTACCCACTTAAAAGTTGTGAATATCCGTATCCCACTTCTGATACCAAAACTATTATGTAATGAAATTTTCCTTTCTGAATTCTAAGCACATACTGAACAAATTTTATCGAAAATGAAAAAGTACAATTTGACAAAACTAAAAATTAAATGTTGATTATGAGAACAACAAGTTAAATATACAACAGTATTTAAAAAATAAGTTTCGAAAGTTGGCCTTAAAAAATTTTTTTTTTTTGTAAGATTTATGTTTATAAGAGTAATTTGTGCTGAATTTTATCTAGATATTAAAGTTTGTACCCGGGAATTCCAACCAATTTTTCTTCACGGATCCCTTGACAACTAAAACTTGTATTTTTCTTGATTTAAAAAAAATTAATTAAATGTTTTAAAAAGAAAGTTTTTTGTATGCTCGTTTGCGGGCCCACTAATAATCTGTTATGCACCCCAATGCATCCGCGGACCCTTATTTAGGAACTATTGGTCTTTAGGATTTAAGGTTTAGGACTTGTGGACCTACCATCAAAAATTTTTTGTTAGTGTGACAGTTTTTCTGTTGCGTAGATTTTCTCTCCGCGGACATTGTTACAGGGCTCTTAACGTTTTCGGATTTCATGATTACCATCTCAAGCTACGGAGTCAGAAGATCCCTGGGACTTCAGTTCAGGTCTGAGTTTTGGCTGAAGTCTCCGTTAGTATGCTTTAGTGATAAATGCTTCCAAGTCCCGTAACTCGGCAAATTTTCAGGCGAAGGCCTTTCCCTTAGAATTTGAAGGGATACTTTCGGTGAGTACGTAGTGGCTGTGATTAAAGCCCCAAGCGGATTAAGGGATCTCATTATTCGTCTCACTTGTAGTGGATCCTGCTGCGATGTTCAAATCACCCCTGGTTTCTGTGGTTTACTTTCAGAAAATGCATTTAAATAGTCTTAGTAGTAGAGGTTAGATAGCTCCGGCTCCTAAACAAAGGGGAGTGTTGAATTTGGTCGGTTTTACGCTCGAATTTTAACCTGTATATTAAACACACAGGGGCGTTTAGTAAGTGCATATACATCTCACCAAGTGGTTGAGAGGTCCACGGAGAGGTTAGGTCATTTGGCAGGTAATCACGTAAATCATAATCACATTTGTATTAAAACTATGATTTCTGGAAGAAAATTTTCTTTACCAGCATTCTAATAAGTTTATTTTATGTGACTGTTGAAAAAGGAAGGTTGCTATTTTTAAATCACTCCACCTTGCGTTGATAAATTTTTTCATTTAAAATTTTTTGAATTTTCAAGAATTGTATTTTACAAAATAAAGGAATAAATTAATTCGGATTTCTGTCTTGTGAAGGTTCTACATCAGATTCTAAATTTCCTGGCAATTGGAGATTATGACCTTCTTCTGTGCTAGTCGAGCACTGACATTCTAAAATTATTTATTTGGCTTCGAGACTGTCTCGAACAAATTTCCACTATGTGGCACTACCCCCCATTTAGATGTCAACTCTGATATGGCAACCTAAGGGCCAGTATTACACAATATGCTGAACGATTAAGTGACAATTTAGGTTTCTCCATTATTACAACTGTCCGATAAAAAGAAAAATATACTATGGTTGTTTAAAATACAAGGTGGCCACGACTTACTTTTGTTTATTTCTTTTATTGAAAGCAGAAGTTAATTCACCATCACCACCCACCACCACTGTGGTGAATGAGGGTATACTAAGTTTGTCATTCCGTGTGAAACTTTTTTATTATACATCTAAGACCCCATAAAGTATATATATTCTGGGTCCTTGAGTAATTCTAAGTCGATTTAGCCATGTCCGTCTGTCCGTCTGTTGAAAACACGCTCAATTTCGAAAAACGCAAAAGAAAAGAACAAACTTGATCTCAAATTGCTTGTGTTATCCTAAGCAGTTTGGGATTGAAATCCAGCAACATCGGTTTAGTAGGATCAGAACTATGAATCAAAATGTGGAACCACTACCCAAAAAAAATGATAATTTTGATACAAAAACTAACATAAATGGTGGAATAATGCACGGAATGACATAAAATTTATACGACTGCAAATCATACTGTTAAATTTCGTGAAGATCGGTCCATAATTTACCATAGGCCCCATATAAACCCTTCTCGCGGAAAACAGTTTAGTACGCCTTAAACCGTAAAAAATAACGCTATCATATTAAAATTTGGTACGTCACAGTTTTATAGGACCAGAAATCACACTGTAAAATTTTTTGAAGATCGGTCCACAATTTACAATAGGCCCCATATAAACCCTACTCCCAAAAAACAGTTTAGTACGCCTAAAACCGCAATAAATAATGCTAGCATACTAAAATTTGGTACGTCACAATTTTATACGACCAGAAATCACGCTGTAAAATTTTTTGAAGATCGGTCCATAATTTACACTAGGCCCCATATAAACACTTCTCGCGGAAAACAGTTTAGTACGCCTAAAACCGCAATAAATAACGTTAGCATACTTAAATTTGGTACGTCACAGTTTCATAGGACCACAAATCAAACTGTAAGATTTGTTGAAGATCGTTCCACAATTTACACTAGGCCCCATATAAACCCTACGCCCGGAAATCCGTTTAGTACGCTTAAAAACGTAACAATTAATGCTATCAAATTGAAGTTCGGTACGTCACAGTTTTATAGGACGAGAAATCACACTGCCAAATTTCGTGAAGATTTGTCCATAATTTACCATAGGCCCCATATAACCCCTACTCTCGGAAAATAGTTTATTGCGCCTAAAACCAAATAAAGCCCACTTTGGGATTTATAGATATTGCGGTGAAATTTTTTACTTAAATTCATATGGCAAGAAAAACTATCATGCAAATTTGTGAAATTTACTGTTAACGCTAAAACTAATTGCACTGCTGTATTGAAATTTTTTTCTAATTTATTTTTTGTAATACCAGAAATCAGTCTTCAGAATTTTGGGATGATTTGTCCATAATTTACCATAGGTCCAATACAAATAACGCTCCTAAAAATCATTTTAGTCCGGCTAAAACTGTTACGAGTAATGATATTTTTCTCAAGCCAGTTCAAAGTTCTTACAAGAAACGAATAACATTTTCTTATTGTCGGTCAATAATTTAATTCAGGTCTAAACCGCAACCAATTTTAATGCTGACGTTCGTTTTTGTGAAGCTTAGTTAATAATATATACATATGTATTTATCATATAGAGCCCACTCCTGTCGGTGGAGGGTATCAAAGATTCGGCACAGCCGAATATAGCACTCTAACTTGTTTGTGTTAAAATTTTTTTTTTTTTTTTTTTTTTTTTTGGAAAAATAAAATTTCAAAGGGGTAAAAAAAAATAGAGAATTTATTTGACATAAAACTCTCATTAAAGTTGCCATATCTGTAGCATAAAATATGGCAGTTTCAAATTCTTAAGGTGCACTTGCAAAGTTACCATGAGGATAAACCTGCTGTTATCTTATTTGTCACTTTTTAGGTTAATGTTAACCATGAAATAAAGGAAAAAAAGAAAGGTTCGTTTACTTTGTACTCTTATTTTGACGTTATTTTTATGTCACTGTAGTAAAGAGATTTAAGTGTAAACAAACTTTCAGCATACAACATTCACATGTTTGGGTAATGGTATTTGTACTCATTCACTACTGTGACGTAAATGCGCAGAAAAATAATGTTTTTAAAATTTGAAAGCGCTATTTTGTTTTCTATGTTTTATGAAGGTTAATTTGTAATAACCAACAACTAATTATCTGCCAGATAGCATCCTACAGATAACTATTTGTAAGTTGTAATAATGGCTCTTAATTCATAATGGTAAAAGTAAAAGGTAAGAAGATCTTCCCTTTAGTTTATCGTTCACTTTTAGCTTAATGTAAAAATAAAATATTAAAAAACGAATTACCTGCCCAATAACATTCTTACTTTAACTGTCGGCAAATTGTTGGCCTTAAATCTATTGCCGCTTTTGACATAAAACTGTTAATTTCTTAGTATGTACATTGCCCACCTCTGATTTACAGTGAAACAGAGAGAATTGCTGTTTTAGGAGACAAGAATATAAAAAATTTGTTGACCTATTAAACGGCTTCAAAAGCAATTTAGGTGACCCTGAAACCAAAGCAGGAGGTCAAACTATTATGGACGGTGTCAAACCATTATGGACTTTAATATTTTATGGAACTTTTTGCTCTGAAGCATTTTTAAAAAATGGAAAGCGTGTATACAAAAAAGTACCAAAAGTTTTCTTATACTCCCCTTTTTTCATTAAAATTATTCATTGTAATTAGTGTTGTGGTTATTTTATTGAACTGTTAATGGTTTTTAATCCAAATTTCGATATTTTAATCAGGCTTTACTTCATGGAATTTCATTTTCATTAAATTATTTTTATGAAGAAAGGAATCTTACAACATGAAATGAAGTAAAATTTATTGATAATTTTTCATTTTTGACTGAGCTTGGAATTTGAACCCAGGTTTTCACGGACACGTTGCCCTGACTTGTTTCGATTTTAACCACACAATCTCTTCAGAGGTGTTTGCCGTTTAACACTCACCGCCATCGAAATATCGAAATTTGGATTAAAAATGATTAATTGTTTTAGTTTTATGTTCTTTATGATATCACTTGCTATAAGTCGATTTTGATATTTAAACCCTTTTTTCTTACACCAATAACATTTTCTATTTTATCCTCTTTAGCCCTTTTCTGTAACGTAACTCTTATATAAAGTGCATTAATTATGTTTTGGGCTTGAAACCCCTTATTTATGCTTCCGTAAATTTAATAAAAAAAATATTATTTTTTGTCTCTTCAAGTCATAATTTTCCAAGTGTTTAATCTAGTAAAAATTCATCAAATTTTTAAATTTAAAGTCTTTCCCCCGTATTCATAAACGATTATTACATTTAACAAACGTTTATTTAGTTAAATATTCATAGAATATTAGTTTTGTAAACCTTTATTAAGTTAAAAATAGTTTTTTGAATAAGTCAGTTTCTATACAATAAAAATTTGTGATAGAAATCCGTTGTGAAATTAAGTCTATTTTATTTTGAAAACGTTTTTTCTTATGCTCTTACATAAAGCCGGCAGTAACTGCCAGTTCATCGATTTCGAACGTTAACGTTCGCATAGAAAATTACATTTAAAACAGCAACACAATTTTAAAATTTGTTTTTGTTATAAATGTTATTTTCTATGCGAACGTTAACGTGCGAAATCGTTAAACAGTTATTTTCCTAACAATGCTACCATACTTTGGTTAAATGTCAAACATTTTGTAAACGAAGAAAAATAATAAAAAAAAAGAAATGTGAGAGAATTTAAAATTAAGGCCATGTCAGATAAAACTTTTGCTTCGCGTTGCGTTACCGATTCGCTTTGACATCTAAGATAAAATATACATACTTATACGAAATATGTCACATAAAGTACTTTCAAAGCGAAGCGAAGCAAAAAGTTAGCCAACTCTCATCTTTTAGCGCGCTTTGGCAATTGGCTAGTATAATTTTCTTTTTTTTTTAATTTTTTTTGCCAAATTCAATTCTAAAAAACCGTCCAATTGAATTTTTAACTTTTATTTTTATAACAAATAATTAAATGTACAAATTACCAACCGCTTTTATAAGTAAATAAGGAATGCTTGAGTGTTGTCAAAGTTTTCATTGTGTCATATACCTTTTGCTTTGCGTTTTTCTGCCAAAGGTAGAAACGTCACGCAAAGCGACAAAGTTGTATCTGACACGGCCTTTACTGCCGACGTCAGGGCTGCCAGACTTGAAAATTGCAAGCAAAAGGGACAACAGAAGTCATTTGGAGATTGGGGATTTTTTTGCGGATTTTAAAAAAATCTTTTATCTTTAAGCCGCGCTTACATCGGTTTTAAATTTGCCCAGTTGTTTCTAAGATATCGTTGCAGTTTTAAAAAAAGAAAAATGTTCAACTTTAGTTTTAGTTGATTGTTATCGGTGCACAACTTTTGATTTAATTCACAATTTACTGAGAAAACTGAATTGATAAAAATCCTGATTTCAATACAAAAAAAATTTTTAACGTGTTTGTGTTTGCTGCTGTTCTATTTATAGACGTTTTTTCCTTCACTTTAAAATGAGGTACATTCACTTAATTTTAAACAAAAGTGAAACGCATTCGTCGATTTTTATGATCTATGTATCATTTTGTTTATAGGTTATGTGCAGTATGGCCATTTTGTAAAATTTTGTTTTAGCACTTGGCATTTTATTTAGCATTTTTAGAAAAAGGTTTAAGCTTTTTTTAGCCTTATTAATTTTAAAATTTGGACGAAAAGTTTTATTGATTTACTTAAATTTTTTCATAAATTATAATAAATTTTTACTAAAAATAGTTGTATCCAAAATGAAATTTCGTATGAAAAAGGAGAATTCTTATGCTAAGAAACATCTTGCCTGTCTTGATAAAAAAAAGTAGAATATTCAGGGAATATAAGAAACGCCCTTATTATGTTGATTGTAAATATTATTTGCTCTTTGATATTACGATATAAAAGAACAAGGAAATTTCACTTTGTACTTAGATAAAAATTCAGTAGTGTAAATGTTTGAAAAAATTGTTTGCTCTTAACGGCTGAAAAAATAATAATTCTAAAGCTTCAACTCTCGTTTAACTATAAAAAATAATATAATTTAAAAAAAATTGTATATCATTGAAATAAATCGCTTAAATTTTGCATGTATCAGGGGTTTGCTGGCCCCTAAATTTAAAATTAACTCTGAACAACCTGTGCTACATATTTATATATATCAGATGCTTTTTCGAAATCTACCCACTTGTTTAAATGTAACCATTTACTTAAATTTTTGCGATGCGAATAAAATTTCGATGCGAAAGCTAAATGCCAACTATCACTTTCGCAAAATTGTTTGAAGAAGAGCAATACTGCAATAAATACAACGATAGCGCAGATTTATAGTAATTAAATGGCAAAAAATTAAAAAATATTTTAAATTGGATAGTTTAAATAGAAGAAATAATGATGATTTGCGAAAAGAAACAAATTAAAAGATGCGAAAGACTAATGCGCAAACGCATTAAAGAGTACCAATCAATAGATTTGCAACAATTATCTTTCGCATCGCAATAGAGAGTAGCCCCCCTGACTTTTTCATTTTCCATCTGTACGAGCTTTGGCAGTAGAGTATTACTGTCAAAGTCTGGGTTTACACTACGAAAGTTTTTTTTTTCCAAAAGTGTGAGTTTATTTGTGTGGCCAGAGTAGCCCCCCTGACTTTTTCATTTTCCATCTGTAGAGCTTTGACAGTAGAGTATTACTGTCAAAGTCTGGGTTTACACTACGAAAGTTTTTTTTTCCAAAAGTGTGAGTTTATTTGTGTGGCCAGAGAGAAGAAAATCATGTTTAACATAAACTTACATATTTGATTTTAACTTCTTTGACAGTTTTTAAAAAAAATATCTGAACAGTCTTGAGGTTTTGAAATTTAAGGAAAGTTCCTAATGTTTTATTACATAAAAAATTAATTTCAACTAAAAATAGCACCATATATTTTTTTTATATTGCACAACGTATTGAATGGTGTGGAGCAAATTGACAATAATTATAGCTAGTACTCAGTAACAGTGTGTAGTCAATAAATTTGTTTGAATCAAACAGAACCACTCACAGCGAATTTTTAAAATTTATGTTGCTTAGGCTTGTACAATCACATTTTTGTGCTGTTCTATGTTACTGCTTACTGCTTATGTTCGAAAATAAATACGGATACGTGCCGTTATACATGTTCATCCAGTTCTTTCTTACTACAGCAATTGGTAAGCTTTGCTTTTTCGTAAACCTTACGATTTAATAAAAATAAAATAAAGAATAACCAATAACGTTTTGCAAGGCGAATTTATTCTAGCATAGCTACTTTTCGATTTGTGCCTGTAATTTTGCTACAAATGTGTAATTTGGTACACATTTATGTGTAATTTCTGAATTCTTCATTGGAATCACTGTATATAGCCATGTTACTAGGGTATTCAAACGATTAACCGTTGTTCGACTAATCGATTAATTTTGGTCGATTAACTGTTCGAATAATTTCAAATTGCTTATTTTCGAATAACGAATAATTCGAATTATTTATGTCGATTAATCGAAAATTGGGTTTTTCACAGTGCATATGTATGAGTTTCATTTTCTTTTATGTAAAAACACAAGCCGTTGCTTAACTCAGGGAACCTTTTCTTCGAGTAATGATTGAAATTAAGCAGATAATTTTTTTGTGAAGAATAAAACCAACCTTTTACCAGACCTGAACAAGACTATTAAAAGTATTAAAATTATTAAGAAACCAAAAATAGTTTCAAGTGGTATAATGGAATAATATAATTTTAAGAAAAGAAAAGAAAAATAACACAGAAATTGGATATGCTTCATAGCGCTTTACTTTCAATCTCTCCAACGCACTATAGGAAATTTTCCCCATTTTTTGGCCAAAAGTAAAAATTTGAATTTTTGCAAAGTTTATTTTTTTTTTTGCGTTAATATAATAAAAAATATAACAAAGTAAACATAGCTTTTTAAATTTTTCAAAAAAATTTAATTTCGGCTACTTTAGCAATTGTTTTTATTACGATTTCTGAGCCAGTTATCAGAAAACCGTTAAGTGTAGTGAATTTTGTGACATCTTCTTATAAAAGTTTTCGTAACAAAAATTTATATTTATGAAAAATTAAAAAAAGGGAAATAATGCCGAAAGTAAGTAAGTTTTACATTCTATAGGAAAATGTTGGTAAACACATCTATAAAATCGATTAAATTGGAAAAATTAAAGTGACCTTAAACTGAACTAATGGAATTAGGAATTAGAATTTTATATAGACTTACAAAAAAATGATAACACATGTTAGACATAATATCATAATAGTTCTCTAGAACAATCAATTATCTTCTAAATTTAATATATTTCATCTGCGAAAATAGATGAAAAAATAGATTTTTTCAGGTGACTACTGCGTGCCAAATATCAGAATTATTCTATATATCGCTAGAGAAACACAACGAAATTGAAAAAAGAGCCGCTATTTACGCCCATTACGTCCAGTATTTAAAAGAGCATTCACGATTATTTTGTGCAAATATGAATATAAAATGGTGTAATAGTTCCAGTACTTAAAGGCAGTACTTCGATCATAAAACGTAAAACGCAGTGTGCCTCCATTAAATCGAAACCTGGACGACCACAAATACCTTTTTGCCAAAAATCTGAGAGAACAAAACCACGAGTTGCAGCAGAAATCTCTAGATATCATAATAATGAATTGGAATCGCTAATTCTTGCTGTATCTGCGTCTGCTCGTATGTGGTTTTAAAAGAGGCTGCCAGTACTCCAACTAGAGCTTCGAAAATACGAAAAATAATTTCAAAAGCAACGTCAATATTGCAATATAAGATATGAAAATAAAATCAGAAATTGCGATATATATCCTCTATATACTTAAAGATATTACATGTAGCAAATACAAATGCAGACCAGACGGCGTAATAGTTACTGAGGCATTAACTAAATTTCCATTGGAAATGTTACTGAAGCATACATCGGAAAGAATAGTAAAAGTACAAGAGGATGTTGTATCTGCCTTAATGGAAACCAAAAAAAACCGAAATTTTATACGCCGAACTCATTGTAATTTTGGTGGCATTTTGAACCCATGTATATTACATTTAGTTGACGGTTTGCAACTCGAAAATCAAATTGTTGTACACTCGAAAAAAAGCAGTTAAGAAACCCAGATTATCTATCAAAGATCTAAAAAAATCTTGGATGCGGGAACCTTTATCCCGTAACCCCTTCTTAGAACTAATTATTTGTTAATTTTTTGTTAAATTTACTTATGTTTTTTTCTAAGTGTATGAAGAACTTTTTCGGTCACTCTCTCTCTCTCTCTCTCTTAATTGTTCACCAAAAGTCAAATCCAAAAAATCGTTCAAAGAGGTCCACCCGTTTGGCTGTAATTAATTTTGGGCAAAAAAAGGGGGGAATTTCCTATAGTGCAACGTCAACAATAAGTAAAAGAATCTTTTCTAAATCAAGTTTCATCGAAACAAAAGAAAGATATAGACGATTAGCTTAAATTTTGATGCTATTTTTTATTAAACAATGTTTACTCTTTTATTACATGAAGTACCTTTTGTTATACTGTTGTAAAAAAATATAATTTTTGGTCTTATTTTTAAATTTCTAAACTAGACTAAAGTAAAATTATTCGATTAACCGAATAATTTCCAATTGTTCGATTGTTATTCGATTAAATTTTTATCTAGAATAATCATTCATGCGATTAATCGATTAAAACAAAACATCGATTAATTGAATACGCTACATGTCACAGAGTACAATTCCGTTCGCTAACGGAATTCATTCCGTATTTTGGTGCTTCAGAAAATGACGAAAAAATTTTGCGAAATGAAACCATTTTTGTTTTCATGAACGGAGTGGGAGTTTTCAGTATCTTTAAGGCTAAATAACTATCAATATATACTTTCTAATCATATCTGTTTTCTTCGATTTCGAACGGAATCTGTGACAAGGCTGATAGTTTTTACATTTGCGAAAAATTTAGTATTTAATTTTTTGCTTTAGCACTAGATTCAATCTTTAATAAAATTTCGGAAATATTTTAAAAATTATACCGATTTCACCGCACTGTAAATCAAAAAACATTTAAGCCATTATTCGATTTCGATTTGGGGAATTAGGCGGAGCAAAATTCGATCACAACGCTTTAACAGATTTGATAGTGAAATAAACATAAATTCGTCAGTGGTCAGCTTTTAATGGGTTAAAGTAAAGTAATTAATGCTTGCAGGACCAAGACTAATACTTTCTAAGCAAATATATTTTTTCGATTCCGAACGGAATCTGTGACAAGGCTGATAGTTTTTACATTTGCGGAAAATTTAGTATTTAATTTTTTGCTTTAGCACTAGATTCAATCTTTAATAAAATTTCGGAAATATTTTAAAAATTATACCGATTTCACCGCACTGTAAATCAAAAAACATTTAAGCCATTATTCGATTTCGATTTGGGGAATTAGGCGGAGCAAAATTCGATCACAACGCTTTAACAGATTTGATAGTGAAATAAACATAATTTCGTCAGTGGTCGGCTTTTAATGGGTTAAAGTAAAGTAATTAATGCTTTCAGGACCAAGACTAATAGCCGGTTTTTAATTAGCTTTAAAATGAACTTTGAGACCATTTCAGTTTTCTAAATTGAGTTATTTTTGTTTTTTAATTGTTTTTTTTACCTACAAAATCTGTTAGCAACTAAAATAGAAATTTTCACAAAATATTTCTTTTGATATGTTAAGGATATAAATATTTTTTTTAAGGATTTCATATTAAATTCAATTCCATAATATAAGATCCTTGATATTGTTTTCAAATCTATTTAGATGTATTTGTGTTCTTTTTCACTCAAAGATTGATGTATTTTTATAAGAATATCATAAAAGGGCAAAGTGTTAAAAGGAAACCATACGAATAAGGAAAACATAAAGAAATAATAATTCAATAAATTGTTTTGTTGGAATGATTATGGATTAAAGTTGGTTTTTACTTTAATAAACTCACGTTTTTTTTTTTTTTTTTTTTTTTTTTTTTTTTTTTTTTTTGTTCAATTAGTTGCGAGTATATAATAATTTGCATACATACATAAGTATATAAATATAAATAAATAGTAAATAAATACAGATACATACATAATTATATGAGACGAAGGACTTTCTTTGATTATTTTTTGTATTCAATATTTGTTTTTCTTTGAAGGATATTTAGGCTTAAGGGTTCCTTTTTTCGTTTTATTTTCATTTCTCTATAGAAGAAAATGTTATTTTTTGGTTATTTTACTAAACAAAAGATAAATATTTTCTTAAAGAGACGGTTAAGAATATTGGAGACAGATAGAAAAGTTGGGTTATAAGTTGGTATCTGAACATTCGTTTTTTTTTTTTTTTTTTTTTTTTTTGTAATAATTTTTAATGATGACTCTATAAAAAGTTTTTCTTTGTCGCATCCGTTGTATGTTTATCCATTTCTTTAAAGTCTTTCGATGTTATGGGTGGTCCACGTGATTCAAAATTCGGTTTGCCCATAGCCAAAGCTGGATTTAAATCGAGCATGGTGCGTGGACTCATGGCTACAATGCTGGCACCAATTGGACCTAAAGAATTTTAAATAGAATTAAAGAAATTTTGTTAATATTTACAGTTCATACAAACATTTAGAACAATAAAAACAAAACTAAAAAGTTTTTTTTTTTTTTTTGTTTAAAAATTAGAAAATGAGTAACGAGTATATACAGAATTTAAGCCATTTAAAAGCAAGCTTAAGAAGCATTTTATTAATATATATAAAGTTATAGTTAAATTATAAGTTTTGTTAATTTGGAATAGATAGTTTTATTAGATAGTTTAATAGTTTTTAGTTTAAAAACACACACATGCAGTAGAGAGTAGAGAAATAAAGCAGACTATTAACATGCAGTTTAAAATTTTATTATTTATTTAATTATTAAATAATTTTTTATTTTTATTTACAGTTGATTTTCGTTTTTAATTTTTGTATTTAAACTAATCAGTTAAACTATAAATTTTTCTAAAAAGGGATTTTATCGGTATTTTTTCTAAAAACGACACGGTCATACAAAAGTGAAGGAGAAAAAAATATGCACAAGTTCTCATAAAGCAATTCCACTGTGTTAGACTTCATTCGGTTACGAAATTACTTAAATTTTTATTGACCACTTTGTTTATGTATTTGCCAAAGAAAATTCATTGTATGCGTACGCCAAATACGACACACACGAAAACATCACAAATTTCCTATCAAAAGTTATTTTTGGGAATACAAAATTTTTTATTAATAAGACGTGCTAAATTCCCAATTTTTATTTTTGATAAATACACTGAAACTTATTGTTGAGGGAAAGCTGGCTTCTATGCGCATTTCACTAGTTGCTTAGGCCAGATCATCAGGATACTTTTTTTTCAAAGACTTTCGCAGCCTGCACGAGGTAATTTTCAAATACTACGAGTACAGGCAGAAATTTGTTATTGTATTGAAAGGTTTTGAAAAAGACAAGTACTCCCTGGAGTGTATTTCTTTGAATTCTTGTACACTTACAACACTATTTAATTTGTGCGACGAACGGTAATGTAAACATCTGTCATTGTGGCTGTAGGCAGGGTCGCTATATTTGTGGTTTTGACAGCCCTGTTTTTACCGTTTGATAATAAATAATGACATATTAGCTATTTTTAGGTCAAACTAGCAGTTTTAATTTCGTTTCTTATTTATTATATGAGGGTTTTAGTAAGCACGAAAGCTTACACTACTGTTTGTGACACAATGCTGACGCTCTTGTTAAGGTATGGCATATCTGCGTAAAAGCTACGCGGAAGAAAACGTTCCGCCTTCCGCTCTTGTTTAGGAACGCCCAAGGCGAATTCATGTATACGGTGGTGTCGATACTACAACAAGTAACAACACCAAAAACAAAACAATATATTGTTTTTGTTGCTTTCGTTGATCGATGTGTCAAATTTTTTTTTTAGATATTTCCGTAATCTATGGACTCAAACAAAACTGCATTGCTTTATAAGAACTTGTGTAGCACAGTGTTATTTTACTAAAACTTTCATTTTTAAAAGGGGGAAATTTTAATTCTAATCGTTTTATTTTATACAGCAAATGATATAAAAGAAGTTTGAAATAATTTCTTATTTTTACAGGTAAGAAAGTGTTTGTGGTTGGGTCCGGCCCAACCATTTCATAAACTTATTGATAAAAAGTTGAAGAAATGTTTTGTCAAGTAATTTAATTAAAGTCAATCAAAAACTCAAAATGTATTTATTTATTTGATAACAATTTTCAATAAATTGTGTGTCAAACTTTGTTTTGCCCATCTGCTTTCTAATTTTCAGTTTTTTTTTCTATTTTTGTGAACGTAAATAAAAGAAATAATTAAAAAAAAGTGTACAATATTATTCAGCTTCTGTACAAAATCTAAACGAATAAGAATCGTTTTGTGTTATTTTAAATCTGTTCAGATATTAAAGACCAACAGAAGTTTGTGATATGTATTAGTTAAAGTTAGAAATAGAAATTTCAAGTTTGCCCCACGATCAATAATCGCCCGGAACCGAGGGTTCGTGTCCATCTTTTACCTTCCTGTGTATTCACCAGAGGTGGCCAGAGCTATCGTATGTGTTCTCATATCACGTCTAGACAAGCCATTGTCTGTTGTGTGTGTCAGAACATTATGTTGTCAAAATAAGTTAAGCCCGATACGGGGAAAACTAACTTACCTATAACTCAATATAATTAAACAATAACAATCAGAATATAGTTTATCTATATACCAAAAGCCCATGTTTGAGCACTTGTAATTTACGCGAGCCAAATTCATGTATGCACGCAAACGTATTAATTGCTCGAACACAATGATGGCTTACGAACACGAGTTGAGATGAACAGATTTCCATTTCGATTCCTATCCACTCCTTTATTGAATCAACCGGATGGCCAAGTGGAAATGTCAGCAGCCTAGTAAAATAGGACCCTTGGGAAACGGTAAAACATAGTAACAACGGAAACTAATTGTAGGACCCATGTGAGCTGTGTTCGATCGCGACTACCGACATGGTAACAGATTTGTCAAATGTCATAAAAAAAATAAATAAAATTTAAAACTTATTTAAGATATAATACATATAAGTTTTTGAATTTGTTTTAGCATTCTCAGTTATAGGGTTTTACACTTGTTCACATCTTTCATCTTATCGCAAATATGTTAACATCGTCTCATAAAAATTCTACGAGGCTAAAAACCAACATCTTTCTTATTCTTTAAAATATGTGCTTATCTCATGTAAGTGCTGGTTTACACTCTTCAAGTTTAGCCGTCAAGCAGAGTGTCCAGATTAGGGTCCCACAGATTTAGAGGGTTTAATTTATTTGGGGACAAATTTAGTGGGCACAAATTCTTAGGGGAGAAATTTGGGGGCATAAATTTATATTGTGGTTTCACTATTTGCTTGTCTGTAATACTAGATATATTTTACAGCTTGTTTTTGGTTGAGCAAAAATTGTTTTTGAAAATATTTTAAAAAAGAAAGCGTTTTAAGGGTGAAGTATTCATTGAAAAATACGTGTCACAACTTAAATCAAACACCTGAAATGCTTAAACTTTTTAATTCCGATAAGATATTATAGAAAAAGATTTGGCAACACTCGATATTTTTGAAAAAATGTTATTCCAATATTTAAAAAATAACTAATTTCTACAAACTCTATTTTGATCAGGGATATATATAGTTTATTTATGATGGTACATATCAAGCCATAACCGCAAAAAAACAAGCGTAAGCGACAACATTTTCAATTTTCGTTTTTTTAATAAATGAATTTTTTTGGCAACACTTGCATCATCTCCTAAAATCTCATGGTCACAGAAGGTACCGTTACGATTTTATAGCAAAAACAATTTTAGTTTAAGCGGCAATTTGCATACAAAATGTTTATGAAATATAATAAAAAAAACCTTCTTTTGTAAAATTTTGTTTTCGTCGCTTGAGCTTTGGGTGCGTTCGTAAATGCATCACTGCGCTGCATCAGAAAAGCAAACTTTTTTTAATGCCGATAAAAAAGTAATCATAATTTTTTTTATTGTATGACTATTATTTTTGTGGAGTATTTGACAATTTTTTGGTCCACATCTACTTCATTGATATATATATAAACAGTTGAAATCACTGATGCAGCGCAGAGATGCATTTACGAACGTACCCTTTTTTTGCATTTTTACACTTTTACATTTGGGGGGATTTTTTTCAAAATATGTTAAATTTGGGGGGTTTAAATTTGTTGGAGGAAAGAAAAATAAATACCTGGCAGCACTGCCATCATGTCTTGAGCTTTTAGGAGAGGGAGGAAAAGAAATTTCATTCTCTTTTTCCTTTGCAAAACTCAAGACTTGACGGCTAAGACTTGAAGAGTGTGCACCAACACTTATTTCATTCAACATATTTCGACTATTTTAGTGTCATCACCCTACGGGAAATTTGTGTCAATTGTTCCAACAGACTGATCCTGGAATTTGTGAAAATAGAACCAGTACTAAAAGAAAGAACTCATGGCCAGTGAAAGCAGAATCAATCATTTAACTGGTATATGAAGAACCAAAAGGTACACGCAGAGAAAAACCATTTTTCAATATGATCACCTCAAAAAAGACTATGATTACCGAAAAATTTTAAACATATTATGGTTAATTTAACCATATTATATTCACCAGCAATCATACTATGGTTAAATTAGTCATCCATCACGAAGCCACAACGATATTATGGTTGCCTCCAGACATGTTATAGTTAATTATAATTAAAATATGTTTAACACTTATAATAGCATGGTTGTTTTTCAACCATAGTATGTTGCTCTTAGAAATGAGGAAAATACAATTGTTAATTTAAAAACAAATTATTGTCATATTTAACCATAACAAGTTTAGATGCAACCATAATATGGTTGTAGCTTCGTGATGGATGACTAATTTAACCATAATATGGTTGCTGGTGAATATAATATGGTTAAATTAACCATAATATGTTTAAAATTTTTCGGTAATCATAGTCTTGTTTGAGGTGATCATATTGAAAAATGGTTTTTCTCTGCGTGTAGAAAAAGTATTGAATTACAGTACAGTATTCACCCGTAGTGTGACACATTTTTTTGGGAGTTTCTAAAATTTGGATCTTAAATTTAGTTCTAGAACTTGTTATATTGAAATAATACTCCATTGTAGTAACTAACACTAAACACGTTCATTGAAAAGAGATGTGTGACTTGTCACATGGTGACTTAAAGGTGTCAATTGACCCCCTCCAATGACAACCTTATGTAAAAGTGATAGGTCCCATTAACATAAAGTGTAAGAACTAGAACCGGTCTCTATCACCAAAGACATATCGCGGGACTTCTTTGGTGTCAGTTCGCTTCCCTCTAGGGCACTAATAATTTGTTTAAAAAAAAAAAATATGTAACTGCACTAGAAAAAAATGCAAAAGAGCAGGACAGCAATTTATTTTATTTAGTTTTTATTCCCTCATTTACGTGAAAAAAATATTTTTGTAGTGAAAGATGATAGATGTTGCAAGTGTTATGGCATAAGATAAGAACATCTTGTAAAGATGTGGATTTTTGGTTCTTTGTATTTTTTAGGGGAAAATTTCATAATCTTCGCAAATAGATGGTAGATGGTAAATGTTGACAAGTGTGAAAAGGCTCTAACAGACCAACCTAAATCAGCGCATAAGGCTAATAATTTATACCTCCTAGCTTTAACGCTGCAATGATAAACTTAAATAAGAGCGTCAACGCTGTACCATGAACAGACATTTGAACTTATCTTGTTTAATAAAAATTATAAAATAGAAATAAAAATGGAAATAAAACCGCTAGATTGACCAACAAAATTGGAAAATTGCCATTACTTTTTAACAAAGTAGCTAAGTGCGAATCCACAATGTAAACGGGCACTAACTTCACAACTAAGTCATCGTTCAGACTTGCAATTTTTGTTGCTGCAATTTTTTGAAAATTCTGCTTTGAAATTGCATAAGTGCCCAGATTATTTAATTCTAGTTAGTTTTGTAATTTTTGTATTTTCATCTTATCTTTCCTCTTCTCCTTTTTATATTTAATACAAAAATACACATAATTCTACAGCCAACTTCAAGTTAAAAAGTGTGAGAATTACAAAACAAAACGGAATTGCATAATACATGAAACTGAGTATTCCTCCCCAATCTTCTCAACCCTCGCACCAGTAAACTCAAAAATTGCTGCAATAAAAATTGCAAGTCTGGACGATGGCTTATCAAAACGCTATCAAAATCGGATTTTCTAATTGCAAAGCGTTAACGCCGCGCTATTTTGATTAACACATTTTGTATGAACATGAACGTTTTTGGCAATGAGATAACGCTTTACGCGCTGATTTGGGTTACTCTGTAAGAAGTCCTCAAGTGTAAAATAATTTGGAATATGTGCAGCTTCTAAGGTTCTGTCTGTGCTATAGTTAGCTAATCTACAAACCATATGTATATAAGTCAGGGTTTACACTATGAAAGTTTTCTTTCAGAAAGTTTGAGCTTATCGGTGATAGGGGAAGAGATCATGCCATTATTCTCAACCCTCTCATCAACAAACTCAGACTTTCTGAGAGAAAACTTTCATAGTGTGAACCCACACTAAGAATTATGCATTTTCCTTTTAAAAACTTGTCCACTGTTTTATATACCACTTGCTGTATAAAACTACTAAAAGGATTTTTATATATTTGGGTGGGGGATTTAAAAGGGGGTGTCTACAATACTGTTTTTAACAAAAATTATATTTTAATTTTGTTTTAGTTTTGGCACACACCCTCCCATTTGCTTCCATACATGAGGCAGAAGTGTTATATTTTCTGAGCATTTTTGATAAATGTGTCTTGTGTTTTTTTTTAAATTTTTTATGATACAATTTGTTTGTTTTTCCTTTTAAATATAAACGTTGTCAATTTGAAACTTGTTAAAAGGAATTTTTATTTGTTTAATAATGATTTTAGTCAAAACCAAAGGCCACATCTGTAAGATATAAAATATTTTAAAGATTTATAGTGAATTCGTTTTGAAGTGTTGAGAGTTATAAGTTATAATTAATTTATAATATGTATTAACTAAACTATAAAATGATTAAAAAAAAAACTGTAATATTGTGAATATTTTACAACAAATTGAATGCGAAGATGAAAAAGATTTAATTTAGATTTTCTTTTTTTAACTTTCCTGAAAAAATTCAACTGAAGGACTTAACTTTAATAATTTAAATACTTAATTTCAATTGTTTGATGAATTAAAATTTACCTTAATTTTAGTATTTTTTTTAAATATACACACACACACTTACAGTTATAAAATTTTTATTAAACATACAATTAGAAAAATTTTGACAACACAAATAAAATTTTTTTTAACAAAATTTTTTTTACATAAAATTCACTAGTGATGAAAATTATTATATTAATATTTTTATATTTGAACTTAAAAATTTTTTTCATTTATATCTACTTTCGCTCAATAATGAATTTAAAAAAAACATAACTTTTTATTAAACAACCGAAAATCCTATTAACGGCTTTGCCAAGTTTTATTTGCCCACCACCATCAGGGTGTGAACGAGTTTTATATACAAACGAAGTATGAGCAATTATTTTTTTAAACAGATGAAATACAAATTTATCTCTTCAAAATGTTTTTTTAAATAGTCGGCGACATAAGTTAACTTTAAGATGGTTATTTTCTAAAACACTTCACCTCACTTGAAAATTATTTTTATAAAAATTTTAAAAAAATTTTAAAAAAATTTCAAAAAATTTGATCTGAAAAATTTCTCAACGCAAAGAGAATGGATTTACAAAATAACTCCCTAAGGCCGGGTTTTTGAGATGTAAATTAAGTTTGAGCTTAGTTTAACGTACTCTGAAACTCGGATTTTTCTGACGAAATGTGTTTTTTTTTTTTTTTTTTTGTTATTTCATTAAAGACCAACATTTTAAGCAAAACTAAACTGTTACGTCCAAAATTTTGTATACAAACTTGGTAATGGCAGCATAAATATGTTTTCAGATTAACTAAACCTAGTTTAACCCACTGCAAAATGCATACATGTCGTGTAAACGAAAAAAAAGTTCTTCTGTAAATGTCAAATCGAATTAGCAGTGTAAAATTATTCAATTAGAGCGTGTTCTATTTTGATCTGACAAGCCACCTGAAATCAGCTGTTTTGCAAGTTATTTGTTTGCGCCATCATATATCAATATTTATTTATTTATTTACACATATTCTTTAAAAACAACAAGTTGGAGTGCTATATTCGGCTGTGCCGAATCTTTGATACCCTCCACCGACAGGAGTGGGCTCTATATGATTAATACATATAGATTATTAACTAATCTTTACAAAAACGAACGTTAGCATTGGTTTAGCCCTCAATTAAATTTTTGACCGACAATAAGAAAATTTTATGCGTTTCTTGTTAGAACTTTGAACTGGCTTGAGTAAAATATCATGAATCGTAACAGTTTTAGCCGAACTAAAATGATTTTTAAGAGGGTAATTTGTATTGGACCTATGGTAAATTATGGACAAATCATCCCAAAATTCTAAAGACTGATTTCAGGTATTACAAAAAATAAATTAGAATAAATTCCAATACAGCAGAGTAATTAGTTTTAGCATCAACAGTGAATTCTACAAAATTGCATGATATTTTTTCTGGCCATATGAATCTAAGTTGAAAGAAATTTTACTGAAATATCCATATCTGTTATAAGTTTAGGCGAATTTTATTATTTTCGCAAAGTGGGCTTTATTTGGTTTTAGGAGCAACAAACTGTTTTCCGAGAGTAGGGTTTATATGGGGCCTAGGGTAAATTAACGACCGACCATAAAAAATTTTATAGTGTGATCTCTTGTCGTATAAAACTGTAACGTACAAATTTTAGTATGCAAGCGTTATGAATTACAGTTTTAGGCGTACTAAACTGTTTGAGGGAGTAAGGTTCATATGGGGCCTACTGTAAATTATGGACCGATCTTCACGAAATTTGACACTGCGATTTCTAGTCGCATAAAACTGTGCTTTACCGAATTTAATCATGATATCATTATTTATTTTGGTTTTAGGCGTACTAAACTGTTTTCCAGGAGTAGGGTTTATATGGGACCTAGTGTAAATTATGGACCGATCTTTAAAAAAATTTACAGTGTGATTTCTGGTCCTATTAAACTGAGACGTACGTATACTGTTAGTATGATAGCGTTATTAATTACGGTTTTAGACGTACTAAACTGTTTTCCGGGAGTGGGGTTTATATGGGGCCTATGGTCAATTATGGACTGATCTTCACGAACAGTATGATTTGCAGTCGTATAAAGCGAATTCGTGCAAAATATATCATTCTGTGCATTATTCCACCATTTATGTTAGTTTTTGTATCAAAATTATCCATTTTTTTTGGGAGGTGGCTCCCATAATTCTGATCCTACGGAACCGATGTTGCTGGATTTCAATCCCAAACTGCTTAGGATAACAATTTGAGACCAAGTTTGTTCTTTTCTTTTATGTTTTTCGAAAGAGAGCGTGTTTTCAACAGACGGATAGATGGACAGACAGACGGACATGGCTAAATCGACTAAGAATTACTCAAGAAGCCAGAATATATATATATATACTTTAAGGGGTCTTAGATGTATAATAAAAAAGTTTTACACGGAATGACAAACTTAGTATACCCTCATTCACCACTAGTGGTGGTGGAGGGTATAACAACATTTTTAATTAACTAAAATAGAATTATGTTATTAACAATTTTAGGTTATGTCAGATAAAACCAAAAACAAACGTGTGAAAGCCAAATTTATAAACCTTCTGTATTTCTCAATTTTGACGGACATGTGTAATTTGATATGGATTTTACATCTGGCAAAACCACTGCAAAATACATATCATGTAAAACCAACTTTAGAAATGATATTGAGTGACAGACGTTTTTGATAAGTCTGTCTGTCCGACTTGCTAATGTTTATGAAAATTGACATTAAATGGTAGATTTTATGCGATCGGAGTTGTATTTTCCTGTAAAGTAGCTGAGTCATATGATTTTGCAACTTTTTTTTTTTTGTTTGATAATGTGGCATTGACAACAGATTTTCCAGAAATTTTTTATTTCAGTCAGAAATTTGTCAGATTTTTGTGCGAATAAATCGAACAACTGTGTAGGATGGTGTATCCCGGCCTTATGGAGGAAAATTATTAATGAGGTACTTTTTGTTAACAAGAAACTTTTAACTTTGTTATACCACGGCATTTGAAAAATTTATTTTTGCAAAAACAAACTTTTCTGTTACTTAAACATCTTTAAAATAGTAACTGTAGTAAAAAGGTACATAAAGGTTCCCTGTAAACATGTAATATTTTTTGTAGAAAAATGTTAAATATTTTTCATGGGGAATATTTTCAAAAACTGAACTTTTCGTAAAAATGCACTGCAAAAAAAGTACATTTTCCATAAAGTACCTTTTAGATAAAAGTACCTTTTCGAAAAGGTGCTCTTTTAAAAATGTATTATTTATTTTTTTTTTTTTTTTTGTTCTTTCTATGCTAATCCCGCGAAGCTCTACGCTTGTCTGCAGAAAACAAAGAAACCAGAGTCTCTGACGGGAATCGAACCCGCAACCCCGGCGTTGATAGACTAGCTCTCTTCTAGAATGAAAAATAAAGAGGGGTCGGGCATACACAGAAAAAATTATTCAATTTCTCCAATCACCAAACTTATACCAAATTCATAATATTAAGCAAACAATTTGTTGAGTTTGCACCTATTACCAAAATGATTATATTGATTACTAAAAAATGTTAAATTGTAAATATTTTTTTTAATTTTAATTAAAAAAATTATCAAAAACTTTGCCATTTTAAACAATGTGTTAATCTATTTAAATAAATATTGACAATTCCCAACAAAAATTCTACATGTTTAAATTATTTTATTTTAAACGAAAAAAGTCCATTAACATTTTTTGTTATTTAATTAAATTGAAAATTTATTTCAAAACAACTAAAATGTTAATTAAATCAAAATTAAATTTTTAATTTTCTTTCAACTAAAAAAATACATAATTGATTAAATTATCACATTAATTAAATTTAAATACTTTTAAAACCATTTTTTAATTGATAACCCCCTTTTTTCTGTGTACATTTGACCCGTCTAGAGGCATCGTAAGAGCTTTAGGGACAATTTTTACAATATCATAAATTTTAAACTTTGTATGTGAACCTCCTTAAGAATATCTTTATCAGAGAGGGTAATTATGTTCGAATAAAATGTAGGGAAGGAAAAATAAATGAAGGTCGGCCATACACTTTGCCCCTCCATGAGTGGCTCATTTGCAGTCTGTTGACAAATTTGATCTGAGGTGCCTGCGTTGTGGGCATTTTATTTACTATTTGAAACGGACTATATAGACATGTTATATTTCAATGGATGGGTAAATATGAAGTTTTTCATATTTTATCTAAATTTAAGTCTGCTTTTTTCCAAAAAAAAATAAAAACGCTAAAAAGTTCAGTAAATGGTTATGTTTTATAATTTCAAATAAAATCACTTTTTATTTTTAAAAATCACTAGTGAATTTTATGTTCAAGCCAAATAAAGTACCCAAAACTTAAAATTAACATAAGACAATAAAACACAACACACACTCAATTCAAAGGGAAAATTAAAGAAAAAAGTTAAGAAAATAAATTTTAGAGTTAGTGTTCCAATTACATAACAAAATACCAAATCCAGCGTAGAAAATCACATACCGCAGCTGTAGTTTCTTAAGCTTTTGATTTCTAAACAAAATTTCCAATTCAATAAGTCCATGGCAAAAGCGAGAAAATTTTAAAAAATGTTTCTGGATTTTTACTCAATTCCCCCTTTCCTTTTTTTTTTTTTTTTTTGAGGGGGTGGGGCTATAGATGTTTTAAGATGATTAGGTTTATTATGAAGATGAGGGGTGGTGGACAACTTTTTTATAATGATATAGAATTCAAAATATCTAAATGTTCAGCTTAATCCACATGTATGTTAGTTTGTTGTTTAATAAGTATAAATGTATCCTGTATATAATCCTTGGTTAGTTAAGATTTTTGCTGATATGCTGGTTTTTTTATGTCATTATCATTTTTCTTCAAGATTATTTTATGGTTAATTGTGAACTTTCAAAAAAAAATTTTTTTTTTTTTGCGATTTGAAATTTCAGATGGACTATTTATTTGTTTGCAGTTTTAGATGTTTTACTGTAATAATAAGCTTTTTGTTTTGGATGGATGATTGCATTTTATTCTGTTTATTTTTGGATTTAAGGCGATGATTTTTGCCGCAACTGTGGTGGAACTCAAAGCAGTCTGCCCATTTTACCTTCACGATTTTTGCTAAGCATGGCCGTATATTCATCTAAATTTTCAAAATTGTTTGCAATGGTTTAAATGAGGAAAATAAATGTTTGGTTTTCAAATGTTTACAATTATAAAAAACATTAAGATGTATTTTTTTTCTTATAATAGAAAATAAAACCAAACAAGAAATTGAAAAAATAAAGGATAAAAATAAAAAATAATGTTTAATAAAAAACCATTAGTAGATAAAAAAAAATTAAACAAATGTCTGTTTGTTAGCAAACAGGTGTAATGTCTGTATACAAGTATATATTAAGGTAGACAGTTAATATATTTTAAATGCAGTTTTTACAATGTTATTTTTGTATTGATATATTTATTATTTTTTCAAAAGCATATAATTTACAAGTGACTTTATGTGCAAATCAGTTGGCTCTGGATGCAAGGCTTTATTTAATTTTGAATACAAATACAGCAACATTTTTTATATTAAATAATTTTCAAAATTATTTTACAACTTTTTTTTTTTTTTGCTAAGCAGTGTTTAAATTTGTTCTGTAAGCTTAACTTGTGTTAAATCACTTCAAATTCACCGGGATTTTTTTTTATATTTTATTCATTCAGTGTTAAGGAAAATATTAAAAAAAAATCGGCTCTGTAGTTTTACTTGTTGTGTTGGCTGTTGTTGGCATTTGGGTGAATTGTACAACATAAAGTCATTAGTTGTGTGTTAATGAGTTAAAAAGCTTCATCATCATCTGTTTACATTTTGGTTAACATTTTAAAATTGTTTGTTTGGATTTAAAAAAAAAATCAAAAGAAAATGATGGGCAAACAACGTCAAAAAAATGCCAAAAAAAAAAATAGAGTGTATAGAAGAATTTTATTGTTTATTCATTCATATTAACAAATAATTATTTACACTAATTATACACAACTGTTCTCAATTGTTAACCCAGAAAAAAGTTGCTATTGTTTTAAATATCATGTACTTATTTTCGAATCGTAAATTATTTCTTATAATCTAAAAATCCACTTAATATTATAAATCCTAATAAATGTTTTGTTGAAAATGGTACTTTTTCCAAAATTATACTGTTTTTAGAAAAACACCTTGATTTTGATAGAAAATAAACAGTTTTCGGAAACTTAATTTTTTCGAAAAATTTACTTTTTTAATAAAGGTACTGTTTCCTCATTGAACATAACTTTTTCAAAAAACTCTTTCTTCTAAAAATACTTTTTTAAAATAGCTAATTTTAAAAATATGTACGTTTTAAGAGAAATGTTCTTTTTTAAATAAAGGTAGTTTTTAAAGAGGCACCTTTTCTAAAAAGGTACTATTTTAAAAAAGCTACTTTTTGGAAAAACAATACTTTCTTTAAAAGGTACTTTAAAAAAAATACTTTTTAAAAAAGTACTTTTTTATAATATGTACTTTTACTTTTTTAAAGTATGTATTTTTAAGAAAAATTATTAATTTTGAAAATTAATGTACTCTTTTTATGAAATATTTATGAATGTGGGTTTTTATGAAATATATTTTTTTTTTTTTATAAAACCTTGCGTTGAGAAATTTTTCATATAAAATTTTTTTAATTTTTAAAAATTTATATGAAAAAAATTTTTAAGTGAGGTGAAGGGTTTTACAAAATAAGGGGGCAAATTTTTTTTATAAAAATTCTTTAAGAGCAAAAATAATAACATTAAAATGGATTTTTTTTTAAATATCATTTTTTTGAAGAAAAACTTTTTGTAAAAATGTACTCTTTTGGCAAAATGTTTTTTGCAAATAGGCACTTTTAATTAAAACTATACTTTCTATATAATACAGGTTGGCGCATAAGTAACGTTATGACTGAATAAGTGAACAAATTATTGGTGTACTTTTTTGTTGTTTTTCTTTTAGAATTTGCTTTGAAAAACTTCGGAAATTGACCCAGCACGGAACAAAGAACCAAATTTGTTGAATTTTATTTTAAAAATCAGCATTTTATTATTCAGATACAAAGAGCATATCGAGCATGAGCGATAAAGCCCATTTTCACCCCAATGGTCACGTGAATAAACAAAATTGCAAAATATGGGGCACCCAATTTCCAAGAATAATTGTTTAACATTAAATTAAATGTAAAATTTTTTTTTTTACCATATTTTTTCGAAAACGACGAACAAGTTGCGGTTAATGTGAATGGCATTCAATCCCGGGGAATGATTGAAAATTTTGTAAGGCCCGAGGTAGAGAACTATACAGAATTGTGGTTCAAACAAGATGGAGCCAGAGCTCGTCCAACTATGGCTGCTGCGCAAAATTTTTAGCAATCGAATAATCTGCCCAATCTCTCGAAGTTTTTCTAACCTTACCAAAAACCATCCATCAGCTTAAGGCGAATATCCGAGAAGATGTGAGGGCGCTAGGGCCAAAAATTCCAAGAAAAGTTAGGGGAAATGCTCTGGAAAGAGCACGACAGGTCGAAGCAAGCAATGGACACCCTTATATGATATCCCCCCTTATGCAAAAAAAAAGTTAAAGTTTTCATAAGTCAATTAGCACGTTTAGCCCGTAAACTTTTGCTGGGCTTAATGTATCGGTTAACTAATGTGCACTTTAACTTTTTTTGCATAAGGGGGATTATCTTCAAAGCATAATGTGAGAATACACAGAAAAAATGTTTGTCAAAAATTATTTAATTGAATAATTAATTGCGGTTCATAAATTTTTTTCAATTAATTTTTTGTTTGCTGCAATTAATTTTTTTAATCAAAACATTTAATTTTAATGTTTGTGTATATGTTGTGTATTTTTTATTTTATGCAATTAATTTTTCAATTGACTAAATTTGTGTGTTATGACTCGAAAATACAAATCCGTTAATTGATATGATAAATTCTTTTGCAGGGCCAAAATTAGTAAAAAATTTAATTGAACGAATGAATTGTTTAATCAAAGTCGATTTTCTAATTTTTCTGTGTATATTAAAACTGTCAGGCCTGACACAGAAATAAATTCCGATCGTAAGTGGCAGTGGTTTCATATCTTGCTTCCCCAAAAACAAAATCACTTTCGATCGGAATTGATATATGTAACAGGCCTGTATAATCTAAATTTGAATAAATTACAACGTTTAATAAAATCAGAAAGAAAAAAGGTATTCACTAAATAAATCGTAATGTTACTTATGCGCCATCCTGTATATTAATTGTTTGCAGAAAATTTATACATATTTTAACAACAAAAAAAGTACATTTTTTAAATATCGTTTTTCTAAAAAAAGTACAATATTTTCAAAAAAAAAGGTTATTTTCTCTAAAAGTACATTTATTTGTAAAAATATAAATGTTTGTTCAATAAATATTTTTCGCAAAATACATAAAATATTCAGCCATCTTCTGAAAATCTAATTCGAGTCAAATTTTAATCGAATAAGTTTTAAAAACGATCCTGTTTTGCAAATTTATTATAATATTCCTTTTATAAATTTCGAGTGCCACTTATCTTTGCCGGAACTACTTCTCGTATCAGGATAATAAATCGGTTATTTTAAACAAATATTAAACGGAAAATCTTCATTGACTTTAATTTCCCGCTACTTCCATTGACTGATTATATAAATTTTTTTAAACGGTAAGTTTTTTGTAACTTTTGCAAAACATAATCTTAATACTTTTTTAAATGTACTTTTTGTAAAAAAAGCTTCTTTTTTAAAAGAGGTACTTTTGTCTAAAGCGGTACTTTTTTGTAAAGAAGCACTTTTCTATTAATAGCAGAGCTGTGGAGTCGTCAAAAAATAATTTTAACTCCGGCTCCGAACTCCAACCGCTGAAATTTTTTAAGTCCGACTCAAACTCCGACTCCTACTCTTACATTGATGCTAAACGTAAATGAGACTGGTCTTTACTTGACTTTAAAATGTTTTTTAATGCAGTACCTTCGAATCGATATTTTGAATATTGCATGGCCAATTTCAAAGAATTTTTATTTTTGAAAATATTTTTAAACTTGTTATGCCGAAAAATTTTGGAGTCGGAGGTTTTGTGGGTACTTGTTTTTTAATGCAGTACCTTTTAAATGGCTAAATAAGGCCAGAAAATTTTGAATCGATATTTTTAATATTGCATCGCCAATTTCAAAGAATTTTTATTTTGGAAATTTGTTTGAAAATTTTTTTTAACGTGTTATGCCGAAAAATTTTGGAGTCGGGGTTTTTGTGGGTACTTCGACTCCGACTCCGACTCCATAACAAAAACCTCAATTCCGACTCTACAGCCCTGATTAAAAGATAGTATTTGTAAAAACGTATTTTTTATTGTGGAAAACTTTTTCTAAAGGAGAATTTTTGTTAAAAGGTTTTTTTTGTAAATGCTTTTTAAGAGGATTCTTTTTGTAAAACCTACTTTATTAAAAAAGGTGCTTTAATTTAAAAAAAAGTACTTTATGTAAAAAGTAACTTTTTATAAAAGTACGTTTGTTAAAAGGGCACTTTTTGTAAATTGATTTATTTCGTAAAAGGTATATTTGTAGAAACGTTTTTTTCCAAAAAGCATATATTTTAAAACGTACTATCTAGAGTTTTTTTAAAAAATTGTTTATTAAATGCGACGTATTAGTACATTTTGTAAAAAGATAGTTTTTTTAAAAACAAAACCCCTTTTTGGAAAAAGGGGAAACCTTTTTACTTAGATACTTTTTTCTAAAAGTTATTTTAATAGGAAAAAGTACTTTTTGCAAAAATATAATTTTTTTATACATAAAGGTAGAAGTACATACCACGCGTTAATTCGTCGACGAGTATCGTGCGTTTAAAAACTTTAGCGCGTGAAAAATGGCAAGTTTTACAACGCGCGTTATAAAAGCCTTTTCTTTCAGCTTTTTTTTTTATTTGTTTAACACTTTTTTTATAAAATTCCAAGCTTCAGCTCTTTGTTTTATAAAATATTCAGTAAGTGTTTCCTCCATTATTCCCAAATTTGTTAAATTATTCTTTTTTTATTTTCAGCTGATTACTTGTCAAAAATACACAACGCGTTAAAAAGTTCAAAGTTAAACAACTTTCTGCCGCAAACGCGTCAAAAAGATTTTCGTGTAACTTGTTCTATGAAAAAACACTAGTTTAACTTTTTTTGACAGAAGCCTACAGAGCGCGGCGCAGTAACGCGTGTTATGTACTTCTACCTTAAGTACTTGGTTAGTATCCTTTTTTTATAAAATAACTATTTTATACAAATTTAAGTTTATAAAATAGGATTTTATTTAACGTACTATTTTGTGATAAGGCACATTTTTAAAATTTTAATTTTTTTTTTTAAATTTCAAAAATGTACCTTATCACAAAATAGTACGTTAAATAAAAAAGGTAACTTTTTTTTAATATGCTCACTTGAAAAGAAAAAATATAATTTTTGCAAAATTTTATTTTAAATTTAACATTGTTATAATTCGACTTGATATTTTATTCCCTTAAAACTTAAAACCACAAAAATTTACGATTCGAAAAATTCCTAAAAATCCACCTTCAGAAATAAATTGTTTTCGACTCAAAAATCCCTTCCCTTATCAAATATGTACTTACCCGATTTTGGACTAACTAAGTCTTTGGTTTTATTATTCATACGTCTTGGTCCAGTGCCAGATCCCATGGGGCCTGAATTTGGTCCAGAACCGGGTGTACCGCAACCACTTACACCTCCTGCTTGACCTTAATCAATTACAAACAGTGGGAAAAACAAATATTTAAAAAAAAACATCGTAGATACATGTTCTTTCCGCCGCCAACTAACCTGGCAGCCTGGGTGGACGGGGCTGTTCAACCGGAAGCACGCGTCTACGTTTCTTTGGCAGTTTTGCTCGTGCCTGTGTATGCGAATAGTACATGGCGAAGTTGCTAACAATAACGGGCACTGGCAGTGCAATGGTTAGCACACCGGCTAGAGCACATAATGCACCCACAAACATGCCAATATAGGTCTTTGGCACCATATCACCATAACCCACGGTAGTCATTGTTACTAGAGCCCACCATAAGCCCAACGGTATACTATTGAAATCATTATGTGGATTCGTTTGTATTCGTTCCGCATAATAGACCAGACTGGCAAAGATCACAATACCCAAGACCAGGAAAAATACCAGTAAAGTCAACTCCTTGGCAGAGGCTCTAAATGTTTGTATCAGAATTTTGAGGCCCGACGAATGTCGTGTCAGCTTAAACAGTCGCATGATACGTATAATAGATAGGAATTCTAAAATATCAGCATTCTCGAGATGTGAAGCAAAACGTTGTAGTACCAAATCTATATAAAAACTTAGTGTTGCTATATAATCGATTATGTTTACGGATGATTTAATGAAGTCACACTTATTCGGTGATGATATAAAACGGACCTGCGGTGGGAAAGAAAGTGTTAAATAGTTTTTTATGCAGATCATTTTAACTTACTAGTATTTCGAATGTAAACCAGGCATTACAAACGCATTCAATGTAGAAAAAAGCTATATGGGCATTTGTCTGTGTCTTGTCCAAATACCAGGCGGAACTGCCATTTGATGTGACTACCGTTTTATTCACTATATACGGTACTCTCATATCCGGGTGGGTTTTCAAACAGAATGATAAAATTGAAATGCATATAAAGAACACCGATACAACACCAATTATCTGCAGGATTTAAAAAAAAAAACAATTAATAAACTTTTTTAAGCACCGATAAGTCATCATAAAATTAGTGGGCCTTCAAAAAGAATCGTTAGTTTTTGTTTAATAAAATTTTATTTTACAACTTTTCGACTGATTAAGCTTTCGAAAATCAATTGGCAAAAAAAAATGAATATGCATTAACTGCAGCGTTACCGTTGGTGCTACTAAAGTAACCATTTGCCACTTTTTAGACTGCTCGGATACTATTTTACTACCTTTACAAAATGCACCCAAATGTGATACTTTTTGTAATTCTTGCCACTTTTCTGCTACTTTTTTCTTAATGAAGAGATACTTTTTTGTACTTTCTGTTTTATTAGAACTCCCAGCTTAAATGTTAGTTATCGCCCATACTTGCAATTATTGTTGCATTATTGTTGATTAAGCTTTCGAAAATCAATTGGCAGAATAAAATGAATATGCATTAACTACAGCGTTACCGTTGGTGCTACTAAAGTAGCCATTTGCAACTTTTTAGACTGCTCGGATACTATTTTACTACCTTTACAAAATGCACCCAAATGTGATACTTTTTGTAATTCTTGCCACTTTTCTGCTACTTTTTTCTTAATGAAGAGATACTTTTTTGTACTTTCTGTTTTATTAGAACTCCCAGCTTAAATGTTAGTTATCGCCCATACTTGCAATTATTGTTGCATTATTGTTGATTAAGCTTTCGAAAATCAATTGGCAGAATAAAATGAATATGCATTAACTACAGCGTTACCGTTGGTGCTACTAAAGTAGCCATTTGCAACTTTTTAGACTGCTCGGATACTATTTTACTACCTTTACAAAATGCACCCAAATGTGATACTTTTTGTAATTCTTGCCACTTTTCTGCTACTTTTTTCTTAATGAAGAGATACTTTTTTGTACTTTCTGTTTTATTAGAACTCCCAGCTTAAATGTTAGTTATCGCCCATACTTGCAATTATTGTTGCATTATTGTTGATTAAGCTTTCGAAAATCAATTGGCAGAATAAAATGAATATGCATTAACTACAGCGTTACCGTTGGTGCTACTAAAGTAGCCATTTGCAACTTTTTAGACTGCTTGGATACTATTTTACTACCTTTACAAAATGCACCCAAATGTGATACTTTTTGTAATTCTTGCCACTTTTCTTCTACTTTTTTCTAAATGAAGAGATACTTTTTTGTACTATCTGCTCTATTAAAACTCCCAGCTTTAATGTTAGTCATCGTTCATTCTTGCAATTATTGTTGCAGCAATTCTTGAGTTTTTTTTTTTTTTTTTTTTTTTTTTTTTTTTTTTTTTTTTGATTGGGGTGATGAGTAGTTTGAGGAGGGGTACTCAGTTTCATGTACTCGGCAATTCTGTGTTGTTTTTTTATTCTTACACTTTTCAAATTGTATTTGTATTTATATATTTAATATAAAATGAAAAAAGAGGAAGGGCATGATTAAAATACAAAAATTTAAAGGCTAGAATTTCATAATCTGGACAGTTATACAATTTCAAAACAGGATTTTAAAAAATTGCAGCAACAAAAATAGCAAATCTGGACGATGACTAAGCCCCGTTTCAGACTCGGCAAGTTAGTTGCGCAAGTTACTTGCCGAGTACAACACTTGCCGAGTACCGTTTTAAAATTTTCAACGCCACAAGCAATGGAGCGTTTGAAATTTTAAAACGCAATATGAATTTCTGTAGAAAGCAACACCAAAATTACAAAATATTTATGATATTGTTTGTGCTTTCAATGTTATTCTTTGGCTACTTTATCTTATTTTTTGTAAAAAATAATGGTTGTTTTAAAAATTCTTTTTCTTGGATGTAAAATTAAAACTTGTTTTGCTTCTACTGAAAATGTTGAAGTTTTGAGTTAATACCCTCTTGTTAATTAAGTGAGATCTGTTTTTTTTTTTTTCTAATATCCTTTTTAAAGTTCCCAGGAATTTGATTTTTTCTCTTACTTTGGCTGCATTCGAACTATATGGCTCATCAAATAATGACCATATTCGCGGTTTCATTTCTTGCCACCACGATAATGTTCCCTTGTAATAGTCTTCTTCGAAACCAAATTTTCGAGCTAATTCCTCTTCGGACGGTTTTTCTGTATCTAAATCTAAACGATCTAGTACGGCAAGAGTTTCTTGGGTGTCGCGATGCTAAAAGAAGAGAGATAGCAAATAAGTCTAGATATTTATTAAAATAAAATATATATTTCATCTTACCTGGGTGTAAGTCATCCAACAACAGGGTTCAACCTGATTTGAATCTAAACCCCAAAATTCAAGCTCTTCTTCAAATAGTGGTCCACATACATCCGTAGGATAATGAAGTTTACCAGTTCTATGTGGGAGTTTTGAAAATCATTATTTAATTTTAATTTGGATAAGTCGGACTTGTTCAACAAATTTTAATTTTTTCACTTTTTGAAAAAAATCGTAACTTAGGCCCTAATCATGTACAACGCAGCGCAACGCCAAACAATAACATTGAAAGCACAAACAATGTCATAAATATTTTGTAATTTTGTTCTTGCTTTCCACAGAAATTCATGTACCGTTTTAAAATTTTCAACGACACAAGCAATGGAGCGTTTGAAATTTTAAGACGCAATGTGAATTTCTGTAGAAAGCAACAACAAAATTACAAAATATTTATGACATTGTTTGTGCTTTCAATGTTATTCTTTGGCGTTGCGTTAGTTCTGTGGCGTTGCGCTGCGTTGTACATGATTAGGGCCTTAATATTATTGATAATAGGGAAGTAACGAATACCGACACCGATATATCGGCGATATTTCAGGTTTGTGGTTATATCGGTATCGGCGATATCTTTCTGCCGATACACCGATACTTCATTTAGAGGTTTTTTAAAAACAATTTAATTTTCAATGCTTATTTTTTGCATAACACATTTAAAAGCAGCACATAAAATTAAAACAGAATAATAAATTGCTACTTTTAAGAATCTGAAGGTCCACACCACGCGTTATATGCGTTTTATACTTTCTCGGCATTTTTTCAAGACACATGCAAATGCGGCAAGTTATTCCACTTAATGCGTTCTATAAACAGAAAAAATTCTCCAAAAATGTTTCCCCAATTAATGCATTATTCAAAAATAAAATCAGTTTTATGAATGTTATTTTTTTCAAGCTAATAGGGCCTAAATTTCTTCAATGTAAATAAAACTCAATTTTTAATTACAATATTTTGTTCCCGACGTTTCGTCGATTGTTTGTCGACTTTTTCAAGGTTCAGTTTTAATTAAAAATTAAATCAAGCGAATTAAACGTTTAATCAAATTAATTAAACGTTTTAACAAATTAATAGTAACAATTAAACTCTTAATGCACTTGATTAAACGTTTAATTCACCTGATAAAATTTTTAATTAAAACTGATTTTATTTTTGATTAACGCTTTAATTGGGGCAACTTTTTTTTCTGTGTACGTATATGCATTATACGCATTTTCTTTGTTACTTGTCAATAAATTATACACTGATTCTACTTTTTTGACAGATGCTTTAACGCATCAACGAATTGAACGCGTAGTGTGGACCTCCAGCTGTAGCCGCTTATCTAAAATTATTTGAATATTTTAAAAGACAATCGGCCTCAATCGTATCGTAAAACCTAATATTTATATCTGTTTTAAATATTAATAATCTCGTACGCTATCAATTTGTATAGTAAAAAAATTATTCTACTTGAGTTTTGTCAATTTTACCTTGAATTCAAATTTAATATTCGTATCGGTACCGGCAAAAAGGCGCACCATTACATCCCTAACCGCTGTAAAAATATCGTGCTTTTTTGTCTACTTTCTTGGTAATGAATCGGTTGGTTTATAAATTCTTTTTATATGCCTTTAATGTAAAATTAAAAATTGTTTTGCTTCTACTGAAAATTATTACATTTTGAGTTAATTCAGTATTGATGAACAAGTGCGATGTATAAAATCATGCTACATATTCAAATTGTTACGAATTGAAGGAGGCAGAAGTTCTTCAAATCAGGGATACGGCCTTCTAAACGCTGGACTTTCCATATGCCATAGCTTAGACAATTTAATCTAATTGCTAATAACGCTTGTTATCGCATCTTTATAACGGATTATTTGCTTTACGAAATTAAAGACCTTGATTTTAAAGAAATTTGGTTCCCTTTTTTAGCCGTATTTAGACCCAAAAAAAAAATTTGACTTAGACCATTCCGAAACTGGATTTAAATCATCATTGATTTTTTTCATTGATGCACTAATTTTGCAGTTTCAACTCACAGTAAGTGAAAGTGCAAAATTATTGCAATGATTTTGATGATGTTGAGTGATGAATTGAAAATTAGCAGCCTCACTAAACATGAACGATAGTGATGCTAAAAAATTTTGCACTCAAAAAAAATTATTTGATTTAAAAAAAAGCAATCATCAGTTTATTGCAACTTTTTTGCTTTTCACTCATTTGTCAACAACAAATGAGTGAAAAGTTTTTTGCAAACAAAAAACTTTTTTTTTTAGGATTAAAGCCATGAGATATTCCGTTATTGACAAATTATTGACATGTTGTTTAATTTTCTTTCTTATGCATATCATAACAAGAATCAAAAATTATGCTCATACAAAATTACATTTTTCAAATTTTAGTGAGAGTCTGTTTATATGCAGCTTTATTGATTGCAAGTACAAATTTTGCACTTTTTTAATTGAGTGCAGATTTTTGCATTCAATCTTCGTTTAGTGATAGTGAAAAAATTTGCAATATCACTCATTTTTTTAGTGGTAGTTAAAAAAAATAGCAATAGTATTGCGGAGCCGAGAGTAACTCAAAATTGATTTAGCCATGTCCGTCTGTATGTTCGTGTGCTGAAAACACGCTTATTTATATTTCTATTTTAATTGTTTCTGGTTCTTCTAAGCATGGATACAAATGTGGACCAACCTTCTTAAAAAATTTATATTTTTCTTTTGAATAGTATTTGCTATTAAGATCCAACATTAACTGTCTGGCCCACAATGTCGACAAGAACATTTCTTTTTTATATTTATATTGAAAACAAAAACAAATTTAAATTTTTTATTATTGTTTTCAATATAAAAATGCGAAAGAAATATTCTTGTAGATATTGTGGGCCTAGCAGTAAAAATCGTTGACTTAGTATGACTACAATTTATACCACCAACTTTCATAATGATCGGTCTATATTTTACCAAATATCCCATAAAGCCCACTGCCTATGTGGAATGTGGACCAACCTTCTTAAAAAATTTTTATCGTTGACTTAGTATGACTAGAAATTATACCAACTTAGTATGACTAGAAATTATACTTTCATAATGATCGGTCTATATTTTACCACTCCCGAAAAACACGGTTACGAATAGTAATATTGTATATCTACACTAATATTATAAAGCTGAAAAGTCTGTACGATTCTATGTGTGAATGTTTGTAAGAGGTAATCTCCGGAACTGTCGGTCCGATTATAAAAATTTCTTCAACAAAATGAAGAATGGAACCGCATAACAGACATAGGCTACAAGGTTCCACTGAATGCTCCTATTCTAACCTAACTTATACCTCCAAAACTAAAAGAGACAGAAAAAAATGTAATACTTATCGTTGGTCTTTAGAAAAATAAGCGGACAGGTGTCTGGTACTTTTTTGAAATTCAGACGTTTTAGGGATTAAACGGATAAAACCTGAATTTTGTTACTTTTTGGTTAACCGTCTATCTTTTAAACCAATAAACGTAAAAATAAACATTATGTCTTGTTCGAAACTTATCTGAAAAATATAAATACTAATTTGGTCCTTTTAAGAAATGCGAACGTTTAAGTGGTGAAATTCGTAACTTTTATTATTACTTTTTTTACAAAGTATTTTTCTCCATTCTTTGGCATATACGTGTTAAATGGGCTCCCACTACAATATTGAAACTTTTGATACTTCAATGGGGAGAATAAAAGTACCAAAAAAGGGAAATACGGAAAATTAACTTTCTTTCTTTAGCTTTTTGGTTTTTAATTTGCATTAGTATTGGACCTAGAAACATAAAATTAAGCATGAAATGTCCCGAGTGAATCAAAATCAGTAAGAGGAGCTTTTTGGTACTTTTTTTGTTCTTTAACTGGTACTTTTTGAATTTCCGTTAATATTGGACCTAGAAACATAAAATTCAACATACAATACCCTGAGTGTTAAGACTTTATGGGGGAACTTTTTGGTACTTTTTTGATCTTTAACTTGTACGTTTTGAATTTTCCTTAGTACTGGACTTAAAATATAAAATTAAACATGCAGGGTCCTGAGTAAAAGCGAATCTTTAAAGGGATCTATTTCGTACTTTTTCGTACTTTAACTGGTAGTTTAATTTACTTCCGTTAATATTGGATCTATGAACATAAAATTAAACATGCAAGATCCTGAGGGGATGAGAATCTGTAAAGGGGCTTTTCAGTAGTTATTTGTTCTTTAACTGGTACTTTTTTTAATTTTCATTAGTATTGGACATAGAAACATAAAATTAAACATGCAATGTCCTGAGTGAATCAGAATCTGTAAGAGGGGCTTTTGGTACTTTTTTGTTCTTTAACTGGTACTTTTTAAATTTCCATTAATATTGAACCTAGAATCATAAAATTAAACATGCAATGTCCTGAGTGAATCAGAATCTGTAAGAGGGGCTTTTTGGTACTTTTTTGTTCTTTAACTGGTACTTTTTAAATTTCCGTTAATATTGAACATAGAAACATAAAATTAAACATGAAAGCTCCTGAGTGAATGCGAATCTGTACTTTGTATTTTTCTAAGTGGTGCTAACTTAGGATAAGGTTCAAGGCCGCTAAAGCTCCTATATTCAGAAAAAATTAATTATCGTTTTATAAAAGCAAAAGTTGCCATAATCAAGATTAAGCCATTTTAACTCCATTCCGCGTGCAGTCTATCTCTCCGCTCGACCGTCCCCTAGCCGAATGCGAAAGCGACCAAGAGGAAATATGCGGAGAATTGCTGCCACTCCGAAAATATCTAACCAATTTTGAATATGAAGGGACAGTTGGGCAATTTAGATTTTGATGAAAATAGAAACTTATGTAAAACGATCTACACCCAATAAAACACACAGGCTTTATATTTTTTTATAGTTAGTCAAAAATTCATTCTGGGCGGGCAACGCCACGGGAACGGCTAGTATAATATAATATTAAAATTTACCTAACATACGTTTTATAAGAGTAAACATTATGTTGTCAGATTTTATTAAAATTGCCTTGGACGTGGACTTTATATGGAAACGTCTACTGTCGAACAGTTCTAATGCCTGGTGAAGGATTTTAAAGATTCGGCGCAACCGAATATAACATTGTTTCTTGTTTTTTGACATTTTAATCTAAACAATTTTATCCAAAATTCTTTGAAAATACTCACCTATAATAATTCAACACCTGGGCAAAAACTCCCGGATGTCGATCAAAAAAATATTCATTTAGTAGCGGATCGTAGTTGGCCAGTGCTTCAGTTAATTTTGACAGTCTAGTTGCTGGTATTTTCTTTAATGTTGCCTTATATGTCTCATGTCTAATGCCGCCAACGTTTAAAACAACCCGATTTTCTGAATCCATATTTATTAAATTCATAGCTGTATGAGAGCGGGAATAATAGGAATTTTTTTTCGGTATATAAGTCATGATGAACTAAATACTAAAATAAAAAACCAAAGAAAAAAAAGAGAAAAAAAATTGAACCAACGGCTCCTTTAATAATACTGACCTTTTGTTTAACTGTGTGTGTTTGTGAGCTTAATGATAATAGCGTTTTAATTAATAATTTAATAAAATTAATTAAATGATTTTCTTTGAGTCCTTCTTTGTAGTTCTTTGTAGAAAACAAGTAGCAGAGGATGAAAAGGATATTATTTTTGCCAATTTGCTGATTTTGTTTTAGTTCTTTTTGTCTCTTTTGCTTATACAAGTATTAAATTGTTGATTTAAGTATTTTTTTTTTAATATTTATAAAACATTGTCAACAATGTGTTGTTAGTTAGAGTACATAAAGTCTATTTTTTATTGATATTGAGACATTGGAGGAAAAGCTTCTGTTGCAGCAACAGATTACAGCGTTTAACAGTGTGGCTAATGTGCGGTTGTTGCAGCAGTTCTTTGTTGATTGATGCACAGACAGACAGACACTCTCACACACTCAAACTATTAGCTGGTTAATAAAGCCATTGTTCTTGTTCTTGTGGCAGCAGGTTTATTTGTTGTTGATTTTCTTGCTGTTGCATTATTAAAGCAAGCACACACACATGCATGTAGAAATATATTATATATGTGTGTATGTGTTAATGCGTGTTTGTGTGTATTTTTAGTTGTTATTAAATTAATGTATTATAATTAGTGCTTTTCTAATTTTTTCAGCTTTATTTTTAATTATTAGCAAAATATCAAGGCGTTTGCAATCAATGTTCAGAGCTGTAAAAGAATTAAAAGCATTAATTTGAATTAATTATTTTATTAATAATATGATTATTTTGCAAAAGCAACAAAAAATAATAATGATAAAGGCCACCTGTTTATTCATTATATTTATTGCATCTTTATGGGGGTGATTGAACTTAAAAGAAGATAAAAACATTCAAATAAAAACTTTGATAGTCAAATAAAAGTTCAAATACTATAAAAATAGTCTACATAAATAGTGTACTATACTACATATTTACTCTATTTCTTTCCCAGCAAGCAAATGCAATACACAAATGACACAAAAAAAAATACTGCAACACGTTACACAGAAAAAATTATTATATTTCTCCAATCACTAAATTTGTTCCAAATTCATATCAAGCAAACAAGTTGTTCATTTTTCACCTATTACCAAAATGATTATATTGATTACTAAAAATTTTGAAATTTTGAAAAAATATTTTCAATAAATGATATTTTTGACAATTTCCAACAACAATTCTGCATGTTTAAATTATTTTATTTTAAACAAAAAAAGTTAATTAAGATTTTTTGTTATTTAATTAAAATTTTAATTGAAAATTTATTTAAATCAAAATTAAATTTTTAATTTTCTTTCAACTAAAAAAATAATTGATTCCATTATCACATTAATTAAATTAAAATATTTTTTAAGCCATATTTTTATTTTATAAAAAACTTTTTTCTGTGTATGAATTAGGTGGCTGAAAGGAATCAAGGGAGATGCGAACAGTTTGAATGGGTACGACCATTTCTAACGATTTTTATAAAAAATAAACTTTGTATAAAAAGATTGTTTATTAAATACTTGTCGAATCACACACATCAAGTTTAATTCGTCAAGTTTTGAAGGCGTCCCAAACCTTGAAGACATTAAACCGATTTTATAGTAGCCAATTAGTCTTTAGAAAATCTATGCTTATCTCGTTTGTCTTCATTCATGCCAAAATAAGAAGTGAAGTGGTAAAATTATCGACCGACTTAAACTCTTTTCCGCACGAAGCCAACTTTATGTACTTAGTACATATGGGGCATTATTTGTGAAGCGGACAGCCCAATAACAAAATTTTGTTGAAATTCCTATATATTTGGCATAACTTTAGTTATAATGGGTGATTCAAGTAGAGATACTTTTTCCAATAGCCTTTTTTTTTGACAGATCACGTGTGAGTCATGTCATGCTGTCATGTTATTTTTGTTTATTATTGTTTGGCATTTCATAATGGAAAGACTTACGCCTGAACAACGTTTACAAATCGTTCAACTTTATTACGAAAATTCACGTTCTGGGAGGAATGTGTTTCGTGCACTTCGCTCAACTTATGGTCAACATAATCGGCCTACTGAGCGTACTATTCGCAACACCAGCACCCATTTTGAGACCCAGCATTCATTATTGGATAATATTCGACCGAATAGACCACGTTCAGTACGCTGTGAAGAAAATATAGCGGCCGTAGCTGAGAGTGTACACGAAGACCGTGGAGAGTCGATTCGGCGCCGTTCGCAGCAACTCGGACTGACGTATGGAACGACTTGGCGCATTTTACGTCGAGATCTTAAATTGAAAGCGAAATTTCAAAGCGACAGCGCTTCGCTCTATGGGCTCTTGAAAAGTTCCAAGAAGATCCGACGTTTTCGAGGCAAATTTTGTTCAGCGTTGAGGCCCATTTCTGGCTCAATGGGTATGTAAACAAATAAAATTTCCGCATTTGGGACGAAGAGCAACCTGAAGTGATTCAAGAACTGCCACTTCATCCAGAAAAAACAAAGGTTTGGTGTGGTTCGTGGGCCGGTTGATTCATCGGTCCATATTTCTTTAAAAATGATGCCGGTGCGAACGTAACCGTCAATGGCGACCGTTATCGTGCCATGATAACCGACTATTTGATGCCTGAAATTGAAGCTCGTGATCTCGGCGACATTTGGTTTCCCACACATCGCATCAATCAATGGATATATTGAGAGAACACTTCGGTGAGCATATAATTTCACGTTTTAGACCGGTCGATTGGCCACCAAGATCGTGCGATATCACACCGTTAGACTTTTTCCTGGGGGGATATGTAAAGTCTAAAGTTTATGCGGACAAACTCGCTTCGATTCAGGCCTTGGAGGAAAAAATTACGCGTGTCATTCGCCAGTTACCAGTCAAAATGCTCGAACGAGTCATCGAAAATTGGACTCAACGGATGGACCATCTGCGACGTAGCAACGGCCAACATTTGATAGACATAATCTTCAAAAAATAAATGCCAAAGAATGTTCTTTCAAATGATAATAAACATTCCTCATTAAATATGAATTTTCTGCGTTTTTTTTTTCTTTTAAAAAATAAGGGAACCTCGAAATGGATCACGCTTTAGTAGATATGAGTGAGCTCAAATATTTTTTGTATATGTCGAGTTATAGGCAGGTAAAGTGTTGCCGTTTTCAAAAAAAATATTATTTTTAAATTATTTTTTCGAACTAAAAACTAATCAAAAAAAATAAATTTATGAGATTCTTATAGGAAATCGATTGATCTTTAGATTAAAAAACATTAATTTAAAAAAAAAAAATTTCATCTGCAAAACCGAAAGTGATCAATTTAAATCAAAATTTCTCTAACTAAGTCCTAAGTTTTTTTTTAATTTTTAATCGAAATTATCATATTGTGTCCTTATTATATTGTAAAAGTTTTATTACGTGCTCTAAATTAGTTTAAAAGTTTTGCAAACTATGAACGTATATATTAGGAGTGCACGGAATATTCGGGTTCGCATTTGCGAACTGTTCGCTTATTTTTGCTATTTGCAGTCACACTCACGTTCGCTAAAATGTATGCGAATTTTAAAAGAGAAAATTAAATGAATGAAATTTCTACAAAGCAAATAATCACGCCTTCTAAATTAAGAGAAATAAAATCATACAATTTGAAATTTTTAAAAAAAAATTATGAAAACTTTTAAGGATGTGGAAGGATATATTTCTATTTACACTAATACATTTGCAAAACAAATAAAATATTCATACTGAAATATAAAAAAAAAACACAACTAAAACTACAAAATTAAAAAGGACCTTTTAATGGGTTTTTTATGTTTAACTTTGGGTGTGTGTATTTTTTTTACTTTTTGTGCCTTTTTATTTAAATCACTTGCGAAAATTGGTTGTCTTTTATTTAAACACACTGTTGCTATTGCCTGACCGTGCTTTCTTAACAAGCGTGTTTGTATTTGTTCTAATAAAACGCGCGTATTTTGTAAATTTATTTGGGGTTTTAAACGAGCATGCGCTTCCTGTATAAAGTGAGTAGAAAACAAGTATAATTAAGTATGTAAAAAAAAGTAACTGAGTCGTTTTTATATTTAATATCCCCACCCCTTAACTACACGCATTAATTTTAACCCAGCAAGGAAATACGTGAAATGACAATTTGTGAAGTGCTTAGAATTTTAATAGAACATAAAATATGCAGAGTTACTGGTGTTTAATTTAACTTGAATTTATATGTTCGTACGAATAACATAGAAAAAAACGTAAAGTTAAATTGTAAAAATTTTACACATATACATACGTACATTTATTGTCAACGAGTTTTCAACACATTAAAATACTTAACTTTTTCTGATCATAGAGCCAATAGTTATTACTAGGGATGCGATTTCCATGCAAAGGCATGTTTTCTATCGACAGTCTAAGAACGATGTCGACCAATTCTCTTTCCAAATCATTAAATTTGCGTTAAAATGGCATCGATTTATTTTTGCATATTGTTGCATATACTCGTGCATATTTAGGTTTTAAATGCATATTTTTATAGTTTTGAGGGATTTTTTTTAATTTCCATATTATCAGCCATGTCACAGAATACAATTCCGTTCGGAAACGGAATTCATTCCGTATTTTGGTGCTTCACAAAATGACGAAAAAATTTTGAGGAATGAAACCATTTTTATTTTCATGGACGGAATGGGAGATTTCTGTATCTTAAAGGCCAAAAAAACTATCAAAATATACCTTCTATCAATAAACAAACATGTTTTCTGAGGTTCCGAACGGAATCATTCCGAACGGAATTGTACTATGTGACATGGCTGTATAAAAAAGTTCTTAAAAAAATTTGAAGTACACAAAAAAACTTTCCAAAAAATATTTTAAATAAAAAATAAATTCTTTTGGAGCTTTGCTTAAAATACAATATTTTTTATTTTAAACCGATGCAGTAACCTTCATGGTTAAGGCTTCCAATAGGTTTAAAATATTTTATCCAAAACTGTTACAATCTACTTGCTTAGCACATGGGTTATACCGCGTTGCAGAAAATTTAGAAGCCAATTCGATAATATTGCAATTTTTATTGAAATGTATCCCTTGATTCCCCTTCCATCGCAGCCAGTAGTAGCAAAATGGGGGCCTAGCTATTTGCTTCAGAATTCTATTCAAAAAACTTCAAGTAGTTTAAGAATGTTAGAAGAGCTTGTTGATGTCGATGATCGTGCAATTAAAAAAGTAAAAGAAATATTAAATTTAGATAACAGCAGAAGTCAATTAGCATTTGTATTTTCCAATAACGGATATATTGGTGACACAATAACTTAATAATTAGGAGGGACTTAGTTCACCTTATGCTCAAGTCAAATTTATCGTTATTGCAGAAAGTAAAATTAACAATGTGGAAGGCAGAATAGCCCGACAAATTAAAAAAAAAAATCCAAAACGTTTTGCAAAAAAAAAAAAGTTAAGGATTTAAAAAAATTAAATGATTTTCAAATATTTTTGATTTGATCTGGAATCAAAGTGGGATCTGAAAATAAATTTCTTCAAAATGCATTGGTATTCTTCAAGTAAAAGACAAAGTTTTCCTTTTATAAAACAGTGCTTATTTATTTAAATAAACAAAAGTTAGCTATTTTAGCTTTTTAAAGATATTTGAATAACAATAAACTGAATTTTTTATATTTTTGTTTTTAGTAAAATTAAAAAACGATTTTTTATGGAAATTTTCTTAGTTTATGGTGCATATTATTTATTTTTTTAAAGCATATTTTGGATTTTTTTTAGTGCATATTTTAAGCGCATATTTTCGATTTTTTTTAGTGCATGAAAATCTCATCCCTAGTTATGACAGTTAACATCTTATTCAATACATAGATCAACTTCATAGCCTTTTCACACTTATCAACAGATAACACCTTTCTACATACAGCTAATAGCTTTTTTACACTGATCAACATCTACCATCCATTTGCGAAGATGTTAACATCTTCCCATTAGAAATACAAAGGGCTAAAAATCAACATCTTTTAAAGATGTTCCAATCTCATTTTATTCCATTCTAAATCTTTTGATTATTTTAGTGTCATCACTAAAAGAGTTCCAAAAAGAGTATATTAATACAGTGGCATCACTGACAAAATTAAAGAAAATGCTTTTTTTGTATAATTTTATTGGCTGTGTTTTGTTTTAGTTATTACTTTTTTGATTGTGTTTTTGTTTGTTAAATTTTATTTCTGTATTACTTTTTGTGTGTGTTTTTTGTACATCGTATCATTTACAGTTTTGATTGATGGTAGATGTTACGTTTCACTTAAATGTCGCCAGTGTTAAAAGCCTATGAAAATCAAAATTTCAACAAAATGTTCCTATCTCATTGCATTCCATTCTATATCCTTCGATTATTTTAATGTTATCACTAGAAAAGTGGCAATAAATTATATTATTATTGTGGCATCACTGACAAAATGGTGTTTGTTTTGAAAGCAGCGTTACCATTTGTCAATTTTTTCCTTTTTTGCAAGTCTTTTTTGTTTAATTTTTTTTTATATGTATAAACAAAATAAATTCCAAATACAATTTGGTGCTTTCTTTAAAAATGTGCGCATTTTTGTAGAAAAATTGTATTTAAAAAAAAAAACAAAAAGGTTTTTCAGAAATGGTGACATTTTTGATTGATAGTATATGTTAGATGGTTTAAGTGTGAATGCATGTTTCATATTTTCAACATTTTCCATGCGTTCCTCCGAAATGTATGCAAGTTTAGAATGGTTTAAAAATATTTTCCATTCAGAGGCTTATTTTAGATATTCTGTCCCTTTACCCCAGGCAATAATGGTATTTACATATGGAGGGATCATAGCTGAACCTATTCTGTAACGGACTAAATCAAAAACTGTTTTGTTAACGGTAGTAAACCCAATTTAATAGCTCCAGAAATTAAAAAGAGTTCAGTTACTGAAACTCAAAATATTTTCGATTTTTTTTTTTTTTTTTATTTGGCTTGTTTCAGCTCTGAACCCTCCGTATGTCAGTCAATTTGTAATTTCTACAATATCGATCTTAGACCCCATAAAGTAAATATCGTTACCTGAAACGCAAAAGGCCATAACTAACTAGTAATTAAAAATCGACTTTTTCATTGATTCTGATGTATTGCGTCAACAAAAATCCACAAAAAATGGAATTGGAATCTTTCGGCCAAAATGAGCGATTTTATTACCAAAAACAAACACTGCCATCTACAAAAGATTATATGATAAAAGGCCTAACTAACAGTTTGCATAATACGCAACATTTGCAATAGCAAAATAACTGGTTGGTTTTATAATAAAAATAGTAGAAAACTAAATTATAAATTGTTTAAGAAAATTTATCAACTTATCATTTTAAATAGTTTTTTGCTTCTCCTGTAAAATTTTCAAAATATTAGAGAGGGCATTTTGCGTTTTAGCTGACGGTATTTATATGGATGTATGTATGTATGTTTATTCTGGATCTTTTTATGGAGTTTCCGAAGACCCCAGTTGCGATAAGGACTATGTTGTAATATTTATGTTTGTGTCACATATTAAGGGTTCAGAGCTGAACCGAGCCAAGTCATAAAATACAATAATGGATATGTATTTAAAACTGGTGCGAAATTCTCCGCAAAGTTAAACTTTATCCAGTTCTGTAACGGACAAAGTTAAAAATTATTTCGTTCATAAGGTAACGATACACAGAAAAAATGTTTAGTAGCTTTTTATCAATTACAAAAATTGTTTGAAAAGTATTTCAATGTGATAATTAAATCAATTTTTTTTTTAGTTAAAAAACACTAAAACTATAATTTTAATTTACTGCCTGGCCCACAATGTCGACAAGAACATTTCTTTCTTATATTTATATTGAAAACAAAAACAAATTTAAATTTTTTATAATTGTTTTCAATATAAAAATGCGAAAAAAATGTTCTTGTCGACATTGTGGGTCTGGCAGTTAATTAATATTTTAGTTGCTTTGAAATACATTTTTGATTAAAATATTAATTAAACAACAAAAAGTCTTTATTGATTTTTTTCGCTTTTCATAAAATAATTTAAAATTGTAGAATTGTTGTCGGGAATCGTCAAAACCTGAGCTATATTTAAATTAATCTATTAACACATTGCTTGAAATGGCAATCATAAATATGCAATTGCATGTTTTTCCTTGTGCGACCATTGAAAGCCGAAACAATATATTTATCCGTTTTAGAGCTTTTTATGAATTTTGAGATCGATTTGTTAGTGCATATTTTCGCATTTTTTTACCCTTTGAAGCATTTTTTGCATAATTTAGCTTAATTATAGTTTATAGCGCATATTTTGCCTCAAAAGACTCTGTAGAAAGCCACAACAAAATTACAAAATATTTATGACTTTGTTTTTGCTTTCAATGTAATTCTATGGCGTTGCGTTGCGTTTTACATGATTAGGGCCTTAATTTTCCCTCTATTTGTAAGCCAAAGCAGGTTGTCATTAGAGATATATGTTATTTTAAATTTCAAATTTTATATTTATATGTATAAGCCAAATTTAAGGAAAAAGGAATTATATACGTGTTCGGCGACCGACTCAGAATCAGTGTTTAAAGTGATCTAACGAAGTCCAAACGCCTGTTTGGATGGTTGTCTGTCCATCTTAACTTTGTGCGCATAGTACAAGTTGCAATTTTGAAGATAATTTTATCAAAATTGGTAAATACATTTAATCGGTCTATAATTTCACATATTAACCATAAAAACTTATTTTAATTTAGATTAAATTCGCCGCAAAAATATTTTACTGCAAACTAAATTCTTTTCGAATCGGCTCGCATTTGCCAAAAGCTCTCATCTATAAATAGCCTTAACTTCCTTTTTAATCAAGTGAACTAAACGTTTAATTAAGTGAATTAATCGATTAATTGATACTATTATTTTGTTTACTGGTGCAAATTTAATTAAGGTTTTAAATAATATCGCACATTTTTTAGTTGAAATAAATTTTTATTTTTTCTCTGTATAAATGCACAATAGAACCGCGCAAATTTACGAGACAAAATTGTTAGGAAAATCTACGAAGTTTGTGTTAATGAATTCTCAAACAATTTTTGACAGTTCATTTGCGAGGGTGTAAAAATGCAAAAATATGCTTTTTTCGGCGGTGGGTTTTTTCCATTTTTTCGTTGGTTTGTTTTGGCATTTTAAGTGAAAATGAAAAATTACCCCAGTATCAAGAAAAATGCCCCCAAATAAAATCACAATTTTTACTCTGCGCTATTTATCATTTACTAATTAATGTATACATAATGAATATTTAAAGAAATGAAAAATTACCTTAAAAATTTTTTTATAAATTATAAATATAAAAATTTCTAGGGATAGTATCAAAATGCCGAATTCTTATACCAAAATGGAAAAAATTCTTGCCGGATATGCAAAAATGCTTTAATTAGGAGAGGAAAAATCATTTGGTCCTGCCGAAAGCCGAATATGTACCCAAGATTTAGTTATCGAAGCCAGTGTTCGTTATACCATAGAGGAAAAAATATTTGGGCACGGCCGAAGGCTATATCTATCGTGCAATTTTTAAAACCAAAGCTGTATAATTATTCGGGATATTAAAGTTCAGGATTTTGAAATAAATTTGAGATTTCAAGTTTCGGGCATATATATGTATGAGCCCAACCAAAATGTTTCTTTGTGTTTCTTTTAGTATGAACTTTTTTGGTGTTGAAATTCATTAAAAATTCATAATGAAGAATTACCCAAAATGTAGGATCATATTTCATATTGTTTTAGGGCTATTTTTAATTATTTTGGGGGGTAATTTTTCATTAAAAAACTGGTGCCTATTACATTATGAAAAATTGGACCCCAAATTTGGGGTTAATTTTTTTTTTTTTTTTTTGCCATATTTCCTGGGGCCATATTTCGCAGGGTCCTTTTTCAGCAAAAACTACCAAAATATGAATATCTAAATGCATTGCTACTAAGGAAGTAACGAATACCTATACCGATATATCGGTATCGGCGTTATTTTACTGGCGATACGCCGATACATTTTGCTTAGTTTTTTTGAACAAACAATTTAATTTTTGCATAACAACTAAGAGCAAAAAATTAAAAAGAGAAAAATAAATTGTTTTTTTAAATTCTTAAGCTGGAGGTCGGTCCACACCACGCGTTTTATGCATATGTTTCTTTTTTGACCATTTTTCCAGACGCATGCTAAAGTATAAAGTAATCCTACTTCATGCTTTCGATACGTAATGCGTTTTACGCGTTTGCTCTCTAACTTGTCAATACAATTTTCCTCTACGACTTTTTGGACTAATGCATTAACGCATTGAACGCTTTGTTTGGACCTGCAGTCGAATTTTCTGCTAACTTTTAATGATTTTTGTGAAAATAAAAATCACTTCGCTATCCATAAGCAAAGTTACTGCTACATTTTCTGACGCTATTTCGCTAGTTAACAGTCTTCAAACTTTATTAGTAAATTCGATAAATTAATAAACTGAGATGCAGAATGATTTAGAGTCCCAAAAGTTGGCGATTTACGTAGCATTAGCTCTGAATGAAAGATTTGAGTGTTTAGAGAATAATTAAATATATTGCTTATCTACAATTCTTTACCTTCAATACAAAGCTAGAAAATTTTAAAGACAATATATCGATAAAACGTCTTATTGAGCTACTCACCATGACTCTATATTCCGAAAGTGTTGAAGACACGTTACAGTAAAAGTTCTGATAAGTTGTAAAGAACTGGTCTTTGAAGCGTTTTTGCATATCTTAAAAGAAAATTTGGAGAAGGATGATCCTCTGTCGATCCTACGCTGTGGGTCAGCTAAAGAAGAAGTCTAGATATACCTTAGATTTTTCTAATTTTTCTAGAGACGCAGATCCGCTTGTTTACTGGCGCAATTAAATGCTATACTCTAAATGTAAGGCCATGGCGCAGAAATACTAAAGTTGTCAAATGAGTTCTGTCAAATCTGAGAGACGATTTTTTAGTGCAGGTCTGCTTCAAACGGAGTTGCGAAATTTCTCGGCAGAAGTTGAGAATACTTTGTTTTTTAAACAAAAATCTTATTAATATTAATTTTGAATTTATTATCAAAAAAATTTGTTTTTGGGAATACATAATATTTTATTTTTCATTAAAAGATTTTATTTATTGTGCTTAATTCCCTATTTTTTATAATTGATAAAAAATACTGAAATTTATTGTTGGAGGATAAGCTGTTCTATGCGTATTTCACTGGTTGCTTAGGCCAGATCATCAGGAAACGTTCTCCTAAATAATTTTAGAAAAGCCAAAGCTATCAGCAAACAAGACTACAGAGGGAATGAGAATTACCTACACTCAAAGGGAATTAAGCACAATAAATAAAATATTTTAATGAAAAAAATTAATTTTGAATACTTATAATTTTTTTTTTTTTTTTTTTTTGGTTTAAAAATTATTAAATTTTAACATGAATTTAAATTAATTTGGTTTTTTTTAAATCTTAAATATTAATAATCTCTTACACTGTAATTGTGTACATTAAAGAAATTATTCTACTTGAGTTTTGTTAATTTTACCTTAAATTTAAATTTTATATTCGTATCGGTATCGGTATCGGTATCGTATCGGCAAAAAGCCGTATCGGTACATCCCTATTTGTTACTAAAAAAATGTGGCATAAAATTCGTTAACTATAAAATATGCACAAACAAGTCGATGACATTTTTCAGCAAAAAGTTTGATTCGGATCTAAGTAACTTATCGCCGTATTCTAATAATGCTAACTTTAAATACATCCACTCTGAATTTGGATTTTTCGCACCAAATATAAACATTTTAAAGTTTTTAAAATTAAATTAAAAAAAGCCAACAAAATTATTTGACTTTAAACGGCTGTTTTTTACAAATTAGCAAACGTTTGGCAGCTCTTTAACAAGAGTTTAGCAAAGCATCAGAGCTTGGTAAGTGTATTATGAATAAACATTGTGCTAACTTCATTCTATCTTTTCGTTATGAATATGGCTGTTAGTACTTTAACGTTCGAGAAATTCATGTTGCATTTGCATTAAACTTCAACCCCTTTTAAATTAAAATTTTTCAAAAGATTTACCCCCATATTCATTAAAATTATTTTTGATTAATAAAAGATTTATTAAACAAATTTTCATAGAAAATTCGTTTCATAAGCCTGCTATAAACCTAAAATATTTTTTATGAATATGGGGGTTAAACTTTTTATTTTATTTTACTTTAATTCCTTCAATATTAAAAGGCATTCTTAAGTGTAGTAGATTCTTACACGATGTCAATATTTAATAGTCTCTCTCCTACACAGGAAAAAATTCTAATGCATTTCAAATGACATTGTAATATTTTTATTCTATAATTTGTGAATATTAAAATAATACTCGTACTGTTCTTGTAAGTACATACGTATTTCACTTTTCTGTTCCACAACTCATTTTAAATTAATTGGAATTGTTATGCATTTAAAACAACAAAATTTAAAACAAAAAACAACAGCAAAAAAACTATTTTTTTCTTTAAGAGGGGGGTTTTAAATTGCTTTTAAAATCTATTGTTTTCTATACAAATAAACAACAAACATTGAAAAAGTAAAATATTGACTCATCCTGTATGGAAAATGAAAATAATATAAACACACACAAACACATTAGTACAAATACATACAAACATCATATAATTATGAATAGATTTTCATTTTAAATTTAAAGTTTTCCTTATAATGATATCGTTAATGTTTAATTAAAATTTTGTTTTCGTTTTTTTTTCTAGCTTATTTTGATTCGATTTTATTTCTTTCAATAGAAAATAATTAAAATTTATTTAAACACACTCCTGAAAGTAAACACACTGGACTTACACACCCACAAATTTTAAAACGCCTAGAAAATTGCAACAGTTTTGAATTTGGCCGATTATGGGAATGAGATTTATTTTTTCGGTGGTGGAAAAAGGGTGGATAGATGGATCACAAAAAAAAAAATAAATAAAACAATATAAACAATTGCAAAAACATTTAATAAAAAGAAATAGTACACAATAACAAAAATAATAACAACAAAATAACAAAAACAATTGAACCAAAAATAGCAAATCACTAAAGATGGTTTTTGTAGTGTTTTTTTTTATATTTGTTGTATTTTTGCCAAGTGTCTGTTGAATAAACAGAGTTTTCAAATAATGCAATCTATTTATAGTTATAAATTAGGGATTTAACGATACGCCTTTTTGCAGAAACGATACCGCTACCGATTCTCAAGAAGAAATATCGCCGATGCCGATACCGATACGAATAAAAAATGTAAATTAAAGGTAAAATTAACAAAACTCAAAGAGATTAATTTCTTTATTACACAAAATTACAGTGTAAGAGATTATTAATACTTAAAATCGATTTTAATAAGATTTCAAAAACAACGATATGAGTTTAAATTCATGGTAAAATTAATTCATTATTTAAGAAAAAAAAATCAGTGTAAGAGATTATAAGTATTCAAAATTAATATTAATAAGATTTTTGTTTAAAAAACAAAGTATACTCAACTTTTGTGGAAATAATCTCCCAACTCCGTTTGAAGCAGACCTGTAGTTAAAAATCGGCTCTCAGATGTGACTGAACTCATTTGACAACTTTTTAAGTATTTCTGCGCCATGCACATTAAATTCGGCCATTAAACAAGCGGAAACGAGTCTCTAGAAAAATTAGAAAATCCAAGGTACATCTAGACTTCTTCTTTAGCTGACCCACAGCGAAGGATCGACAGAGGATCATCCTTCTCCAAATTTTCTTTTAAGATTTGCACAAACGATTCAAAACTCTGTCCTTTACAACTTATCAGAACTTTTACTATGTAGGGCAGTGAACGTGTCTTCAACACTTTCGGAATGTAGAGTCATGGTGAGTAGATTAATAAGACGTTTTATCGATCTGTCTTTAAAATTTTCTAGCTTTGTATTGAAGATAACGAATTGTAGATAAGCAATAAATTTCATTATTCTCAAAATACTCAAATCCTTCATTCAGAGCTAATGCTACGTAAATCGCCAGTTTTTGGGAATCTGAACTATGTTGCATCTCAGTTTATTTTATTTATTTATATTTATCGTATTTTCTAATAATTTTCGAAGACTTAGTTATCGAAATAGTGTCAGAAAATGTAGCAGGGACTTTGCTTATGGATCTTGAGGTCTATTCAAAGTAACACAAAAGTTGTAGCGAAGTTATTTTTATTTTCGCAAAAATCATTAAAAAACAAGTTAGAGTGCTATCTTTGATACCCTCCACCGACAGGAGTGGGCTCCATATGATAAATACATATAAATTATTAACTAAGCTTCATAAGAACGAACGTCAGCATTTTGACCAACAATAAGAAAATTTTATGCATTTCTTGTTAGAACTTTGAACTGGCTTGAGCAAAATATGTATCATGATTCCTAACAGTTTAAGCCAAACTTAAATTATTTTTAGGAGGGTAATTTGTATTGGACATATGGTAAATTATGGCCCAATCATCCCAAAATTCTAAAGACTGATTTCTGCACGTAGAGAAAAAATATGTTTAAATATGGTCACCTCCAACAAAACTATTTTTAAATAAAATTGTAAACATACTATGGTTGATTTTAACCATATTATTGTCATCGACAACCATATTATGGTTAAATTAGTCCTCCATCAAGAAGCCACAACCATATTATGGTTGCCTCCAAACATGTTATGGTTAAATATGACAATAATTTGTTTTTAAATTAATAATAGTATTTTCCTCTTTTCCAAGAGCAACATTCTTTGGTTGAAAATCAACCATGCTATTATCAGTGTTAAACATATTTTAGTTATTATTAACCAAAACATGTTCGGAGGCAACCATAATATGGTTGTGCCTTCTTGATGGAGGACTAATTTAACCATAATATGGTTGTCGATGACAATAATATGGTTAAAATTAACCATAGTATGCTTACAATTTTATTTAAAAATAGTTTTGTTGGAGGTGACCATATTTAAACAAAGTTTTTCTCTGGGTGTGGTATTACAAAAAATAAATTTCAATGCAGCAGCGTAATTAGTTTTATCGTTAACAGTGAATTTCACAAAATTCAATGATATTTTTTCTGGCCATATGAATCTAAGTTGGAAGAAATTTTAATGCAATATCTATTTCTGTTATGGTTTTAGGCGAATTTAATTATTTTCCCAAAGTGGGCTTTATTTGGTTTTAGGTAAAATTATGAATCGATCTTGACGAAATTTGACACTGCGAAATTTTACAGTGTAATTTCAGGTACTATAAAACTGTGACGTACCAAATTTTAGTATGATAGCGTTGCTGATTACGTTTTTAGGAGTAATAAACTGTTTTCCGGGAGTAGGGTTTATATGGGGCCTAGTGTAAATTATGGACCGATCTTCAAAAAATTTTACAGTGTGATTTATGGTCCTATAAAACGGATCTGATCCTATATCGGTAAACGTGAAGTATCGCCGATTTATCGGTATCGGTATTCGTTACTTTTCTATTATAAATACATACATTTAAGGGAAAAACAAAGTAATAAAGATCACAGAAAAAATTATTAAATTTCTCCAATCACCAAATTTATACAAAATTCATAATATCAAGCAAACAATTTGTTGATTTTGCACCTATTACCAAAATGATTATATTGACTTCTAAAAAATGTTAAATTGTGAATATTTTTTTTTATTTTAATTAAAAAAATTATCAAAAACTTTGCCATTTCAAACAATGTGTTAATCTATTTAAATAAATATTGACAATTCCCAACAACAATTCTACATGTTTAAATTATTTTATTTTAAACGAAAAAAGTCAATTAAGATTTTTTGTTATTTTATTAAAATTTTAATTTAAAATTTATTTCAAAACAACTAAAATGTTAATTTAATCAAAACTAAATTTTTAATTTTCTTTCAACTTAAAAAAATAATTGATTCAATTATCACATTAATTAAATTAAAATACTTTTTAAACCATTTTTTTAATTTATAAAACACTTTTTTCTGTGATATGAATCAGACATATCTGAAATATTATATGTGACAAATACAATTGCAAATTATATTGTAACGTAATTCACCGAGCAGATGTCCTCTTAAGCCTGTCGTACGATTTGTCAAAGTTATCATGTGGACTCATAAAGTATGAGAGTGTGACCCAAAAAATAAAAATATCAGATGATAGATTCTATTCTTTCTTGTTATGTAGTCATAGTATTATTTTGATATATTTTTTGCGTGATTATGTGGCATTGGCACAGTGATGCCAATAGTAGGGAATTTTCCCTTTTTGTAGGGATTTTTCCGGAAAATTTAAAGCGTAGGGGCAAAAGGACAGAATTTTTATTTTAAGGCATATGTAGGGAATATTCAAAATATTATCTCACCTTAAATATATTATGTAAAAAAACTTAAATATTCGTATTATTTTCATTTAAATTTAAATTTTTCATATGCAATAGCATTTAAGTACAAATGTAGTATTTTTCTACAGAAGCCCTATACTATGAGCCCTAACCTGGCAATATTCAACAAGTCTCAAAAACATGTACGTATACATTTTGGGGCGCCGAATATTCGGGCTCGCATTTGCGATTTGCATACGCTCTCACATTCGCTTAAATGTGTGCGAATATAAAAAGGAAATATTTAGTGAATGAAATTTCTATATAGAAAATAATTTTGTTCAGAGAAAAAACTAAACTAAGAGAAATAAAATCATACAATTTGAAATTTTTAAAAAAATGTAATGAAAACTTTTAAGGATGCGGAAGGATATATTTTTTTATATTCCTGTTTAGGGGAACTGAAGTTAATATTTTTTTAAAATTATACAGCTCCTTCCCTTTTATTTGGTACCGAGTTTGATAAAACATATTAGATGCTTATATTAAAAAAATTATTTAAAATAAGTATTCTTGAAATGAAAACCAAACACGTAGTTTGTTTTACTTACTTTTGCCTTTCGGAGGATATAATAGTGCCGTTTCTGCCAAAAACAAAAAAATTAAATTTATCACAGGGTTTTTTTTTTTGCAAATTGAATTTGTATATGTTTGAGTTAAGTATTGTACATATTTATTTTGTTTTTTTCTTGTTCTTAACAAATACTTTTATAATAAATGTTAATAAATACTTTAATTATAATATTTACAAAATGTTAACAGAGTATGTATTTGTTTGCCTGAAGTTAAAAAATACATTTTTAACGTAGGGAATAGTGTAGGGATAATTTTTTTGGTTGTAGGGAAAAGAAGGAATTTTTTATAGACACGTAGAGATTTTCTTGAAATGTCTATTGGCATCACTGCATTGGCAACAAATTTTGCAGACCCTTATGTCTGCACACGCCTAATCATGTTCCAAAAGATTTCGGGCAAGTTCGGGCTAATGAGAGTAAAATGAAAATTACTCTCTAAATTTGCAAAAGTTACCAAAAATTGTTGGAACGCAAAAAATCATTTTTGTAATACTAATGCTTCTTCCTTTTTAAATTAAGATCTACTTAAACGATTTTAGATGCAAAAAGGCATAACAATGTGAAACCAAAACATACATGTGAAACCAAGCATACATCGTCTTCGCCTTACCAACAAACTTCGTATGTCCGGCAAGAAGTGTCCTGTCCTGTTCTTGCCATTTTTGTCAGTTTTTCTGGATGTAACGGTATCTCAACATATACACTTGAGGATTATCGTCCCTCGAAATACGGCTGATTTGTTAATTGACAAAAGTAAGCTTAATCGCTAAGCAAAATTCACGCGATATGTATTTCGAAAAGAATGATTTTCAAAATAAATTTGGCCAGTTTTGAAGCATTCTTCAGGCGTCAGTCTATTCATGTTGAAATGACAAACCAAACTAAACTTAAATTACTTGACTAAATTTACTAAATTTACTCAAAGAAAATGTAAAAAAAAGTGTCAAAAAGTTAAATTTGCCAACATCGTTTACATTAAAGGAGGACATAGCCCCAAACATACAGCTAATGACGTACGTATGTGGCTTACGTTCAAAGTAGTTCATGTCCTACAGCACTAGGCTTGCCAGATTCAAATATGCACAATTCTTGACATTCACTAAAAAAAAATCTTGATTTTGAAAAGAATTATTGACAATTAAAATTTTTAATTTATTAAAATAGCACAATTGATTAAGCCAGTCAAAAATACAAGCAAATTTGCTCAATGTACCAAATGCACCAAAAAGTAAAACGCTTTCGTTTTTAGTCGGATGTTTAACGTTTTTTTGATTTTCAGTCCCTATTTATCACAAGTGTTGAAACAGTTTCCTGTTTCAAATCAGCTTTATTGAGTGTTGAATATGTAGGAAACGTAGTTTGACTGATATAAAAAAATTCAATAAAAGGAAACGATAAAATATTTATTTGCTTGTTAAGCAGCTTTGTTAAAGGAAAACTGTAAGAAAATTTAAGAAATAGTAACGGGTTTTTTGGTTAGGCTTTAAATAATCTAGACAATACGTATTTTTTTCTTGATTCTTGACAAGCACTGAAAGTTCTTATAAATCAAGACCGTCTGACAAGCCTGTACAGCCTCAATCCCCAGATTTCAATCCAGTTAAGCATTTGATGGAGGCTCTTAACAGAAGTTTAAAAAAAAGAAGACAATTTCAAATAAATCAGAGCTTCAACAAGCATTCAATGAAGAGTGGCTAAAATTGGCTATGCCAAGACATTTAAATGATGTTATTAAACAAAATGGCTTGCTCATTAAGATCTGAACGTGGTAAAATTTAGAAAAAATATTAGCTCGGTCGGTCATACATGTTATCCCTTAAGGAGCGACTTCTAGGCAATTATGTGACTTTTTCTTAAATATATTTCTGAAAAACAAAGTGGGGTGGTTGGTCATACATTTGACCCTTCGAGGGGCATCCTAGGCACTGCAGGGGCCAACTTTAAGAATTGCATTAAGCCTCCATATTTGTATGGCAGCCCCCCTAATGGATGGTGATAAGGAGCAAGTTTGTTCTGAGAAAATGTTAATGACATAAAACTAATGAAGGTCGGTCATAAATTTTGTCCCCCTATGGACGACTCCTAGGCAGTTACGGGACTTTTTCTTCAGCATATATGAATTATATTCTTCATTCATATATATTGAAGATATATTAGAAGCATAGCTGTATTTGCCATCTTTTTACGAATTTAAAAAATAAACAAAAATTTCGAAATTTTCCAACAAAAAAAATATGTTTCTAAAACGACTGCGCATAATCGAAAAAAGTTTAACTTTGCTTAAAAGTAATTATATTGCGGATGTTCGGTGTTTATAGTTTATTCAATAAACGAAACCGTTTTTGAGGTTCGCGATTATATGTTGTGCAACCTCCTCCATTTTCGAAATAACGGTATATCTCGAAAACAAGAACTAACCTAAAAAAAACTGTTAGCACCACTGGATTCAGCCAGGTGCCACGCTTGTCACAAAGTGTGAAATTCTAGCACAGTGTAATTTTAAATGGCTATAAATCAGGTAAAAAAAAATGTTCGCTGTGCCAATAGTTCTGGGCGGGACTGTAATATTACACAGCAAACCAAAAAACATTTGTTGAAATATTTAACGTGGTTTTTTATTTTTGTTTATTTTGTTTTATCAAGAAATTTGTGTCAAATGTACTTTTGTACGCATTGCTACTTCCCTACCAAAACAACGCTTTCAGTCACTTTCTTCGAAAGATTCCCTCACAAATAATGTGGGCCTTTTACTTACGAATTTTTTTACCACTGTCCAAAATAATAAATGACAGCCAATTCGACAGATCTATCATCGACAATAAGACTGCTATCATCTGTCATAGTTCGCAAAAATCTATCGGTTGATCCTTTATTTGCTTCAGTGATCAGCAGGAAAATTAGTGCGTAGACTTGTTGGATAGTGTTGGTCAAGAATTCGGAACTATCGTGTACAAATATTCAGCCTTAGTTCGGTTCTCAATATCGAAAACGACTCTGTAGTAGATTAAAGTAACACACAGCCTGTGTTCTTTAATTTACTACAAAATTCGACTTACGTTGTTACCGACATCGAGAACCGCAATAAGGCTACAGTTAAAAATAACTTACAAAGATGCTTTGTTTCAATGAAGAGCAATTTTTCTCCTTGATAAAATCCGTGTGTTAATATTTAAAAATATCTGCAAAAAACATTTTTAATTTTTGTTGTATCGCTGCTTCTAGTTAAAAAGATAATTTTATAAGTTTTATTTTTTAACCCTAGGATGCTCGGAAACTTTTTGCCACCAGGTTATCCTCATAGTCTCGCAAGACTACAATTAGAACACCTAATAAAACCCAATTCAATAAAAAGTGAATAAATATATTTTTTTATTGGACGCATGCTTATTATTATAGATAGTCAGGAGTGTAAGGACTCAATGGAGTGACTTGGTGCCAAAAGAAGAGTACACAGATATTGGATCCGCGGCCACCAGGGCATAGAAGGTAACGCGGTCGGTGGAAGACGAATCAGCGAAACTGGGGTTCAATTACCGTACAACAAAGCAATTGACTTTAGAATTCCAATTCGTAATGTTAGGAGAGATACAACCTCTACTATATGGAGGAAATCTGAGGCGGCTTTGAGAAACACCTAAACGTGCAAGGTATCCAAAGTTATGTGGGATCCTAAGATCCAAAATCGATTAAACTTCTTCTGTCTGTGTGACTGTAGGCTTCTCGTCTACCATCACTGTCTGGTGACAATTGTGGATTCTGTGGAGTACCAGGGGAGAAAGCGACGGCGGAGCATATACTCTGCTACTCTCTGGCACTCATACGTTCGATCTGGAATTAGACTATTAGACTCCTGTCGTTAGCCAAGGGGGCGTGGAGAACTCTGGGTATCGTCACTTCGAACTAACCTTTTCAACTGGGGGGTTATCGTACATCGTGGTAACGCTAGGAACCAACTCGGTCTATGCGGGGTCTTTATGACCGGTCACCTTACCTCACATGCTTGTTATAGATTATACGAATTTATTATATAATTTTATTTTTTCGTTATATTTTTGCACATGCAGGTCATCGAAAATGTAGTCTTTAATATCGCACATTGCTTTTTCGCATCTACCACAGCTGAAACGAGTTTTGCGTTTGGATTTTGTAGTGAAATTTAACTGTACACATAATGGACCAAAGTTTTCTGATTTAATTCAAACTTGATTCATTCAATTCAGAACATATCATTTATAGAATTCACGTTTCTGTTTTTTTTTTTTTTTTTTTTTGGTATTTTGTCCTATTTGAAAGATATTGCAAGCCAAAAAATAAATTGGTCTGCTCAGACCAAGAGTGTAATTTCATAGACTTTTACATATATATGGAATTTCACTAATTTGCTCCAATCGAATCCAAATTAGTTTTATTCGATTCAGCACATATCATTTATGGAATTCACGTCCCAGTTTTTTGAATTTTTTGTTATATTCGAAAAATATTGCAAGCAAAACAGAAATTTGGTCTTGCCAGAACCAAGACGGTAATCCTAGGGTTAAGAACCCAAATTCTTGATATGTTTTTTTTTTTGATACCTTAAAATTTTGTTAAAAATGTTCTCTATTGAAATTGTTCTTTAGCTGCTCTGTCACCGAGACCAACCATTGGTACCATCTTTCAAGAGTATAGAGGATTCTTTACAAGTAAGTGAGATCGTTTACACAATTTTCATATAAAATAATAAAATTACAGTGAGTACCGTCGTCACCATTGCCACCTCCACTCACTCACTACCTTTGACTTGTTCCAGTGGCGAGGTACTTTTTGTTTGCTTGGCTCTGTTCTCTGGGTTATACTCATGTATGTGTATGTGTGTGTGTGTGTGTGTGTGTGTTTCTGTATGTGGCATGAAAATACAACCTCAATAGTTTTTTGTTGGTCATACTTGTATCTCCAAGATATTAAAAGTAGAATTTACAAAGAACACTGTATATTTTTGTTTATTTTTTATTTAATTTTTCTTGTGGTTGTTTTTTCGATTGAATTAATTAACACATTTTCTAAATTAAATCTATAAGATTTTTATGAAATTTCAATTTTTTTTTTTTTTTTTTTTGCAACAAACTCTAAATTGATTTAATAATAAGTTGAGTTTTTTTTAATTTGCTAAAGAAAAATTTAAATTTTCAATTGGATGTTTGTTTTTATTATTTTTTGTTAATTAACTTTAACTTTTGCAATATGTTTTTATAGCAATTTTTTTTTTGTTTTATTCTCACTTTATTTAAAACAAAAAAAAGGAAGCACGTAAAAAAATTTTTAGCTTCTTCTAAAACTTCATCGATTTTTCTCGTTTGGTTGGCACTTATTTCTTGACGTTTTTTTTTTTCTTTTTTTTGGTTTAAACTCTTTAACATAAAATATTTGTTAGCTTTACTTTTTATCCTTTAACACGAAATATTTTAAACAACAAATCTGCATTAATTAAATAAATAATCAAAATTTTGTAAGGCTTGAAAAAACTTTTGTTAAAAATTTGTTTTGAAAATTGTTGTAACTTAAATTTCTCACCATGCATAAGAAGAATGTATCTACCTTTTGTAATTTGTTGTTAAAAAAAAAAACTAACTTTTCTTTTTTTTAATAAAACTTAAACAATTTTTTTTTATTTTTTATATTTAATTTTCACTTTATTAATATTTGTTAAGGAAAAATTTGTTTTTGTTTTGTTCTATTTAACTAATTTTGTGGTGTGTCTTAATTTAAAAGTAAAATACGCTTAAAAAAATTTTCCTTTTTGGTTCCCAACAACTTTTTACTCAATCAGCAGCTACTTTACTAAAAACTGACGGTCGTATCGCTCTTTTTCTGTTCTTCTGCCCGTTCTGTGATTGTTATTGTGTATGTGCTTTTTCCAATTTACCAGTACGTAGAGTATCTGTGTGAGATTGCATATTGGTGTGTGCGTGTGTATAGAATAATAACAATTTTATTGTACAAGCGCACCACTCAAAAACTCAACATAAAAATTTATGCATGCTCAGCAATTGTTTGTTGGCTGTTTTCAGAGTTACAGTACACTCAAGCAGTCCACCGGCCCCAAAAACCAACAAACAAAAAAAAACAAGAAACAAGACGTATTACACACTCCTACAAAAAAGGGACTTTTTCATTTAACCAAATCCGCACTTCCACCCTAGTCCCCCCCCCCTCTCCACCCCCACCCTAACCTTTTTAATATGGTTTTTAATTTGTTTTCTTTTTATTTTGAAAACACAGCTGACAAATACTCGACATCATGTGTTTGTTGTATGATTTACGTCTATTTTCACACGTACACAACCACCCCCCTATAATTTTGTTGCTTGTAGACTTTGTATTGCAATCTATTCTCAGTTCAATTTTATTCTGTAATATAAACAAAATGTTAAAATTTTCAAAAAAAAATACACACAAAATTTAAAAAAAAAAAGAATAGACAATAACACAATATTTATACGCTAATCAACAGATAATTATTTCAATTGGCATGATAACACAGGGCTACACGTTGAAATATATAACTAGAAAGCTAAATTTCTAGAAAAAAAAATTAATTACTTATATTAGAAACCTTAATAGCTTTACTAATTTAAATCAAATGGTCTTACATTGTAGCATTTGCAAAATGGTATGGTATATTTTTACTCAACACTTTTTTCTTTTTTTCGGACTTTCTCATTTTTTGGAAATTCCCGCCCGATACAAAACGATGCAAAATATTATTTAATTTATCAATAAATAATTTATTCAAGCTCGAGGTCTGTTTTTTTCTTTAACTTTTTATTATTCAATATTTCGACATCCTTTGGATGTGATCTTCAGGAATAGTGAGTCGCAAAAATACACAACAATTAGCTTGTAGGTCGCTTATTGCACTAGTGCTGCATATACAGTGAACTCGCGATAACGTGAACTAATTTTTACCAAGGCGGTTCACGTTTTCGATTTTGTTCACGTTATCGAATGCCAAATTTAAAAAAAATAACACCTCTAAATATTCAAAAATAAATAGATAAACAAGTATTTTAAATCAAATATTTTATTCATTTTTAATAACAAAAAATATATTTACAAATATGCAATAATTCAGTTCACTTTGCATATGATAAATAAAAAATAAATTTCTTTTGAATATCACAAAAAATACACATAAAATTAACAAAAACTAATGGGGACATTTTTTAGTTTGAAGAATGTTTATGAGGAAAAAAAATTGTATAGGAAAAAGTCGGTCATCTTTTTTTTGATAAGTTATTTGTTCGACCATCTCTAACAAATTTTTTCCATTTTCGGAAGCTCAGAAAAACGTAATGTTTTACGCTTTCCGGTACCATAAAGAGTATTATTTACAAGATTTGTTATTTCCTATTTTTTCTTTTTAATGGAACAAACTGTTGAGTTAGCAACACCATATTTTCTTGCCAAGCCACTGACACTATAACTCCACGTCTACAACAGACATGATTTGCTGTTACAACATGATGTTATAAAAGCGTTGTTAAAACATTTGCATTAACAACCGTGTTATAACATGAGAAAACCTCCAACATGATGAGTCTATACTTAACACTAGCATCATATTAGTGTTAATGTTAAGCATTTGATGTCAGTTGTAGACTGGATGTAACCGTTTTGAAATAGTTCAAGAATATTTACTTTATCTTTCAAAGATAACACTTTCGGTTTTTTAATGACATTTTTCACTTTCACGAATACAAATTTTTAATAACTTTCAACTTTTATGTAGCGATGTCAAAAAACAACTAACAGGTCAGCGTATACATAAAATTAAGAAAAACAAACGCTGTAACATAAACCAATAAGTGAACTCAATTGGGGGATTTCCCAATTAAAAAAAAAAAACATTTTAAACAGCAAACAAAAATAAGCAAAAATGTGTTCACGTTTTAGAGCTTCCAGATTTTGTACACGTTTTAGAATAGTCTGTGTAAAAATAAATTTGTTCACGTTTCTGAGACGTTCACACTTTCGAGTGTTCACGTTTTCGCGAGTTCACGTAGTTAATTTTTCACTTTTGTCAATATCTCTTCCATAAATAATTACTATACCCAATAAAAATTGGAGCTTCCAACGAAGCAGGTTTGTAAGGGAGAACCGTAAAAGTTTCGCTTACCATATCGCTTACGGAAGACATGAATTTTTAGGAACTCGCCCACTTTGGGGTATTAATTTTTTGACACAGAAAGCGCTTTCTTCAGCGCAAATAAAAATTAGTGAACGTAACGATCAGCTTTGCACACTGAATTGTTTGTTACCGTTACTCTTTTCTATGCTTCCTTACAAACCTGCTTCGTAGTAAGGGAATGTCGTGGCTCTTAAAATTTTTTTTAATTTATTAAGAATTCTTTCACTTATCTTACTGCATCTGTGTATCTCTTTTTGCGTAGCGTATAAATGTGTGTCCTCTTTTTAAAATGTGCCTTTAGTGCTTCGCAAAATAGGAAAATTTTTTATTGGGATATTTTCAGAATATAATCCAAAAAGTAGTTCATGCAGCTGGCATAAATAAATAAAAAATACTGTGAATTACCGCACAAATTTCTCGGGATTTTTGTCCCAGGAAAAATCCCGTATGAAAAATATGTATCTACTAGGGTATTCAAACCATTAATCGTTGTTCGAATAATCGATTAATTTTATTCGATTAACTGTTCGAATAATTTAAAATAGCTTATTTTCGATTAAGGAATAATTCGAATAATTTACGTCGATCAATCGATTAATCGAAAATTGGTTTTTTCACAGTACATATGTATTAGTTTTTTCTTTTATTTAAAAAAAGCAAGCCGGTATGTTTTTAATACCCTTTTGTTGTTTCTTAACTCAGGAACATTTCTTTCGAGTAATGATTCATATGAAGAAGATTATTCTTTTGAGAAAAATGAAAACAACCTTCTACCAGACCTCAAGAGATTCAAATGGTTAAATGGAATAATATTATTTTTAGAAAAGACAAGAAAAAGAACAGAGAAATTGGATATGCTTCATAACGCTCTACTTTCAATCTCTTCAACGTCAACAATAAGTAAAAGAATCTTTTCTAAATCAAGTTTCATCAAAACAAAAGGGAGAAATTGTTTGAAACATAAACCTCGTACACATTGCTAGCAACAATTTTGTTTTTTCTTCTATCTTATTTCTTCCCAAAGTATTTCATATTTTTCGAACAAAATTGTAACTAAATTTTTTTTAAAAAGTTGAGTCTACTTCTACTTCAGCAACAATTTGTATGAAAATGTATATGACGTTTATAATAATTTTATTTAGTTTTGAATGAAAATTTCAACAAAATGTTTTAAAAAATAATAATAAATTCGTAAAATTGTTGTGGGCATAATTTGCAAACGGTTTCTTAACTGAAAATGTGTGTGGTAACGAAAAAAATTGTTGCTCTATTACAACCACCAGTGAAAATGTTGCAGCCTATTGTATACGAGGCTTTCAACTGTGTACTCTTTTTTTTTAAAAAAAGATTATTTTGGAAGATTAGCGTAAATTAATTATTCGATTAACCGAACAATTTTAAATTGTTCGATTATTGTTCGATTAAATTTTTACATCGAATGAATTTTCGCGCGATTAATAGATTTATACAAAACATCGATTAATTGAATACCCTAGTATGTACTACTTAAAATACTACCAACAAAATATACAGCAATGCACTTGCTACTCTTTTGTTAATATGCAACAATTAAAGCCAATACATAGTTTATAAAGGGTGGACCCAATCGCACGATGTTAATTATAAAAATAAGCCAAAAAGTTTTCAGAGAATTATCTTAATATTTTTTATTATAATAGAAGAATTTATGACAATTATGTGGGAAACAAAATATCGGCCAAATGCTTTCCACGGCTTCGGTGTCATACCTCTATCCGATGGTCCATATTTTTAATGACTCTGAGGCATAATTGAGTTTCAATGTCGTTAATGTGCCAAATTATCTCATCATTTTGCTTTTGAATTGTTCTTGGCTTATTGACGTAAACTTTTTCTTTTAAATATTCCCAAAGAAAGAAGTTCAACGGTGTTGAATCACATGATCGTGGCGGCCAATTGACATCGCCACGACGCACAGTGTTTTGTCCCCATATAACGAAGGGACAAAAGTAGACGTAGTTGCCAGATATTTTTGAAATTTGGTACAATTTAATAAAATAGCTTAATTAAAAAAATTATGAATTTTTGGAGAAATCAATGCAAGGACAACCCTACCTCCCATGTGTCCTGATATTGAAAAATGTAATTTTAGCTTCAATAGTGCCCACAAAATTAAAAAAAATAACCATGCTGATATACAAACAACTAACGTGTGTGTAAATTTTCATTTAAATCGAGCAAAAAAAAAATGCTATAACACCTACAAAAATTGTCCGATCGTAATAAAATTTCATATGTAAATTGATATGTATGATATATATTTATGACAAACTTGGGTATCGAATTATTAATGGGAAAAATGCAGAAACATCATTTATTAAACAATGGGTTAAAAATGCTTAAAATGTAAAAATAACAAGTAAGAACGTATAGTCGGTTAGACCCGAACATATGATAACCTAGAACACAGTATTTAAAAACAAATTTTCTAGAGTGTACTCTATTTGGGACCCATGTGCAAACATGGGCCCGCCTGAACAAAATTATATTATGAGGTTAAGGTTCATTTAAACGTTCTGTACAAATTGCATTTGTACATTTAAAATAAAATTGTTAAATTTCTATTATAATTAACTTTGTACATTGTACATATTAATTACTGTTTGAATTATCAAAAGTCCCTAAGGATCCGTTAATATTTAAATATTTTTATAAGCTTTACTCACCACAAGTAATATCGTAATATATTGATTGTAAGTTGCCCGCACTGCAAGATTAATACTCGTCGCAAAATTAACAATTGTCAATTGTAGCGAACTTTCGTTAAATTTAAGCTGGTGTAACTAACCTTAGGTTTTGCAATCAGTGTGTTTTTTTTATCTTCTCTCAACAGCGAAGCGAACAACACAACCACTACCCGGCAGTACGGACAGCTCACTCTAAATCTACAAATTTTTGGAAAATCTTGAGTTGTTTATCCCATACGTATGTATTAATGCAAGTGAAATTTGAATTATAATAAACCCAACCATTATTGGAAAGAAAAAATATTAAAATTCGGTTTTCACTTTCTCTCCCTTCACACATCTATTATAATTACTCCTCTGGAGCAATTACTCCTCTAGAGCAATTATAATACTTATCTTCCTCCGTCTAGCCCAGCGTTTATCTCTAAGCGGCCATCCCCCCTTGGTACGATTAAGAAGAAGATTAGTTAACATTGGTGTCCAACCCACACACCAATACACGTTCTTTCTACCGCATATTATTAGATATCTTCATCCGTATGAGACTTTTGCATAGGGATTTACATGGGACGTACGGTTTATTTTGGACCTACCAGGACAACATTTTGTCATGACATAGTAGCTATCGTAAAAGTCATTGTCGCCAATTTTTATGTTAATACTAAAATTTATAAGAAAGTTATGGCATTAAATCCTGTTTTTGGGAGGATTATTTGTATGGGATCTATGGTCAAATATGGACCGATTCCAATTTAATTTGGGAATATGATTTTGATTGCAATGAAATTAGTTTGGAGCAAATTTAATCTTGATACCAATATAATAAGATGGCTTAACGGCACAAGGACCCTATTCCGAAAAGAAGTTTGTATGGGGGCTATGTAAAATTTTGGTCCGATTCGCCTCATTTTCAATACGCTTGGTCCTTGTGCCAAATTTTATCAAATTATCTCGAAAATTGCGACAAGGTTAAATGGACAAGGTTACATGGACAGCCAGCCAGCCGGCCTGCCAGTGTATATCAAGTTAGCAAGTATAGTCGGTCAAGCCCGACCTTATGATACCCTACACCACAGTATATAAGAACAAATTCAACAGTATCTTTTTGGATTTATTTCTTATTATATTCCTAGCTTATAATTTTTTAAACCAATTCAAGATATGAAATTTTGAACAAAAATCACGAAAATAGCAATTTTTTTAAATAAATTTTTTTTCAAGTTGTGGTAAAATTTTTTTTGGTTTTTTTATTTGTTAGAAAACAGTTCATATTTATGAAAAGGAAAAAATCCTATAGACGATTTAAGTGCTTAAGTGAATAATAACCATTTTTGAAACCAATAAAAAATATTTATAAGAAAAGAATTCACATAAAATTTTTTCACAGTTTTTTATTACTATAAAAAAAAAATTTCAATCTCGTACTCCAAAAAGAACTTCTTTTACAAAAGTTTTTCTGAAGCCATGTAGCTTAAGTAGTTGGTTTGCCATTTTTACTTCAAATTCTCTGATTTTGTCGTCCTCTAGCGCCGCCAAAAAGAGTTAAATCTAAATGATTCTTTAAAATTCATTTGAATTATATTGTTATCTATCGATCTATATATTTTTATGTACAATCGGCCATGTTCTGGAAATCGAAATCACGTGAAATTGAAATCGATGAAGATTTTCAATTCAGGTTTTGTAAAAATTAACGTAGCTTTTCCTGATTTCAAAAGTAGTTTAGGTAGAGAAAAGTGGTCCTCAAAGTATGAGGTGTATAAAAGGAAATACTTTTCTGAACTTTGAACACGGGAGAGTTTTCAAAATTTGTTCGATTTCAATTTCACGTGATTTCGATTTAAGACTTTTTTTTATTTTTTTTTTGTGTATGGGACACATCACTGTGCGACGTCAGATAACACGGACATTGAATTTCTCGCGCAAAAGAGCAATGGTTTCGTTGGCTGTATGGCAAGTGGCACCATCCTGTTTAAACCAAATATCGTCCAGGTCCATACCCTCAATTTCTGGCCACAGGAAGTCCATTATCATCTCATTTTCGAAGAAAATTTGCGCACAATTCTCCCGATTACGGACACATTTCGCCGATTATGCTGACCAAAAAAATCACGAAGTGCTCGAAATGCATTTTGAGTTTAACGCCCATTTTCGTAAAAGGCTTCAACAATCTTAACACACTGCTCAATTGTGTATCTCTTCATGGTTGAATTTGCCTGAAACAAAGAAATGTCAAATTAAGTTGGGCAGAAAACTTGACGTTAAGGTGTGACTCACAATTAACATCGTGCATTATGGTAGGACTACCCTTTATCTACTCGACGTATGTATGCAACACTTAATTGCAAGCCAACAGTGTTTTTAAATTTGTTTAAGTATTTATTTTTATTTTGTTGTTTAGTGTAATTTCTATTTTGCCAAAATAATTATTTAAACAATAAAACAGGGGGTAAAGGAAATTATATTAAAAATTTTGAAATGCTTTGATTTTCTATCAAAATTATAATGGAAATTTTGAAGAACTTAATTAACAGCAAAATGTAGTTGTCATTTCAAAGTAAATCTGAATTAAATAGTAAATTCAATATGATTTTCAAAAGTTATGGCAGTTTATTTCGAATTAAGTAAACAGCTTTAAGGAAATTTGGTTTCGAAAAATTTGGTGTTGAAAATAAAGTGTATAAAAACTTTTTCATATTTCGGATGTTTGCATACATATGTACATATTATGTATAACTCTTCGTTTTAGCACTCAGAACAAAATTTATTACAGTTGTAAAATAAATATGTTAACAAGTACCTAAAATTTTTAATAAAGCCGTATTAAACGTAAACATCACTAAAAGTATAAAAAGATCAACTCATAGAATGCTAAAGTACAAGTTTCATGTTGTTTTCTGTAATAAATTCCATTTCGATATTGTAATTTATTGCTTCACTTTAAACTTTAAAACAAACTATCAGGCCTGTCACAGAAATTTATTTCGGACGAAAGTGGATGTAAGTCCTAAGGTACTAAGTTCAGTTACTTAATTACTACGCTACCTAAATAAGTTCGTCAAGCATTTTTTCATGCCAAAACTTATTACTATACGAAACAAACATTAAGGCTGGATTTCCGAGAAGTCAGTTGAACTAGGCTTAGTTAATCTGAAAACAGATTTGTGTCGCCATTAACAAGTTCCTATACAACATTTTGACGTAACAGTTTAGTTTTGCTTAAAATGTTTGTCTTTAATGAAATAATAAAGGAAACACAGTTCGTCGGAAAAATCCGAGTTTCAGAGTACGTTAAACTAAGTTTAAACTTAATTCACATCTCAAAAACCCGGCCTTACAGGGTTATTTTGTAAATAAATTCTCCTGTTGAGAAATTTTTCAGATTTAATTTTTTGAATTTTTAAAAATTTGTATAAAAATAATTTTCAGGTGAGGTAAAGTGTTTTAGAAAATAACTATCTTAAAGTTAAGATATGTCGCCGACTACTTAAAAAAAACATTTTTAAGAGATCAATTCGTATTTCATCTGTTTAAAAAAATAATGGCTCATACTTCGTTTGTATATAAAACTCGTTCATACCCTGATGGTGGTGGGCAAATTAAACTTGGCAAAGCCGATAATAGGATTTTCGGTTGTTTAATAAAAAGTTATGTTTTTTTTTAAGTTCATTATTAAGCGAAAGTAAATAAAAATGAAAAAAAATTTTAAGTTCAAATTTAAAAATATTAAAATAATAATTTTCATCAGTCTAGTGAATTTTTTGTCAGTTTTGCTTACAATGTTGGTCTTAAATGAAAAAATAAAAAATAATCGCATTTCGTCGAAAAAATCCGAGTTTCAAACTACGTTAAACTAAGTTTTAACTATATATACTTTATTGGGGTATTCACAAGGTGTGCTATCATGGTTTATTGTCATAATGTTCTAACATTTTACAATGGTTTAAAAATATTGTTGTTGGTTTGTAAACAAAAAGTGTCTTAACTAAATAGAACGTTGCTTGCTATGTTTATTGTGCTGTCGTCATTAATAGCACATTAAATTATGAGGGGTTGCTCACAACAGTCGTATTTTTTCATGTTATTATCTTAAGACATATGACTTTATGACACCTTGTGAATCCCCCATATATATATTAGATCAATATTGTTGAAATTACAAATGGAATGACAAACATATTTAGTCAATTCACAAGGTATCCTAACATGTCATATTGTCAAAATGTCCTAATATTTCACAATAGTTTAAAAATATTGTTGTTGGTTTGTTAACAAAAAGTGTCTTAAATAAATAGAACGTTGCTTGCTGTGTTTATTGTGCTGTCGTAATTAATCAGAAAAGTCCAGCGCTGAGCGGCTGAGCCGTACAACAATATTTTCAAACCATTGTGAAATATTAGGACATTTTGACAATATGACATGTTAGGATACCTTGTGAATTGACTAATTGTATATTCCCTCTTACCTTTAGTAAATATTTAGATATGGGATTTTTTATTTTTTTTGTTAGATTTTCGAAATAGCCACTTGTGGAGAAGGATATAAAAATTAAAGGTTGTATACGTTCTTTAATGCTTCACTGCGCTGCATCAGAAAAGCAAACATTTTTTAATGCCGATCAAAAAGTACTATATATAAAGTACTATAATCTTATTTTTTTATTGTGTGACTATTATTTTTGTGGAGTATTTGACAAGTTTTTGGTTCACATCTACTGCATTGATATATATAAATTTGAAATCACTGATGAGGCTCAATGATTCATTTACGAACTAGCCCGATGTGCATAGCAAATCACATCACCATAAATTATATCCACTCCACAATAGTTGAGAGGCTATTATGCATTTGTCCTGATGTTTGTAACACCTTAAAATATTGGTCCTACACCCACCTTTAAGTATACCGATCGACTCAGAATCACTTTGTGAGTCAATATAACGAGGTCCGTCCGGCTGGCTGGCTGTCCATGTTAACTTTGTGCTCAAAGTACAGGTTGCAATTTTCGAGATAATTTGATGAAATTTGGTACGATCTCGGTAACAATGTAAGTCGAATTTTGTAGTAGATTAAAGAACACAGGTTTTGTGTTACTTTAATCTACTACAGAGTCGTTTTCGACATCGAGAACCGTAATAAGGCTGAATATATCAAAAGGTGAAAAGGAAAGACAAGATAAAAATAAAATAATTTAAAAACTATCATATCATATTGTGGACGCTAACGCAATTTCAAAGCAGAATTTTAAAAAATTGCGATGACTAAGGCTGAATATCTGTCAAAAATTCCATACAAGACAATACGAACTTTCTTATATCTGAAGAACGGTTACTGTAACGGTTTTCAAATTTGAAACGAATAACTTATGCTGTTCATACGATTCATTCTTGTTTCATTTTGACATTTTTTTTTGTGTTGTTAGTGTGATTTTATATAAAATAGATTAAAATGTAAGTAAAAATTAAATATATATGTAATATTTAATACTTTTATTAATATTATTATTTAATAATTATCACTTTATTTTATTTGACATGAATTTTTATTTTGTATTTTTCTTTGTTTTGATTTTTTTTTGGATCTAGTTCAGATAAACTAACGATAATTGTTATCAAAAATGGAGATGATGGTACATTTTTCCTATTTCGCAGCATGTTTCAAAAAGAAACGACCTGTTTCGCTCTCAAAATTTTGTATGGCAAAACATGTTGGTTCAATCATGTTTGGGGCGCGAAACAAGAATAAAATCGCCGAAGTGGGCTGGATTGGAAAAATTGGCATGGCTCCACCCATGTTGTCGTTAACGACAACCGTAATAACGCTGATTAAGTAAAAAATTTGCGATTTTTGACTTATGATGTTGTTGCAGCAAATGAGCGATTTAAAGGGGTCTGTAAACGGTCAAAACGCTTGTCATGCAGGCGAATTCACTCGTGTACGTGTGCTGGACGTGATATTCGCCGTCATATCTAAATCTTTTGATTCTGACTCTGTAGTAGATTCAAGTAACACACAACCTGTGTTCTTTAATTTTTTTTTTTTTTTTAATTGAATAACAGAGAATTATTTTCGAAATTAGTAAAAGAACTTAAGCAAAATATTGAAGAGTTCGATTTTAATTAAAAATCTACCATTTAAAAAAAGGTGTACAAGTTTCGAGTAATTTCGGATGAAATTGCTTTACTTGCAAAATTAACTTCAAATGATAAAGGCTAACAATTTGAACAAAAAAAAAACCTAAAGAATTTTGAACCACTAGATGTTAAATTGATAACACTGATAAATTAGCTTGTTTTCTTTTTTTTCAATTTATTAATTCTAATACCAATAAAGGGTCGATTACGGATGGCAGCCATCAGCGAAAACTGATAACGCCGCTGATGTCAAAATATAATTTTTTTTTTTTTTTTTCATTTTATATTTTAACATCATCATCGCTGCTGGCAACACAACTAAAGTTGTTGTAATCGACCCATAAATTTGGTATTGGTTTTATAAAGGCAATCCATCATTTTCTTATTTCATTATTTGACTTTTTTAAGATTAAATTTAATTACATTACTTTTCAATATTTACGTATATTTATTAATAATTAAAAACAAATGAAAATAATTTGGGTAAAAGAATAAGTAATAAATTGAATAATGTACTACAAAAAATGCTTAAAATAAAATCAGGATATAAAAGATATAATGGAAAATAGCGCTATTATGTATTAATATTTTTCTCAGTTTAATATTTAACTTTATAGAAATAGTATTGAATGATAATATTTAGGATGTATTAGACGAAGATGGAGCTGAAGGTGAAGAGTGCCACACTTTACCCATCTCTAAAGCTTGTAGTTTTAAAAGATCCCTTTGGCCGCCATTAGCTTGCAAATGAAAGACACTTTGCTGTAAAGATGAAACCAAATATTCATAATAAATTTTAAAAATATACATAAAAATTCTGAAAATCGAATTTAAATAACATTAATTTAAAAGTTTGTTTATGTTATGAATTGGTGTCATAAAACAGTCTTGGGTTTGCCTTAATTCGGTATTAAACAAAAACCATGTTCGAATGAGCTGTTTTTTTTTTTTTTTTTTTTTTTTTTTTTTTTTTTTTTTTTTGTTTACATTCTGTAGTAACATTTTAGCATAAACTCTTTTCGAAACACGATTTTTTTTAAATTTTTTATAATAATCATTAAAGGTATTCACGTCAATTTTTGTTCGCTTGCAACTGTGCATCCAATAAGTTGCACTTATTTCACGTGAGCAACCCATTTTGTTTGCACCTTCAATTTTCAGCTTTTCCGAAAAAAATTTTTGACAACACACCTTCCATATGACTGTTTAATTTTTTTACTAAAAATGAACCGTAACTTCTTGAAAAAATACACAAAATTATTAATTTTATTAATTAACAAGTCGAATTTATAACTTATCTACCTAAAATTGTTTTCAGATAAGTATTCCAGGGTTTTTCTTATTACTGCTTCTTCAATTTTTTGACGCATTTTATTATACCCTTCACCGAAGATAAAAGGGTATATATAACTTTGTCATTCCGTTTGTAATTTCTACAATATTGACCCTGTAAATATATATATTCTGGATCCTTATGAGAATGGAAGTTCAAATCCGGTTGTCCGTCTGTCCATCCGTCTATTGAAATGGGGTTTCCGAAGACCCAAGATACGATGGAGATTGGTTGGTTGGTTTATATTTATGTCAGATATGCTCATTATAATTTTTCTATTGAAATTCAGCCAGATCGGTCCGTAAACGGCTGAGATATGAGCAAAAAACCACGACTACCTCTAATTTTTCCCACAAATCCCATGTTGTTGATGTTTTTTATTCCTTTTTCTGTATATCTAGAGAACGGCAAGGCTTTAAAATTTGGTACAAACATCTTGATTATCAATACAACAACTCTCTGAAAAATGGGCGGGATTGGAGAAGTGGGTGTGGCACTTCCCATTCAAAGACATTATACATTTCCGTATATCTGGAGAACGAAACGAGTAAAAGTTCCCAAATTATGTACAATCATATCGGTTATCAATCCACTGCATCCTACAAAATATGGGCGGGATTGGAAGAGTGGGCGTGGTACCTCCCGTACAAAGACATTATTAAAAATACACAAAATTTTAAATTTTAGGGCTGTAGTGGACACGTTTTATATATCAAAATATCGGAAATTTTTAGCAGAATATATTTCCCGAAAAGTTTGAAATTTTTTTTCCAGAAATGGGAACCATAGATCTTCCCGAGTCCCAGTTTTATAATCTAAGCAAATGGTAAATTTCTTCCTAAACAAATCTGCCAAATCGGTTAAAAAATGGTTAAGTTATTCTTAGCACAATACTCCAAAAATGGTCTAAAAAAATCAAAATTTTAGAGTTGTTATATGACCTGTGGATTCGTCTAATATATTAAAAGATCGGAAATCTTTAGTAGAACATATTTGCTCGGAAAAATCGGTTCAGATACAAAAAAGTTATTACCAAATTATACTTTTCTTTATGAAAAATACCTATTTTCTGGAACCGTAGATCTAGATTCCGAGCCCAAGTTTTATTACCAGGTTAAATGGTAAATTTCTATCAAATCGGTTGAAAAATGGTCGAGCTATGACCAAAATACTGAAATCCCAATATTTACTCTTTTTATACCCTTCACCGACGTTAAAAGGGTATATATAACTTTGTCATTCCGTTTGTAATTTCTACAATATTGATCTTAGACCCTATAAAGTATATATGTATATTCTGGCTCCTTATGAGAGGGGAAGTTCAAATCCGGTTGTCCGTCTGTCCATCAGTCTGTTGAAATGGGTTTTCCGAAGAGCCTAGATATGATGGGGACTTGGTTGATATATATTTATGTCAGATATGCTCATTATATTGTTGTGCATATAACTACGAATGAAAGAACTAAGCGTACTGACCGAGTACAGGCATCTCCGTGTACCAAACCCCTTCCTTCTTTCTTCCCTCTCCTAAAAACACAAGAGTTAAGCATCAAAAGATAAAATGTGTAAATGCAGACTAACATTTAACGAAGAAGAAGAAGCAACCAATTAAAATGTAAACACAAGCAATACAAGTTTTTAGGCGTAATAACACGTTAACCAGCCGCTCATGTTGAAATATAAAATAAGAAAAAAAATTTATATATTTTAACATCAGCGATGTTGCCTGATTTTGCTGCTGGCAACTTAACTTCAGTTCAGTTGTCATCCGTAATCGACCCATTAATTTAAGGCAAGATCCATTGATATTGAGCACTGATATATTGCTCAATAAAAGGCAAAACAACAGTTGGTGGGAGAATTTGGAAACGTTTTTATTGCGGAAAAATTAAACGTGCAATAAACTAACGTTGCAATCAAATTATCACTCCAACACTAAATATTTTGCTTGGTTTTTTATAAGTGTATATTTTTGAGCAAAAATTTCTTAAGCGGATTTACCTTATGTATTAAGGGTGTTTACATCTCTTCTTTATTTAATACGATTTTATACTATAAAGCGTGAATTACTTTTTCGTATGTATTGTAAATTCAAGAGACAGATAGAGTTTCGTCAACTGTTTTATTCTGGTAAATTTAACGCACGTTTACTACAGCTGTTTGTTGAATTTTTCAACCACAGCGTAGTACATAAGTTTTAATATAATGGATTTTGTTGTTGCAGTGTTGTAAATGTTAGTACTTTAACTAAATTTAAAATATTAACAAGGTCTATAAAAGACTTTACTATCAAGGGTGAAACCCATTTTTGATTTTTTAATTTTTTTTAAACTTTCTTCTTTTTTTCATTCACTAAGAACTGATAGCGTGAAAAATTTTTCGCGGGAGATTCATGATAGCACGATTTTATTCGAGAAATAAAAATTCCAATTGGTACGAAAATTCCACTTGTTATTTACGATAGGGGTGATTCAATATTATAAAAACTTTCTTATTTCTACTGAATGACGCTCAATTTTTGTAATATCATATATATATGTATGTACATTGGACCGTCACACTTTTCTTTTTTTTTCGAAATTCATTCATGAACATCGATTTTCGTAATCTACTATAAAAACCAAGAATTTTGGTGTATAACCCTTAAATATTGATGAACGGGAAGTGGTCTCTCAAATCGTTTTTTCATGTTTTTAGGCAAAATGCCTTTTTTCCAAAAAATTAAAAAATCTTGCTCTCGTAATTTGCCTCAAACTCAAGCAGTTCTGAACGGATTTGAACCTAATTACAGCCATTAGAAAGCTTATTAAATTTCCTAAATGTTTCTTAAAGTAACATTGCCATTTTGTTCGATGGTTTTTTATTCATAGCATTACAAATTCAGATTTTCAAATACGAACTTAACATTTTTTTCATTTTTGCTCACCTTTTCATATATAAAAATTGAACGAGGAAAAACTTTTATATTCTGTTAATGCAGTATGTTAGTAATTTTAAAACAAAGATTTTGATGTAAATAACAGTATCATTCTGTTAAGAAAAACTGGAGTTTTAGTTGAAATGATAAAATAAGTAGTTGTTTATTTGTAAATTTGCTTCAATTTCATAAATAAATTATTATAAAGTAAGAAGATATTCGTTGGTATTTTATTTTTTCAAATTTGCTAAAATTGTGCTTTTGTTGGAGTTTGGATGCGTTTTGTGAAAACGCTCGAAGACTTGAATTAAATACCAAAATCTTTTGAGAAATATTTAATAAAAACAAATATAAACTCAATTGTTTCTTAAGTCGACTTACGCGGTTATCGCTTGTGACCACAGAGTGTACTACAGTGCCAACAGTGGTCTTGCGCGATTGGCAGCAATCGTTAAAAAATATTGTATGACACCATTTTCTGATAACTATTCTGATTCGATCATAAAATCAGTAAGATCTCTTTCCGTCACACCAAAATGAATTTTTTGTCTATATGAAGTCTAATGTGTCGATTCCTGATGACAACTAAACTGAAGTTGAGTTGTCAGCAGCTAAATCAGGCAACGCCGTTCATGCTAAAATATAAAATAAAAAAACTTGTACATTTTAACATGAACGGAGTTCCCTGATTTCGCTGCTGGCAACTCAACTTCAGTTCAGTTGTCATCCATAATCGACCCATAATTTTAAGAACAATCGGATTTAACAACACCGAATAACTTAACATACCTTCACTTCCTTGGGGATTAAGACATCCATTTTATCGTAAATTATGGCATGTAGACCTAAATCCTTTAACATTTTTATAGTATCTTTACAATTGTTATCATCACCCCAACAGAAAACAACTAAGCCACGACTTTTTGCCAGGTTAACCTAAAAACAAAACACATTAGTTATTGTAAATTTTGTATTGAAAATTTTTATTATTTACAAACATCGTCAAAAGTGAGACAACATCGCCGATAGCTGTATATTTTCACAAGAATAATAATAACTTTTAGCGTCTATAAACATAGATAATTGAGAATGAAATTTATTTTCGAACTAAATTGTGAGATATGTTTAATGCTAATAAAATTATTGTAATAAAAGAATGAAAAAATACAAAGTTTTTGTCGATGTTGACTCACTTTTGAAGATCATAGTTTATCCAAAAATGCTCTTACTTTCGAGGGATCTTTTAACAAGTCCTCCGTATGAGCCACTATACCCAATAATTCCATGGCCAATGAACTAAATACCGCCGTTTCAATATGATTTCCCCGGGGATCCATATACTTTTTATATTTTTCTGTCTGTCCCAATATTAGGAACATGACCGGATAACGGTTTTGCTTAAAACGTAACATGGTGCAAATATCCGAATCAAAACAGCTAAAAACAATACGTCTTTTGCCAGCTTTTCGAAATACAACATCTAAAATACAATCTACGTATAAATTACGATCCACAACATGTTCGAATTGCTCCTCCATGGTACCATCCTGCAAACGTTGAGACCATTTTACTTCAATATTAAATCCCACATGGGGATCTATGGCCTCTAGGACATCAGTTAATTGGGGAAAAGGTTGATGCTCCTGCAAATCGTCATTACGAAATGATCGTTGTGCTCGAGATTGTCCCTCAGCGGTATGATAGACTTTAAGATTCTTCAATTGTTCCAGTGTTAACTCACGCATGGGTAAGGCCAAGAAATCATGTTCCTGTGTGGTGTTCTTCGCTTTTAAAGAAACGTAAATCATAAAGTCATGATAAACCACCGGTACCAAATCCTTGCTTAGTTGAACATCAAATTCCACCATATCGGCACCATGTTCAGCGGCATTTTTCAAAGACGTTATAGTATTTTCACGGATTAAAGTATCGTTGGCTTTAAAAGAGGTACCCGAACCACGATGACCCACATCTAAACCTTTCCATTTATGATTCCAATAGCGTGAGTAGGTTATGGACATGTCCATGCTTAGAGATGGTACTGGCTTAACAATCAAATAACCCATTTGCATCATACCCAAGGGACGATGACGAGAAGCACATGTTATTGGCACTTCCAAACGACCTTCTGATAGTTTAAACAAATTTGGCAAAACATAATGATAACCCAAATGCTGAGGTGGCTCATCTGGATCTGCTCTGGAGGAATATGTGTACAGATCTATCAAATAGGAGGTATTCTCAAAGTCACTTATGGTCAAATGAAATATAACTAAGCAATCGGGGCCACAGGCGGTGCCGAATTGGGGTTGAGGTCTGATGACACTATCATCAGCTATTAAAGTTGTTACCTCAGAAAAGGCAAAAGCGGCACCACTATCTCCTCCATTCTCCCGGGTGTCATGGGTATCATTAGACAAGGAATCTTCAAGCGTCGAAATGGTGCTATATGAACCTGCCAGCAGGTTGTCACCGCCACTTGGTATACGCAAATTCATAGGTGTAACCTTCACATGCATAAGACGTCGTTTCATGCGTTGTTTCCAAGAAAAGGGAGCATTAAAGAATTTTAATTGAACTATGGTTTCAGATGTTAACCAACCACGATCTACTCTTTCCAATCCCTTAACTTCACCAAATATATCCACGTTGTTAGCTGTACAATCTTCAGCTAATTCTGGTATTTGTCTGGCTTCAAGATGAGTTTCCCAGCGCCTTACCAAATGTTTCTCGGTGGTGGGTTCTACGGCACACACCAAATAACGATATTCAGTAGTGCTATCTCTTGGTATTAATACTTGTGCACTCCATTCATTTGAATCTGGAGAAAAGTTTACGGAAAAATTGTGTGGTTGTGGTTTGCAATAGAAGACCTACCGGTTTCTCTTTGTATAATTTTTTTAAACCGTGGATATTGCGTACATACCCTCATCCTTGGTCATGAGGACACAGTCGCTCAACTGCCAGTTGCCCAGAGATTCACAATTCCCAATCAAAGCCAACTTTTCGTAAGTCATCAGATCTTGATTCATTAAAACCCTAAAATTCCACATACGCTCTGGATAGGAACGGGAAGTACTGGTAGTTATTGTACTTGAAGGCGGAGCCAACATGGCATCACAAGCCTCGGCCGATTCATCGTCGGGATAGGACCAGCGTTGCATGATAAACTATTAATTGTCTCTAAAAGTACAGTTAGAAAAACAAAACAAAAAGGCAAATATTCAACCTAAAAAGATGAGAAATCAAAGAAATTAAGAAGCAACCAATAAATTAGTAAATTATTAGACTCATCGTAGGTATGTCACAATTGGTGTTTTTATTAAATTTTTTTTTTTTTAATTAAAAATGAAAGTGGGAAGGGAGGAAACTGACACGTTTAATCTTTAGTCACCAGCTTACCTTTATCTCACTTAAATCTTGTGGGTTGAACTGCGACTTCACTTTTTTGCTTTGCTGCGATCTCGGTTGACACCCTATGTACAGTCTTGACAAATTTAATAGTAAAATCAACTATATACAACAAATATTTTTTCCTTAAAAGTTCGGGGGAGGTTTTTGTTGTGCAGTAATTTTCTTTTTTCAGCAGAACTGAACAAAGAAATCAAAAAATGAAAATTTCACTTTATCTGCAACAAATACCTGCTCTTCGTGTTTCTGAGTTGTTTTTAATGGCGTATTATTGCTTTAAAAAATCATAATTTTTAAAGAGTTTACTCCTTTTTGCAATTCAGCCTTCCCAATGTTTATATTATGTATGTGACTGTGCTACAAATTTTTTGCTGTAAACAAAATGTGGTTAAATTTTTTCAAGGTTAATTACTATTTTTGCAGTTCATTGCGTGCAAAAACATTAAAAATATTTTATTATTCTTATGAATTTGAATTTTTTGTAGAGCGTATAAAAAACGCTTTAACGACACGTCTAATAAAAACACTTTTGCTAGATTTCTTTAATTGAAAAAAGTCTTTATCAAAAGAAGTTCAAACAAAAGAAGTAAAAAAAACACAACTACCATAAAACACCAGAGAAAATTATTTCTATGCTGAGCAAAAAAAAAAAAATTAATTAACTACCCTTCCCATCTTTGAATGTGAAGTTGACATACATAAATTAATTATAATATGTGATTAGCTGTCCCTACATGAAGACTACCGGTCATTTTACTAGTTAGATGACCAGTAGTGCTCACCGATATAGTGGTTATAGTTTCTATTAGTTTATTAAGAGCTTAATCAAAAAACTGACCGAAACCTTGTGTACATGGTACAACTGTAGGGATTTTATAAACCGGCAAATTTGTAGATTTTATTCATGTAACAACTTTTTGGTAAATTTTTGAATTTTTTTTCTTTAATACGGAATACCCCCTAATAGCCCTAGTAACGTGCTTTCAAAATCAGTTATCGGATTTTATAAACCGGCAAATTTGTAGATTTTATTCATGTAACAACTTTTTGGTAAATTTTTGAATTTTTTTTCTTTAATACGGAATACCCCCTAATAGCCCTAGTAACGTGCTTTCAAAATCAGTTATCGGATTTTATAAACCGGCAAATTTGTAGATTTTATTCATGTAACAACTTTTTGGTAAATTTTTGAATTTTTTTCTTTAATACGGAATACCCCTTAATAGCCCTAGTAACGTGCTTTCAAAATCAGTTATCGGATTTTATAAACCGGCAAATTTGTAGATTTTATTCATGTAACAACTTTTTGGTAAATTTTTGAATTTTTTTTCTTTAATATGGAATACCCCCTAAAGTTTTGATTTGTCGAAAGTGACAACTGACGGCCTTAATAGCCCTATTAACGTGCTTTCAAAATCAGTTATCGGATTTTATAAACCGGCAAATTTGTAGATTTTATTCATGTAACAACTTTTTGGTAAATTTTTGAATTTTTTTTCCCCTAATATGGAATACCCCCTAAAGTTTTGATTTGTCGAAAGTGACAACTGGCGGCCTTAATAGCCCTAGTAACGTGCTTTCAAAATCAGTTATCGGATTTTATAAACCGGCAAATTTGTAGATTTTATTCATGTAACAACTTTTTGGTAAATTTTTGAATTTTTTTTCTTTAATATGGAATACCCCCTAAAGTTTTGATTTGTCGAAAGTGACAATTGGCGGCCTTAATAGCCCTAGTAACGTGCTTTCAAAATCAGTTATCGGATTTTATAAACCGGCAAATTTGTAGATTTTATTCATGTAACAACTTTTTGGTAAATTTTTGAATTTTTTTTCTTTAATATGGAATACCCCCTAAAGTTTTGATTTGTCGAAAGTGACAACTGACGGCCTTAATAGCCCTATTAACGTGCTTTCAAAATCAGTTATCGGATTTTATAAACCGGCAAATTTGTAGATTTTATTCATGTAACAACTTTTTGGTAAATTTTTGAATTTTTTTTCTTTAATATGGAATACCCCCTAAAGTTTTGATTTGTCGAAAGTGACAACTGGCGGCCTTAATAGCCCAAGTAACGTGCTTTCAAAATCAGTTATCGGATTTTATAAACCGGCAAATTTGTAGATTTTATTCATATAACAACAATTTTGAATAATTTTTCAAACATTTTAAACTGGTAAATTTATAGATTTTTTCATATTTTAATTAATTTTTCCATTTTTTATGAATAATATGGTGTTCGTAATGTTTTCTGATATAATTTTGCATGTTTTGTTATTGTTTGTCACGCACGTGCTGTGCTTTTCAAAACAATAATAATAGCACGTGGTCAAAACAAAAAAAATGTTTTGATTGCGGTTGATTTCGGTATTGATTTGTTCACACGCGTTGATTTTTGTTGTTCCGCAAATTTGTAAATAAACTAATTTAAAAAAGAAAACATGTTATCAAGCAACAAAACTAGGATGAAAAGGCAACCAAAGAAGAAAATTAAAAGTTCTGAAAGAAATTTGGTAATAATAAATGAAGAGGAATTAATTTCACAAGTAAGCAGGCGACCAGTAATATATGACCGTTCCTTGAAAGGCTATCGGAAAACTTCTATGCGCAAACAGTGCTGGAATGAAATTAGCAATGCCATGGACTCTACAGAAGAGGAGTGTCGTAAACGTTGGCGTTCTTTGCGCGATTCCTTTTCTAAACACTATAAACTGACGCAAAAGTCTGAGGATGCTGAAGGAAGAAAACATCGTAAATGGGTATTTTACGATAAAATGTCATTTTTAATTCCACACATGGACGGAGTCAGGCAAGATAAAACAAAAATTTTATGGAATTTTTTAATGTTCTTTTTGTGTTGATTTATTTTAGTTGTGATTGGGACAAAATCTTAGATGAATTGGGTGATATATCAGACGATGGTCAGAGCATAAATTGTGAACCGTTGGTCTTAAATCCTGAACGAACTGAAGGAATACAGCAAAACGAAGAAACTATTGAAAATTCTACAGAAATAGTAGAAGATGTGAAAAAATCGCATCACGAAAATGTGCAACAATCATCGGTATCTGTGCAGGCAACAGATTTAATGTCAATTTCAATTGAAAATCCTCAACAACAAACCATGCATTACAATAATAATAATAATGATGGTACCAACAACAATAGCTTCTCTAGGCAACCCCATAATTGTAGTAATAATGCGTCTACAAGTACTTTGCCCTGTATAGAGACACACACAGATTCTAGCGCAGTTTTATTAGATTCTGATGAAAAGTTTCTATTAAGCTGTGCTTCCACTTTGCGACGACTAACAAATAGACAAAATGCCTTTGCTCGGCTTAAGATACAACAAATTCTATATGCCATCGAATTTGAACATGAAAATAATTTAAATGTTGAAATATTTAAAGATAACAATCTTTAAAATAATTTTTTATGCATAACTTATCCTATCAAACCACTGAAAGAAAAATGAATATGTATTCGTTTTATGAATACTTATCAATGTGCAGTGTATGTTTCATTTACCGGAAAGCAATGAATCAAAACAGTTGCATTTTTAATGAAATCAATCAGAAGAGGCTTTTATTTTCGTTCTTCATAAAGATGTTTGTGCAATTCAGGTAGGTTTTGAGATTTAAGTTTTTCGATTTATAAGTAAAACGTTTGATTTGTAGCTTTGGGATGATACTCTTACGATTCAATGGAGGATGCTGAGTTTGCAACTAACCCAAGACAATAAATATGTAGGTGTTGAGGAATGAATGTGCGGAAACAAATGAAAGTGTATTATTATTTGGTCAGAAAATAAAAGAAATATAAATTTACAAAAAAAAAAAGCTTGAGAATGGGGAAAATTCTGTTTAATAGGAATAACACACAAAATCTAAAATTAAAACACAATCAGGTATGTGATGAAAATCGATCGATTACAAAACGATTTTGAAATCCATTTCAGAGTTAAAGTCTTAACTTGGTGTTGAAAACCCAGCTCAATTGAACTATGATATTGTGATGTTAAGCGAACGGTGTGTTAATTCCTTGACACACATACATATCGTTCGCTTAATATCAAAAGGCGCAACTTGGTTTTTTTTGTACGGCGAAAGAAAAAATAATAATAATAAGGTAATTCACAAAAAAAGTGCAGAAATATAACAACTATATAGACAATTAGTTTTACACAGATAATTGTCTATGTGGTTGATATTATGCTTTGCTTTTTTGCAAGGGTGCAACTTGTGACGTGAATTACCTCAATAAAACCTCCAAAATTTTAGATAAAAAAAAAGTTCAAGTGCAATTTTTAATAAAACGATGCAACAAATTTTATACATTAGCCCCCTAAAATTCAAAAGTAAGATGCATGTGGCATTTGTCACCCGACTAACTAAAAAAAGGCTAAAAAAGGAGTTACGAATTTCATATTAAGTTAGCAATATGTAATACATATTCGGCCTTATTGTTTAAAGCGTTGTTGTTAACGCCTGAGCCATTTTTTGTAATGGTTTAAAGTTCACACAAGCTGTGTTCTTTTAACTATGTATTACAAAAAATGATTTAGGGAGACAATGTATATAATATGAAATTAAAAAAAAGTATTTTCAGAAAAAAAGGGGGAAATTTATTAGAAATAAATTTTTAAATGCACTGAAAGCGATATCGGTTTTAAATCGTTTCATTTTCAAATTCGATTTTCATCACATACCTGAACAAAGCTTAAACCGGATAAATAAACTTGAGTTAAAAGTGAGTGTGCAAAGTGTTCCACAAAGCATTTAATCATCTTTGCATATCTGTCTCATCACTTTTCACTTTGCGTTGCTAAATAAAAGTTATTAAAATGAGCCGCAAAGTAAAAATTGAAAAAAAAACTGGCAGTTTAAAATATTATTAAAGAAAAAAAAAGATATTTTATTTGCTAGTTTTCAAAACAATAACGTTAGCATTTTTTTTATAAATTTGAGCCGACAAAGCATTACTGCGCTGTGAAATCAACTTGGATTTCATTTAAACGGAAGTACTATTTAAAATTAAACAATAATGTTCTGCTTTTCAAATTGAATCTGCTTTAAAATAATGTTAATTAATTTTTTTTTGTAATTCTTCACATAAAACCCGAAAATCGCGATATATTTTATCTTTTTTTATATAAAGGCAATATCGGTATCAAATTTTTTGATTTTTCAATTTTAATAACCTGGTGATAAGCAAAAGATCCGTTTTCAAACCCTGGATGCTGTGAGCTAAATTTATGATTTTAAATATTAATGTTTTAATTAAAAACATATTAATCTATTAATGACAGACAAATTTATAATATACATAAGACTTAAAAATAAATTTACTTTTTTTAATTTTTGTATCCATTTTTTATTAATAAGTATGCACAACAAACACCAATTTGTTCTTTTTAAACCTGTAATTTTTGGTACTTCTTTATTTAAAGTACTCGCAAGAAAACCAAATATTGCACAAATATGCAACATGGATCTTAAGTTTATATAAGTACATTATAGCCACCTTAAAGTCTCTTTTTTTTCTTTTTTTTTTCATTATTTATTTTGTTACGTGTCAGTTATTGGCACTAAAGTGAATCTCCGACTAGCTCTCGACCGGCTTCTTCTCGGGTGTGATTCCTCCCTCACTCTAGCCCATTGACATGTAAACAAATAATGTATGAAACATAAAGACTATCTACAACAAACCCAACATATGCGGAATAGAGAGGTAGGTGTAAACCTCTAATTGCCCTAATCCATCCATGGTCATCTAATACCCCGACTATTCCAAAGATGACCCCTATAAACCGCATCCCTTTTCACACTTACCGCATCAACAACCCATACTCAATAAATTCACTCACACCTAATTTCCTTATATAACCAATCAAGACATTTTGTTTTATTAAATAAACTAACTATTTAAAATATTCTGATTAACAATTTAAATACTATTTTTACAAACACTTTTCACCCGCATCAGACAAGACAATTATAGATTTCATTTAAGTTCTGATCAAGTATAGAATCAAATTTAGCATAGTCGAATTTATACCATGTTTTTGATATATTTTTATTAAAACATCGTTCGAAATCGAGGGACAGGCATTTAATTTTACAATGAAAACAAAAAGTTCAATAGGAACAAAAAAAGTGAAGAATACATAAAAAAATCAATATAAAATCTAAAAAAAGAAATAAATTACGAAACATTTATATAATCTAAATTTAAATTCAAATAATTATTTAATACCGGCCATATACTACAAGTTCAAGTCTGGAACCGGGATAACGAAACTTGTGACACATACTATACAAGTAAACTTTGCAATATATTATGCAATTTGTATTAACATTCCAACTTTCCTGAGTATTTTAATACGCCATAATTAGGGAAATTCTTTGCATAGTTCTAGGAACCCTGTACGGAATATTTTTCTATGCTTATTATTTTGTTGTCATCTCTTAAAAACCCGAGACAAAAAGTTAAGGTTTACAGGTCAAAATGAGAGATTTATGGGTATAAATGACAGGCAGTCGTGGTTTTTTGTTCATATCTTAGGCATTTGTAGACCGATCTGGCTGAAATATAATAGCGCACTATTACGTACTATATCTAATATAAATGTAGAGCTGCGATCGACAACCTATACTATTACATTTTGCGATTGTATGCGTTGTATACATTTTACATATGTTGTTGTTAATTTTTTTTTAATTCTCTGAAATGTGTGTGCACACGTACGTAACAAAAGAGAATAAAAGAGAAAACGCGGCGCCCTGATTTTGCCGATCGCAGATGTAGAGCAATGTTTATATACGAGTTTTCGGAAATCCCATTTCAACAAACACATGGTTAGATTGACATCGTTAAACCTTCTTATCTTTTATTCTAAAGACTTTGAAAAAAACCTTAGATTATTATAATATAGTAATTAAAGGTTCACAAAACAAATTTTTTATGAAAATTTTCCTTAGCAAACCTTTGTTAAATTTAATAAACAATTTCATAAACAAACGGGGATATATGTATGTAATTATATAATATCGAGCCATAAACGCCCAAAAAGCTCAACCGACAAAAACAAAATTTTACAGAAGGTTTTTTTTATTATATTTCATAAAAATTTTATATGAAAATTGGCGCTTAAACTTAAATTGTTCTTGCTATAATCGTAACGGTACCTTCTGTGACCATGAGATTTTAGGAGATGATGCAAGTGTTGTCAATTAATTCATTTATTAAATAAACGCAAATTGAAAATTTTGTCGCTTAAGCTTTTTTTGGCGGTTATGGCTCGATATGTTATTGTTTGCTTGGTTTTAAATAAAAATCGAACAAACTTTGTTTAAAATCTAAATTTAAATTTTCCGATTTTTTTTGACGATTTTTTAAACAGAAAAAGACGATTTTTTTATTTGTTCTCAGGAAATTAACGATTTTCTCACAATTTTATCTGGCAGCCCTGGTCAAAGTACATACATATGTATGTATATTTATAAATCTTCGTGAACAAAACAAACTTTTTGGCAAACTCCAAAAAGTTTGTTTTGTTCACGAAGATACGCACGTGTTACTAAATACTACCTTTTTATCAACTGTGAAAAAGTTTGCCAAAAAAACCAAAAGTTTGTTTTCTTCTCGCGCGTTAAATAACGCTTATTCCTTTTTATTTTATTAGCGCAAAACTATATGCATGTATATTAATATACATGCAAAACAAAACGCACGTGCTACTAAATACTACTTTTTTTATCAACTGTGAAAAAGTTTGCCAAATGTCAATCAAAAAGTTTGCCAAAAAGTTTGTTTTGTTCACGAAGATACGCACGTGTTACTAAATACTACCTTTTTATCAACTGTGAAAAAGTTTGCCAAAAAAACCAAAAGTTTGTTTTCTTTTCGCGCGTTATTTATATGTATACTTTGTTATAGAATTGATTGACGGATTCGTTCGATATACATAAATAAAGATGACTGAAATAGATGCCACATGCGTCACGGACTTTAAAATCGAAAAATATCGTAACAAGTGGGTAATAAACTTTCGCCGTGAAGAGTTAAACGGTTTGCAATCCAATGGTTTTCTTATTAATGATTTATATTGGAAGTTGACTCTAAATATGCTTGATGGTGATATGGGCATTGACTTAAAGATAACAAGTGCAGACGATAGCCCAGTATTTAGATGGTATTCCGAAAATACTACTTCTATTATATGCTACATATTAGACTTTGAAGGAAAAAAGAAATTTTTTAAAAAGACTATCTTAGAAAAAGATACAAGTTACGATTTATTTTATTTACGGTTTGGTTCTATTCCAAAAATTTACCTAATTGATGAAAAGGAAATACTATCGCATGACCGCACTTTAACAATTTTGTTGGAAGTAGAGTTTTTAATTAGTTATTGCATTACAAGCCATTCAAACTATACACAAGTCGAAAGCAAACGTAAATTAGATGATGATTTCGAACATCTCTTTAAAAATCAAAAGTTTTGCGACATTACAATAAAGTTGAAGGATGGAAGTGAAATACAAGCACATAAAGCTATATTGGCGGCACGAAGTGTTGTCTTTTCTGCCATGTTTGAACATGAAATGGTAGAAAACACAGAAAATTGTATCGAAATAACGGACTTTGATAGTCTCACATGTCAAAAAATGCTGCATTTTATTTATACTGACAAAGTGCCAAATATAAGTGAAAGCGTTGAAGAACTTTTAGCTCTAAGTGATAAATATGATATAGAAGAACTCAAAATGAAGTGTGCAAATGAGCTGGCATCCCAAGCATACGTTGATCCTGTAAGAAAATTGATTTTGGCAGACCGTTATAGATTAGATGCGGCAAAAAAGCAGGCCATTAAGCATATTAATTCGGATGCTAAACATTTTATTAATAATACAAATTTTCAAGAATTGTGTCACAAAAATTCGAAATTATTTGATGAAATATATTTGGCTAGTGTAACAAATAAGTAAATACAGTGGTATCTAGATTTAACGAACAAGGGAATTCAGGCGTATTCACTAGAAGGTAAGGTCAACTCTACAACAACACTGCTTTTGTGGTCCAATTGTCAAAAATATTGCTAGTAAAAAAAAGGTTTGTTTACATAAAGCGGTCCGTACACGGCCAAAATGCTTGTCATGCCGGCGAATTCACTCGTGTACGTGTGCTGGACGTAATATTCGCCATCATATCAACAGTTTTTTCAATTTCCATCCAGCATCGTCGATATCACACATACAAACACATTTTCACTTATACTACCATAGCATAATTTTGACCGTGTACTTACATAAAAAAACATAATTCGTATACAAGCTGACAACTCGATGACAGAAGAAAACCATATGTCGACTTGACCCCACCTTGTAAATTCGCCTTGGACTAATCTTTAAATCAAGAATTCGTTACGAAGCGAATTAAACTACCGAGAGTGCCTAAAAACCGTCTGATTTTGACAGTTCGAACCAATTTGTTTTGGTTTTATTAAAAATGGTTGTATATCGAATCGTAGACGCGTAAAAATGCAGTGCAAAACCTCTGTTTTTATTCGTTTGTTTTGTTACTGCAGACACCAGCAATTGAATTCCCCTTGTTTCATTAAATAGGATACCGTATATTTACCTTTATCAATAAAATTAATAAATTTTATGTATTTTATTTGTTTCTAAAGAAAATAAAAAAAAAAAACAGTTTGAAACATCTATTGCCACTCTGGTTTAATAATTGTCTACTAAGAATGTCAAACGGGAAATCCCTGGCTTTTACGGGATTGCAAAATTTGGAATTTAGATATAAACTTTTATTTTGAGTTAAGCGCCCTGGAGACTATCAAATAAACACATCAATCACATAGTTGTGTGCGTGCAGTTTCGGCTAAACATACACGTTGTCGGCAATGCTTGATGAAAATCAAAACGTTTTGATTTTTTATTTGATGGCTAATTATTTGATAGTCTCCTGTTGTGATTGACAAACAAATTTTATTTGCTTTGTGCATGGTCCAATTAGCAGGTCTGCACAAAACTACGACAATGCAACAATAGAAGAAACAACACGCATTTTAGCTGTGTTCATTTACTAAAAATTGTTACAAATTTTTAACATTGTTACTGGAAAGTGTTCATTAACCCAAAAAATTTGCAAGTTGAGAACGTCAAAAGAGAGAAAAAAATTCTTGCAAATTTTACGTGTGCCAAGATAGCGTCGACGAAATAGCGTCGAATTTGAGAATTTACAAACCGGGAAACCAAAATACCTAAATAATGGGGATTTGCAGTATATGAACAAAAAGCTTCGAATTTAGGAATTAAAAAAGTGGAAGTACAAATATATTTATATATTTAATAAAAATGCAAAAAATATTTACCACAGGCTTTTGCACGGTATAAACGATATATTTTCTGAAAGTTAATAGTTTTCTGGACAAAATGAGCGATGCGTGCAAAAAATCGTTCGGACAGTTTCCGAACATGTTTAAAACATGTTTTGGTTGCAATGACTATTAACAAAGCTCAAGGCCAATCGTTGCAAGTTTGCGCAATAAATTTAGAATTTCCTGTATTTTCACACGGTCAACTGTAAGTTGCATGCTCACCAAGCTCTGCAATAATTTTTTTTCTTTTAGATGTTCTCACTTTAAAAAATGTATATTATTTTGCACTTCCTTTTCAAGAAAATGTCTATTCTTTCTAGAAAATTTAATTTTTAATACAAAGACGTAAACGTATGACGCAACGCGGGTAGGGTTACTCTAGTTATTTATATAAAAATATTAATTTTAAAAGATTTTGTTTGTTGTGCTTAATTCCCTTTTTAAATAATTGATAAAAAATACTGAAATTTATTGTTGGAGGATAAGCTGTTCCTATGCGCATTTCACTGGTTGCTTAGGCCAGATCATCAGGAAACGTTCTCCTAAATAATTTTAGAAAAGCCAAAGCTATCAGCAAACAAAACTACAGAGGTAATGAGAATTACCTACAAACACTCAAAAAGTCTTGTTTGCAACGATATCAAAGCTTAAACAAAATACCAAACAATAAATCAGTGTTGAGTTTTTATCTTTTTTACATTTCCCGCTACAATTAGTTAGAATTCTCCCAACATTAATTGTAGTTGTAAATGGGTAAAGAAAAAACATATTAAAAACAAAAACAAAGTGCTTTTATTGTTTTCGCAAGAAATCAAAATAAAAACAATTTGCCAGTTCAGTTTTTTATGCACGTGCACTTGCTAAAATTTATTATCAAAGTTGTTTGTGGGAATACTATTATTAATTAAAAGATTTTGTTTGTTGTGCTTAATTCCCTTTTTAAATAATTGATAAAAAATATAGCTTTGGCTTTTCTAAAATTATTTAGGAGAACGTTTCCTGATGATCTGGCCTAAGCAACCAGTGAAATGCGCATAGGAACAGCTTATCCTCCAACAATAAATTTCAGTATTTTTTTTATCAATTATTTAAAAAGGGAATTAAGCACAACAAACAAAATCTTTTAATTAATAATAGTATTCCCACAAACAACTTTGATAATAAATTTTAGCAAGTGCACGTGCATAAAAAACTGAACTGGCAAATTGTTTTTATTTTGATTTCTTGCGAAAACAATAAAAGCACTTTGTTTTTGTTTTTAATATGTTTTTTCTTTACCCATTTACAACTACAATTAATGTTGGGAGAATTCTAACTAATTGTAGCGGGAAATGTAAAAAAGATAAAAACTCAACACTGATTTATTGTTTGGTATTTTGTTTAAGCTTTGATATCGTTGCAAACAAGACTTTTTGAGTGTTTGTAGGTAATTCTCATTACCTCTGTAGTTTTGTTTGCTGATAGCTTTGGCTTTTCTAAAATTATTTAGGAGAACGTTTCCTGATGATCTGGCCTAAGCAACCAGTGAAATGCGCATAGGAACAGCTTATCCTCCAACAATAAATTTCAGTATTTTTTATCAATTATTTAAAAAGGGAATTAAGCACAACAAACAAAATCTTTTAATTAATAATAGTATTCCCACAAACAACTTTGATAATAAATTTTAGCAAGTGCACGTGCAATATTAATTTTATTTTAACAAAAAGATATGTTTAGCAAAATTTAACTTTCATTTAAAAAAAGACTTCAAGCTTAAAAAAATTTATATACTTTTAAATATTAAAGATCGAATAAGAAACAAATTATATTAACAAAAGTAATTTTGCAACTTTCTTGATTTTTTCCAAATTGGGAGTTAAAATAAATACGTTTTCCCATGTCTTTAACATAAGCTGAATAATAAGAAATATTGCCGACGTTATTGCTAAATAGCTGAGATATTTCTGTGGCAAAAAGGAAAAAGTGCTCAAGTCGACTGAAGCAAAATTTCAGCTTATGGCACCTTTGTTATTCATATTTAAAAGTACCCTTGGACAAAGTTTCAATTATTTTGTACAATTTTTTACAAAGTTATAGCAAAATTACATTTTTCTTATTTTTTCCATGTGCAATAACATTTGAAATAACAACTTAAGTTAACCTTCGATCGGTCACTTAGGAGGTATGTATTTAGGAAGAAAAACTTAAAAAATTATATGCGAAGAAAAGTGATGATTTGATTAGAATACAAATATGTATATTTTCAAAAATAACCTACAAAGTTTGAAAGGGGTAAAATAACCCATTTAAATGACAGCATAATTGTTGCTATCGTTTCCCAGTACATGTGTATGTATTTTAGGAAATTATATTTTTGCCATCTACATGTCATATTTGTATACGTGTTCTTGCTTAATGTGCCTAAACTAAACTAATTCCTTAGTAGAGACACAAACTAAGCATTTAAAGACGGTGGCATCACTTATAAATGGAAAATATTTGCTTTTTTATTTGCCTTTGCAAATCAACACACTTTTTCCCGCCAATTTATCGAAATTTCTAGGTGTTTTGTATGTGTTTGGTTGTCATCACTTTTGCTAATTGTCAAAATGTAAACAACCATCTAAACTGTAATAAAATGATTAGTAATTTTTTAAACTGTGCGTGATTTTAAGCAAATTAATTAATAAAAAGTGATTAAATTAAATAACATGCGTTAAAATTGGTGAAAATATTTAGTGCAGCATCTATTAAACCAAAAAAGATTTTTATTCATGAGTCAAATGAATTATGACTCGTTCCAATTACCACAAAGAACGTTCATCGTAATTACAGTGCCAGACATAAATATTGGCGCAACGAAGTTTTCTATATTGATGGTGAGATTGCGATCGTTATTAATGCAATTATTAAAAAAATACTAAATAAATATTAATTAAGTATATTCACACTTTTTGTTTTAAAATATGCATTTAACAGCTTTTTGTAACGAATTTACCAAAAAATCTTATATTGTGACATAGAAAACTATTAGCACATCTAAAATATTATTCAACTTATAGCCTAATTTTTGGCGATTTGGAAACGATTGTAAGAAAATGCACGCCTGTATTTATCATTAATAATAATTTAGTAGCTTTTTCAGTTAAAAGTAAAATAATTTTCTTTAGTTTTAAAACAAACTGTCACGTTTTAAAACAAAAGAAAATTATTTCGCAAAATAGCAAAATGACCCCACAGAAAAAGGAAACTAAGGTGTTTTAAAACAAAATAATAATGTACTTCCACAACCAAGGCAAATCGTATGCTGAGATAGGAAGGACAAAGGACAGAAGCCGTTTTACAATTAGAAGTGTAATAAATCGGCTTAAAGTATAGCCAAACTTTATAAATGTTTAATGTACAGGCCATCGCAAAGTATTAAGTATTCGTACCTGTAGCCAAATTGTTCGAAAAATTAAATTAGACGCCAAGAAAACATCAACAGAAATTGCCGCTGAAGTTAGATAAGATTTGGGAAGGATATTTACTAGGGTATTCATTCGGTTAACCGTTAATCGGTTAACCGATTAAGTACTACCCGATTAACTGACCGGTTAATTTCAGTTTGGCTATTTTCGATTAACGATTAAACCGGTTAATTTCAGTCGATTAACCGATTAACCGAAGTAACAAAATTTTTAATTTTTTGTAGTATTATAACATATTTTTTGTGTTTTTAATTATTTGCTTCGTCTCATATACAAAAGGTATGTGCATAGAAATATTTTTTTATACAAACAAAGAAGGGATCCTCATTTTAAATAGGTCTTTGCTGTCAACAGCTTTTTGTTTCACGTTCTTTTTATATGGGCATTTCCCTTGTGACGTGGCGTGATATTTGTACGAAAAAATGTAAAAAAATTAAATGAAGAGGTCAAATTTGTAAAAAGTTTTTTCTATATTACAAAGTTATAAAGCAGCACTATATTCAGTACAACAATCAACCGTAAGGACTTGAAGATATAAGCAAAAATATGCGCCGGCGTGACGTTACAAAAAACAGAAGTGGATTTTGACTTGCAATACTTTTTGTATTAAACCTTTTTTTAATAAGCTTTGGACTTATAAAGATTTATTTTCCGAGTTATCAAATTTAGATATATTTTCTCGATTTAAGTACATATGGGAATTTCCAGATTTTCAACTTTTTGTAATATAACGCCAGAAAGCAAATAAGCTTGTATTTCAGGACCATCTTGTTCAAAAGTTATCCCTTTTGTAACTTAATGTAGAGCTAGTTGCGGTTTACACAACATATACAAAAGTAAATTATACATATACAACTTTTGATAAAAAATTTAAATTATTTCTGGCGTAACGTTACAAAAAGAAGACTTTTCACTGGAACTTCCCATATGTATGTATGTGTTTAGTTATTAGTTTCTTCTCATATTTTCTCATATGTATCAACCTTTTAACAGAATTAACCGAAACAATTAGAAGAATTGAACATTTTAAAAAAATAAAACAGGACTCTAATGACGTAATGGAAGATTTTATACGTTTAGAGAAATCCAAGAAAAGGACTGAGAAATAAGATATTCTCTGTTATGGATTACGTTCGATTTCTCCAACATTAAAGATAAGTAAAAGAATTTTTTCGAGTCAAGATTTATCAAAACTAAAGAAAAGAATCGCTTAAATCCTAAACATTTTTCTAAAAGATTATTTTTAAGGTCTCTTTGAACTATTGAAATAACTAATCAAATTATCAAACAGTTTATTTTTTAATTACTATATAATATTTACGAGTATGTATTAATTAAAAAATATGCATTACAAATTTATGAATTCTTTTTTTGTTTGCTCGTGTTAGTTCAAGAACTGTTATTTTGTTATGTTATTGCTTTTTTTTAAACAATAAACTCCAAATAATAAATGATTTATGCATTTGTATTTATTGAAATTACTTAATATATAAAAAAAAACTTATTAATAGGTTAACCGATCAATTACAAAATTAACCGATTAAGTCAAAACCTCGGTTAGTTAATCGAACGATTAACCGATTAATGCAAAAGCCCGATTAAATGAATACCCTAACATTTACCCTACAACGGTCAGAAAAGTGCTGTACAAGGCAGGTAGACGTTGGTAGACGCAAACCACTTATTTCAGAAGTCAACCAATTTAAGCGATTGGGTCTCAAAAATATATTGTAACTTTTCGGAAAATCGAGTATCTTATATATATGTATGTATATATTAGGGTATTCAGTTAAGCGGGCTTTTGCTTTAATCGGTTAAACGCTCGATTAATTAAATATTTAGGTTTAATTTACACATAAAAAACTTTTGTATATGAGAGTTTCGTCTCAATACATTATTTCAAACACAAAAAAATATGTTATAATACTATAAATTTTATTACATCGGTTAATCGACTGAAATTAATTGAAAAAAGCCAATCGAAAAAACCCAATCTTAAATTAACCGATCAGTTAATCGGGTAGTAATTAATCGGTCACTTTAAAGACGAAATAACCTATCTGCAGTTTTCAAAAGTTTACAGGAGAGGGAAAAAACATTATAAAATTGGAACTATTTACAATATTCAAACGAAAATTAAATATTTTGATTAAAATGAAACCAGAAATATATATCGGTTGAGAAAATTTTGTTTTTCTAAACACAGCTTATGTTATGTATGTCACTCAGGTTAGTTGGAATTGTAAAAATCTGAAACCAAATAACCAATCAGCAGTACTAATTAGTATGAATAAATAACAACTTCTTTATACATTTGACTATTATATACATTAAATAATAACAGTTCTAGTTTCTTTTACTGGTTAAAGCAAAAAAAAAAAGTACTTAATGTTTGTTTAAATTACACTGTGCAACAAAATTAAACTTTTATCGTGATTTTTGATGATATATTTTTCTCTTTTTTTTTTAGTGCGTAACGGTCCTCTACGTACAAAAACTGTCAAAATTTAAATCCTATGGATAAAGATTTTTAAAAACAGTTTGTTTTATTATATAAAAAAAAAAATGCTTTTCAGTTTGTGCGTCGGGAATTTTCTACACAAGTTCTCTTTTTAGTGAAAACTTTAATACTACTGGTTACATACGTTTTCTTCTGGTCCCATGACATCTGCCAAAAACGTTCAAATATTTCCTGACGTTAATTTTCGGAAAAAATAGAACAATGTCTATTCGAAGCCCTTTCACAACATTTTGACGTGCACCCAGGTTTAATTTCTCTTGGCTTTTTGTAAACGATTTTTCCTTGAAAAACCTTTATATCACTTACTTTCACATTTCCCTCAAAACTATTTTCGATTATGGAACACTTCCTTTCACTTCTAACAATAAATAAAATTCAATAAAACACAAAGAATAACAAATCAAATGTAACTTCGTTTCAAAAAAAATTTACTGCCTGGCCCACAATGTCGACAAGAACATTTCTTTCTTATATTTATATAGAAAACAAAAACAAATTAAAATTTTTTATTACTATTTTCAATATAAAAATGCGAAAGAAATGTTCTTGTCGACATTGTGGGCCTTGCAGTTAATTAAATAAATAGTTACTTAGGTTATTTGGTTTCAGAAAATTGTACACTTACTGACAGGTTATTTTGGTAATTTGGTTATCACTTGGTCATTTGTAATATTACATGTTCAATTTTGCAAACTTAATTTGAAATTTTTGCAGATAGGTTATTGGGTCTTTAAGATGACGATATACATATAAATACGGGAACAATTTTTTAGTAGTTGATTTTTAAGTATCTTATCGTCCACCGATTTTAATGAAACATATATCGCTTTAAAGGTATTTGTGTGTAGATATGCACAATATAAATCTTTTTTCTAAATTTTTTAGGATTAAAGTGTTTTAAATAATTAATTTAAATAAAAATTTTCGTTCAAAAATTTATATTTTTTTATTGTTGTTTCAATAAAGGTACATACAGTGAGCCACACTCAAAATTGAACACTTTAATCATTATCATAAATATTGTGTTAATAATAACACAATATTTATTAAATAATAAATCTGACAAGCGGGCACCTGGCGCTTTAACCTAATTCGGGTACGGTGAATCCAATGGAGCTTACCGATTTTTAAGGTTAGCTTTTGTTTTCGAGATATACCGCTATTTCGAAAATGCACAACATATATTATCGTAACACAAAAACAGTTAAGTTTATGAATAAACTTTGCAACGTCGTTTTTTTATATGTCTAGAAAAATTAAAAGAATAGCTTCATTTTCCAATTTTTTATTATTTTTGAAGTAACAAAAATTTCGAAATTTTGATAAAAAAAAATTATTTATCTAAAACGACAGCAGAGATTAGAAAAAAGTTTAGCCTTTTTAAAAGGTAATTTTATTGCGGAGTTTCGGTTTTCTTAGTATATTCAAGAAACTAAATAATTTTTTAGTTACGCGAATATATGTATGTTGTGCCACCTCCTCCATTTTCGAAATAACGTTCAATTTTGAGTGTGGCTCACTGTATGTTTTTTTTATTTCTAAGAACAGGCAAATTACACATTATTTTACCTTTTATACTCGAAACGTTATCACATACATATTGTAAAAATAGTAAATAAATGCTTTAATAATAACGCATTAAAGGAAATATGAAAATATATTTGTTATTTTCTTAAATTTAGGTAGCCCTTTTAAATAAGAATTGCATATTCCATACGTGCATAAAAGGATTTATTTTAACTGTAAATGTCAAAGGGTCAAATTTTGGCCACCGGTCCTAGTATACCTAAATCTAACTTTTTTCTATACAGTCACTAATTTATGTGTTGCATACAAAAATAAAATTCAAAATAATGTTAATAAAATAATAATTTTATATGACACCATGTAAGACACATATTTATTATATATAGTGATGCAGTTGTGCATACAGAAGAAGGAAAATTTGATATTCGCTATCACCTTTGGGGTGCGAATATCCAATTCCTCATTTCTATGGAGCTTGTACAAGAAATTATACAAAATATGACGTTTAAGTCAAAGTTTTTAATTGAAACTGATTTTATTTTTGATCAGTGCTTTGATTGGTGAAACATTTTTTCTGTGTACAAAATTTTAGCTATTTATTGAAAGAAATTAAGAAGTTATGGATTTTCGGCCGGAATTGACCACCGGGCTTTGTTGCAATCGATGGAAATGGGGATATTTGCATTTCTTATCTGCACTTATCTATGTGAATCAGCGTTTTCTTAAATAAATTGATAACTTAAATCGCAATTTAGCATGTACTCAGTTGTGCATCAGTATTTACTAGGGACGCCAATCGGGACTGGTTTTCGCAAATCGGGATATCGGGATTTTTAAAAGTCAAAAGATAAATCGTGGGCCTATATTCAAAACCCTCTATCTTTGATTTTCTTGAAAATGACTTTTTAATGGTAAAATGTTCAGTAAAACAACCCTCATCTATGGTGTGATTTTCATAACCAAAAATATTTTTTTTGCTGTTTTAATTGCATTTTTGTACTTTCTCTATCTTACACAATCAATTTTTCTGAATGCAAAACCCTCTATCTTTTCTAATAATTAATTTTCAAATATTTTTTGGAATAACTTGTTCTTGCAATACATGTTTTTTTTTACTATTTTTTGCAAGCTGAACATGAATTTAACATTATACCACCGGAATACCATTATTTTTGCGATCATTTACACCAATCAAGCTCCAAGCAAACTTAAAAAAGCAAAAACAAAAAAAAATTTTTGATATAACTTTTTGTTTAATTGTTAATTTTTGTTATCTTATGTTGTATTATCTTAAATAAACCACGTTAAACACCGACAGATGGCATAAATAAAATCAAAATAATTTATTTTTATTAAAATGCAAAACCCTCTATCTTTTCATTTTCATACATACATATTGAATATTTTTGAGAAGCAAAACCCTCTATCTCGCATAAAGTCCCCAATAATGCAAAATTTTATGAACCAATTATCTGTAAGATTCAGTAGTTGATTTAAAAAATATTGTGGAATAGCGAATTTTTATAACTCAAGTTATAGGCGAAAAACCCCGTTTTTTGGCTCTCCTGAAAAGCTGTGTTTTTTAAGATAGAGGATTTTGAATATAGGCCCTCGATATTTTTTTTAATAAGTTTTTGATATATCGTTTTTTTTTTCATATTAAAAAAAAAGGTTTGTGAAGTAAAGTACGTTTTTCGTTTAAACAAATAAAATAATTTTTGGTTTCTTTATTTTTTGTGATTAAACATGTGGTACCTTATTTTTTAAGAACAAATAATTATAAAAAAATATTTTTATCTAAATTTTTTTTAGTAAGATTAAGAGGGGTAAAATTTACCACCACGTCATTAACTATGTCCCAAAATTTCACCTCAACAGTTAAAGGTTAATATGAACTGCAACTGTTTCATCGTTCTTTAAAATGTATGGTATGAACCTTATAAACTTGGTCTTATCTGCACACAAGCTTGTTAAGTCTTATACATATATTCCGCTAATATTGCTGAATCATACTCTACATGAGTTTTTAACACCTGAGTATACTTATACCGATATAGCAAGCAAATATCATCCGCAAACATGAACAGTTTACCATTAAAGTTTATGTTACCAATATCGTTTATAAAAATTTTGAATAAAAGTGGCCCAAGCACACTACCTTGAGGTACACCACATTTAACATCTAAAAAAGAACTTTTGGCTTCTCCAATCTGAACGAATTGCTGTATTTTTGTTAAATAATCTTTTAATAGCATAAAAGACACACCAATTAACGCCAGCTTTTTAATCAAAATGTCGTGATTAACTAGGTCAAAAGCTTTTGACAAATCAAAGAAGACACCCGCTACACCATTAAACCCTGCATCAAAGCCTCCACATATATAGTCAACAATATTTACAACCGCTTCTTCTGTACCAGAACCTTAACGGAAACCAAATTGGCGTTCAAATAAGATTTAATTTTTTTTTCTAAATATTCAGATAAATGACTAAAAATTATTTTTTCAAGAACTTTATTTACAACAGATAAAACAGACACTGGTCGAAACATATTTATATCATTAGAACCCACTCCTTTGGGTATTGGTACAATTTTATTAATTTTTAAAACAGCAGGATATTCACCAAGCTCAATCATCTTCCCAAACATAACCGAAAGTAAATCTGCAAGTTTGGTTTTTTTGCATAATAGCATTTTAAGTGTTATTCTATCATAGCCAGAACTCTTGGTCATTGATATTGTATTAAAAATATCTTCAACACAGTTTTTATTAATATTAGAAAGATTAAAAGTGGTTCCAAGGGGTGTTAACGTTCCAAAGTTGTTAATATTGTCACTTGAATAACGTGATATGTTGTTACTTAGGTTCTCTATCGTATCAAAAAAGAACTGATTAAAAACCATGACTTTATCAATATCATTTGTTATTAAGTTACCATCAACTGAACAAATCTGTTGTGCAGCTTGAGGGTTCCTTCCAAGCTCATTGTTAATAAACCTCCATGTTTTCTTAGTATCACCACCAAATTGCTCCAAATTGCGAGAATAATAACTATTCATTAATTTTCTATTAAAAATTTTTATTATTTTACTGACTCTTTTCAGCTTTTCAGATATAAATTTATCATTCCTATTTTTCCTTCGCGCTTTTAGTAGTTTATCTTTGAGTTCTAATAATGCAGCTAAGTTCTTAGAAATCCATGGTGTAAGTTTGGTTCGAACGTTTATTGTTGTGGTACTTGTAATGTACACTTTTCACCCGCATCAGACAAGACATGTATTAGTTGTTTACATTGTTCCGAAGGATTATTAAAATTATAGATTTCATTTAAGTTCTGATCAAGTATAGAATCAAATTTAGCATAGTCGAATTTATACCATGTTTTTGATATGTATATTTTCATTAAAACATCGTTCGAAGTCGAGGGACACGCATTTAATTCTATAATGAAAACAAAAAGTTCAATAGGAACAAAAAAAGTGAAGAATACATAAAAAAATCAATATAAAATATAAAAAAAGAAATAAATTACGAAACATTTATATAATCTAAATTTAAATTTAAATAATTATTTAATACCGGCCATATACTACACAAGTTCAAGTCTGGAACCGGGATAACGAAACTTGTGACAAATACTATACAAGTAAACTTTGCAATATATTATGCAATTTGTATTAACATTCCAACTTTCCTGAGTATTTTAATACGCCATAATTAGGGAAATTCTTTGCATAGTTCTAGGAACCCTGTACGGAATATTTTTCCACGCTTATTATTTTGTTGTCATCTCCTAAAAACCCGAGACAAAAAGTTAAGGTTTACAGGTCAAAATGAGAGATTTATGGGTATAAATGACAGGCAGTCGTGGTTTTTTGTTCATATCTTAGGCATTTGTAGACCGATCTGGCTGAAATATAATAGCGCACTATTCCGTACTATATCTAATATAAATGTAGAGCTGCGATCGGCAACCTATACTATTACATTTTGCGATTGTATGCGTTGTATACATTTTACATATGTTGTTGTTAATTTTTTTTAATTCTCTGCAATGTGTGTGCACACGTACGTAACAAAAGAGAATAAAAGAGAAAACGCGGCGCCCTGATTTTGCCGATCGCAGATGTAGAGCAATGTTTATATACGAGTTTTCGGAAATCCCATTTCAACAAACACATGGTTAGATTGACATCGTTAAACCTTCTTATCTTTTATTCTAAAGACTTTGAAAAAAACCTTAGATTATTATAATATAGTAATTAAAGGTTCACAAAACAAATTTTTTATGAAAATTTTCCTTAACAAACGTTTGTTAAAATTAATAAACAATTTCATAAACAAACGGGGATATATGTATGTAATTATATAATATCGAGCCATAAACGCCCAACCGACAAAAACAAAATTTTACAGAAGTTTTTTTTATTATATTTCATAAAAATTTTATATGAAAATTGGCGCTTAAACTTAAATTGTTCTTGCTATAAAATCGTAACGGTACCTTCTGTGACCTGAGATTTTAGGAGATGATGCAAGTGTTGTCAATTAATTCATTTATTAAATAAACGCAAATTGAAAATTTTGTCGCTTAAGCTTTTTTTGGCGGTTATGGCTCGATATGTTATTGTTTGCTTGGTTTTAAATAAAAATCGAACAAACTTTGTTTAAAATCTAAATTTAAATTTTTCGATTTTTTTTGACGATTTTTTAAACAGAAAAAGACGATTTTTTTATTTTTTCTCAGGAAACTTACGAGAAACTGTCACAAATTATAATTTATGTATATTTATAAGTATACTTTGTTATAGAATTGATTGAAGGATTCGTTCGATATTAATAAAGATGACTGAAATAGATGCCACATGCGTCACGGACTTTAAAATCGAAAAATATCGTAACAAGTGGGTAATAAACTTTCGCCGTGAAGAGTTAAACGGTTTGCAATCCAATGGTTTTCTTATTAATGATTTATATTGGAAGTTGATTCTAAATATAGATGATGGTGATATGGGCATTGGCTTAAGGGTAACAAGTGCAAACGAAAGCCCAGTATATAAATGGTGTTCCAAAAATACTACTTATATTATATGCTACATATTAGACTTTGAAGGAAAAAAGAAATTTTGTAAAAAGACTATCTTAAGAAAACATTCAAGTTACGATTTATTTTATTCACGGTTTGCTTCTATTCCGAAAATTGCACTAATTGATGAAAAGGAAATACTATCGCATAACCGCACTTTAACAATTTTGTTGGAAGTAGAGTTTTTAATTAGTTATTGCAATTCAAGCCATTCAAACAATACACAAGTCGAAAGGAAACGTAAATTAGATGACGATTTCGAACATCTCTTTAAAAATAAAAAGTTTTGCGACATTACAATAAAGTTGAAGGATGGAAGTGAAATACAAGCACATAAAGCTATATTGGCGGCACGAAGTGTTGTCTTTTCTGCCATGTTTGAACATGAAATGGTAGAAAACAAAGAAAATTGTATCGAAATAACAGACTTTGATAGTCTCACATGTCAAAAAATGCTGCATTTTATTTATACTGACAAAGTGCCCAATATAAGTGAAAGCGTAGAAGAACTTTTAGCTCTAAGTGATAAATATGATATAGAAGAACTCAAAATGAAGTGTAAAAATGAGCTGGCATCCCAGGCCATTAAGCATATTAATTCGGTGGCTAAACGTTTTATTAATAATACACATTTTCAAGAATTGTGTCGCAAAAATTCGGAAATTTTTGATGAAATATATTTGGCTAGTGTAAGAAATAAGTAAATACAGTGGTATCTAGATTTAACGAACATGGGAATTCAGGCGTATTCACTAGAAGGTAAGGTCAACTCTACAACAACACTGCTTTTATGGTCCAATTGTCAAAAATATTGCTAGTAAAAAAAAGGTTTGTTTACATAAAGGGGTCCGTACACGGCCAAAATGCTTGTCATGCCGGCGAATTCACTCGTGTACGTGTGCTGGACGTAATATTCGCCATCATATCAACAGTTTTTTCAATTTCCATCCAGCATCGTCGATATCACACATACAAACACATTTTCACTTATACTACCATAGCATAATTTTGACCGTGTACTTTGACCCTTTACATAAAAAAACATAATTCGTATACAAACGGACAACTCGATCACCGAAGAAAACCATATGTCGACTTGACCCCACCTTGTGAATTCGCCTTGGACTAATCTTTAAATCAAGAAGTTCGTTACGAAGCGAATTAAACTACTGATAGTGCCTAAAAACCATGTTTTGGTTTTGTTAAAAATGGTTGTATATCGAATCGTAGACGCGTAAAAATGCAGTGCAAAACCTCTGTTTTTATTCGTTTGTTTTGTTACTGCCGACACCCGCAATTGAATTCCCCTTGTTTCATTAAATGGGATACCGTATATTTACCTTTATCAATAAAATTAATAAATTTTATGTATTTTATTTGTTTCTAAAGAAAATAAAAAAAAAACAGTATTTGAAACATATCTATTGCCACTCTGGTTTAATAATTGTCTACTAAGAATGTCAAACGGGAAATCCCTTGCTTTTACGGGATTGCAAAATTTGGAATTTAGATATAAACTTTTATGGGTGTGTGTGAAGTGATAGCAAACTTCTATTTTGAGTTAAGCGCCCTGGAGACTATCAAATAAACACATCAATCACATAGTTGTGTGCGTGCAGTTTCGGCTAAACATACACGTTGTCGGCAATGCTTGATGAAAATCAAAACGTTTTGATTTTTTATTTGATGGCTAATTATTTGATAGTCTCCTGTTGTGATTGACAAACAAATTTTATTTGCTTTGTGCATGGTCCAATTAGCAGGTCTGCACAAAACTACAACAATGCAACAATAGAAGAAACAACACGCATTTTAGCTGTGTTCATTTACTAAAAATTGTTACGAATTTGTAACATTTGTTACTGGAAAGTGATCATTAACCCAAAAAATTTGCAAGTTGAGAACGTCAAAAGAGAGAAAAAAATTCTTGCAAATTTTACGTGTGCCAAGATAGCGTCGACGAAATAGCGTCGAATTTGGAAATTTACAAACCGGGAAACCAAAATACCTAAATAATGGGGATTTGCAGTATATGAACAAAAAGCTTCGAATTTAGGAATTAAAAAAGTGGAAGTACAAATATATTTATATTTTTAATAAAAATGCAAAAAATATTTACCACAGGCTTTTGCACTGTATAAACGATATATTTTCTGAAAGTTAATAGTTTTCTGGACAAAATGAGCGATGCATGCAAAAAATTGTTCGGACAGTTTCCGAACATGTTTAAAATATGTTTTGGTTGCAATGACTATTAACAAAGCTCAAGGCCAATCGTTGCAAGTTTGCGGAATAAATTTAGAATTTCCTGTATTTTCACACGGTCAACTGTAAGTTGCATGTTCACGTGTTGGGAAGCCGTCGTCTTTATTCATTTTTTGTAAAAATGGCAATATTAAAAATGTCGTTTACCACCAAGCTCTGCAATAATTTTTTTCTTTTAGATGTTCTCACTTTAAAAAATGTATATTATTTTGCACTTCTTTTTCAAGAAAATGTCTATTCTTTCTAGAAAATTTAATTTTTAATACAAAGACGTAAACGTATGACGCAACGCGGGTAGGGTTACTCTAGTTATTTATATAAAAATATTAATTTTATTTTAACAAAAAGATATGTTTAGCAAAATTTAACTTTCATTTAAAAAAAGACTTCAAGCTTAAAAAAATTTATATACTTTTAAATATTAAAGATCGAATAAGAAATAAATTATATTAACAAAAGTAATTTTGCAACTTTCTTGATTTTTTCCAAATTGGGAGTTAAAATAAATACGTTTTCCCATGTCTTTAACATAAGCTGAATAATAAGAAATATTGCCGACGTTATTGCTAAATAGCTGAGATATTTCTGTGGCAAAAAGGAAAAAGTGCTCAAGTCGACTGAAGCAAAATTTCAGCTTATGGCACCTTTGTTATTCATATTTAAAAGTACCCTTGGACAAAGTTTCAATTATTTTGTACAATTTTTTACAAAGTTATAGCAAAATTACATTTTTCTTATTTTTTCCATGTGCATTAACATTTGAAATAACAACTTAAGTTAACCTTCGATCGGTCACTTAGGAGGTATGTATTTAGGAAGAAAAACTTAAAAAATTATATCCGAAGAAAAGTAATGATTTGATTAGAATACAAATATATTTTCAAAAATAACCTACAAAGTTTGAAAGGGGTAAAATAACCCATTAAAATGGCAACATAATTGTGGCTATCGTTTCCCAGTACGTGTGTATGTATTTTGGGAACTTATATTTTTGCCATCTACATGTCATATTTGTATACGTGTTCTTGCTTAATGTGCCTAAACTAAATTAATTCCTTAGTAGAGACACAAACTAAGCATTTAAAGACGGTGGCATCACTTATAAATGGAAAATATTTTCTTTCTTATTTGCCTTTGCAAATCAAAACACTTTTTTCCGCCAATTAATCGAAATTTTCGAGGTGTTTTGTATGTGTTTGGTTGTCATCACTTTTGCTAATTGTCAAAATGTAAACAACCATCTAAATTGTAATAAAATGATTAGTAATTTTTTAAACTGTGCGTGATTTTAAGCAAATTAATTAATAAAAAGTGATTTAATTAAATAACATGCGTTGAAATTGGTGAAAATATTTAGTGCAGCATCTATTAAAATAAAAAAGATTTTTACTCATGAGTCAAATGAATTATGACTCGTTCCAATTACCACAAAGAACGTTCATCGTAATAACAGTGCCAGACATAAATATTGGCGCAACGAACTTTTCTATATTGATGGTGAGATTGCGATCGTTATTAATGCAATTATTAAAAAAATATAATTAACTACTAAATAAATATTAATTAAGTAGGTATATTCACACTTTTTGTTTTAAAATATGCATTTAACAGCTTTTTGTAACGAATTTACCAAAAAATCTTTTATTGTGACATAGAAAACTATTAGCACATCTAAAATATTATTCAACTTATAGCCTAATTTTTGGCGATTTGGAAACGATTGTAAGAAAAATACACGCCTGTATTTATCATTAATAATAATTTAGTAACTTTTTCAGTTAAAAGTAAAATTATTTCGCAAAATAGCAAAATGACCCCACAGAAAAAGGAAACTAACGTGTTTTAAAACAAAATAATAATGTACTTCCACAACCAAGGCAAATCGTATGCTGAGATAGGAAGGACAAAGGACAGAAGCCGTTTTACAATTAGAAGTGTAATAAATCGGCTTAAAGTATAGCCAAACTTTATAAATGTTTAATGTACAGGCCATCGCAAAGTATTAAGTATTCGTACCTGTAGCCAAATTGTTCGAAAAATTAAATTAGACGCCAAGAAAACATCAACAGAAATTGCCGCTGAAGTTAGATAAGATTTGGGAAGGATATTTACTAGGGTATTCATTCGGTTAACCGTTAATCGGTTAACCGATTAAGTACTACCCGATTAACTGACCGGTTAATTTCAGTTTGGCTATTTTCGATTAACGATTAAACCGGTTAATTTCAGTCGATTAACCGATTAACCGAAGTAACAAAATTTTTAATTTTTTGTAGTATTATAACATATTTTTTTGTGTTTTTAATTATTTGCTTCGTCTCATATACAAAAGGTATGTGCATAGAAATATTTTTTTATACAAACAAAGAAGGGATCCTCATTTTAAATAGGTCTTTGCTGTCAACAGCTTTTTGTTTCACGTTCTTTTTATATGGGCATTTCCCTTGTGACGTGGCGTGATATTTGTACGAAAAAATGTAAAAAAATTAAATGAAGAGGTCAAATTTGTAAAAAGTTTTTTCTATATTACAAAGTTATAAAGCAGCACTATATTCAGTACAACAATCAACCGTAAGGACTTGAAGATATAAGCAAAAATATGCGCCGGCGTGACGTTACAAAAAACAGAAGTGGATTTTGACTTGCAATACTTTTTGTATTAAACCTTTTTTTAATAAGCTTTGGACTTATAAAGATTTATTTTCCGAGTTATCAAATTTAGATATATTTTCTCGATTTAAGTACATATGGGAATTTCCAGATTTTCAACTTTTTGTAATATAACGCCAGAAAGCAAATAAGCTTGTATTTCAGGACCATCTTGTTCAAAAGTTATCCCTTTTGTAACTTAATGTAGAGCTAGTTGCGGTTTACACAACATATACAAAAGTAAATTATACATATACAACTTTTGATAAAAAATTTAAATTATTTCTGGCGTAACGTTACAAAAAGAAGACTTTTCACTGGAACTTCCCATATGTATGTATGTGTTTAGTTATTAGTTTCTTCTCATATTTTCTCATATGTATCAACCTTTTAACAGAATTAACCGAAACAATTAGAAGAATTGAACATTTTAAAAAAATAAAACAGGACTCTAATGACGTAATGGAAGATTTTATACGTTTAGAGAAATCCAAGAAAAGGACTGAGAAATAAGATATTCTCTGTTATGGATTACGTTCGATTTCTCCAACATTAAAGATAAGTAAAAGAATTTTTTCGAGTCAAGATTTATCAAAACTAAAGAAAAGAATCGCTTAAATCCTAAACATTTTTCTAAAAGATTATTTTTAAGGTCTCTTTGAACTATTGAAATAACTAATCAAATTATCAAACAGTTTATTTTTTAATTACTATATAATATTTACGAGTATGTATTAATTAAAAAATATGCATTACAAATTTATGAATTCTTTTTTTGTTTGCTCGTGTTAGTTCAAGAACTGTTACGTTTGTTATGTTATTGCTTTTTTTTAAACAATAAACTCCAAATTATAAATGATTTATGCATTTGTATTTATTGAAATTACTTAATTTATAAAAAAAACTTATAAATCAGTTAACCGATCAATTACAAAATTAACCGATTAAGTGAAAACCTCGGTTAGTTAATCGAACGATTAACCGATTAATGCAAAAGCCCGATTAAATGAATACCCTAATATTTACCCTACAACGGTCAGAAAAGTGCTGTACGAGGCAGGTAGACGTTGGTAGACGCAAACCACTTATTTCAGAAGTCAACCAATTTAAGCGATTGGGTCTCAAAAATATATTGTAACTTTTCGGAAAATCGAGTATCTTATATATATGTATGTATATATTAGGGTATTCAGTTAAGCGGGCTTTTGCTTTAATCGGTTAAACGCTCGATTAATTAAATATTTAGGTTTAATTTACACATAAAAAACTTTTGTATATGAGAGTTTCGTCTCAATACATTATTTCAAACACAAAAAAATATGTTATAATACTATAAATTTTATTACATCGGTTAATCGACTGAAATTAATTGAAAAAAGCCAATCGAAAAAACCCAATCTTAAATTAACCGATCAGTTAATCGGGTAGTAATTAATCAGTCACTTTAAAGACGAAATAACCTATCTGCAGTTTTCAAAAGTTTACAGGAGAGGGAAAAAACATTATAAAATTGGAACTATTTACAATATTCAAACGAAAATTAAATATTTTGATTAAAATGAAACCAGAAATATATATCGGTTGAGAAAATTTTGTTTTTCTAAACACAGCTTATGTTATGTATGTCACTTAGGTTAGTTGGAATTGTAAAAATCTGAAACCAAATAACCAATCAGCAGTACTAATTAGTATGAATAAATAACAACTTCTTTATACATACGACTATTATATACATTAAATAATAACAGTTATAGTTTCTTTTACTGGTTAAAGCAAAAAAAAAGTACTTAATGTTTGTTTAAATTACACTGTGCAACAAAATTAAACTTTTATCGTGATTTTTGATGATATATTTTTCTCTTTTTTTTTAGTGCGTAACGGTCCTCTACGTACAAAAACTGTCAAAATTTAAATCCTATGGATAAAGATTTTTAAAAACAGTTTGTTTTATTATAAAAAAAAAAATGCTTTTCAGTTTGTGCGTCGGGAATTTTCTACACAAGTTCTCTTTTTAGTGAAAACTTCAATACTACTGGTTACATACGTTTTCTTCTGGTCCCATGACATCTGCCAAAAACGTTCAAATATTTCCTGACGTTAATTTCCGGAAAAAATAGAACAATGTCTATTCGAAGCCCTTTCACAACATTTTGACGTGCACCCAGGTTTAATTTCTCTTGGCTTTTTGTAAACGATTTTTCCTTGAAAAACCTTTATATCACTTACTTTCACATTTCCCTCAAAACTATTTTCGATTATGGAACACTTCTTTTCACTTCTAACAATAAATAAAATTCAATAAAACACAAAGAATAACAAATCAAATGTAAGTTCGTTTCAAAAAAAATTTACTGCCTGGCCCACAACTCCGCCATTTCTTTCTTATATTTATATAGAAAACAAAAACAAATTCAAATTTTTTATTATTGTTTTCAATATAAAAATGCGAAAGAAATGTTCTTGTCGACATTGTGGGCCTTGCAGTTAATTAAATAAATAGTTACTTAGGTTATTTGGTTTCAGAAAATTGTACACTTACTGACAGGTTATTTTGGTAATTTGGTTATCACTTGGTCATTTGTAATATTACATGTTCAATTTTGCAAACTTAATTTGAAATTTTTGCAGATAGGTTATTGGGTCTTTAAGATGACGATATACATATAAATACGGGAACAATTTTTTAGTAGTCGATTTTTAAGTATCTTATCGTCCACCGATTTTAATGAAACATATATCGTTTCAAAGGTATTTGTGTGTAGATATGCACAATATAAATCTTTTTTCTAAATTTTTTAGGATTAAAGTGTTTTAAATAATTAATTTAAATAAAAATTTTCGTTCAAAAATTTATATTTTTTTTATTGTTGTTTCAATAAAGGTACATACAGTGAGCCACACTCAAAATTGAACACTTTAATCATTATCATAAATATTGTGTTAATAATAACACAATATTTATTAAATAATAAATCTGACAAGCGGGCACCTGGCGCTTTAACCTAATTCGGGGACGGTGAATCCAATGGAGCTTACCGATTTTTAAGGTTAGCTTTTGTTTTCGAGATATACCGCTATTTCGAAAATGCACAACATATATTATCGTAACACAAAAACAGTTTAGTTTATGAATAAACTTTGCAACTTCGTTTTTTTATATGTCTAGAAAAATTAAAAGAATAGCTTCTTTTTCCAATTTTTTATTATTTTTGAAGAAACAAAAATTTCGAAATTTTGATAAAAAAAATTATTTATCTAAAACGACAGCAGAGATTAGAAAAAAGTTTAGCCTTTCTAAAAGGTAATTTTATGCGGAGTTTCGGGTTTCTTAGTATATTCAATAAACTAAATAATTTTTTAGTTACGCGAATATATGTATGTTGTGCCACCTCCTCCATTTTCGAAATAACGTTCAATTTTGAGTGTGGCTCACTGTATGGTTTTTTTTATTTCCAATAACAGGCAAATTACACATTATTTTACCTTTTATACTCGAAACGTTATCACATACATATTGTAAAAATAGTAAATAAATGCTTTAATAATAACGCATTAAAGGAAATATGAAAATATATTTGTTATTTTCTTAAATTTAGGTAGCCCTTTTAAATAAGAATTGCATATTCCATACGTGCATAAAAGGATTTATTTTAACTGTAAATGTCAAAGGGTCAAATTTTGGCCACCGGTCCTAGTATACCTAAATCTAACTTTTTTCTATACAGTCACTAATTTATGTGTTGCATACAAAAATAAAATTCAAAATAATGTTAAAAAAATAATAATTTTATATGACGCCATGTAAGACACATATTCATTATATATAGTGATGCAGTTGTGGATACGAAAGAAGGAAAATTGGATATTCGCTACCACCCCGCACCACAAACCAAAAAAATTTACCCCATTTCTAAGGAGTTTGTAAAAGAAATTATATAAAATATGCTGTTTAAGTCAAATTGTTAATTGAAACTGATTTTATTTTTGATCAGGGCTTTAATTGGTGAAACATTTTTTTCTGTGTACAAAATTTTAGCTATTTATTATTAAAAGAAATTAAGAAGTTATGGATTTTCGGCCGGAATTGACCACCGGGCTTTGTTGCATTTTTTATTTGCACTTATCTATGTGAAGCAGCGTTTTCTCAAATAAATAGATAACTAAAATCGAACTTTAAATGATCACCTGATAGCAGGGATGTTAAATTGGGTCTTAAATTTTATACCAACTTCAATAATAATTTACTTTTTGGACCTTCACGGTACCATTTTTTTTAAAAATTTATTAAAACAATAAAAAAGTACATGAAAATTCAATTGTACAGAAAAAAACAAAACTTAACATTAACATACATTAAATGTATGAATAAAATAAGGTACATAAAAGTCTTATGAATATATGAGATCATAATCACACAGAAAAAAGTGTTTTATCAATTAAAAAAATGGTTTAAAAAGTATTTTAATTTAATTAATGTGATAATTGAATAAATAATTTTTTTAGCTGAAAAAAATTAAAAATTTAATTTTGATTTAATTAACATTTTAAATAAATTTTCAATTAAAATTTTAATTAAATAACAAAAAATCTTAATTGACTTTTTTCGTTTAAAATAAAATAATTTAAACATGTAGAATTGTTGTTACGAATTGTCAATATTTATTTAAATAAATTAACACATTGTTTAAAATTTCAAAGTTTTTTGATCACTTTTTTAATTAAAATTAAAAATATCATTTATTGAAAATATTTTTTCAAAATTTTAAAATTTTTAGTAATCAATATAATCATTTTGGTAATAAGTGCAAAATCAACAACTTGTTTGCTTGATATTATGAATTTAGAACAAATTTGGTGATAGGAGAAATTTAATAATTTTTTCTGTGCAGGCACTTATTTGTTAAGTTAATAAACTATTTGGAATTTTTGCATCATAGCAGCATGAATTTGTCGATCTTAACTAATCCTTTGTTTGTATGAGACTTGATAATGTTGGCACATGTAGTCTGTGTCTTTCCTTACTTTTTATTATATTTTGAAAAGAAAAAAACTCTTTCCACATTTGCAGACGAATGTGGAATGAATAAAATTCCAGCAACGACTCTAGGAATGTCAGTAAACATATCGCTGGGTCTCCACGTAGCAATTTGTTTTTGCTAAGCACAAGCAAAAACGTCGGCAGAACAATGGCAGAATAATGGAGCAATAATTGCTGATTATTTTGCTAGAGAACGCGTGATATTGCTTTGCCATAAGCAAACGTATATAGAAATGAAATGTCAGATAAATGACAACTGATTTAGCACCTAATTGCTAAGCAATAATCAGAATCAGAAGAGCAATCATTGCACAATGGATTGCAACTCATGGCAATATGCGGTCCACACGTCGCAAATTTTATGGAGCAATCAAATTTGACGCTTGCCGCAATAAATATTGCTACGTGGAGACCCGGGGTATAGACATTCAGCTCATTTTGTAAATTAGTTTTCATTTTTTAACGACTGCAGTTGCTCGACATCAGCTAAAGCTCTAAATGGATTATTGATTGAATCAAAATTTGCAATTTCATTCGGAAACATTTTTACTAGAAGGGGTACAATACAACTTGTTTTACCTGAAATAACATTTTCAGGAGTAAATTTATGGAACCACATTAAAACTTCGTTATTAAAGTTGACTTTGGTTCTCAAAACTTCGAAAAATTTTATATAAAATTGTTTTGCATTTTTTAAATTTCTTTAACAATTTCAATATTGATATTATTTGTAGAGATATATAAATCTACTTCTGTTCTGCAATAAATGTCTTCAAAGGGCACGTGATTTTTGTAAAGGTCTACGATAGCGATATCACATTCATCCAAAACAGTTATATTCATGAAATTATGTGCCATGTGGCGGAACAAAAATGTTAACCTTTGTAAAAATTCATGCATTCGAACATCTTCTGATTGCATTTCTAAATTAGCCGTGTTAATAATTATAAATGCATATTGCATAAATAGAAATTGCAATTTAAAAAAAGGATTTTTAAATCCTGATGAAAGAAATAGTAGTTAAAGCAAATAAATGTAATGAAAAGAACTCAATAATTTGTTTGCTATACTAAAAATTCAAAAAGAGGGAACTATTACAAATTTTTAAATTGTACCAAATGAGTTACGGTAGTACCACGGTCCTTAAGAAGGTCAAAATGTCCCAAAAAAGTACAATTGTACCAAGTTTAACATCCCTGCTTGATAGCATGTACTCGATTGTGCATAAGTTTTTACTAGGGACGCCAATCGGGACCGGTTTTCGCAAATCCCGGGATTTGGGATGCTTTTTATAGATAAGTATTTATTAAAAAGAACGCCTTTTAAAGATTTGTACAAACAAAAGTTTTATAATTCATTTAATATTGCAAAGTTGTTTAAGGATTATATTGATTACCAAAATTTTTTAAAATTGAAAAGTATGATTTTTTCTTAATTATTGATTTTTTTTTTTTTTTATTATTCCTACACTAAATCCCGCGAGGCTTTTCGCTTGTCTGCAGGAGACCAGAGTCTCTGGCGGGAATCGAACCCGCACCGGGGCACCCTAAATTAAAAATATCATAAAAAAACAACGTAGGATTTCAATGTGTAATTAATTAACATAAAACCTATATTTTACTCAATTACCTCAGTTGTTTCAAACTAGTAATTGATTTATTCGTAAGATTCTATTATAATTTTTATTGAATGAATTAAGATAAATAATTAAAATTTGAATTCGAAATTAATTAACAAAATCAATTTTTTTAGTTAATCATAAAAATCTTATTTTAACTAAAACCCATTTTTTTACTCTCCAATCGCTCCATAAATTACCTTAGGTCCAATGTCTACTCTCGGAAAATAGTTAATATGCCTAAACCTGTAAAGACCAAACATAAAAATTTGCATTTGGTGCACCAGTGGAATCAATTAGATAATAAAACCTCACGGAACTTTTGTGTTTTCTTTTGTTTTGTGCATTTCAAAAGACATTTATTTCTTAAATTAACTTTCTTCTTTAAGTATTTTCCGCACTTCTCACATTAAAATTTCTTTTTAATTGTTGGACACGCTTAAAAAGAATAACAAAGTTTAACTTTTTTCTTTCGCTTTCAATGACAGTATTAACGGAGTTAATTAAATAAATATGAAAGATCAATATTGTGTTCCCTATCCTCTCAAGGGAGAATGTTATGATAAATTTCTTTTTATAAAAAATATAAAACAGAAAAATTAAGTTAACGATTTCGGGATTGACTAAATACCGAAAATCGCGGGATTTAAAAATTCAAATCCCGAAAATCCGGGGATATTCGGGATCGGGAATAACATCCCTAGTATTTACAAACCTAACCAGGCCAATTCACTAGAAGGTGAGCTCAACTCACCAACAACACTGCTTTTGTGGTCCGATTGTCAAAAATATTGCTAGTAAAAAAAGGTTTTATCAAAAATTATTTTTGGGAATACAAAATTTATTATTAATATAATTTATATATGACGTGCTAAATTCCCAATTTTTATTTATGACAAATACACTGAAATTTATTGTTGAGGGAAAGCTTGTTTCCATGCGCATTAAGCTGGTTGCGTAGGCCAGCTTGTCAGGAAATATTTTCCAGACCTTAGAAAAGCTAAAAATATTATACAAATAAGTAAAGCGAATAAGAATTTTAAGCACTCAGGTCTTACTTGTTACAATATCAATAATTATTTGCTTCTTTTAAGATGACAATAGTTACACTGTCATGAAACCGCAACAGCTAAAGAGGTAGTGATTTCAGTCTAGGGTCATATTATCCCCTGGTTCCCGTGATATCAAATATGACTTTGGTCTGCCGAAATCTGGGAGATCTGCTTATTTTAACCCTCAGTTGCGCTTGAGGTCTTGACTCTTAGACCTGTTTTTATACTGTATATACAAACGTACAAACTAGAGATGAGCAATATTTCTGTACCTGTGATTTAATTACTGTTACTGAAAAATCACGAATCACAGTTGTGACCAAACTTGTCAAGTAACAAGGACTTGCTAAGTCGTTCTTTTTGTTTTTTGTTACATACAAAAATGTATGATATTTCACTATTTGTGCTGGTAATATGCAATGGTGAATAATGTTGCTGTTCCTTTCATTCTCTCTTCTATCTTATTAGTAGACAAAAAAAAGCAAAAAACAAAGTGTTTACAGCAAAAAAAATATATAAAAAAGCACAAAAATTTAGAAAAAAAGCAGCAAAAAAAGCATTTTTATTTTTTTAATATAAACATTTGAATATAAAAAATTACAGTTATTCTATTTCTTCAGATTCGTGAAAACAGTTTCAATAACCAATCATGTGGGCTTTTATATTTGTAAACGTCATTTTTCTTCGTCTTTCTGTTAAAAGTGAATTGTATAAGTAAAAACTTCTTTCCACGTCAACGGATGTTGTTGGAGCAAATTTATATTTCAAAATTTCATTTCGTCATCAGGTTTAGCACCAGTTTGAAGAATGTTGTTTATTTGTAAAATTTGTTTGAACCCCGGATTTCGTTGAAATACATACTGCATTAAATTTCCTCATATATATTTATTTTTTTATGTAGATTCTCAAGAGCTTCTCGAACATTTGACACAATATTTACTCTTTCGTGAATAGCTAACCCAACTGTTTGTAGCTTTTTTTATAGAAGACACAATAATTGAAAAATTGTTTTTGATAAACGCAAGTTGGGAACTTAATCCGGGCAAGTTATATATTTCCTTGGCGTGCGCGATCGAATCTGAGTCTTCACTTTTCAGTTAAGAAATAACAGCCTTTACTTTAACAAGGTATTCTGCATATGCATTGTGGCTTCTATCCAAGTACCCCAACGTGTAGGGCATGAGAACGGTGGAAGAGCCAAATTGGGATTCATTTGTAAAAATAACTGCTTTCTACGAGGAGCCTATGGAAATTAAAATTTTAGTTTGTATGTGTGTAAATACGAGTTATTGAAAAATTAACTTAACAAAAACGGATTTGGTACAAGATATTAATTTATTTACATGCTGAAACTCTAAGCGCTGCATCAGTTACCATTAGCAATATTTTGTCGTATTGAATGCCTAGTTTAAATTAAAAAAAACATAAAAAAAAAATTATGAATCAAATATTCACTTACCATCAGGCCATAAAATTTGTAATTAATCGTTGAAGAAAGATGCAATAGAAGCCCCATTTGCATTTTCGAGAACACCCATGTTAAATAAAAAAGGTTTATTTCCAACATCGTCATTTAAAATACCAAATATAAAGTTGGCCACATATATTTGTTCACTGTCTGTTGTTTCATCAACAGAAATCCATATATATTTACCTTTAGCCTTTTCACGCATTTTTCCTAAAGCTTCCGTATACATTTGAGGTATGTATTTACCTTGAATAGAACTTTCGCTTGGAACTGACAAATTTGCGTACTTTTGAAAGATGTTTTTGAAACTGGGATGGCTTACTTTTTTTACTGGTATATTGGTCTCCAACAAAAATTTACATATATCTTCGTGAAATGTATTTGCAGTAATAGTAACAGGAAATTCCGTTATAAGTTTTTGTGGACGATTTTCTTGGCAAGCAGCTAATTTGTGTTTTTTGTACTAAAATGTTGCTCCACATTGCACTTCTTTTCGCTATTAATTTTACTCGAACACACATTACAAATCTTTTTCAACTTTAAAAACTTCAGGATACAATTTAACCATTTTTAGCAAAAATAACATATTTGACTTTTCTTTCGGCATTTTTTTTTTATTATTTTTTCGTTCACAACGGCCGGTTTACTTATTTTGTTTTAAACTCAAATAAGTAACATGGCTGTTTTTTTTGGGATGGTAAGTTTATTAATTTTAGTTGTAAAAACGTTGAGTCCACAACTAACATATTTTTGTTTTAACCCAGAAAAAAGTTGTCAATTATTTTTTTTTCTCATGTTTTCTCAAAAAAATATTTTTTACGTAAAAATTATGTTAAAAAAGCTATTTTAGAGCAAAAACATAGGAAAAAAACAAAATAAGCACCATAATAACAAAAACAGCAAAAAAAGCAAAAATGGGCAAAAAAGAAGCAAAACAGCAAAAAAAGCAAATTTGTCTTCTCTGCTTATTAGTATTTTTTTTCAAAGCCAAAGTTTATTTGTTCAAGTATGTATGTATGTATATGCAAGTAAACAGCTTTGAAAGCTCTTACATTTTGTTGTTGTTTCTTTGCAAAGTACTTACAAAAGCTCATGCGAAAGCTCGCGCATTGTACATAAGCTTGGACGCACGAACTTGCTATAAAAGAACTAAAAACTTTAAGGAGCAGTGATTTTTAAATCACGTTCACTAATCATGATGTTCTTTAAAAATCACGGGATCGCTCGTCTCTAGTACAAACGTTGTAAGAATGTATCAGATTGATGCAACCACATTAAAAATTTTACACTGTTTGAAAAGGCGTCACGCTGGTGTATTTTTTTATCAGTACTATGACAAGAGTCTTCGTTTTTGACCCCATGACACGTTTCATCATTGTGATATCAGCATTAACATCACTTGGCCAAATTGTCATCAGGGTCAAAAATTTAATTATTTCATCATTGGCATCACAGAAATGACGAATCGTAGTCGGTTTGATAAAACATGTCATCAGTGGGATGACTCAGTAACATTGAAGAAAGGACTCATTAGGTTCAATTTAATGACAGCATTCCCGATATGGTTTTCGTAATCATTATACCTTGAAAATTTCATGTATTTAACTAAATAATTTAAACAAATAAGAAAGAAAAATTGAGGGTTTATTGTTGTGTCTTTGTTGAAGCTTTGATATTGTTACATGTAAGACCGGAGTGTTTTAAAATTCTTATTCACTTTATGGTCTTACTTGTATAATATTTTTAGCTTTTCTAAAGTATTTGGAAAAAGTTTCCTGACGAGCTGGCCTAAGCAACCAGCGAAATGCGCATAGAAACTAGCTTTCCCACAACAATAAATTTCAGTGTTTTCATTCAAAAATTGGGATTATTAGCACATCACTAATAAATGAATTAATTAATAATAAATATTTCATTCCCGAAAATAATTTTTGATAGAATAGATACATTTTACTTTTTAACCCTGAAAGGTTACTCTTTATTTTAGTACATTAAGGTTACTGTTCGTCGATTCAACGAACTATTTTTAAAAAAATCTAGCGGAACGATTTTTAAAGTAAAAAATCCACACAACTTTTTTTTTAGTTTAGTTAAACGTTTTTTTCCCTCTCAAAATTCGATACGAATTTGAGCAATTTTTTGTGTTTTAAAGCTTTCGTCATCCGATAACGTTGTTGAAAAAAAGAGAGTAATTTGAATACAAATACAAATGTTGTATGATAAAGAGGAAATAAGCTGCGTCGATTCGACGAACAGTAACCATCTAGGGTTAAACATGACAGTGATGTTAATAATAAACAAAATGTGGCATCGAATTTATGTGGCATGAATTTAGATGACGCATAAAATATGACAACATTTTCTGATGACGTTTGTCATTAGAATGATGTCACTTTTTGCCTCATTGATGCTTTTGTAAAGCATGATGTTAGGGCATCATCAATATGAACAGGCATTATTCTATGAGTGTGTGATTTTCAAGGCATACAAAACAAGTAAGGAAGTATAGTCGTTCGAGCCCTACCAAATGATGTCCTACACCACAGTGTTCACGGACAAATTTGCGAGACTATATCCTATCTGGGATCCATGGCCTGTCATAGACCCATCAAAACAGAATTTTGTTATAAAGGAGTTCCTAGCGGTGAATAAAATCAATATGTATCTGCATCTGTATGCATTTTTTTTGTCTCAAAGTGTTGTTAGGGAGCGTGTTTAAATGGGACATATGGTCAATTCTGGAGCTCTCAGAACACCGTTTTTTTTACATTACATTGCAGCTATTATAGAAGTTATCGTCAAAAAATTTTACAAACATCAGAAGAAACACAAAATTCCCTCTCCAACTATGGTGATGTGGTTATAATAATAGAATTGTGCTACCTTATGCTGTTTTTTGGAGGACAATTAAGTTATAAAATATATTTAATATTTAGAATACTCTCGCACAAATTACTATTTACTAGGGTGATCGATCGAATAGTATTCGACCGGTTTTAACCGGTTATTTTAGTTTTGCCCAAGTCGAATATTTTAAAAAGTCCATTTTTCGAATATCGAATAAACCGGTTATTTTAGTAAAATAAACCGGTTATTTTAGTAATGTATAATTTATATACGTTTTCCTTACTTTTGTTAGAAATGTACCCGTAATTGAAGTATTTTTCTAATTGAATATTTGGCAAACTTAAACTTTTAATATGTCAATACAAAATGTAACAAAAGTCCAAAAAACATTATGAGCAATGTAAATACAAATCGCTTATTTAAGCGTGTGTTCTTGTAACAAAAACCAAAAACAATTCAAAACACTACAAAAAAAGTTCAGCTTAAAAAGTAATCAGCAATTTGACATTTGAAAGATGTCATCTCTGATGATAATATCGAACTGATATAAAAGACAATGGTGCTTAAACGGCCCTAAAATAATAAGTTGCAAAGGTTCTTCAACGTCACTTTTAATTAAACATGACTCTGTTCCAAGTAGTTTTTATGAGGCTGGAAATAATACTTTACTAAAATATGCTGCCAATAATGAATGAAAAACTCTTCAGTAGTTCTAGCATATCTTCATGCTTAAAACTACAGCATACCGGCGAAATCAACGATATGGACAAATTCTTCAGTTTTATTTATTAAATTACCAAGAACTTAAAACAAAATTGAAGGAATCAAACAATCTCATGGAAGGGTTTAAATAGTGATCGACGAATTTACAGATATGTCATACAAAAAGCATGTTCATATTACTATTCGTTTCTATAATGCTGAAACAAAAAAAATTGAAAAATATAATCCTGGATAAGAGGTTTTGTTTGCAACTTTTTAAAAATATGGCTCAAGTTTACTGATTCGTATAGCTTAACCATCAACAAATTAACTCATTTAAAATAAATTTCTGTGAATATCTCAAATAATAAATTTATTAAATTCCTATAATTTTAAAAAACCAAAGTTTTTCAAAATTTCTACAGCTATGTTCACACCTATTAAATATTTGATGTCCTACACGTAACCACTAATTTTCTTAAAGAATTGTTTGCTTTTGCAAAACGTTTGGCTAGAGCAAACATTATTTAACGGTTTCTTAACTACATTATACATAAGTACAATTATCATATTAGACAAAGTTTAGAAAATAAATAGAAATTGTTAAAAATAAAGCAAAGCAGAGTTTAATCAATTTACTGGTCGCGCTTTTTTTTATTTTATCGCCAAATATTTGTTAAGTCTAAACATACCTTAAGTCATATCTATGTATTTTGTAGGTTCCTTACCTTCGTGAATTGTTTTGTTTTTATTCAAATTAACTTTTTATTACAAAAAATAATTTGATTTTTGTATATTTATGTATTCGAATAAAAACCGGTTAACCGGTTATTTTTAAAATGCTTTACCGAAAACCGGTTTTTTTAAAATAGCAACTATTCGAAATATTCGAAAACCGGTTATTGAAAAAAGTCGAATAATCGATCACCCTACTATTTACTTTTTAACTGAACACATTTTTTTTTTTAGTGTTTTGAACTGTTCTTGGTATTTTTTTACAAGAACACACATGATTTATTTACATTTATGTTATTGACTTTTGTTACATTTTTTGTCGACATTCTGCATAAAAAGATTAAGTTTGCCCAATATTCAATTAGCGAAATACTTAAATTGCGGGTACATTTGCAACAAGAGTAAGGAAAACGTATATAAATTACACATTATTAAAATAACCGGCTTATTATACCAAAATATCCGGTTTATTCGATACTCCAAAAATGGACATTTTAAAATCACCGGCCTGAGCAAAACTAAAATAACCGGTTAAAACCGGTCGAATATTAACCGTTCGACCTCCCTAGTCAAAATATTTTCTGAAATAAATATAATATTTGGTCTAGTAATGGCCATTTTCTCAATGTATCGAAAAACTGCCTGTTACTTAATGTCGACATAAATATATTAGACCGGTAAACTGATCGTTAACGATTTTGGTTTCTCAATATACCGACAAAAAAGATTGAAGTGTAAACAGATTATAGTTGTAGGCAGAAAGTTTGTATCCCCGACAGCAACTTACCAAAAAACACACACAATTAAAAAAAAATTAGTATGGCCACTTTAAAACCAGCAAATACTTTGCGCTCTTTTACAGATTTGCTGAAAACTAATAGGCGCCATTTATGACAACGACGCCAAATAATGTGTCAGCGATAAAAAAGTGCTACAAATTTAGCGCTTCTTACTGACCATTTTTACTCACCATTTTGTATAAACCCACTTTTCTCTGGAACGGAATGTTGGAAGGTTGATGTTTTTTAATCCTTTTCCACTAAATTTCTAAAATCATTATATCCAAAATTTTAATTCCGGTGTTGCCACAAAATCCCATGATTTTTTATTTCCGCCGTTGCTAACTTTTGTTGCTATCTTGGCGGACGTGGCAAATAAATAGTTGGCTGATAAGTGCCGGTTAGCTTTGCGACAGAGTAGAAGCAAATGAGACATTTAGAAAATCAAATTTCTGATGAGAAAACGGCCATTCCCTAGAGGGAAGCGAACTGACACCAAAGTAGTCCCGTGATAGGTCTTTGGTGGTAGGGACCGGTTAACTTTATATGAATGTCACCTATCACTTTTACATGGGCTTGTCATTGAAGGGGGTCAATTGACACCTAACAGCCACCATATGACAAGACACACATCTATTCTCAATGAACGCGTTTAGTGTTAGTTACTACAGTGGAGCATTATTTCAATAAAACAAGTCCAAATTTTAGAAAGTCCCAAAAAAAATGCGTTAGACTACCGCTGAATACTGTACTGTAATTCATTAGTTTTTCTACCTTTTTGTTCTTCATAAATCAGTTAAAGTATTGGTTCTCCTTTCACTGGTCATGAGTTCTTCCTTTTTGTACTTGTTCTATTTTCACAAATCCCAGTCTGCTGGAACAATTGATACCGATTTCTCGCAGAGTTAGTCTACAATAAACGAAATTATTTTCAAAAATAAACGTGGGAATTGGGAAGATTTTCTTTTAATAAAAAATAAATAAAATATTTAATTTGAAAACACTTTCAATTATGACCAATAATATAAGATTAAAATTTCAATATTTTTATAATTCAATATTTGTAAAGTGGCAAATAATAATTAAGGCCTCTTTTCAGAAATTTACATTTGTGGGTGAACCACTTAAAACGCCCCTTAATTTACTTCCATTTACTATCTAGTTCCACTTAATTCTCTTGTGCGGCGGCCCACAAGTTTCATTTACTCTTATCATTTTCTTGTTTTTAAACAAACTGTTTGAAAACTATCATGGGAATATTTTGAAATACAAAACAAAATAGGCTTCTTTCATCGTAGTATTTAAATCAGAGTCAATGAAATGCAACTACAAAATTTTCATAAATGTGTAATCCAAGTCTTTATATGTAAGTGTGTAGTCTGTTTTTGTCACAAAAAAAAAAAAATTCAGAGGGCCCCCTAAACGATTCGAATTAAGTATGTAGTAAGTAATAAGATAAGAAATTCATTAAAACTTAATGATTTTATCAATCTCTTGTGTTAAAATTATAATGAATTTATTATTTTGAAACATTCATACAAAATCGAATAGACTACAATTTAATTTTTATTATTGTTGCTGTTAATTTGTAGAAGCATTTTTGTCAAACTTGTCTGTGTAGTCAGACGCATGATGACAAGTAATCAATGCCCTTAAGGGTGTGAACTAGTAAAAGCATCTGTTTTGATGTCTACAATGAATCTTTTCATATCAATACTAATTGAACACAATAATCTCTGCTCTATCTATTTACGATTATTGAACAACAACAACAACAACAACGCCAACAAGAACAATACCAATATTGTTGGCTTGTTTGTGTTACATTGTTTCTTTCAGTGATTCCTGCTGAAGCATAATAAACTCATTTGACTGCTTAAGGCGGCTGACATCATCCATGTGGATTGTTTACAGATTCATGTGTTGCAAGCAACATTGAGAAATACAAAAAAAAAAAAAAAAAAAAAATCTTCACACATCGCCTTATTTAGTTTCGTAAACTTAATTAAATTTCATCTGTTTATTTTGCAATGTTTGCATTTCTGTTGTACTGGGCATAACAGATATAGTGTTCCTATTGCCAGGATAAAATCTATTCATCCAAGAACGCGTCAAGGTCATAAAATTGTACGATGAGTCAATTGTTTATTTATTCTAATCAAATATTGTTGTAAATTTCGAAATAAGAAAATACGTGTCTAAACAAAAATGACCTCAAATAAAATTTCGTTGTCAGAATTAGAGATATTTATTAAGTCAAGTATTTTTTCCAGAGCACTTTTTGTCCCATGCAAATATTTGCCGAAAGCATCTGCTATATTTTTGAGGACACTTTTAGGCTAAACAAAAAGAAGCTATGATCACAAAAAAACCAATTGTTGTACAAAGAATCATTGAATTTAAAATCCCTTTTAACTTCGTAAATAAGCGTTTAAATGTGCAAAAGCGTAAATTCTAATCAATCATTTATTTGATTTTTAAGCTGCAGTTACACAATCAATTTTATCTTTTATATTTTTAACTGAAAGCTGTGACGTAGGCTCTACGCAAATTTAAAACACTTAATTCCCTTAATGCAATGTTCATACGACGATATAAACCACTTGTTTCGCTCTCTGAAACTAGATTGTCAAACATGCTGTTCATATGATGCATTCTTGTTTCATTTGGACATTTTTTGTGTGTTGTTAGTGTGATTTTATTTAAAACTATCATTTAACCCGCTACTTCGTTAGCGTCTCCTTTTCTTTCGTGGACATATTTTTACGCCAAAGTTTATGTTGCATTCACTCAGGACCATGCATGTTTAATCTTATGTTCATAGGTCCAGTTTTAACGAATATGAAAAAAGTACCAGTTAAAGATGGAAAAAGTACCAAAAAAGATCCCTCTTACAAATTCACATTCCGTCGGGACCTTGAATGTTTAATTTTATGTTTATAGGTCCAATACTAACGGAAATTCAAAAAGTACCAGTCGAAGAACACAAAGTACCCAAAAGTTCCCTTATAGATTTTTATCCACTCAGGACATTGCATGTTGAAGTTTATGTTTCTAGGTCCAATATTAACGATAATTAAAAAAATTGTCAGTTGTAGAACCAAAAAGCTAAAGTAAGAAATTAAATTTCCCGTAGTTCCCGTATTTCCCCTTTTTTGTACTCTTTTTCTCCCCATTGAAGCATAAAAAATTTGAATATTGTAGTGGGAGCCAATAATTTAATTAGTAAGTTTCAAATGTAATATAACCCTTATTTCTATGTTTATGGTGACACAAAAGTACTAAAATACAGGTTTTACCCGTTTACTCCGTTAATTTTTCCGCTTATTTTTCTAAAGAACAACGATAAGTATTAAATTTTTTTGTATCTCTTTCCAAAAATACCGTCTTAATGGATCGATTTGTTGAGAGACCAACCCCTGGTCCGAATTTCAAGTTTTTGGCTTCAGGCGTTAAGGCTGTCAGTAACCTTACAATGTTATATATATAGATAGATAGATGAAGAAAAATATTTTAAAAAATGTAACAAACTTAGCATCGATTTTCACTCCTTTAGGGATCGAATTTCGAAAAAGTACCTAATTTGTATTTGTATTTTTTAGATGAGTTACGAATGTGTTATAATTATTATTTCTATGTTTATTGGTTTAAAAGATAAATGGCGTAACAAAAAAATACAGGTTTTACCCGTTTACTCCTTATTTCATAAGAGTTCTAGACACCAGAGATCAGCAATGAATCGCTTTTTCGCTACTCATACTGACTCATGAAATTTTAAGTATAAGTGAGTAGAACTCATTTAAACTCAACTACTCTGATTCACTCATACTCACGAGACCGTTGATGTATATGTATAGGTTGCAATAAATATGAGTATGACGTCGACTCATACTCACACATTTAATAATGACCTCAATTTGATTTGTAATTTCAGGAAAATACTGGTAATACTCACATTGATTCAGCTCATTTAACTCATCCAAGTATGTATATTTACAAGTTTAGTCATTTAACAGTTTCTTACTAGTATAAAATGTATAAAAATATAAAAAAGCATAAAATTGTAAGTTTATACAGAAAAATTTTGGGGAAATTACATTTTTTTATTATTATTGATATTTATGCACATTGAGTTCTGTTGAATCTAAATCAACCACTGAGTGCTTTTCATATAAATTTTACTACACGTTCAAGCACTTGTGTTGTGAAAACAGCACATAAGTATGAGTACGATGAGTAAAATCAAACTTCTGAGTGAATATGAGTTTCGATCGAATTACAATAAGTATGAGTGCGTATAAGTACAAGAAATTATGAGTCATGATTCGGCTCTACTCACTTTTTCACTACTCATTGCTGATCTCTGCTAGACACCTGTCCGCTTATTTTTTAATGAACAATAATAGGTATTACATTTTTTCGTGTCTCTTTTAGTTTAGCAGATATGAGGTTAGCGAATTTCCGTTTTTACCGCCTTTTTTCTATTGAACAACAATAAGTATTAAATTTTTTGGTATCTCCTTTAGCTTAGCAGATATGAGGTAAGCGTGATCGATTTGGCGAGAGTCCTGCCTCCGGTCCAAATGACAACTTTTTAGCTTCAGGCGTTTCGGCTGTGCGATGATGAATCAGTCAGTCAGTAACGTTACAATTTTATATATATAAAGATAGATTAAAATGTACGTAAAAATTAAAAATACATTATTAAATACTTTTATTAATACACGTATTATTATTTAATATTTATCACTTTTTTATTTAACATGAATTTTTATTTTGTATTTTTCGTTGTTTTGATTGTTTTTGGGATCTAGTTCAGATAAACTATTTCACATTTTATTTTAGCTTCTTAGATACTTTCTTTTATTTGATGGGCAGTAATATTCTTTTCTTAGCTGTTCATCATATGAGGGCCTTAGAGCACAAGGGGGTTAAGTGCTTTGTTTTAAATTGAGATTAAGTGCTCATATACCCCGTGTGCTTCAACCGAAACAGGTATTTCAATGACAACTGCTAGCATTGGTCGCCATATCTCGCTACCGGATGAGAATTCCACATTCACCTCTTGTGTTCTGAACTTCACCAAGTAAATCCATACGAAATCTCAATTAAAAAAAGCACTTAAACCCTTGTGCTTTAACCCATTTTTCGCCGCACCAAGTAAACTGACAATATAATAACGAATTAAGATTTTAAGTTACTGACAGAAGAAAAAACATTGCAACAAATAAAAAGAGCATGAGTGCTGGTGATTATAATCACCGGTCGGCAAAAAATGGGTTAAGCCGCTCATATAAAATACGATTTTTTTTTGCACAATGCATAATTGTAACAGTTCTATTTGATCAGTTGGTACTGTGTATTACATCCATTTTACAACCACTATCTTTAGTCTGGGTTCACACTATGAAAGCTTTTTTCAGAAAGTCTCAGTTTTTTGGTGAAGGCGGCAGAAGAACATGCCATTCTTCCCTTCCCTCTCACCAATAAACTCAGACTTTCTGAAAGAAAATTTTCATAGTGTGAATTAGACTTAAGCACTTTAGCAGGATTTTCGACGTGTAAAATAGGTGTTTGATATATCTTCGTTTTAGTTTATTTTCTTACTTTTCATGAGAATGCCAATACTTTTGAAAACAATTTTCGTTGTGTAACTTTAATAATAAGTTTCTTAACGTAAATTTTTATTTCAATTTCAAAAACAGGCAGAATATATTTAAATTTTATTAGCAATGGAAACTAAAAATAACAATTAATAAATTTTTATATTAATTCGAATGTGTATTATAAGTCAAATTACAATTTAAAAAGCTTTCATACGTTAATAGTCTTAATCCTTCAATATTTTCCAAGAATATTTTCTATGCACTATCACAAATAAATAAAAATGAAACTCAACATTAGAACTAAAATACCCGGATTCTATTTGTTAAAATAACAATTAATTTCCAAAAGTGCTGGCTCACACTGTTCAATTCATAATGCCGGCGAATTCACTCGTGTACGTGTGCTGGACGTAATATTCGCCGTCATATCTAAATTTTTTAATTTTCCATCCAGCATCGTCGGTGTCACACATACAATCACATTTTCACTAATGCTACCATAGCGCTTGATGAGAAATGCCTGACCGTGTACGGACCCCTTTAGCCGTTAAGTCTTGTGTTTTTAGGAGAGAGGGGAAAAGAAATGGCATTCTCTTTTCCCCTCTCTCCTAAAAGCTCAATACTTGACGGCTAAAACTTGAACAGTGTGAACCAGCACAAACTTATTAAAAGTAATTGGTTTTTTACAATGACGGTTTTTGCGCCAATAGAGCTTTGTCAATTTGACGATTTTGACAATTTTTTTTATCAAAAATTTACAACTTTTGACCAATTTTATCTGGCAGCTATGGCGACAAGTGCTTTTTGGTAAACTTAATTCGACGCCTTGAAATCTTTTTTGCAAGCAGTTTAGATATACATGGGTGTAAACAAATAGGTCAGTATGAATGTACATACCGTTAGCTAAAATGCAAAAAGGAGTTTTTGATTGATTATTAAACTACATGTCTTGACAAAATTTTACACTTCTGCGATCAAAAATTTTTTTTTTCATTATTTATTTATTGAATCTTCATATATTAAATATGAACTAACAATAATTAATCAAATCTTAAACTTATACTTTATTTTTGTCCTGCCAATGCTAGACGAAAATTTTTCTCTTCACGGGGTCTGTTCACATATGTAGTTGTTTAGCGGTCTTCTGGCGGATGAGTCCTGCAGTATCTCTTCTCCTTAATCTAGAGTGGCCGCTGTCATTTAAAATATTTCGAGCTAGTGGATTTGGGTGCGACTCAAGCCTTTTTAAATATTTTACTGCACCCAGAGAAAAACTATGTTTATTTATGGTCACCTCCAACAAAACTATTTTTAAAGAAAAATGTAAACATATTATATTAAATTTAACCATATTATTATCACCGACAACCATATTATGGTTAAATGTGTCCTCCATCACGAAGGCGCAACCATATTATGGTTGCCTCCGAACATGTTTTGGTCAATAATAACTAAAATTTGTTTAACACTTGTAATAGCATGTTTGGTTTTCAACCATAGCATTTTGCTCTTGGAGAAGAGGAAAATACTATTGTTAATTTAAAATCAAATTATTGTCATATTTAACCATATCATGTTTAGAGGCAACCAAAATATGTTTGGGGCTTCTTGATGGAGGACTAATTAAACAATAATATGGTTGTCGGTGACCATAATATGGTTAAATTTAAACATAATATGTTTAAAGTTTTGTCAAAAAATAGTTGTGTTGGAGGTGACCATATTTAAACATGTTTTTTCTCTGCGTGTGCATACTTCGTAATATTAGTTTTTACTAATGGCACATTGAGATCCTTGTGGATTTTTGAGTCTTTAACATACCAGGGAGCGACTGTGATTATTCGAAGAAGTTTATTTTGGCGCCATTGAATTTTTTCGATATTTGAGGCCGAGGCAGTGCCCCATAGCTTAATGCCGTAGCACCAGATTGGCTTTAATATAGAGTTGTAAAGTAGAAGTTTGCAATCGAGGCTAAGAACAGAATTTTTCCAATAAGCCAGTTAATTTGAATAGCTTTTAGTTTAATTTGTGTTAGTTTTGCTTCTATATGGCACTTCCATTTTAAACGCCGATCTAGATGAATACCAATATATTTTACATGCGATTGTTGTACACTAATTGATTTTAATAGGGGGACATGACTCCCGACGCAAGGTGAATGTTATATGTACGCATTTTTGCTCATTGACCTTTATGCTCCATTGTTTTAACCACTTTTCCAGTTCAAATATATGATCCTGCAAGTAACGAGATGCTTCATGACAGATTTCGTGTTCGCTTAAAAACGCTATATCATCAGCAAATGTTGAAGTTAGGGTGTGGTTATTTGTTAGCATGTCTGAGGTATATATTAAGTATAACAGTGGGCCCATGATGCTTCCCTGAGGGACCCCAGCTTCAATTGGCTGAGGAGAGCTTAAAAAATCCCCTTATTTAATAATAAACTTTCAAAATGACGCTTTTATTAACAAAAAACAAAGGGACGTAACTACAAGTGTGTTTATTTGATAAATGCAAAACGACATAATTACCCATTTTTTTTCTAACAGAATATAATGAAATGGTTTTCCTTGAAAATTGTTTGAAGAATTCCATGGATGACTTATCAATGCATTTTTTCCTGACCGGAGAAAAAACTCCGTTAAAAATGTTTATAGTTTTCATTTTACAAAGTTTTTTGCTTCTCCTGTAATATTACATTTTTGTTAGTTACGCCTTTTTGCATTTTAGCTAACGATATATGTCTATTGGTTTTTTTAAAAAAAATTTTGATGTTGATGATTTTATAAATATGTATGCGTTTTAATGAGAAAACATGTTTATTTTGTATAGTTCTGTTAAGAACTTGGCCCTTCCTGACGTTGCATGTTGAAACTTAATTGTATGATCGTTGGCGCTAGTGTTAATGTAACGTCAAGCTATTTGCCTTAAAGTGTTTTGTAAACATGTAAACATTCGTTCTCTAAGAACTACTAACTGTTTTTGCTGTTAACTATATCAATTATCTGAGCTATTTGTCAATCTCGAAACATTTCAATTGGTTTTTGTAACAGTTTTTGCTGGTGTCTACTGGCTTCTTCCTCATTTGCACGTACTACTATCTGCTTTAACCCCAGGATTACCGTCTTGGTCTGGCCAGACCAAATTAGTGTTTTGCTTGTAATAAAAAAAAAAAAACAGGGACGTTAATTCTATAAATGATATGTTCTGAATCGAATGAAACTAATTTGGATTCGATTGGAGCAAATAAGTAGGGTTAAATTCCATTTTTGTGTAAAAGTCTATGAAATGATCCTCTTGGTCTAGCCAGACCAATTTTTTTTTTCCTTAAAAGATATTTCAAATATGACAAAATATTAAAAAATCGTTACGTGAATTCTAGAAATGATATGTTCTAAATCGAATGAATCAAGTTTGAATCAAATCAGAAAACTACTGCCCATTATGTACTTAGTTTAATCCAGGGCTGTGGAGTCGTCCGAAAAAAGAACTAACTCCGACTCCGACTCCAAACGCTGAAATTTTTTAAGTACGACTCCGACTCTGACTCCGACTCACGACTCCGACTCCTACTCTAACCGTGATGCGAAATGAATGAGACGTAAAATTATTTCTCTTTTGTGTAGAAACATCTTTATTAAACGAATTATGGGAATCCCCGCGTAATGTGCATAAGAAAAACATGAGTGTTATGGTAGGAATTAAAGGCAGGCCGATAAAGATGTTTCTACACAAAAGAGAAATAATTTTACGTCACAATTTTTCTAATACATACTAGTATTTATGCGCTATAGCAACACTTATTCTGTACAATGTTGAAAATATTTCAGCGTTAATGGTTAAAAAATTCTGATATTAAAATTATTGGCAATTCCTGTCATTAACATTTTTTAGCATGAGTAAATTATTTAAAAAATCACACATCTTTTTTCAACTAGATCAATAAATGAGTATAAGTTTTGCTAATGTAATTTAGACTTTTTCCCGCACGTATAAAAAATATACTTAAATAGTAAAGTACTTGAATCAACTATTTCTCATAAAATAAATTAAAATCTACTTATTCATATTGATCTGCAAAATATTGTATCGCCAATTTCGAAGAATTTTTATATTGGAAAATATTAGAAATTTTTTATATTTTTTATGCCGAAAAATTTTGGAGTCGGAGTTTTGGGTACTGCGACTCCGACTCCGACTCCGGTACAAAAACCTCAACTCCGACTCTTCAACTCCGACTCCGACTCCACAGCCCTGGTTTAATCTAACTACAAAAACCTAACGCCAAACTCGTTTCAGCTGTGGTAGATGCGAAATAGCAATGTGCGAAATGAAAGTCTACATTTTCGATCACTTGCATATGTAATAAAATAATGAAATAATAAAATTATATAATAAATTAGTATAATCTAAAGTAATTAGCATAAGTTCAATAAAAAATATATTGATTTACTTTTTATTTAATTGGGGCTTTGAGCTGTACAAATTGTGGTCTGCCCAGACCAAGAGGAGAACTTAGTGGTACAAAGTTGCCGAGAATCCTAGGGTTAAAAGTTATCTACTGTATTCAGTGCTTAAAGTGCTTTTCTATAAACGCAATCAAAATTTTTATTTTGTTTTTTTTTTACATTCAACAACTCCTTAACTGCTGCTGTTGAAATTGTAGCACATGCTACTTAAATGAAATATAAAAAATACAAGAATAATAAGGCAAGTAAAATAGTTTGTCATGTAACTGGCGTTTCTTTTTTTTTTTAACGTTTTCTACTTGTTGTTATTTCCTTATCCATTTTGATTTCAAGTGCAAAAAACGGCTGAATGCATTCAGTCAGTCAGTTTTTTTTTTAAGTCATAAGTAGTAGTCATTGTTGACTGTGTTCAGTTCATGTTCTTCGGTTAGTTATCTAAGATTGTCATGCTACCTCTTGCTGTTGCTTGAGCTAAAATGACGAATTGGGTTGTGTTGTTGGGTTTTTTTTTTGTTTTGGTATTATTCCCTAGTTAAACTTACACTTGTTAACTTGTTTTTGAAGTACAAGTACATAAATACTTGTTAAGTTTATTGAAAATATTTTTAAACAACATGAGAACTTTCATTGACGATATTCGAAATAAGAAAATCCCTGTTATCTTTTCCTTGACTTATCGGCGATTTGTTATGTACTTGTTTCTGAGAGTACTTGTATCAATTATCGTCAACGTTTTGTAGCCATTGCTTAATAATGCAAAAGGCGCCAAAGTTGATTTGAGTTTCGACTTAAGTTGCCCTTGAAAGTATTTTAATTTTGTTTTATTGTGTAAAAAATAAAGGATAACGGCAGCAAGTTTTATAAATATGTTTCCTTTTAAAAATTTTCTTCTTTGCACAGAAAAAATTCTCGCCCTTTTTTTATTCAATTAAGCTATTTATCTAAAATAATATCAGTTTCAATTAAAAATGTAATCAAGTGAATTATACCCAGCAAAAACTTTACTTACCTGGCAAGATAGCAAGTAATGCTGGACACATATAAGCACTACTTATTTTTCGGCTGAATAACTACTTATTTTTGTTCGAGTTGTCCACAGAATTCAGTACTTACAATGCACTTACTAGAAGTAAAAAAATATCTTGTTATTATTTAACTCCTAGTAAGTTGAATTGTAAGTACTTACAATATACTTACTAGAAGCCAAAAAAAAACTAGTTTTTCTTTAGTTGGCGCTAGTTAATAGACTTAATAAATAGTTATTGAATTCGTTACTAGGAAGTAAATATTCAGTATTGAAAACCACACAACTAATAAGTAGTTATTGAGCTGATTATTAGTAAGCAAATATTCAGTAGTAAAAATAAAAGAAGTAAAAAGTTGTTACATATGTCATTACTAGTAAGTACTTATTGAGGTTTTCAGAATAATGCCAATTGTAATGACAGCTACTAACCAGATAACGTAAGAAATAACCACTACCTATTATTAAAATTCAAAAAGTTTTTCCTGGGTACTTGTACTTATATCAACAAAATGCCTGTAGCAAATGTTGTTAAGTCAAAAAATATTTAATTTTATTTATTTATTTATTTTATTTTATACGCGGCCTGCACAACAAGATTAAATCTTATAATTTACAGTACAGGCACAGATTCCAAAACAAAAATAACATGTTACATTTTTATTTAAAACTAAATTTTTCAAACATAATTAGATAAAAAAAAATTGATAATATTGACATGACAAATACAAATATGTTAAAATATTATGACAAATAAAAGAAACAAAAAAAAAAAAAAAAAAAATAATAAGCTATATAATTTATTAAATGAAATATGTATATAATAATTTTTTAAATTGCGTTGCTTTTCTGACTGTTTGGAAAGCGTGTGGTAATTGGTTCCAGAGACGAATAGCGTTGATAAAAAAATGATGTTCTGAAGCAGTGAGACGATGCATTGGTGTTATTAACCTTCTTCCTCTTCCAGGTCTACCAAACTGAATTTTATCAAAAAGATAACCAGGGCAGCCACTATAGATTATTTTGCTGAATTATTGGCTGAACCTTCTAAGACCGTAGACATATCTTACTGTGTTGTTGTATGCCACATTAAGCCGGCGTGTGCTGTTCACGTCACATTTAGCAAAAAGTTCACATCCATATAGCATAGCTGGAATTATATAAGTCCTGGCCAGTAGCAATCTTATCCACAGTGGTGTAAATGACTGAGTGGACCACAAAGAACGAAGCTTAACATACGTCTGGGCGACAATATTTTTAACATGATCTGACCATGTTAAGTTGCTGTTAAATGTTATTCCCAGATTTTTAGCTGATGCTATTAATTTGTTTACTAAAGCTGGGATCACACGATTGCCGCAATGCACCAATTTTCACACTTTTTAATACCCCAACCGTGTGACTGCACAATCAATTGCCTCATGTACCAATCGAGGGCAATATTGTGCTTACTTTTGCCAATAAAATGCAACCCTGGTGCGGCAATCGTGTGACTACTTGATATGCAAACGCGCGTCAATAAAAATTACAAAAATGTACCAATATTTATTGGTTTCTTGTGCGGCAATTAAACAGCACAATACGCGCCAATATTTGCCTTTTTTTATCAATTTACGAATAAAATAAAAATTAATTTTATCAAAAATAAAAATTGGGAATTTAGCAAGTCATTAATAAATAAATTAATAATAAATTTTGTTTCCCCGAAAATAACTTTTAATATTTATTTTTTTTTAAATTCGTGCAATAGCTGTTCAGGACAATATTAAAGAATATATGTATACAGGAAAACGAAGCAAAATGTATTGAAATTCTTTAAAGCGAATTTATTTTTATATATAAATTATCTCCATTTCTTTATATACATATTTAAAATAGAATTTTAATTTGTTTAATTTTTGGAATTTCATGTATATTACTTAAAAAATTTGTTTGAATATATGATAAAATTTTCTTTTTTTTAATAAACAAGCCAACTAGATCTTCCAAACAAATAAAAAAGCTACCACAACAGCTGTTTTCGCAGTTCGCACAAGTAAGAACAATCGTGTGACTGTGCTGCGGCAATTATTGTACCCATTTCGCTTTGTACCAAATAGCGGCAATTAAATTTGTATAAAACAGGGCAATCGTGTGATTTCAGAATATTTTATTGGGGCAATTTCATTATTGTGCGTCAATAAAGCACAATCAAAATTGTGTCATATTGGTGCATTTGCGGCAATCGTGTGATCCCAGCTTAAGGCACATACTACGTTTATACGTAGCCTATTCGCAAATAAAAATTATTTGCGATTAACTAAATTACTGTTTATATGTCAATTTTCTTACAGAAAATTCTTATTTTTGTGATGCAAAGTGTGGCAATGTTTAAATCTTTTTTGCAAATAGTGTCGTTAATCAGGAATTGTTTTCGTGAGTTAGCTATTCGCAAATAAAAATTTAATTCACTGCTTATGCGGAAATTTTCTCTACTTGCAATATAATTATTTGCGAATAAGCTGTGCGTATAAACGCAGTAACACTTAATTAATTTAATTTGAGGGAAAGGCTTTAGATTGGTTTTGGCGATATCATCGGCGGAACTATGAATGCTTTGCGGCGACAATACAAATTTTTACTATTCTGATTTCGATATTCGGGAGGATATTGGGAATAGAAAACAAAGATCAAATTAGGGGTTTGACGATTATTTGGAAGTAATTTTGAGCATGACCGATAAATTAAATTCACCAATGTCTGGGAATGAGTTATGCGAAGCAGTACTGCGAAACCTAAAACCCGAGATTAGGCACGAGTTATTACATGTTAATATAGCTCAAATATCACATCTAAGACGTAAACATGTACGAATAATTAAAGATTTAAGATTAAATGGTAAAATTAGGAAATCAAATGTCAAGCTGCAAGTGGCTGAGTTGAATTTTGAGGGAGGGTGCTTTAAAACCATGTAAGATAAGGCCATTATGACTTTATTGCTCAATTGAATGGGAAATAAAGCCATAATGGCCTTATTGCCCAATCATTGAGAGGTAAGGTCATATTTAAAATTTTGCGAAATGTGAGATATAGCCATACTTTTTTTTCGCAACTGAGAGATAAAGCCATATTTTAAATTTTAGTATGCGAAGCCAAATTCCAATACTTTTCTTTAGTGTTTCCGGGAAAAGAAACACTAAAGTTGTGACGCACGCAGGAAAACTTTATTCAGCGAAGCCACCTGCCGCGTCCTACTGGAGGAGAAAACACGTAAGCGCGGCCGCAGGCCGCCACGCAGAAAAACTTTAGTATGCGAAGCCAGATTTCGTAAAAGGGAAAATCTATTATTAATCAATGTAAAATGCAAAAGTTCTTCAAAACTGAAATGAGAAATAAAGCCTTTTTATAATATTGCTAATGTGAGCTAAGGCCATGATGGCTTTATCTCCCATTCAAATGAAAAAAGGCCTTATCTCCCTATTGAATGAGAGATAAAGCCATCATGGCCTTATCTCACATGGTTTTAAAGCACCCCCCCGAATTTTGATTCAGAAAAATTTGAATATGATGAGGAAACAGACGTGAACATTTGTGCTAGAAAGAATTCTTCAGTTTGTTGTAATTGTTGCAAGTAGGCCACACGTATACAAATTGTATCAAATAACGGACTATTTTTTGTTATGGATGGGGTTTAAAAGACACCTTCAGACCCAATTGCCAAAATTGTAAAACTCAGGGAAACTTGAAAAAGGATGTCCTGCAACCGAAGAAAAGACATCCAAATTTAATTCGGAAAAATTTAATTATTCAATAGTTGATCATTAGAATAAGAGAATTTTGGGAAAAATGAAGTTAATTTTAATGACAAGAAAGTAAAATTAAATCGTAGTTCCAGTAGAATTAGACAATTTTGGAAATTTTGGAAAAACTTTTAGAAAATTTAGAATTTCATCAATTATAAATAAAGAAGGGAATAATAGGCCATTTATTAATTTGACAATTAATAATACGCTATATTTGGCGTTGTTGGATAGTGGTGCTAACAAGAGCGTTTTTGGTGGTAAGTTCGCGGTTGAGATTCAAAAACATTCAGATTTTAGGAAATGCCGTGTGGCTAATTGTTAATTTTTAGTGATTCCTTCTCTTGAACAGGATATGATTTGTGAAACTGATTTCTGGAACAAATTTAAAATAAAGATTTCTATTTGGTGAGATAGTTTGTAATGATACGAAAACCAATAAAATAACACAAACGGAAATTCGTACGAAAATTAAAATTATTAATTGAACATTTTCCAAATTCTAAAAGAGCTGAAAGAGCAACTTCCATTAAACAACGATATTATCCCATATCTCCGGCTAGGGAGAACATTTTATGTGAGGAAATCAACCGCATGTTGAATTTAAGAGTTATTGAGGAATGCTCAAGTTCTCCAGGGAAAGTTCGGTTCTGCCTGGACAGTAGAAAACTTTAATAACGTAACAATAAAGAACGCATACCCAATACCATATATAGAAGGTCTAATTTCAAGGTATCCTCCAGTTTACATTGTATCCAAAGTGGATTTAAAAGACGTCTTTTGGCAAATAAAACAGGACGAGCTTTCTAAATCAATTTTTATTTTTTTCTGTGTGAGAGTTGTTCTTCGCTCTGGTTCGCTCTTCTCTAGTGAGAGCTAGAGGAATATATTTTCCCAAAAACAGCGGAGGTTAGATAGCTCCAGCTCCTAAAGAAGGGGCGATTATGCGTTCAAATTGTTACCTGAGGGGCTACCCTCTATTGCGATGCGAATACAATTTCGATGCGAAAGCTAAATGCCAACTCGCTTTGCAAAATTGTTTGAAATTTAAGCAATACTGGCAATAAAAATCAAAGATAGCGCAGATTTTCAGTAATGAAATGGCAAAATATTTATGTAAAAAAAAATTTAAATTGGAAAGTTTAAATAAAATAAATAGTGATGATTTGCGAAAAAAAGAAAATAAAAAGATGCGAAAGACAAAGGCGCAAACGCATTAAAGAGTACCAATCACTATATTTGCAACAATTTTCTTTCGCATCGCAATAGAGAGTAGCCCCCCTGGGTGTATTGGCTGCGCATATACACGGGGGCTGTTAGCAAACGCATTGTTTGCCATCCAGTTGTTAAGATCGCTTATGGAGTAGGCCCTAGGGCAGGTATCCATGTACAGGTCTTTTAAATGTTGATTTTATGTTGTATTTAATGGTTTATAACAAGATGCATTAAATCGTTTGTTAGCACTCTGTATATTTGCTTAAATTAAATTTACTAAACTTTGCCTAATTAAGTAAGTCATTAATACCTCCGGTATTTGACATTTAACTGTAATTCCTGTGTTATTTTTTTTGAGAATTAAATAAAATGACACCTTTTTTTTATTTAAAAGGTACTTGTAAAACATTAAAATCTTTTAAAGTGCTTTAGAGTTGATGGAAACGGAAATGCGATTGTTAATATTTGCTTGTTACCGGATAAAATGTATTTGTTGTACGTTTTTTGTTTAATTTTTTTTTATAATGAATTGAAGTGATTGCCGTCTAAAAGGTCAAGCATTTAACACTTTAGTTTTTCTGTGACGATGACTTTTTATCACTATCAACTGTTTTAAAACTATTTACTTGAGCGTTTGATTTTTTTTTTTATTGTCTTCAACTATTTTAGTTACAAGGCTAAACGTAATAAAACAAAGATGGAATACAAAACTAGACAAACAAACTTAAAGATTTCGAAATAATTTCGCGGAAGTAAGCGGCAACTAAAAATAACGAGAGGAAATAAAAAGAAAAATAGTTGCCTTTAAGGTCATGTATTTAAACAACTTTCAATGTTTGTATGTAAATCACAATTAAAATTTTTCTAAATTCGTCCATGCATTTGTTAATATATCCTTTGTACCTTTCAAAAGTTATTTTTACAGACAAGGCGTGTGCGTACGCTATAAAGTAAACATTGGCGATCATAAAAAGAGATCGCGTCGCGTTGCTAAATCTCGCGCCTACCGTTTTTATAACGGCCATCGTTAGTGATTTTTCGTATCTTTGATACTTTGACATTGTAGTGCACGAGTGCAATAAAAGTTTTTTGGATTTTTCTATTTTTTCGCTGGCCTTCCACGCGACCATCTAAATCCATGATTTATTATCTAGCAGCAGCATTTACTAAAAGATCTACCTAAACGGGCGAGTGTTTTGTTACATGCGTGACAATGACAATTTGTACAAAATATTTCGTAGAATTTTTATGATTTCAATTGATTTGGAAGCAAGAAATTTATAATTTTTTTTTCTTTCTTTTGACTGCAATACAAAAAACACGAAACGAAACGGGAGAAGAGCAGGAAAAAAACAAAATATTCGTAAATGGCTCATAAATGCGTCATAAAAATGATAATAAAATCTAAAGCGTGATGATTAAAATGTTGGTGTAGTTATTGCCGTTGTTGCATTAAGGCGAAAACTAAAGGAAGAGTGCTGCAAAAATTGTTTTTGTATTGTATTGACATCTTAAGAGAGTGTGTTTTAGTGAGTGCAGTTTGCGCTGAATTATTGATGACCCTCAATTTTTATCGCTAACTATAATAAAGCAACATGTTGTGAAGAGTGATACAAGCGTAATGCAAATGTAATGAGAGCAAGCGAGAGGGAAGGATACTAAACTCAGGGTCGTGAAGGAAGTGTGGCGAAATGTGAACAATCGATCAGATTTCTTTTCTTTTTTTTTTTTTTTGCTTAATACTTATACGCTAAATGAATACAAAAGAGCTGAATACGCGCATACGAATAATGATCTTAGAAATATGCCGCTGTGAACACATTTCGCGTACAATGATGCTGCAATTATTGAACCTTCTGTATTTTCAAATTTCCATCATTAATAACACAGGCGGAGGTAAATGCAAAGTATTGAGGAATTTATATACAACACAAACAATTTGTGTAAAGCTGACATGGACGTTTTGTATAGCCAACCAAGGTGACGGATTCATCATCGCAATGATGACAACACACAAATGGCAACAACAAAAACATCAACGTTGATAAAATACAAGCATTACAGCTCGTTATTGCGGCTATTAGCGTGTTTCATCGGAATACGCGTGAATTCGTTTGTCAAACAATTTGCTTTAATGCGTTTCTATACATTCGATATTTAGAGAATTTCTGGAATGCACTGCAGGTATTCTCTTTGGTCAATTCAACTTGAACTAAACCAGCACATCAATAGCAACAACAAGAACAAGAACAACAACAACAGCAGCAGCAAGAATTGGGCACAACGATAGCCCAATGCTTAGTGGAATGTGCGGGCATTAACGAACCCAGTAGGATACTAGCGAGGATAAAGATCGTTCATAATTATTCATCTTGGGTGGGGGAAAAAAAGAATGGACAAGACCAACAATTTTCATCTTTCTTCCACCTCTTAAGATTTCATGTTTGTGCCAGGGTGTGTGTTTGCCAATAAAATAGAAGATGTAGCGAACTAGAAACGAAATCAACATGGCCATGCAAAAATAAAGAAGAACGAAATAATGGGCAGAAAAACAACAAGAACAACAAGTAAATTGTAGAACCCGCTGAGTTTGTCAACGCAGATGCTAATCACGACATTAGTCTGAGCACGATACATGCGGTGTTGCTTCGCCAACAAAACTTGGCATTAGCACTACATGATTTCACTCAAATCTTCCTCGAAAACTAAGCCAAATTATTATTTAGCCCAACATCAACACCATCATATCAGCATCATCGTGATCACTAACAACATGTGACATTGTAGCTGGACAAAATTGGCATAAATTTGTTTAGTTAAATTTTCATTTTCGGCTCATTCTGGCAAATGTGTGTTAAATTTTTGAGTTTATACAAACCTTGTCAAATCAAGGTAATTTTTCGCACAATCTTTATTATTGTCATTGTGTGTGTAAAACACAAACACACACACATACACACACCCAACTCTATTTAACCAAGATAAACCTATTTCTGCTTTCAACTTAAAAAAAAAAAACCTTAAAATCTATTAGGCCTTTTTTTTTCCCAATACTGAGTCTGAGGTCATCTTGCAATTATTATTGGCCCTGAAATTTGTTGAGATGATCTCCAACAGTTTTTGGTAATTATGAAAAATTTTCTTGAGCTATTTAAACAATATTTATGGGAAACATAATTATATGGACCTTAATGAACAAACAAAAAAAAAAAAAAAAAATAAGAAAAAAATTAAATTATTTTGGATTCTTTTCTGTTCGCTATTTCTGCCAATGAAACTGAGTTGTCAATTTAAAGCCAAAATAATTTTTGTAAGATTATTTTCGCAGAATGGAGTGTCAACCTTCAATTATGTTATTTGCACTATCTGGAAATTAAGTTATTTCCTTGATGACCTTAGAATATGGTCTAAATGACCAATTATCTGGTCAAGGGTGGAAAAATGACGTTGGCCAAGTTTGTTTGGTTGTTTTGTCGGTGTATTAATTGAGTTCAAAATGAGTGTAAAATTTTCTTAAAAAAACAAGTATTTATAAAAGAATATGATACCCTACACTATAGTATTTAAAAACAAATTTTCGAGAGTGTAGCCTTTTTGGGACCCATGGGCAAGATGTTATGCAGTTAAGATTTATGTACAAATATTATTTAGATATCTTCATCTATATGAGATTTATTTGCATTTAAGTGATTTTAGCAAGAGGGTTTATATGAAATCTATGGTTAATTTTGGACCTACCAGCTTAACATTTTGTCATGATTCTGTCATTTACTATCGTTATTGTTGGCTTTTTTTATGGTAGTCATCGTCCAGACTTACAATTTTTGTAGCTGGAATTTTTAAAAATTCTGCTTTGAAATTGCATTAGTATCGAGTTTATGAAATCATAGTTTGGCAATTGTTGTATTTTTATTTTATCTTGTCTTTCCTCTTCTCCTTTCTATATTTTATATATCGGGTGGTTAAATTTTAGGGCCGATGTTGAATGTGAACCACACCTAAACGTCAAGTTTGTTTCTGCATTTCATTTGACATTTCTCAATTTTAGACTAACTCAATATGAACCATGGAAAGATACACAATCGAGCAACGCATTAAAGTTATTCAGGCTTATTATGAAAATGGGCGTTCAAATCAAAATGCATATCTTGAAAATCATCTTCAGTGATGAGGCACATTTTCACCTCAGTGGATTCGTCAATTAGCAGAATTGCCGCATTTGGGCGAATGATAATCCAAGAGTGATTGTCGAAAAACCAATGCACCAACAAAGAGAGACTGTTTAGTGGGCTCGCGGCATCATCTGGCCGTTTTTTTTTTCCAAAATGAGTCCAGTCAGACAGTTACTGTGAATGGTGTTCGCTATCGTGAGATAATAACGAACTTTTTATGGCCCTATTTGGAAGATATAGATGTGGACGATATGTGGTTTCATCAGGACGGTGCCACTTGCCACACATCAAACGAAACAATAGCTCTTTTGCGCGACATATTCAATGGCCGTGTTATCTCACGTGGTGGCGATGTCAATTGGCCGTCAAGATCATGTGATTTGACACCGTTGGACTTCTTTCTTTGGGGGTTTTTTGAAGGAAAAGGTGTACGTCGTTAAGCCAGCAACAATTCAAGAGCTAAATGATGAGATAATTCGGCACATTAACGGCATAGAACCTCAATTATGCCTCGGAGTCATCGACAATTTGGACCATCGGATGGAAATGACAATAATTTCCTAAATAATTTGTTTTCAACATCGGCCCTTAAAAATTATCCACCCTTTATAATATAATACACCTACAGCCAAGTTCAAGTACAAGAGTACATGAAACTGAGTACCCCTCCCCAATCTTCTTCCCTCTCACCCATAAACTCAAGAATTGCTGCAACAAAAATTGCAAGTCTGGACGCTGACTTAATAATAACCAAGGCCCGGACTTTTATACAGTTAAAATCGAGTTTTATGCTTATAAAGCATGCACTAAAAATAGAAAAATATGGGCTAAAAATTGGAAGAATATGCACAAAAATTTTTGGTAACACATTTAGTAATGATAAAAAAAAGTATTAATATGACTAGAAGAAAAACAAAAATAAACGAAAATAAGGTACAATAAACACAAAAGTAGAAGTTAAAATAAAGCGAAGCACAAGAATATAAGGAAACCCCAAAAGCAAAATAATCATGTAAATTAAGTCACTTGTTCGATAGATCTTTGAACCTACAATTAAAATGAATTAAGAACAATAAGAAAACATTTTATTTATGTATATAAATACATCATTCTTTTTAATATTTTCAAATGCAAAGTTAAGGCAGCTTGGCCTTAAAAAACTTTTAAACATGGAAAATGACCGTTCAACGCGATGGAAGTGATCAATACCTGATCAAATGCTGATAGATCCTTTATGGTGTATTAATTTTCCACTACACTGTTTTCGTAAAAATTTAAATTAAATATGCCAGCAGTTTCTTTTATTGTTTTGAAAGCTTAATTTTTCTAAAAACTTTATCAAAATTTATGTTTAGTTTTTATTTGACCTTATTTAATTTAATAAATGTTTATTTTTATTTAAGCTTGATCTGATCTGTGTCCTGCAACTCTAGTCCTTAATTTATTTTTCGTTGTACCTATATAAACCTTGTCGCAATTTTCATTATCATTTCCATTACAAGGAATCTTGTATATAATGTTTGACATATCCCATTTATTAATTCTATTATAAGTCTTCAATGTGTTGTATTATTTGTTCGTGTCAATGATCTTTGATCCTTTAATCCTTTCCGATATGTTAGATATATACGTTAACGATTTGTATATTCTTGATTCTAATGTCATCCCTGGATTATCGTTACCTCCCTCCTTATATTGATCAATTAATCTATAAATCAGTTTCCTTGGAAAATTGTTGTCCTTTAGTTTATTCCTAGTTTTAATTATGTTCTTCCTATGAAAAATTCTGTCACTAATCGTCAGTACTCTATTAATTAAATTTCTAGCAGTATTTACAATCATTTGTTTACTATGTTTAGAATAAAAGTTTACAATTCTTCCTATTGCTGTTGGCTTTTGATACCAATCTAGTACTAACTTGTTTCCCCTCCTCATTATTAATGTATCTAAAAAAGGTAATTCTGAATTGGACTCCATCTCTAAAGTGAAGTTAATATAACTACTAAATTCATTAAATGTTTCCAATAATTCATTCACACCGCATTCAGAAATAATGCAAAATATATCATCTTTTTTTTTTTTTTTTTTTTTTTTTTTTATTCCTACACTAAATCCCGCTAGCCTACCGGGGCACCCTTCATCTATAGATCTATATATTTTATCATTATTTTTGGTTTTATATCTAATATTTCATTAGATACATCTAGTAATTTCTCCATAACTATATCCGCTATAATTGGAGATGCAGGAGATCCCATTGGAGGTCCTTTCTGTTGTGTATTTATCAAGATTTTTAAAATTACCCTCCACTGCATACATTTTATTTATGGCATTATCAATTTATTTAATTTGCTTTCTCAATGGATTAGATTTCTCTAATTTCACAAGAGTCTCACACATAACTTCATAATTTGAAGACACAAATATTGTCTGAGCTTTTATATTTGATAAATTTGTTTTTTTTTTTAATGAAGCTGCATCACCACCGTTGAATCCTTCTACTACATCCTTGAATTGGTCAAGAATTTCAGCATAATACATAACTGCTTTCAACCGCGTTCCCCACCTGGTTATTATAGGCTGTGGAGGAAGAAATAAATCGAGATACTTCTTTTAATATGCGGCAAATTGCGAGGTGCTTTGCAAATTAAGAAATCAATGAAGCAATGTCATCGCAGCTGTCTCTTATCTCTTCTGCAACACGGTGCACAGTGGTATTTCTTCATACATCTAACTGCAAAAAATAGAAGGAGTGATCCTACAATGATAAAATTGTACACACTTGTTCAATTTTAAGTAGACAAGAAAAATTGAAAAAAATTTTAAAATCCGTCGACTTCTTGGGGTACCTCCCTTGGACCGCCATTTTTCCACGAATATGCTTAGGTCGTAATTCTACATAGAATTTGACGAAATTTGGCACACGTCTATTAGTTGATCCAAGAAAGAGCTCGACTAATATTGGTTTTAATCCGTCGACTTCTAGGGGTACCTCCCTTGGACCGTCAATTTTTTCACTTATTTTTCATTTGAATGTATAGGCCGTAATAAATTTATGCAAGAAATAGTTCTGCTAATTTTAGTTGAAATCCGTCTACTATTAGGGGTACCTCCCTTGGACCCCCATTTTTCGCTTCTTTTTCTTCTCAACGTATGGGCCGCAATTCGCAACGGAATTTGATAAAATTTAGCAGATGTCCATAAGTTGATTTAAAAAAGAGCACTTCAAATTTTGGTTGAAATCCGTCGACTCCTAGGGTACCTCCCTTGGACCCCCATTTTTCCACGTATTTTCTTTTCAATGTATAGGGCACAATTCTCAATAGAATTTGATTAAATTTGGCACACGCCAATTAATTGATAAAAGAAAAAACTAACAATTTTGGTTGAAATGCGTCGTCTTGTATGTAGCCTGAATGAAAAAATTTCGTATTAATATAATTCTCATTGAAAATACTAGTAATATTTAATTAAAGAAATGCTAAAAATTGGTTATTCCCTCCCAGCTCGAATAAAAAATATTCATATAGGTAAATAATATTTAAGCATTTTATTCATCAACTATCATTTCTTTAACTACATAACCAAATTCTAAAATATTCTTATGAGGTTGACGTCTTAAGCTACTAATATATGGATCGGACGACTCAAGCAAACGATGAAAAACATCAGTATTCGTTGCAGTTCTACTGCACTTTCTAGAAAACATTAATCTATAGTTCCTGTAATCTTTTTTACGCGCTTCTTCTGCTTCCTCCGAGAGCATACCATTTGGGAGTACTGCTGCACCTATTATGTCCTTTCCATGAATAAGAATTTTGTGGACAGTAACAGGCAGGTTAAGCCTAAAGGTATGCAAAACTTTTTTATTACAAATACTAGGGTGCAATATTCGTGACTTTTTTTTTTACTAAATTTGGATTTGTTTAAAAGATTGACAAAAGTTTGTGATTTTTTTTGACTAATTCGAAAGAAGAGCCTTTTACGTATCATTTCGTTATACTGAGAGCGCGGAGCTAAACCGAGCTAACTGACTTTTTCTCCAACGAAAACAGCCAATACGGAATTTTTAAGGGCAATTTTGATGCACTCATATCCCCCAAACTATGTACGCAATTACTTTTTCTTTTCCTTCAAATTAAAAACAAGGCTTCGGATTTAAATAAAATCGACACTCAGATTTTTCCGCTCGAAACATCTTCGATATATAAATCTCTGAATTTGAACAAAATTGCCATATATTTCCCTTTCACAACATTAAACTGATTTCAACCGATCTTTTCTAAGAATATATAAACATATATCTTAAAAGAAATGCAGATTGTTTTTTTGCCAGACCCTTCTCTATAAAATAGCATCATTAGATTTTTTAAAAGTAATATTCAAAAAATACTTTTTTTGCAGCAGAAATCCCATAGTGCGGTGTATCGCAAACTAAAACAAATAAAACAAGATTTGTTTTTCAAAACATGCAACAAAACTATGCAATGCCAGCAATTTATGCAAAAATATGCATTTAAAGCATAATATGCAAAAATATGCACTAACAAATCGATGCCATTTTACTTCAAATATCATAATTCTCAAAGTTATTTAGTTTATGTTGATCTCAGACTGACGACAACAAAAAATATGCATTTGCATAAAAATCCCGGCCTTGGTTATTACGAAAAATTACAATAGCAATTAAGTAAGATAAATACAATTTTCCAAATTTATTTAACCATTTTACTTTCATTTTGTTAGAAAAAATATTATTAAAAACTACTATAAACACAAGAAGTGGCATTAAATAACACATCAGCATTCCGAGAACATTTTGTTGTATTTCTTCAAGAAATTGGAGCAATTTAAAAAGAACTAAACCAATTGTAATAAGAGTAATAGAATAAAAATTTAAAATGCCTATTTGTCTGTCAACTAACTGCTTAAGTAGATGCATTTTTTGTTTTGTTTTAAAAGCAGCCTACAAGTCTGAATGAATTTTTTTTTGTTTTAGAAAAATTTCCTAAAAGTTGTTTGAACGTTTCTGGGGAATTTAAAACCATAATATTTACTAAGTGCAGTAAATGATGCTTTGGTTAATTAGTACCAACACAAATTAAATGCAATGTAAACAAAAATTTAAAAATTTTAAAAGTGTTAGAAAAAAAATAAATTTTTTTTCCAAAAACTACATTTCAAGTGTCAGTTTACATGCCAAGAAGGTTTCAAGAGAGAACGGACAGACAGACAGACACTTAAAAATGTTTAGAATTGCATAATTTATGAGTGTTAAATACTGTAAACATTACGGCCAATAAAATTACCGATAATACATTTTAACCAATGAAATTGGATCTGAGGTACAATGATAAATATGAAATGGGCATACGAACCATAAAACCAGATCTCAAAAAGCCACTTGAGAGTAAAACAAGTGTGAATGTTGGTTGGGTGTTTTCGTTTTGTGTGTTATTGTCATCCAACAGCCACTTTGTGTTACGAAAATAAAATCACGAAAAAAAGGACTCCACTAAAACCACTTGAAACACTTGCTGTTAAAAACCAAACATATACTCCTTTCCATATACAGAAGTGGCGTTTAAGGGTTCCAAGGATACTTAAGATTGAGAATATTAAACAACTACAAATTTTTATCTCGTGCAAGAAGATTCGCTAGACTTCATGTTTTTTTGTGGGCTGCACATGTTTGCTGTGATAAATTATCTCAGAGAAACGGGGATAATGAAGGGCGGTTGTCATGGTCATGAGACGTCATGTCTTCCAAAACACATTTTCACACTTTCTTCTTTTCGTTAAACTAATGAAATTTGAATACATTTCAATGAATTACATGCTCAACTGTATTCCACGAATTACACGTTTCAGAAACGAAGATGAAAACAATAAAAAATAATATTTAATTTTTTTTTGATAATTAATCTTTGGTTTTTTTTTAAAGGAAATCATTAACCACGTTTTTTTTGTATTCAAGATCAACAGGAAAAGTTGTTGAAGACGGTGATGGAAATCTTTAACCATCTTATTAAACGTTGTAATTAATTGAAATTCAATTATGAGATAAAATTAATAGTTTCTGCCTCATACCAAAAAAAAAAATCTAAATTCAAACTCTACAGGGGCTTGTGTTACCATTTCTGCTTCTATTCCTTTCCTCCTTTCCAAATGAGCCCAATGCTAAAGATCATTTGATCAACAGGCGGTTTGATGGCCACACGTCAAACATACTGATCATATAGACTTTTTTTTAATTTTGCTAAGAACAAGTCAATGGTAAAAAAAAAAAAAACTTACAACACCTCATTGATCTATTAATGAACTCGCAGGTCGCTGCTGCTAATTGATAATTTCGTCAATATTAATTAAAAATTTGTTTGATGTCAATTAATGGTTTTTCACAGTGTGTCGAAAATGTAAATGATAATGCGTGTGTGGTATCGGCTTTTATCTACGATTTAATTTTGTTTCATTATTTAATACACAGGGAGCAAAACTAAAATCCATCATCAAAACAAAAGTTTTCGGAAACAAAAAAAAAAAAAAAAAATCTTCATTTATCACCCGCAAAAATCTTAAATTTCGTAGATTCGTTTGAATTTGTTTAACGCTTTTAAGTGTCGGTATGATGACAATCATGGTGATGGTGTTTTGATGCTGCAGTTGCTGGTGGTGGCATCATTATTTAGATTATATTAGTGCAGGTTTGTTGTGTGGGTTTTTCTTTTTGTTTTTCATTTACTTTGTTCGTTAGAAATTTGTTTCGTTATTGTTTAACAAAAATCAAAGTAAATGTATGGTAAACAATAATCTCTAAAAAAAAAAAAATCAATTCGTTACAATACATTTTTTTTGTGATTTCTTGTGTTAAAGATAAGAATCTATTTACGAATCTATCTCTATCTGTTACTTATAAAAGAAAACATTCTTTGTTTTCTTAAAAAAAAAAATCACTTGTTTTTTGTTTCACTGTATTAAATGCTGTAATTTTCCAATGAATTGTGGTTGATTGCTCCCACATCTCTAAGCGGGATCTTTAAAATTTAATGATCATATATTAATTATGTATTTCATTGTTAATATAATCTTGTTTTATTGTTAAATTTTTCAGTATTTTATGGAGAAAGAATTTTACTAGAAATGTTTTATATATAAAAATTTTTTCAACAAAATGAAGAATGTCCTAACGGACATGGGATATATAAAGTTCTACTTCAGGGCTTAAAATAGGGTCCACGGGCGCTAAACCTCCATTAGTGTCCGATCGAACGTTCGGGTTCGATTACGTAGTTCGGCAAAAAAGGATGGTTGGCCAAAGTTCGGTGTTCGGCGAAATTTTTACCGAACTTTAACGAACATCGAACTTTTTAATGAAAAATCATAGTTATTATCCACGTGTGTATATGAAAAGAACACGAAAGCACCACATGTAGAAGTCCAAGAAGAACAGGACGAAAATGTTGTTGATAAAGAAAACAAAATATATTTGATTGCATCTTTAAGTCCTCGAATTTCATACACAATATATTTCAATAATATAACTCCCGTCCAGTCCATTTAAAAATCTTAAGGCTCTGACCAGAAATAACCTTTTAGCACCACCAAACAGCGTTGCTGGTGAGCACCTGTTTAGTGGTACTGGACGACTTTATTCACCCAGGAGAAATAATCGACATTGCACAAATGCAGAAAATATGCTTTTTAGGCATTTTAATATTAAATTTTGAGTACTACTATCACACTTGATCAAGAAGAGAGTGCCATCCAAATTGGTAGTGCCAACATTTATAAGAAAGTTATGGCGTTAAAAGCTATTTTCGGGAGTAGTATTTGTATGGGTGCTATGGTCAAATAAGGACCGATATCAATAATATTTGGTTAGACGATTTAGATTGCAATAAATTAAGTTTGGACCAATTTTTAACTCAATACCAACATAAAAAGATGATACATTTTGTTGCATTTATAGTACTTACAATATCGTACGTGACGACCTTTTAAAGCTTACAAATTTTTTATTATACCAATTTAAAAAAAAAAATCCGATAAATATTTTTTTGCAACAATATCTTGCTTTAAACTTTTATTTTGAAACACCTGCGACTGATCAAATACATATGACATAGACAAATTATGTTTTTGCACCACGTACGTGACATTAGAATAGCATCCAAAACAAACCAAAAAATATACCGCTAATAGAACTATTTATTTGGCCATTCCTCGTGGATCTTGTTTATTGGTGTTGGAACATTAATTTTATCGGTATTTAGTCGGCAGAAAAGTGAAAATTGTAGATTGCAGTAACTAAAAATCATAGATGGGGGGTAATGCACTAATTTTGCAGTTTCAACTCACAGTTAGTGATAGTGCAAAATTATTGCAATCATTTTGTTGACGTTGATGATGGATTGAAAATTAGCAGCCTCACTAAACATGAGTGATATCGATGTAAAAAATGTTGCACTCAAAAAAAAAAAAAATTGTTTGATTTAAGAAGAAGCAATCATCAGTTTATTGCAAATTTTTTTTCTTCACTCATTTGAGTGCAACAAAAAATTTTGTACTAAATTTACAAACATGATTAAAGCGAGGAGGTATTCCGTTATTGTCAAAACTTCATCCCAGCAAAAACTTTGCTTACCATATAAGCAGAAAAATAATGAGAACTTGAGGAAAATACTACTTATTTTTCTACTAGAAAAAGTACTTATTTTTGTTCGCAATGTCCCAAAAGTAATCCTTTATAATTTGGCCAATTACAACCTAAAAAATAATAAATATGTAGTTACCAAAAGAGACAAGAAATAAGTACTTTCAAAAAGGTTAAAACACACTAATTAAAATTGTTGAAAAAGTGTACACAATAATAAATTTATCGAAATGTAAGAAAACATTTAATAAAGAGTGTTTTGGCTGCACAAAATCATTTATAGCTCTAACACTGTAATAAGAATGTGTGTATTAATATATGTAAATATACGGGCCGGGCATGTCACAGAAAGCTTCTTCAGAAAACGAAAATCGATAAATTTTCTCGGAATGAAATCACTTTTAATTTTTCGATCAAAAATAGTTTTTGTTTTGGTTTGCACAATATGGCCACATTTTACTTAAATATAACAAAATTAAATTTTGTCGGAATTACGAAAATCGATCAAAGTCTGAAGAAGGTAAAACAAAATCAATCGAAATGACAATACGGATTCAAAACTATTCCGAACAATTTCTGTGACAGGCCTGATTATGTTGTTCAAAAAAAACATCGTTTACATTAGATCGATATCACTGCTAGTATTCTAATAACAAAAATATATTGTGGGGGTAATTTTGAAACATATTTATGTACATATATATTTACATACATATTATTGATTTTTGGATTTCCCATGTATTTCACATTGAAATTATTCTTAAAATTTACCGTATATCTACCCTATATCTAACAAATATTAATAGAATATATTGCAAATTGATTTATGTACTAATAACTTATTTAAATCATATATTCATAATATATTAAAGTATTCTTTAGTTATGTATAATTATGACTAATTTAAGATATAATAAGAAAGTTATTATTTAATATATAACTAATAATGCAAAAAGTGGCGAATACAGCTACAAAGTAATGAATTTAGGAAGTCATTGAAAGTAGCAATGTAAGTTAAGTTTTTGCTGGGATGTTGTTAATTTCTCTTGCTTATGCATACATCAAAACCCACACTGAACCAAAAGGTGTTCATAATATTAACGAACAACGTTTTTTAAAATACTCAATTATACTCTGAAATAATTTTAACAATCAAATAATTTAGTCCGAAGTTTAATAAGTTTTAAACGGTTCTCATACGCAGACAACATGATATTTAGACTTCAATGTAGTATTCGGAGAGGAAATAGAAGGAACTGCTTTCGTACGGATTCAGATTTTTTCAAATGCGACTCATACTGATATCCCAGACGACCGAGGCATATTTCAGAGCATTTAAATATATAATTGGGATCACCAAAGTTCTTTCCCCAGCGTTTGATACGCCCTAGGACTCCTTTGTCCTATGACACCTTTGTCCTAGGGTTGACAGTTTTTTTTAAGAAATCGTTTGAAAAATAAAAAACAAAAAAATTATTAAAACGAACGATATTTTGGCCTTAGGAACGCCATCCTCGCGAATTAATATGAAAATTTATAATACAAATGTTACTCAACATGAAAACTAAAATTTCCAGATGCAATTTATTTTATAATTAAAAATATATTTTTATTGCTTAAACCATAGATGGGGTTAGTGCACTCATTTTGCAGTTTCAACTCACAGTTAGTGATAATGCAAAATTAATGCAATCATTTTGTTAATGTTGAGTAATGAATTGAAAATTAGCAGCCTCACTAAACATGAGCGATAGTGATGCTAAAAAATGTTGCATTAAAAAAAATAGTTTGATTTAAGAAAAAGCAATCATCAGTTTATTGCAACTTTTTTGCTCTTCACTCATTTGAGTGCAACTTAAAATTTTGCACTAAATTTACAAACAAAAAACTTGAGATATTCCGTGATTGTCAAATTATTGACATGTTGCCTAATTTCCTCTCTTATGCATATCATAACAAGAATCAAAAATAATGCTCCTACAAAATAAAATTTTTAAAATTTATTTAGTGAGAGTTTGTTTATATGCAGCTTTTTTGATTATAAGTACAAATTTTGCGCTATTTGAATTGAGTGCAGATTTTATGCATTTAATCACCGTTAAGTAGTAATAGTGAAAAAAATACCAATCATTACTAAAGCTGGTCAAAAATAGCGCAAACTAATTTTTTTGCAATTTTATTTAGTGATAGTGCAATGCCGACTTAAATTAACATTAAGTGCACTACCCCCAACTATGCTAAAAATGAATCAAAGAGATAGTCAGCCTTAACATCTATTTTTGGCTCCTTAAAATTGCAATAAGCTGTAAAATACTTTACAGTAAATTTTGACCGTTTTCTTACTTTCTAACATATTTAAAAAGGAGTTTCAAGGGTTTTTATTTTTTGAGTCGTGATTGACATTCTCATGGAAATGCCCATATGTATATATAAGATATAGATAGATAAATTAAAATGCGTTTGTTTGTATGTTTGTTGTTTTCAAACTGCTGAACCGATTCTCCTGAAATTTTCTTAGTAATTTCTTGATTGCCCGGCGCTTAACATTGGCTGTTATAGATTTTTTAAATTTCTTAATTCGACATTAAAAATTTAAAAAATTTATAATATTTCCAAGATTTGATTTCTTTTTAACCAAGGCGAATTCCTACAAGATGACCTTGGCTTGCTGTATGAGCAACATGTGTCAAAGTGGTATACCGTTCTGGGGAATCTTCCATAAATTCTATAGTTTTCACAAAGAATTATGAAATTGAAAACGTCTTTAAATTATTACATTTCAAAACACACAATTTTAAAGTAAAAACAAAATACAACATTTGTTTGCATTTCTTACTACAGTATTGTATTATTTTGACACAACGTTACAGTATTTCACAGTGTTGTAACCGTTTTCAAAATAAGACCACCTTGTATTAACTCGCCTTGTTTTTAACGATTTATTTCTACACATTAAAAGTTTATTAAGTGATAAAAAGTGACTTTGATTCATTTTATAATACAAATACCATAAAATCGAAATCTTTATATTGAAAATCTAACAAAAAAATACTACGTTCTTGTTTTTTTTTCTGGGCCCAGAAAACAAATTACATTGGACAAATTAAGCGTGATTTACGTCGTTTTGAAAATAAAGCAATTTATTTATTAACGATTTAATACAAATAAAACACAGGGCGGCAAAAATGAAACAATGAAAAATGAAGGTCCTAAAATCGGCATAAATACAAACACTTTGACACATAAAAGCTCTACAAGAGTGTACATATTAAGTTTATGACTCTCTATTTACGCCATATTTAAACATTATCACAAGTAATAAAATAAGAAAAATAAAAAAATGACAGTATACAACAGTGGCAATCACACAGTGGGGCCAAGTGAAAAGGAATTATAAATAAAAATGGGGAGGAGTAACGTAAAATTAAAAGAAGATACGTTTTTAGATTTTATAATTCTGTTGTTGCTTTCTACAGAAATTCATATTGTTTTTTTTTAAATGCTCAACGCCACAGAATATGAAGTGTTTAAAATTTCAAGATTCAAAATGAATTCCTATTGAAATAAACAACAAAATTCTAAAATATTTTTGAGTTTGTTTTTGCGTTCAATGAAATTTTTGGCGTTGCGTTGCGTTTTACACAATTAAACCTTAAATATTAAAATTTTTCATATGCAAATTCATATTCACATATAACAAATAAAAAAAAAAAAACAAATTGTAAGAACAAATATGTATTTAAAATCAAGTTGTATTAGATTTTTTATATTAAAGGTTGAATGTATTTTATTATGAATTAATTAAGAATTTCGTTAATCAACTCAAAAAACAAGTGTATAATGTATAATGTATCAGATTATATGACAACCACTACTTAACTAGTACATCTATGTAATGCAAAAGGTATGAAGTAGTCATTGTAAAGTAAGTTGTTCAGTAATTTCAAGTCATTACCTAGTTTTTGCTGGGTACGTATTAAAAGCATGAAGAGGGACTACTGTCTACTTTAGCATGCGGTCGAAAAAAGGAAAAAAAACGCATAGTGTGGACCGACCTTCAACTTAAGAATTAAAAGAAACAATTTTAATTTCTGTTTTATTTTTGCTATTAACTATTTATACTAATGCAAAAAATTAGCATTGAAAATGAAATTGTTTGTTCAATAAAACCATAAAAAAATATCGGCGTATCGACAGTAAAATATCGCCGATACCGATGTATCGGCAAACTTGATACATCGGTATCGGTATCGGTATGTCGGCTACATCCCTCATTTAAACCATAACTCAAAAATAAAATCAGTTTTAATTAAAAATTGAATCAAGTGAATTAAACGTTTACTTATAAAAACAACATTACCACTAGAGTTTGTTCCCGGGATTTTCAATTGTTTTTAATTCCCGCTTTAAATTTTAAAGAAAATCTTTTTTAAAAACTTTGGTAAATCTATTTCGGACTAGTGTCGTTTGTTGTTTTATTCCACTTAATTTCACCACAATATTTAAATTTGCTACAGTTTAAGCTAATTTTTGAGAATGGGCTTTAAAAAGCGCCTATGATAAATTATAGACTTATACTCACAAAATTTTATTTCTTGTCCTAGCAAACTGAAGTGTAAGGTTAAGGTCGTAGTAAAGTGTTTTCCTAGATTGTGTTCTATATGCGGCATTTCAAGTGATTTTGAGTATAATGAAAGTTAAAAGTTGTTGCGGTATAAAATTAATTTGTTGAAATTTAATGACAATAGGTGCATTTCGGCACAAATTCATGTTAGTTTTTGTTGAGTTTTAGTGAGGTAGTTCCATATTTGGGTGCATAACGCTTTGCATACTGAAGCGATTCTGCAGGAATTCAAACCCAAACAGCCTAGAAGATAAATCCAAATGGATAAATAGAATTAATGAGGGACTAATTATACAAATACTTTATGGGACCTTCGATGAATATTAAAAAAATATTCACATGGAATGACAAACTTAGTATACCTTTATACGCCATTTCTGATTAAGAGTTATAAAACTGTATAAAATATGTTATTAAATATAATAAGTAAAGAAAAGTTCTTCTTCCTGCTCAATTTGTTGAACGGTAAATATGTTTTAGAATCCCTTCTTCGTAATGTTGAGCTTTCAGCTCCTAATCGCCCGCCCAGAAATTTTATTCCCCTGATGCTAGGAATACAACTGGGTCGTACGTCGTAAGATCGTTGGACGCAACGCCGTAAATTTCTACAAACACTCTCTATTTTCGCACAATTCCATCGTAGACGTACTTTGTGTTCCTTTGAAAATAATATTAGAAAAATCGAAATTTATTGAAATTGTTGATAGTTTTTTAGAATTAGGTCTATGTCGACGTACCATGTAGTACGCTTTTACGTTTGCGCCAACTATTGTGTGCCTTTGTATAAAATATCACAAGTTTTTATTTGACAACGCATCTTCCTTCGATAAGACTTTAATACTTTCATTCTAATTATGCAAATGAGCTCTGATTTTGACAGAGCACCTGAGCACCGCGTCAAATTGAGGTTTATGGATTGTTTTGAACACTTTCTTGAGCAGCAGTAATGTTTTCAGTCGATCTTGCAGTACGTTGTGGTCCATGCTTGGGCCTATCACCTACAGACCAGAGATCAGCAATGAATCGCTTTTTCGCTACTCATACTGACTCATGAAATTTTAAGTATAAGTGAGTAGAACTCATTTAAACTCAACTACTCTGATTCACTCATACTCAAACATTTAAAAATGACCTCAATTTGATTTGTAATTTCAGGAAAATACTGGTAATACTCACATTGATTCAGCTCATTTAACTCATCCAAGTATATTTACAAGTTTAGTCATTTAACAGTTTCTTACTGGTATAAAATGTATCAAAATATAAAAAAGCATAAAATTGTAAGTTTATACAGAAACATTTTGGGGAAATTACATTTTTTTATTATTATTGATATTTATGCACATTGAGAGTTGTTGAATCTAAATCAACCACTACATAAATGTTCTAATGTGCTGTTTTCACAACACGAGTGCTTGAACGAGTAGTAACATTTATATGAAAAGTACTCAAAAAGCACTTTTACTACACGTTCAAGCACTTGTGTTGTGAAAACAGCACATAAGTATGAGTACGATGAGTAAAATCAAACTTCTGAGTGAATATGAGTTTCGATCGAATTACAATAAGTATGAGTGCGTATAAGTACAAGAAATTATGAGTCATGATTCGGCTCTACTCACTTTTTCACTACTCATTGCTGATCTCTGCTACAGACCCTCTTTCTTCGAAATCATTCACTGCACGATAAATAGTGCGTTTTGTTGGCACGTTGTTTCTTCAAAAAATTTCACGTAACTTTCGAATATTTTTCCATAATAAATTTTCCACATGTCTTCTTCACGACTGCCAAATATGAACTGTCAAGACTAATGTTTACCAAAATGGCGGCAAAACAAAGTAGTATGCCTTCCCGGCGGAGACCGTGTATAATAGATACTTGATTAAATTATTTTAAGCGTAATAGCCAGTAAGAAATAAATTAAAAAAACATTTTGGACGGGGATCCCGGGAATTTGATTTTTAATTCCCGCTTTCCCGGGAATCCAAAAAGTGCGGGAATAAAAAATCTCTAATTTACCACAGAAAATTTTATTAATATCAGAAAATTATCAAAGTTGTTTTTGGAAATACAATTATTTATTAAAAGATTTTATTTCTTGTGCTTAATTCCATCTTTAGTCTTATTTTCTGATATTTTTGGCTTTTCTAAAATTTTTTGGGAAAAACGTTTCCTGATGATCTGGCCTAAGCAACCAGTGAAATGCGCATAGAAACAGCTTGTCCTCCAACAACAAATTTTCAGTTGTTTTATCAAGAATAAAAATAGGGAATTAAGCACAACAAAAAAAAATCTTTTAAATATTTAATTGTTACCATTAATTTGTTTACTGGTGCAAAATTAATAAATCTTTTAATTAATATCACAATTTTTTTTATTGAAATCAATTTTAATTTTTTTCTGTGTAGTAAAATGTAGTTGATTTTTGTAAGTAAAAAGTAGGAGGAGCTGAGTGGCTTCTTAATGAGACCAGAGAGATGTTTGAACCCTTTTCAACTAACCAAAAATAAGCAACCAACTAACTATCAAACAAATTAAAGGCTTAAATTCATGATATGAAACTTATGCGCAAAGGTAAAGGATTAAATTAATGATTTTCAAAAATGTTGAAACCCTTTTTCAAAACACTGAACATTTAAATTTAAGTGGAACAATTTATTTCTTTTCCAGTGCAAAGCATTTGCTCTGCTTTAATTTCAACTCAATTCGTTTTGTGCACGAATTAGGCCCTCCTTTTGGGAAGATAAACCAAAATGTTCTCTATTTATACTAATGAAACGCCTTCTCTCAAAATATTGCCAAAATCTGTAGCTAATCCTTTTACTTTTTTCACAATTCTTCTTATGACTTTGCCACCTTGCTTTACCTAGAAAAATGTTAAGTAGAGTTGAGAGCAGTCAGTCCAGTTGAAAGGGATGAATTGTAGGCAAACGACTAGTGAAAATGTCCTTTTCAACCCGTACAACTGCAGCAGTTTTGTTTTATTATCCTCATTTGTTTAAGTTCAATTTGAATAAGTCATTTTCCGGCATGACTTCTAGATTTCTTTGTTCCTGTCTTTAATAATAACAACAACAACAACAACAAGAAGCAGGTATATGAAATCTGCCATAAAAATAGTTTTGGCAAAATCCATTTTTAAATCCTTTTAAGACTTTTATTGCACAGGCTTGCTCGAATATAATCTACAGAGACAATCCTTTAATGTTTAAGGTAAAGGGTACACCTCTTTTTCTAGCCCGAAAATATAACCCACCCCACTTCTTTAAACTCATGCTAATATTGTGCTTTACACATACCAACAAACAATTTTGTATCTGTTTGTTTACTCAATTTTACCTATTAAAGGCTATAAAAATAAAAACTCGCGTATCTAAAGCCGCCTTTAAAGGAAATTCGTTCGTTAAAGGTCATCTGTATAAATTGTTTCTGGGCAAATATCAAATTAACTACTGAGTTTGAAGCATTTTGCACACATTTAACCTTGACTTTATGTATGATGACATTTATGGCGGATAAAGATTGTGTTTTATTGTAATTTTTTTTTCGTAACCTTTTGGATTTTTGTCTGATGATGTTGTCATTTCGATTTTAGAGCATTTTATAACCGTTTAGTTTGTTTGAATTTTTCTTGATTTTTTCCCCGAAATTCAATTCTTTAATTCAATATTTTCAAAATTAGGTAAACAATTTTTTCTTTTTTTCTCTTGGCATTGACAAAAATTGTCTACTGCTTTTACTTTACTTGAGTTGTAATAGTTTGGAAAAACTAACATATTTTGTAATTGATATAAGACCTTGAAAGAAAGTTAAACTGAAATATAAAATTTTAAGTTTTTCTGTATGAGATATTGAGAAAAAAGCGTTTAAATTCTTCAAGGAAGAGAGAAGTATTTGGGATAAGGTTTTTTACGGTGGCCATTCTTTCATTATTATACTGAAAACTCCTCGGGGCTAATTCTGGCAGTAGCGATCGAATACTTTTTCGATACGAAAGCAATTTTATTTCCAATTCTTTCATTCGATACTAAACGAATCGAAATTATTTTTTTTAGTGGTGTGAAAACTCAAATAAATGCTGTACAACATGGAAAATAATTTCGATTCGTGGAAAATAATTTCGATCAGTAGTGACTGAAAGAATTAAAAAATAAAATTCCTTTCGAATTTCAAAAAGTTTTTAATCACGGCTATTTTCAATCACGGGTATTTACTAAAACTTTTTTTTGATTAAACCAAATGTTATTTAAAAAAATTTTTTTTTTCCATTTTTTTCAATTTATTCAATTAATATTTATTCAATTATTTGTGCATGTTCCCAAATGGGAACATTGGGCGCTAATGGCTTAAAAGTTACAAATAAAATTGAAATCATGTACTAACCTAAAGTACCGACCAATAATAATGAAGACCTTCAGCCCATTGTAGTAAAACATACTAGAGACTCTGACGGAAATCGAACCCGCAACCTTCGTACTGAGAGACTAGCTCAATACCAACTAGGGCTTCCAATTGCCTGGACTTTTTCCATATCCGGGAGCACAGACAAATTGTAACTTTATTCCCGGGAAACTTTTTGTAAAGTATAATAAGAGAACAATTTAATATAACTTAATCAATTATGGACATCTATGGTAATTTAAGAAGCAAGCAAACCTTTAAAAAGTTATTATAGGGGCTTTTAGAGGATTTAGATTATGCCAATGACATATGCCTGCTTAGTCACACTTTGCATGGCAAAGATATTCAAGTTCAGCGAATCAGCATAATTTGTAGGGCTAAAAATAAATCTAGGGCAATAAGGAAAGAGTGCTTAAGTCTATTTTTTTAAGTTTTGCAGGAAAGCAATTTTTAACTGTCTAGGTTATTTTTTTATCAACTTTGGTACAATTGAAACTCTATTGGTACACCGCACAGTGTGACTTTTGTAACTTTTAGGATGCCAAAAGTCGTAACAGTCAAATAAAAGTAGATATGGCAATGAAATTTAGCAATAATAATAATGAGATCGATATAGCATTGGACACAAAAAATTGGAGTGGTCCGCCCACTTTTTGGCCACCCCCCATATAAGGTGTATTTTCAAAATACCATAATTTGTAATTTAATAGTACTTATTATGGCGGAAAGAAATAAAAATAATTTTAATTTCACTAAATTTTTAGATACACACAAATGCCTTCAATTAGTATTTGTTTTGAGATGATTAATATATATTTTTGAAAACAAATTTAAATTTCATATTAAAGAAAAGCAATCTGGAAATAAAAATAATTACTCCGAGCCAATATCATTTCCATATTCCGGTACGGATAATAAGCTAATAACTTACTTTGGTAATGTTCGTCGCTTTGTCTTAGTCGCTTTCCGCAAGCTGCATATAAAGGTGTCTGACGATATGAGTAATCTGTGCAACAAATCCAAAATACTTTCAATTCTAGATGTTTTTCAAAATATCGCAGAAAGGAACAAAAAGAAGCAAAATCTTATTGTTGAATCTGAAACTAGATATATAAACCTTCAATCTCCATATAATCACTTAACAGAATTCAACAGAATCATGCAAGTTTTTCTCTATCGAAAAACAAACATTTTGGAAATCACTAAATTTTTAGTGATTGCATATTTTCATTGATTCAAAATTAAAATAATAACGTTAAAGCTTCAGAAACTTACCAGTCTTTATAGAAAAGGTTCCAACTTAATTAAAGCAAAAAGACTTTTGTAAAAATATTTTGCCAAACAAAAGTAATTCCACCGCAAAGCTCAACAAAAAATTAATACTATAAACATATTTACTACACTTGTCACAGTGACACAAGTTTGATAGCTGTTATCATGTAATTGTTGTTTTTTTTATTTATTTTGAGTACATATTCGTAATAGTTGTACATTTTACTATTACATAGCCTAAAATTATTAAAATCGGAGAACAATTGTTTTTTCTTTTGGCATCCTAAAAGTAACAAAAGTCACACCGTGCACCGGTACAATTACATCTTTTTTGGAACAATTTTAAAAATATTCCCACGAAGACTTATCATTTCTTTGAGGTGGATAATTCACTTTTCTTTTCAATAATACAATTTCTAATAACATATGCTAAGCCCTGACCAGAACTACCAAAAGTTGCATTTATTGTACTAACATATTAGGTGCATACATGAATCGTATCGCTGTATGGAGACTTTGATCAATTGACAATTGACTGTCCACCAAGCGTCTACATTTGTTCTGCCTTTAAGAAAAAAAGTGCACGCAGAGAAAAAACATGTTTAAAAATGGTAACCTCCAACAAAACTATATTTAAAGAACATTTTTAAACTAATTTAACCATATTATTGTCACCGACAACCATATTATTGTTAAATTGGTCCTCCATCAAGAAGCCACAACCATATTATGATTGTCTTTAAACATGGGCGCTAGGTAAACGCTTTAAATGAATCACCCAGTGGTTAATATCCACCATGAGATGAGGTCGTATGGCAGGTGCTCATGTAAATCTGTTTCCACATTTTTAAACGCACTTAAATTGAAATATTTAATTCTTATGTAAAATCCACAATCTTGCACGAATGCAAGACAGGGAATATGGCGCCACGCGTACACTGTAAAATGTCTTAAAGTCTGTGCAAAGTGGATAGGAACAGACTTCAAAAGCCAGAAAAAGACTATGGATTGGAAACTGCAGGGGAGCAGGTGGGTTGGTAGACTAGCACACGCCCAGAACTGTCAAATAACAAATGATTTTCGAGGCTGAGAATGAAACAGTTTTGCCAGAAGATTTTTGAAAAATACCTACACGTTGAAAAAAATTTCCCTACAAAAATCCCTATCATCCAAATCGAAGAAAAAACAACAGTTATAAAAAACAGTAAAGCTTTAAAAACAAAAATAAGTAATAAAACTAAAGAAAAATTTTATGGACTTTTGATTAAATTCAATGAAAAAGACAAGAAGTTTTTTAAAAATAAATTTGTATAGTTCTTTTGAACTAAATCTTTAAATGATAATTTTAATTTATTTTAGGTACAAAAGCAACAGGTTATATAATAAATAATGTATGTATATTTTTTGCACTAAATTTTCTAAATTGACTATAAGTGTATTCGAAATTAATGCAACCTCTTCCACTATTTTGTGGAAATTATCTTTTAATACAAATTAAACTTAAAGATGTGTGGCTCAATTTGTTTCGCTTTTTGGAGGTCTCTCTGTATCGGCATTTGCCGCAAATAAAATCCGTGCCAGTTTCGATATATTTGGAAATACAACCTCGTCTTTCTAATTTTTCCTTTTTACTATTTTTATCCAAAACTGTTCCAAATCCATTTTTTCAAAAAATACTAAATTCATGACTTCACATATTAATTTCAAAATTTCAGAAAAATTAATTATATGCGATTGTTTTCCACTCTTACATGGGATCATTGCAGCTTAAGTTAAATTGCTTAGTCCAAAAACATTTTCTGGAGTTAAATAGTAAATCATTATTAAAAATACATTGCACAGTGTAAGATTTTGCTAATCTGGCTGGATAAAAGTCATTTTTTTGAGTTGAAATTTGAGTAAATATATTTATCAAATATGAAAGAGCACTTGTTATAAAATAAGAAAATGCAAAAACTTTGCCTAATTTGACAACAATAACAATATCACGTTATTTTAAACTTGAATATTTTTGAGTGAATTAAAAACAACAAAAACACATGAAATTGCTCATTTTTAAAAGGAATGGAATTTTTAACGATTCTTTTTTAATTGTGAAGCTGAACTTATTCGCTGTTAATATCATGAAAATTTATTTTTCGAACTGGAAAATTCTTTTAGTGCTATTTCATTTTAACAATTACTCTTTTCGTTAAGTTGAGAAAAAAAAAAACTAAATTCTTTAATCGATAAATTCTTTTCTTCATAACGCTTCAACACCAAATTAGTTTTAAACGAACGTCTGATAAAAAAAAAAAAACAAATAATGAGTGATAATACCACATACCACGAAGTTTTTGATATATCCCAGGAAAAACTTTTTGAATTTTGATAATAGGTCGTAGTTATTTCATACGTTACCTGTGCCCATGTTCTGTAACTCCTGCGGCGTGAAACTTTTCGATTGAAATGTGAGAAATGAAACTGCCATAAATTGAAACAAACAGCTGTCTTTAAAAAATTATTTTCGGGAATGAAATATTTATTATTAATTAGTTCATTTATTAATGATGTGCTAATAATCCCAATTTTTGAATGAAAATACTGAAATTTATTGTTGTGGGAAAGCTAGTTTATATGGGCATTTCGCTGGTTGCTTAGGCCAGCTCGTCAGGAAACTTTTTCCAAATACTTTAGAAAAGCTAAAAATATTATACAAGTAAGACCATAAAGTGAATAAGAATTTTAAAACACTCAGGTCTTGCATGTAACAATATCAAAGCTTCAACAAAGACACAACAATAAACCGTAAATTCTTCTTCCTTACATTCCCCTACAATTGGCTGGGTTTTTTCCAACACGAATTGTAGTTGTAAGAGGATAGAAAGAAAAAAACAAAATTAAAAAAATTTCTTTCTCACTTAACTGCGTCTGTAACATTTTTGGTGAGTAATAACTGTCACGTATGGAAATTTCTCGCCAATATACTGAAAAAGTGTGTCTGCAAAATTTTTGTGAGAAAGTTCCCGCTTTGAAGTGTCAAATAAACTCACGAATAAAAACGGGGTAAGAAAAAATTTTAACACTATAAAATAAATTAAAAATGCAAAATTCAATGAATATTAACTCGGAAGAGATAAGTATTTTGTTCTTCGCAGATTTTTTTGTTGTTTAATTATTTTGTTTTTAACATTTTTGAAAAATATACGAATGTTTTCAAACCAATTTTGTAATCAACAAACATTAAAGTCGCACTTTAAATTTTTTGCAATAGCCGACGGTTGTATTTTCGCCGCCGTCCTTGAAAATTTTACAATTTTAGTCAAGTTTGGTCGCCGTCAACGATATGTTTGACTGGCGTTTTCAACATCTGCAATTTTATATCGGCTTCGAATGGAATATTATGACATTTATAACGTAACGACGTAATCTATTTTGATAGTTTTCGACATGAGTTACAGACACACGTTTTTCTCACTTTTCGAGAAACGATGGAATATTTTGATTCACATCTTTTCGATGCGAGAAGTTCTCACCAAAGTTACAGAACATGGGTACTGGTAAGTAGTCGCCATTACAATTGTCATTATTCTGAATACCTCAATAAGTACTTGCTAGTAATGACCTCAGTAAGTACTTTTCACTACTATTATTTTCAGTTATGAATATTTTCTTACTAATAATTAGCTAAATAACTACTTATTAGTTGTCTTGTTTTCAGTACTGAATATTTACTTACTGGCAACTGGCTCTATAACTACTTATTAGGTCTATTAACGAGCGCCAATTAAATAAAAACTCGTTATTTTTTGGCTTCTAGTAAGTATATTGTAAGTACTTACAATTCAACTTACTGGTAGTCAAATAATAACTAGATATTTTGTAACTTCTATTAAGTGTATTGTAACTACTGAATTCTGTGGACAACTCGAACAAAAATAAGTAGTTATTCAGCCGAAAAATAGGTAGTGCTTATATTTCTCCAATGTTACTTGCTAACTTACCAGGTAAGTAAAGTTTTTGCTGGGATGGTTTAAAACACCCGAAAATAAAAGGTTTGACCGTTCCGTAAACAATATTTGTGGAATCACTGATGAAGTACTACATTTATTGCAATCTCCAGAAATACCAGAAGAAAGCCATTAACATTTAACATTTTATTCTTACAATAATTAGTATTGTGGTTTTTTTTATTAAACTGTTAATGGTTTATAATCCAAATTTAGATATTTTTAATCAGGCTTAAGTTCATTGAATTTAATTTTCATTAAATTATTTTTATAAAGACAGGAATTTTACAACATGAAATCAATTAAAATTTTTATTGATAATTTTTCACTCTTGCCTGCGCTGAGATTTGAACCCAGGCGTTCACGGACAGGTTGCCCAGACTAGTTTCGATTGTAACCACACAATCTCGTCGGTGGGGTTTGCCGTTTTACTCACTCGGCTATTGAAGCCGAATGACGTCAATAGTCAAACATCAATCTTTAAACCAAATGGTATTACATCTTGGTAGATCGAAATTTGCTTTTGAATGAATGATTATCTATTTTAATTGATTTACATGTTCTTCCTAACTTCTGTTTTTTAGTACTTTTTGTCAAGAATTCTTCTTGAAATCCAAAGTACATTTTTGTTTTTCATGTTTTTGTCTTTCTTTTTTCTTGTTGACCTTTTTCAGCGCAACTTGAAGGGTTCAAATCTCAGCGCAGTCAAGAATGAAAAATTATCAATAAAAATTTTAATTAATTTCATGTTGTAAAATTCCTGTCTTTATAAAAATAATTTAATGAAAATTAAATTCAATGAACTTAAGCCTAATTAAAAATATCTAAATGTTATTCTTACTTTAATTTTTATGTACATATGCATATGTATATATATATATTTCATAAAATATATTCTTATTTTAAAATGAATTAAAAAAAATTAAACACTTATTATTACTTCTACCTCTTTATTATTTATTTTAAACATTCATGCATACTCGCCGCTTTTTTACGTTTTGATTATCCAACGCAAATAATATCAGATATAAATTTTTGCAGTTATATGGGAGGTGGGCGTGGCAGTGATCCAATTTTGCCCATATTTTGACAATGGTACATAGTAGCCTAGTAACACCTTGTACCAAAATAAATAAGTCTAGTTTAATTTTTTTCCAAGATATTTAATTTTGTCTCCCTAGAATGGCTAAATCTTACACTGTACATTGCTTAGCATTTATTTCGTATTAAATGCAATATGAGCAAAAATACCTACATTTTGGCGAATATACAAACTTTGGCAACACTGGAATGAAATTAAGTCAAACATCGAGTATAAATTGGAACAATTTTGTTATGGCCCTTGTTATGTTTCTTGGAGAAGTAAAAAATATATGTTCCAAATATAAGAGTCCAGAAAAAAATAGCAGATCCTTTTTTTGTTTCAAAATGTTTGAATTGTCTTAAATCTCTTAAACGCGTCGTCAAAAAAAAAAAAAAAAAAAAAAAATCAAGTTATCAAGTGCGATATCATTTTTTTCACTTTTTGGAAAAAATCTGAAAAAAATTTATAAATAAACGAACTTATTTTGAGCTCGAAGTCTTTTTAATTATTTTTATTTTATAATAATTTATTAAATTTTGCCGATATTTCGGTTTCCATTGAAAAACATCTTCTGGGCTATAATCTAGAAATTACAAGTAACAGAAATAAACAACCAAATGTATAAATACAAAATTCAAACATTGAACAAATTATTAACGTACAAAAATAGAAAAAAACATATTTGGACACAATTATTATAAAGGTCTAATAAAAAACAATATAAAATTTATGTATTTATAATATCGTGTTATTTTCTTTAGTTTTTGGTAATGAAACGGTTGTCTTAAGAAGTCTTCTTCATATGACTTCAATGTAAAATTAAAAATTATTTTGCTTCTTCTGGAAATGTTGAAGTTTTAAGTTAATACCCTCTTGTTGCTTGTTACAGAAATTACGAAATTTTATTTAAAGAAACTTTAGCAAATGCTAAAATTTTGACTTTCCTGTTTCATTATTTTTAACATTTTATAAAGATTCTGTCAGACTTTAAGTCGAAAATGGCGCCAAAGTCGTTAAAATGGTAATCCGGTAATTTACTCAAGGTCTAGAAATGTTGCATAAATAATGTAAGAACCTAAAAAGAAAGAATTTTAACTTTGTCTTGTCTCCAAGTCTCAAGTTATCAAAAGATTTCCAATTCATAATACAAAGGCTTATTCATAAGGTGTATGCATCAGAGAGAGAGAGAGAAAGAGCAAGGCGCATTCATACATAATTTCAATTTGTCAAAAGTTGTTGATATTTCGTATGTATGAGCGAAAAAAAATGTGCCTTCGTGCGTTCAATATTCTTAATTTTTTTATGGAGACAATTTTGACGATTTGAAATTTTTAGCAAACACAAAAAATTTGGAGAGTAGCGAGTTCACCTTATGACTATCCTTGAGTAACTCTATAAACTAGAATTCTTAATAGAAACTAAAGACGATTTTGAAATCGATATAAAAATATTTTAAAGATCAAAAAAGCTTTAAAACATAAAGGGTGTTTTTTTCAATCTGATAGAACTTACGAAAGGGTTGGCTGTCAAACGTAGTGTCATACTGCGGTTACTTTTTAACATTAGTGATCAGTATGTTTTGGCATAATATCATGAACAGATTTAGTGATGTTAACTTTTATTTTATCATTACGGCCCTTTTAAAACTACCGTTTTTAAGAAAAAATTATTGTTCGCAAAGGTTTTTAATCAAAACAGTATTCATAAACTATTTACATTTTAAATGTGTTTAAGAAAAATTTAAACCAATATTTTTAATTTTTTTTATGTATACGGCAGTAAAATCATATATATGATGTTCAAACGTTACTGACTAACTGACTGATTGATTCATCATCGCACAGCCTAAACGACTGAAGCTAAATTTGGACCGGAGGTTGGTCAAATCGATCCTCTAAGACCTTATTTTTGGAAATTCGAATATCGCACTTGATTATAAAGAGGATATTAACTTAAAGTTTTTATTTGTTCACTTTTTGGAAAAAGTCGACATGAGACATTAATATCTACCAGCTGTAATGTTATTGTGCTCTTTTGTCAACTTTTTGGCAATGAATCGGTTGGCTGAAAAATTCTTTGCCTTTAATGCAAAATTAAAAATAGTTTTGCTTCTACAAATCTTTCTTTTATTAATAGTTTTGCTTCTATTAAAAATTTTTAAATTTCGTTAGGATCAAGTGCGAATTTATGTTATGAAAATTAAAAAAAATCAAATAATATTTTTTATAAATTAATTCATTTATTAATGATGTGCTAATAATCCCAATGCGGAATGTAAGAAAGACAAATTCACTGTTTATTGTTGTGGCTTTGTTGAAGCTTTGATATTGTTACAAGTAAGACCTGAGTGTTTAAAATTCTTATTCACTTTATTGTCTTACTTGTATAATATTTTTAGCTTTTCTAAAGTATTTTTTTTTTTTTTTTTTTTTTTATAATTTTTTATTTTTGCAATCTATTTACAAATAAATATTAAGCAAAACTTATAACTAATACAACAATTTCACAGAGTGTTAGGTTCCTACGAATCTAACTGTTTTATATGTTTACAATTCTTAACAAAAAACTATTTACATTAACTTTTACAAACTGAAAGTTATATTTGAAATGGGAGATCTAGTATGTGTAACCTTTTTAAACGTCTTACTTCATAACTATCATCTAACAATGAGATCGCAAGTAAATTTTGGTGGTTGCTCAGTCTTTGTTGATATTTTCTACTGTAATTTTTAATTTCCTCTCTAATAAAGCGTACATTAAGATCACGGTGAATAGCGTTGTTTCTCATAAACTAAGGTGCGTTTGTTAAAAGTCTGAGTGTTTTAGACTGATATTTTTGAATTATATCAATATTCGAGTAGGATGCAGTTCCCCATAACTGTATTCCGTAAGTCCATATTGGCTTTAGAATCGTTTTATAAAGCAAGACCTTGTTGTTGAGACTTAATTCGGACTTAGGGCCAAGAAGCCAATACATCTTTTTTTGTTTTAATTTCAAGTTGTTTCCTTTTCAAGTCAAGCGTTTGTCTATTATAAGTCCCAAATATTTTACATGATCGGACTTCGGTATAACAGTTCCGTCAAGGTAAGCGGGGGGGGGGGGGGGGGGCATTCCCCTTTTTTCAGTGTAAATATTCCAATTTTTCAACCAGTTGCTTGTTACATTAAGTTGTGTTTGCACCATATCTGATGCTTAGGCGGCAGATTTGCTGGTAGCTAATATTGCAGTGTCATCGGCATACGTAGCAATCAAAACGTTTTTATTTGTAGGCATATCTGCGGTAAATAATGTGTACAGTATGGGGCCTAATACGCTTCCCTGAGGCACACCTGCTCTTATTTTGCCGATTTCTGAGTTTTCTCCATTGATACTAACAAAAAAGCTGCGTTCATGTAGATATGATTTGAGTAAAAGATAATATGGAGCTTGCAACAGTTTTTTTAACTTATATAAAAGGCCATTGTGCCAAACTCTATCAAATGCTTGTTTGGAAAAAGTTATCTGACGATCTGGCCTAAGCAACCAGCGAAATGCGCATAGAAACTACCTGTCCCACAACAATAAATTTCAGTGTTTTTAATCATAAATTGGGATTATTAGCAGATCATTAATAAATGAATTAATTAATAATAAATATTTCATTCCCGAAAATAATATTTTGTTTTATCCATTAACGGCCAATTTCAACAAGTTCAGTTAAAACTAACTATTGCTTTAACTTCCAGTTATCAATATATTTTTAACAGTTATAACTGATACTTTATTATAACTGTACTTGGTAAAGTTTGGCGCTAATTGTATACATTAACAAGTAAGAGTGCTATATTCGGCTGTGCCGAATCTTTGATACCCTGCACCGAAAGGAGTGGGCTCTATATGATAAATACATAAATATTATTAACTAGTCTTCACAAAAACGAACGTCAGCATTAAAATTGGTTGTGGCTTAGACCTGAATTAAATTATTGACCGACAATAAGAAAGTTTGATGCCATTTTTTGTTAGAACTTTGAACTGGCTAGAGTAAAATATCATGATTCGTAACAGTTTTTGCCGAACTAAAATGATTTTTAGGAGGGTTATTTGTTTTGTACCTATGGCAAAATAATGCCCCAATCAGCCCAAAATTCTGAAGGCTGATTTCTGGTATTAAAAAAAATAAATTAGAATAAATTTCAATACAGCAGTGTATTTAGTTTAAGCGTTAACAGTGAATTTCATGATATTTTTTCTGGCCACATGAATCTATGTTGGAAGAAATTTTACGGCAATATCTTTACCTGTTATGGTTTTAGGCGAATTTAGGGCTTATATGGGGCCTAGAGTGAATTATAGTCCGATCTTCACGGAATTTAGCAGTGTGATTTCTCGTCCTATAAAACTGTGGCGTACAGAATTTCATCATGATAGCATTATCTATTACGGTTTTAGGAATGCTAAACGGTTTTCCGGCAGTAGGGTTTATATGGGGCCCAGACGCGGATCCAGCTTGAGCCATAGGGGGGGGGGGATATTTTTTATCATACAAAACAAGTAAACAATTTGTTTTTAAAAGTTTATTAAAATGATATGTTGATATTATATTAAAAAAAAAAAAAAATCAACAATAAGGTCAAATAAAATATAAGATCAGTTCAATATAAATTAATCTTTTTAAATAACGTTTTGGCTATAAAAAATAATTTTATTTATTTTTAATGTTTTTTTTTTAATTGAAACAATTTATTTGACTACATCATACTAAATTGTTTGAACAATTTTTCGAGCAAAAAAAAAAAAAACATATGCAATTGTTAACAAAATTTTGGAAGAAGGAATATGCTTCACTAATTTTAAAATTAAATAATGAATTTAAGTCGAACTGTTTGGGTTTTAATCTAAAGATACATATATAATTATTCTGGTTTAAGTTGATTACAGCTAATTTTTTAATTTAAATTATTTTTATTTAGAAAGGAATTTTAAAGCTTATAACAATGAAAAGACAAAAATAATTTTGGCTGCACATACATACATACATATGTACCTTCAGTCGTAAATGCGCTAATGCCACAATTTTTGAAAATTAAGTTTTTGATGCAGTTCAATAGAGTAAACAAAAAAACATCGCTTGCAGAAAAAATACAAATATTTTTTTTCTAGTTCTTGTAAAAGTTCTAAGTTCAAAAATGCTAAAGAAAAAGCGCTAGGGCCCATTAAAATTTAAAAATTTCAAAAAAAAAATTTGTTAATAGTCAACATTGAAATAAATAAAATAATTTTATAGTATATTTTATTTTTTGCAAATTGACATGCTAAAATGTACATTAAAAGTATAAAATATATAATAGAAAAGGTGATAAATAATAAAAAGCTACGTAAAACATAAATGTATTATTTTTAGTTGGTTTGCAAGCCAATAAAGAGTCGCCAATGAAGCAAAACTGGATTTAAAATATATTCAGAACTAAGGACCTTAGAAAGTTTTTTCTCTCTCCTATAAAATTTATACATTGGACTACATCCTTTTTGACTGAAGGTAATGATATATACTTATATACATAGGTACATTATATTAAAAAAAAATTACGGACTCACAATTGTTTCACTCATTTTTATGTGTTTTTGTATATCAAAGAACTTTTCTAATTAATGCACTTGAAATTTTACATTTATATAATTCTTCTTTGGTGAACTTTTACTAGACCAATACATATTTTCATATGTATATGGGAAGGTAGAATGGCAATGCATTAAAATTCAAATTCAAAGCCGACTATGATGAAACTATGATAAGAAAAACGGTTACATTCAAATGTATACAATATAATAAATAATTATCACAACACAAATAAAAATATTGCATAAGGCTTATTAATAATTCAACCGCTCGCATTTTCAACCCAAACGTTTATTTTTCGGATATGGCACTTGCTGGGATTGCATGTAGAATAATATGTATTTAAAAACAGTAAACTAGATGTTTCATTCGAAATATATAATAAATAACTACTAGGATAAATACTTGGATACTTATTGAAAATTCGATTAGAGATTCTATAAAAAACAAGAAAAAAAAACTTGATGGGATTTCCAAAAATTTTGACATTCGGAAATTCGTGTATTAACGAAATAAGCAAAACATATTGTTATAATTTAGGGGGTGGGGTCTAAATTTCCTTTTTTCACCCCCCCTGAATCCGCGCCTGATGGGGCCTATGGTCAATTATGAACCGATTTTCACAAAATTTAACAGTATGATTTGCAGTTGTATAAAGTGAAATCGTGCAAAATTTTATATCATTCCGTGCATTATTCTGCCATTTATGTTTGTTTTTGTATCAAAATTATCAATTTTTTTATCATTTTGCTGCAAGTGGCTGAGTTGAATTTTGAGGGGGGGGGGGGGGGGGGGTGCTTTAAAACCATGTGAGATAAGGCATTATGACTTTATTGCTCAATTGAATGGGAGATAAAGCCATAATGGCCTTATTGCTCAATCATTGAGAGGTAAGGTCATATTTAAAATTTTGCGAAATGAGAGATATAGCCATACTTTTTTTTTTCGCAAATGAGAGATAAAGCCATATTTTAAACTTTAGTATGCGAAGCCAGATTCCAATACTTTACTTAAGTGTTTCCGGGAAAAGCCATTTCTTTATTCTTGTGACGCACGCAGGAAAACTTTATTCAGCGAACCCACCTGCCGCGTCCTACTGGAGGAGAAAACCCGTAAGCACGGCCGCAGGCCGCCACGCAGAAAAACTTTAGCATGCGAAGCCAGATTTCAATACTTAACTTTAGTTAAAGGGAAAATCATTACCTTTTAATTATAAAAATAAGAAAACTATTAACCAATGTAAATTGCAAAAGTTCTTCAAAACTGAAATGAGAGATAAGGCCATTTTCTAATATTACTTATGGGAGCTAAGGCCATGATGGCTTTATCTCCCATTCAAATGAACAAAAAAAAAATAAAAGACTTTATCTCCCTTTTGAATGAGAGATAAAGCCATCATGGCCTTATCTCCGATGGTATTAAAGCACCCCCCCCATTTTGGTTAATAGTTCTGATCCTACTGAACCGATGTAGCTGGATTTCAATCCCAAGCTGCTTAGGATAACTACAAGAAATTTAAGACCAAGTTTGTACTTTTCTTTTGCGCTTTTCGAAAGTGAGCGTGTTTTCAATATTCACCACTAGTGGTGGTGAAGGATATAAAAATAAGTAGAAATACATATTTAGTAGCAAACATATTTGCAATTATGGATCTATTCTCACCATTTTTAATAGACTTGGTCCTTTTGGCATTTATAACCTATGTACCAAATGTCATCAAATTATGTCCAAAACTGCGACCTGTACTTTGTGCACGAGGCTTACTTGGACAGCCAATCAGCCGGACGGACGGACATAATTGGATCTAGTAAGAGGCGGGTCTAATACCAACATTATAAGATGTTACAAACATCAGCAAAAAGCATAATACCCTATTGTTTAGATGCCAAAACTTCACTGTTCACCAGGCGGCAAATTTCATTATTGAGGAATTTTGGAGTCATCGTTTATAATATTAAATGCCTTAACACAGACTTTTTTTTAAACTTCAGTTAAAATATACATAAATCCCCTAATTGAATAATTTCCTAAAGCCGGAAAATTTGTCAAAGTATTAATGACTGCGGGAAATTCCTTATTTCATCATAAATATTAAAAACTTCCTTCGAGTACTTGACGTGCAGCTTGAAAATTATGTTTAATACCCTTCTCTAAATTTCTGAGTTTTAACTTTGGAGGATTTTTTGACAGGATTAGCTCGAGATTCATTAATTGACTTTTTGTTTTGGCTCCTTTTGATCTTTAGCTACCAAAAAATGTGTGCGTATTTGCACAAATAATTTTCATAAATTTTTATAAAAACAATACCATCGCTTTAAGTGGCTTAACATCCGTAATTTAGCGGGGTTTTTCTTCTTTTTGTAGCGTGCGACTCGTAAGTCAGCAAATAATTAAAAAGCAAACAAACCAAATGAAAAATATTAACAAAAATTAAGCAGTTGTGTTGCTGTTCTCATCAAAAGCGGAAAGTTTATTAATATAAAAAAAAATACCCAAAATAAAAAAAGGTGCCGCATCCTGGAAATTACCGAAATGGTCATTATTTGTGTTGATTATTTGGTGACGATTATTAGATATTTACATAACAAACATAAACGATGAACGAAAAATATTTCAGTTTACATTTTCCACGCACGGCTTTAGTTAAAGATGGTGGTACACGGCGAGAAAAAATTTAAAGTGGAAGTGAAAAAGTTTTACCTAAAACTACATTTCTCTTTTACAACAAATTACAAAATGAAAGAAATATTTTTTTTTTCTTAATCATCGAGTATGTAATGAAAAACGATTTTAAAAATAAAACGTTTTCGAAATCGATAATGTCGTGTTCAGTATCTTTAAAAATTAATGTACTAGAATACATTCGGCTTTTTTCCTGTCTATATTCAGTTAAATTTTTTATTATATTTATTAATAGAACTGTATTTAAATCAAAAAATTTGAGGCTTTAATTCAGAAATGGATTTTAAAATAGCTCGAAATTTATCACACCGGCTAAAAACGATCGTTTTGAAATCGAGCGATTTTTATCACATACCTGTGCCCATGTTCTGTAACTCCCGCGTCGAGAAACTTTTCGATTGAAATGTGCGAAATGAAACATAAATGCCATAAATTGAAACAAACAGCTGTTTTTCTCACTTAACTGCATCTGTTACATTTTTGGCGAGTAATTGCTGTCACGTAGGGAAATTACTCGCCAATTTACAGAAAAAGTGTGTCTGTAAAATTTTTATGAGAAAGTTCTTGCTTTGAACTGTCAAATAAACTTACAAATAAAAACGGGGTGAGAAATAATTTTAAAACTAAAAAGTATATAAAAAATGCAAAATGCAATGAATAATAACACGTTTTTTAATTATTTTGCTTTTAACATTTTTGAAAAATATACGAATGTTTCCAAAGCTATTTTTCAACACAACAAACATTAAAGTCGTACTTTACATTAGTTGGTGTAGTCGACGGTTGTATTTACGCCGCCGTCGAGGATTAATTCATAGCTCCTCAGCTACAATAGTGAGTCACACTAAATTTGATGGGGGTAACTTTTAGATCAAACTTCATGTTCTAACAAAATCTTGGGGGTATAAGAGGTGGGATACGGGTACCCACCATAAAAAAAAATTACTTTTATTCTTATAGATGAAAAATTTCAATAGTGAAGCATACTAAATTTGATGTGGGTAACTCTTAAAACAAAGTTCATGTTCCAACAAAACATTGGAGGTATAAGAGGGAGGAGACAGGTATCTCCCATGCAAAAAAATTATAAATAAAAAAAATAAACATGACTTTTTATTCACGCACACTTCTGCTAAATTGTCTGCAATAAATGACTTCACATACGTATTATGTAAAAAATTATTTTTTTTTTCTTTTCGACCAATCTTTGAGGTCTTAGCACACGAAAATGCAATTGATGATTGCAGCCAATTCTTATCCATTTCACTGAAAAATCGGTCTTCGTTTCTGTGAGCTTTATTCCATTGAGACTTATACTCAAAAATTAAACTGTTAAACGTATTATTGAAAACTTGAGAGTTGCCCCCCGAATAACTAGTGCGTTTCTTTAGTTCTTCTTTTAAATAGGTAATTTTTTCATCTATTGTTTTACAATTAAAATTTTTCAAAATATCATACAAACTTTGGCGGCTAAAAAAAAAAACAACGCTCGAGCTTGTTCCTGCAATATGTAATCATATTGCATTGAAATATACAAAACAACATGTAAAATATATAAATTATAATATATAAATTTAATCACGTTCAAGAGAAAGAAAGAAATCACGACATTTGCACATCTCTAATAAGAATTATAGCCGAAGTCGTGAAGCACATTTTGTTGGTAACACAACGCGTGTTGCTACTAATTCGTACATAACTTCTAAGGCGCACCGATGCGCACCCTAAATTCTTCTAAAACAACGCTGATTTATTCAACCTTTAAAGTAAAGTTAAAATCTTTAAAAAAATTAATGTTTTTTTCATTTCCCATATAAACTTAAAAAATAAAAGCAATAATTTTTTTTACAAATGTAAGCTACACATTTGAATAAATACCTGAGCTTGATGGTTGCATGGTTATATTAATTACTTTTTGAATTCACTTACGGTAAATCGGACTTATTTACGAAAAAAAATTTAGCTTTGATACCAATTTTTTAAATATTTTGTTACAATGTTTAATTTCAACGCGTCAGTACAAAAGCACCGTAACATATTTGACATTTATTTTTTTGCCTACTGGTGCAGAATTTTGTGCACTGTAACCGAGTAATTTTAGTTTTCACGGTACTTTAACTTTTTTTTTTTGAATTAATCCGTGAAATCACTGCCTTTGGCCCCTGTGTGCGTCGTTGAAAATTTTTAAATTCTATTAAGTTTTGGTCGCCGTTAGCGATATTTGGACTGGCGTTCTCAACGTCTTCAATATCACATCGGCTTCGAGTGGAATATTATTACATTACATTATTACATTTATAACGTAACGACGTAATCTATTTTGATAGTTTTCGACATGAGTTACAGACACATTTTTTCTCACTTTTCGAGAAACGAAGACTTATTTTGTTTCACATGTTTTCCATGCGACAAGTTCTCACCAAAGTTACAGGACATGGGTACTGATTATTATTTTGGATTTAAATTTTACATACAAAGTTTATATGTAGAAAATATTCTTGATTTTGATTTTATCTGGTAATTTCTGTAAGTGCATGCTCGCACGAACATATAACTCATTAAGAGAGCCGGCTTTTCTTTTTGATCCTCTTTTGTATCGAGTAAAAAGTAGTAATAATTACATGTCACATGACTTAAGAAAACAAACAAACAAACAAACAACAAATTTTCCAAAGATTTATAGCAATAAATGACAGAAAGCGATCTGTTTGTTTGCCAATTGATTTGTTTGGGTTGTGAGAATAAACAAATTGCGGCTCAGAGAGGAAGTGCTCTTATGGTGACCGGTGTTTACATGTTTGAAGATTTTTTTTTGATTTAAAAAACTCTTCCATATGCAAAAAGGATTAATTTTTTCACCGATTAATTACCAAATTAACAACACTGGATGTTTTACACAGATGTTTTTAATGGTTGGAAAATATTAAAATATTTCGTTATTACAATACCCACACCTTAATACTGAAGAGGGTATTATGCGTTTGTGCTGCTGTTTGTAACACCTTAAAATATCTTTTTGTATACAGATGGACTCAGAATCAATTTTTGAATCAATCGAATGATGTCCGTCTTTCCGGCTGGCTATTTATGCAAACCATGTGCGCAATTTACAGGTTTGCATTTTTGGAGATAATTTGACGAAATTTCGTTCCAATTTTCACATGGACCAAGCCTATTGTAAATGTTAAAAATCGGCCCATAATTTCACGTAGACCTCATACAAAGTGCTTTCCGGACTAAAGTCTTTGTTTTCACAAGCCATATTATTATGATGGTATTTAGATCAAATTTGCTCCAAACTTATTTTATTGCAATTTTAATCATCTTATCTAATTTTATTGGCATCGGTCCATATGTGACCACAGCCCATACAAATACTGCTCCCGAAAATAGCTTTTAATGTCATAACATCCTTATAATTGTTGGGATTGACATACAAATTGACGTAAATACATTTTACGATAGGTATTATGTCATGACAAAATGTTGTGCTTAAAGGTCCAAAATTAACCGTAGACTCCATATAAACCTCCTTCCTAAAATCACTTAAAGGCAAACAAATCTCAGATAGAAGAAGATATCCCATATAAACCCCCTTCCTAAAATCACGTAAAGGCAAACAATTCTCATATAGATGAAGATATCTGAATCTTAACCTCATAACATAATTTTATTCTGGCGGGCCCATGATTTTCTATGGGTCCCAAATAGAGTACTCTGTCCAAAATTTGGCTTTAACTTATATAGTGTAGGGTATTAAACGTTTTGACTTGACCGACTATACTTTCTTACTTGGTTTTTTGTAACTGTTGCTGTGTTTTCCAATTGATTTGTTTGGGTTTGTGAGAATAAACAAGTTGCGGTTCGATTACTCAGAGAGGAAGTGCTCTTATGATGGCCGGTGTTTACATGTTTTATTTTTTTTTTTTTTTTTTTTGGATTTTAAAAACTCTTCCATATGCAAAAAGGATTAATTTTTTTGCCGATTAATTAGTAAATCACCTACCAAGGCCCTCTAACACACATGGGAAATATTTAAATATTTCCGTTTTAAATATTCGACTTGATTAAAATGATCTCTGTGTTCCGGTCAACCTTAAAAACAAGGAAACATAAGAAAAATATTAAAATCTAATGTGTCATAAATTCATAAAAATTTTGTTAGAAAATTATTTTTCTAGTTTTCTGCAACAGAAATAAAATTTTTTATTTATCTTTTTGTTGTTAGCGTTCTCCTGTTTATTATTTTATTGCTTTAGCAAAAAATTCTAGTAACTCTATTTATTAGTTTATGTTCTTTTTCCTAATTTCTTCTAGAAATGACCTTGTTTGAGAGAAAACTTGAGAGTAAAAAAGAAGAGCAAAAATAAAGGATCGTAAATATGGAAGTAGAGCATAAAAAATAGAACATTCAGATCATTCGCTGCTGCTGTTTCTGTGCTCTTTTTAAAGGTCCTTTTAATGACCGCTAATAAAAAATCTAGGCCTGTAGTATTTATGGCCAACCTTAAATAGTTTATGACCGCTTTTGTTGTGTGACATCCTCAAAAACAAATTTCGCTCTTCTCTTTAAATTTGTTGTTCTTTTATTTTTTGGTGTTCCATTTTTGAAAAAAAAACTAGAATAAATATTTCTTTTTAACAGCCCTCATAAAAATGTATTTAGAATAAAAAAGAATTAATATTTTTTATGCTCTACTATTCTACTTTAATTTTCTTTCTTTTTTTTTGAGCCCATTTTCGAAACAATAACGAAAAATTTTCGCGTTTTCGTGGGAATTTTCGAAAGACATTTTTATATTTTAAGGAAGTAATTTATGTAGTTTTGTTATAATACTAATTTTACAAATTTAAAAGCCATTATTTGTAGATGCTTTCAAGGTTTAATGGCCAAACAAGTTTCGTTATTTGAAATGTCCTTAAAAAGAAATTCAGTTTAATTTTGAATTACCTAAAAACGACTTTTCGACTTAAAATTGTAATTTTCCTACTTGTTTTGAAAAAGACAAAAATTAAAATGTTTTAATAGATATTTTTAGGAAATTGTTATAATGTTTTATTTGTCTATTTTAAATAAGAAATTGTAGCTGTTTTTTTTTGTAGGAAGCTGAAACAATATAAAAAACTCCTAAAGAAGCCAATTTTAAGTTAAATGTTTAAAGTATTTTGTATGTATTTCTATTATTTTACCTGGTTAACATACAAATGTCCATAAAAGGCGAAATATTGCCTGTATCTAAACTTTATTTGGTATAAAAACTTACATTCAAGTTCCAGGTATACTTTTGGCACAATAGCGATTACAAGAGAAAAAAATGTCCTTCAAATTTGACTTAAATATTTTCAACATAGAAATTTTTTTAGAACGGGCTTATCCGGTTCATTCTTTTACTTTGCCCACGTACAAATATGTTTCCGAAATATGGGACTTAAGATGAAAACGGTAACAAAAGAAGAGCTTAAATATTTGATTTAAGCCCATATATTCTCTCTATATAAGGCTTATTCGATAATGAAAATTGAACCAAACCATCCAACGGTACCAAATAATCCTGATAGAAAAGCGTTTAAGTACTGTCGGAAATGAAATATAACTAAAAACATAGCAATTTTACCAGACAATAAAATAAACATAAGCCCCCATATTCATAAAAAATATTTTAGGTTTATAGCAGGTTTATGAAACGAATTTTCTATGAAAATTTGTTTTATAAACCTGTTATTATTCAAAACTATTTTTTTATGAATATGTGGCAAAATGTTTATAGTTATTATATTTTTAACCCGTAAAGAAAAAAGCGTAAAAAAATTAGAGAAATGTTATTTAGAAGTAATTTTGTAAATCATTTCCCCTTGCGTTTAGAAATTTTTCATATAAAATTTTGAATTTGTAAAAATATTTTATGAAAACATTTTGTAAGAGAGTTGAAATGTTTTACAAAATAAGGGGAATAGTTTTCTACATCTGTACTTATTTTATGGTAAAATATTTCTATAAACAATATTATAAGATTTATAAATTTTCGCCAACACATACTACATATAAGTTTTAAGCACTCGATACTCTTGAGCAACCGACATACATCTGTGGATGTGAAAAGCCACTGGGCCATGGCAATCTGTATACCAAATTTATCAAAAAGAGAAAAAGTACCAATTTTTTCCGTTTTCACCTTTTAATTTGAACCGTATGCTATCTCTATACCCAATTTATCGAAAAGCTAAAAGGTACCCAAGGTAAAATAGTACCAAAAGTAATATATTTGCCTCATATTAGAATTTGTGTTTATCAAATTTATTGAAAACACCAAAAGTATCAATTCTATCCCGTGTTTACCCCTTAAAAAGTACTCTATATTTTAACCTGGACCATATGCAATCTGTATACCAAATTTATTAAAAGAGAAAAAGTACTAAAAGAACCAAATTTATCCCATTTTGACTATTTAAAAGTAACCATTATTTTAATCTGGGCCATATGCAAACTGTAGACCAAATAAATTAAAAAGAGAAAAAGTACCAGAAGTAAAAGAGTACCAAAAACAACCAGCTTTTATCATTTAAGGCCCCCAAGAGACACCGTTTATTAATGTAGGCTATGATCTTTATGTCTACCAAACTTATAGAAAAGGGAAAAAGTCTCAATTTCATCCCGTTTTGGCCCATAAAAAGTACCCTACATTTTAGCCTGCACTATATGCAATCTGTATAGCAACTTCATCAAAAAGTACCATATATATAATTTAATCGTTGCCATGTCCAATATGTATACCAAATTTAGCAAAAATAGAAAAAGTACCAAAGGTAAAATATTACGATATGTAAAAGAGTACCAAAAGTGCCATCTGGTAATCATTTTAGGCCCCCAGAAAGTATAGTTATAGTGTTAATGTAGGCTATGATGTGTATGTATACCAGATTTATCTAAATAAGAAAAAGTACTAATTTTATTACCCTTTAAAAAGTACGCTAAATTTTATTCTGGACCATATGCAATCTGTATACTAAATTTATCAAAAAGAGAAAAAAATGCCAATGAAACTCTTAGTGTCAAAATTAATCCCAATCTTTAATGAAAATAGATGTATTCCTAACCATCAGTTCGGTTTTAGAAAAGAACACAGCACAATTGAACAAACCCATCGGATAGTAAACGCCATAAGAAAGGCCTTTGAAGATAAAAAATATTGTTCCGCTCTCTTCATCGATGTGTCTCAAACATTCGATAAAGTCTGGCACGAGGGCTTATTACATAAATTGAAGCTAAACTTACCAGTAAACACACACAAGCTGTTAGAAAGTTACTTTGTCGGACGTAAATTCATTATTAAAGAAGGCGAATTTTTAAGTTCTCCTCAGCCAATTGCCGCTGGAGTCCCACAAGGCAGCATCTTGGGTCCACAATTATACCTAATATATGTATACTTCGGACATGCCAACTAACAACTACACCCAAACTTCAACTTTTGCTGTCGATACAGCTTTCCTAAGCGTGCTTGAAAACCATCATGAAGCATCTCGTTACTTGCAGGAGCATATATGTCAACTAGAAATATGGTTAAAACAATGGAGGATAATGGTCAACGAGCAAAAATGCGTACATATAACATTCAACCCCCCCCCCCCCTATTCATGTTATATGTATTCATGCCCCCCTATTAAAATCAATAATCACATAATACCTCAGCATTCGCATGTAAAATATCTCTGTATACATTTAGATCTTCGTTTAACGTGGCAATACCATATAGATGCAAAATTAACTCAAATGAATCTAAAAGCCATTCAAATTCATTGGCTTGTTGGAAGAAATTATTTCCTTAGTCTCAATTGCAAATTTCTACTTTACAACTCTACCTTAAAACCAATCTGGTGCTACGGTATTCAATTATGGGGCACTGGGGCTGAGGCGTCTAATATCAAAAAAATTCAAAGGCGCCAAGATAAACTTTTTCGAATAATCAAAGCTGCTCCCTGGCATGTTAAAAACGCGAATATCCACAAGCATCTCAACGTGCCATTGGTAAAAACCATGATTACAAAATACGCAGTAAAATATTTAAAATGGCTTGAACTACACCCAAATCCAATAGCTCGAAATATTTTAAATGATGGCGGCCACACTCGGCTAAGGAGAAGAGACACTGTAGCACTCACCCAATCAGAAGAGCGATGAACACCTTAATATGTGAACAGAAACCGTGATAAGAAAATTTTTGTCGAGCACTGGCACGACATGAATTAAAGTATAAGGATAAGATTTGATGACTTAATGTTTGTTCATATTTAATATATAAATTTTCAATAAAGAAACTCTAGAAAAAAAATACTAACATGTTATAATTATAAATCACTTCCCTCTAATCTTCTTAAATCATTTTAATTGTTAGATTTTAAATCAATTCAGAAGCACATTTCTAAGTAAGGACGACGGCCGAGGCAGCCATTTCCTAATTTTATAATTGTTATTAGAATAAATAATAAAAATAAATTTTTGTTAAAATTAATTAGGATCTGCTGTTGTTCTACTATTTTCCACTGTGCATCGACCCCTTAATTTCCGATTTCTCTAATCTATAAATTAATTCTGACTTAAACGTTCTTTTTTTGCAATAATCTCAGCATAAGTACATACATAAAAAATATTTTTAAAAATAAAAAAGAAAATTTAATTCCAAAAGGCCAAATCTAATTTAGAAGCAAATTTATTTAAGATAATCAAATTAAAATGTATATGACATGCATAAATAATAAGTATGTTATTATAAAGTTAATTATTTATTTAACTTTTTTTATACTTCGTTTCCTTTGAAAAACATTATAAATGTCCTAAATGTCCTTAAGCCATAATAAATAATTGCAATATAAAATAAAAATTACAATCATCAAAAAAAAAAAAAAAAAAAAAAAATATGTAAATAACTTCTTTAGTATAAAATGTTGTCGCTGTTGACAAAACATCAAAATGGGGATAAAGTGTAAAATGAGTAAAATAAGTCCCTGCAAACAAATACATTTTTTGAAGAGAACAGTGACTTTGAAATGTACTACATGGGAAATATGAGAATTGGAAAAAAGAAATCAAATTCTAAAGAGCGGTCAAAAAGTTATTTTAAATAATTTAAAAACTTAGTAATGCATATAAATATATATATATATATATATATATATATATACTAGCTGACCCGGTCCGCATTGCTGGCCCTAAGCAAACATTAGTGTTGTATTACCAGACGATTTAAATTGATCTTTAAACGAAATTTACGGCCTTTAAATAAAAATCCATGAAATACCTATCATAAAATTTTTTGAATGAAAGTATGGCACATTGTTAAGAGGATAAGTGTCTATATGTGAGAGCATTAGAAAAAACGTCCTCAAAATAAAATTGATTTTATTTCACGACCGCATTCTCTGGCAAAATTTCATGTCAAAATGCATGTAAAACATCGTTCATCCCCAGTTCTGTTTCATCATTATAATATTATAAATTAAAATGTTGTTCATATACATAAGTTTGATTTACATTTGATTTGAAAATACATATGGTTGTATGTATGTATATATATGCTGTGAATCTTACGAAAAAAGTGAGCGTAAAAGTGGGCGGGGCAACATTTTCTTACCGCAAAACCTAAGTTAGACCATGGCGATCATTTTAAAGAAAAACTCGTCCAAATCGGTCAAGCCGTTCTCCAGTTATGCGCTTAATAGAAAAAGTGGGCGTAAAAGTAGGCGTGGTAAATTTTTCTTTCGATGAAAACTTAAAGTTGATTAATACGAACATTTGAAAGAAAAATTAGTCAACTCGATGGAGCCGTTTTCTGATTTTAGGTAACTCGAAAAAAGTGGGCGTAAAAGTAGGCGGGGCAAAATTTTCTTTCCGTAAAAACCTAAGTTGGACCATGGCGATCATTTTAAAGAAAAAATCGTTCAAATCGGTCAAGCCGTTCTCAAGTTATGGATTTTGCCACGCCCCTCCGCCCCCAGGCCATTAATTTAAATAATAACTATCCTATCATCTAAGTTGGACCAAATTACATATATATGCCAATTTTCATGAATATCAGTTGACTCGTTTTTGAGTTTATTCGAAACATACACAGTGACACGGATTTTTTATATTTTAAGATATATATGTATATATATATATATATATGGGACATTCCACGCCAAATCGGTTAGTTAAAAAAATATTTCCCAAATTTTGTGGTATTTTTTTTAGTACATTTCAAAAGGGACTTCCTGGTAAATTATGAAATTTTTTACTTCTTAAAAAGAATAATTTTTTTTAGTTTTTTTTGTTCATAACTCTATTAATAAAGTTCATAATTTGGAATTTTTTGTGAAATATTCGAATTTAGATGTTTAGATGTTTTACAGAAAAAAAATATATTTCAATTATTTTGATCAAGATTTTTGATTTCGAAATTTAAAATCGTTCGATTTTTTTAGTAGCTTTAAACTTCTGGCAACCCAACAACCTTAAAGCCCGGTCCGGTAGTGTTCCTTTCATAACTACACAGAAAAAAGTTTTTTATCAATTAAAAACCTGGTTTAAAAAGTATTTAAATTTTATTAATGCGATAATTAAATAAATTATTTTTTTAGTTGAAAGAAAATTAAAAATATAATTTTGATTCAACTAATATTTAAGCTGTTTTTAAATAAATTTTTAATTAAAATATTTATTAAATATAAAAAATATTAATTGACTTTTTCGTTTAAAATAAAATAATTTAAACTTGTAGAATTGTTGTTGGGAATTGTAAATATTTAATTAAATAAATTAACACATTGTTTGTAATGGCAAAGTTTTTTGATCAAAAAATTGGGGACATATTTTTTTTAAACAATGCGATTTGGCGTGGACTGCCCCGTATGCATAACAAAGTTTTTAAATAATATAAAAAACCACTCTTAACCTGCCGTTTCAAACTTATTGCTCAGGTTTTGGCAATTCCCAACAACAATTCCATAAGTTTTAATTATTTTATTTTAAACGAAAAAATCAATTAAGATTTTTTGTTGTGCAATTAATATTTCAATTAAAAATTTATTTGAAAACAAACTAAAGTGTCAATTAAATCAAAATTATATTTTTAATTTTCTTTCAACAAAAAAAAAAAAAAAAAAAAAAAAAAAAAAAATAATTGATTTAATTATCACATTAATTAAATTTAAATTCTTTTTAAACAATTTTCTTAATTGATAAAAAAAACTTCTTATAATTTTTTCTGTGTTGTGTATAAAAATAGCTGCAGGGCTACGAAAATAATCGTGGCATACATACAACAAAAAACTTTCGATGCAATTACTAAACGACAACCGAAGAGACATCTTGAGATATATGATATATGGGTTAAAGAGTGACTTTCAGACTCGGCCTTCCTTTAATAAATCCTGCCGCAGATACAGATAACTTGAAAAAAGTAAGCACTATTTCATTTCTTATGTAATTACCTACACTGAAAGTATTTTCTTCACAAAACCCTATGGATTTTGACATTAATCCAATGAAAAATTGCATTAAAATTCAACCTTTTTAAAGCTTCATTGAATTCATGAAGAATGTTTCATTAGGCCCTAGTTAATGAAATGTTCATTAAGACTGTGGCTATTTGTCATCTCATAAATAAAACATTTCATTAAAATAATGATGAAGAGTCAAACGTTTAAAGAACTTTTTTTTTTATTAATAATAGTAATTGTAAATTTTTCTGTACATACATACAATAAACTTCATTGCTATCCAAAGGATAGCTGGTAAAATGTAACAAGAAGATACAAGATAATAGTCTGGTAGTGTACAAAGTCATTCGAAAGTGACTGAAAGTGACGAATAAAGTGACTTATAAAATGGAATAATTCCCAGATTTTATTATTTTAGAAAAAAAGGTTTTTGTATTTTAATAAAAATTGTTTTCAATGACATAAATTCATTAAAATAATTACCAAATTTAGTTAATTTTGTGCGTTTTGAGTTGTGAATTTTATTTCGTTTTTTTTTTATTCCTGTTATAAATCATTCAGTTATATTAATTTTATTTCCTATATATAATTACATTTTCGAGCTTAAGGTCTTATTTTTTTATATACAATTTTTATATTTATTGTAACCAATACTCCGGCACTCCGTTGTGTGCCTTCTTCAGGTATTTTTTCATCTTTATTTTTATGATAAGACTTAACAATTTTCAACAAATTTAACAATATGTATATGTACATATTAATGTAAATATATTAAAATGTCATATAAATTTGTTTTTTTAATTAAATACAAAAATGTTTTTCAATTTAAAATTAATCTATTATCTATATAAAAACGTTTGTGCCGTGTATGTGCTCCTAAAACTCAAGAACCGATTGACACTAAACTTGGACAATAAATTATCTAAGTCGGGAGCTCTTAAGTTTAATCTCGATAGGCGGCGCTATTGTCGTGATATAAAATTTTTTTTATATATGGTACGATTTTGATGAAATTTACAAAATATATTTATAGAACGAAAGTATGTTTCCTTCAGCTGGTAGATAGCGCTTGAGTCAAGTTATTAACAAAATGCTCCAGTATTTATTTTTTTATTTTTATTTAGAAAGTCTCGAGCAGCGCCGGGACCAAACAGCTAGTATATAAATAAATTTTAAACTTCCGTTTCCATTTCTATAAATTAACCCCCATATTCATAACAAATATTTTAGGTTTATAGCAGGTTTATGAAACGAATTTTCTATGAAAATTTGTTTAACAAACTTTTTATTAAACAAAAATGTTTTTAATGAATATGGGGGTAAATATCTATAATTTTGTGCTAAATTTTCAATATCCGATTTAAATTTATTTCTCGACATTCTTCTAATTATCTATGTTAATAGTTATTTTCTGTGTTTTAGACTATTGTATTTTTTAAAATAATAAAGGACAAATAAAATACATATTATAATTTTATTTCATTTTTATATTCCTCTTACATTATGTTGTGATCTACTTTCATAAGCTTTACTTTCAAAATAAAAATGACTTTCAAGGTCAAAATTTGACATACAGTGCCAGCTCGCTAATCCGAATTAATGATTGCAGACCCTGATTCTGATTAACGAGATATTCGGATTACTGGATGTGCTGTAATAATGTATTATAATTCATTATGTTCGAAAATAAAACACATGCCAGGATTCCAAAAAAAAAATCAATCCATCCGTACTCAAATCAATCCGAAGCGGTATCAATAGCACAGTGAGTACGGAGTTTCTTGAATAAGGTGCAGAAATATTGATTTAAGTACGATTATTCAATCGCGAAATACTTAACTTATCAATATTCAATTCACGGCTGCCAGATTTGACGATTTTTGGGTACAAAAATTGTAAATTTGACGATTTTTCAAACGACAAATTTTGTACAAATTTACAAACATTTTAATATAATTTCACATTTTATTTTAGATTCTTAGATACACTTTCATTTATTTGTTTGGCAGTAATTTCATTGTCTTAGCTGATCATTATATAAAATACGATTTTTTTCAGCACAAGGAATATTTTTAAGAGTTATATTTGATCAGTAAGTACTGTTTTATTACATCCATTTTACAACCACTATCTTTAGTCTGGCTTCGCACTATGAAAGTTTTATTTCAGAAAGTCTGAGTTCATTTCAACAGACGGAAGGACAACCGGATTTGAGCTTCCCTTCTCATAAGGAGCCACTGGATAATTCGGATTACCCACATTCGGATTAGGGAGCTGGCCCTGTATTTGGCCTTTCAAAAGGAAAGATAGCGAAATACATATATTATTTATATGTTAGTGCCAATTTTTATGAAACTGGAGAAAAATATGCCTTTAAATCATACAAAGACAAAACAGTGCAAAAATAGAGATTAACCCTTAAATAAACTTGGGGTCCAATTGACCTCAAAATTTTTAAACTTTGAAAATATTTCAATTTGAATGGTGCTACAACTCCTTTGATTTATGTTGCTTTCTATAATTTCAGAGTTTCACGCTACACCACAAATATTTTAAGAACATCAAAACTACTTTTATTGTTTGATCGATTAAAAAAAACAATAACGTTTTTAGAAGTCCGTTATTTTCAAATATTCAAATCTGTTAAAGGTATAGAGTATTATTAAGTACTCCAATGAATTATTAACCTTGGATGGTTACTGTTCGCCGAATCGACGAAGCTCATTTACACTTTATCTATAACTTTTTTATGTGTATTCAAATTACGATATTTATTTCAACAACGTTAGCTCATGACGAAGTCTGGAAAAAAATAATATATTTTAAAACACAAAAGTTAGTTAAAATTCGTATCAAATTTTGAGAGAGAAAAAACAAATTTTATTTTTTATTCTTTACTTTAAAAAATAATGAAATGTTTAACGAAAAATTTTTCTGTTGAGTTTTTACTTAAAAAATCTTTTAAATTTTTTTTTAAAAGTTCATCGATATGATGTAGTGTAACCTTAATGTACTACAATGAAGATTAACCTTTCAGGGTTAATTATTCCAATCAACATACATCAAATGAGTTGTAGCACCACTTTTGATTATTTAATTTTATTTTGTCGTTAAAATAAAATATCTGAAAACTTATTCTGTTATAAGAACTTAACTTTGCATAATCATTGTCTTCAACTTCTTATGCCTTTAACGTTTTTGTAGGGTACAACTTCAAAAAAAGAAAAAAAAAATTTTAAAAAATAGCACTTCATAAACTTTTTCTATTAAGTGTAAAGATAGAGTAGAAACAAAAAATAAATTAATAAAATAAAAAGATAAAAGAAATGCGACATGCCGAATCATTGCACACCCATCATAAAACAAAAACAATTTATGGGCATAGAACCAATAAAAAATCCCCATTTGCAACCTCCCTCTACGACTCAAATACAAAAGCCACCATTAACAAACATCTAACACCCCCACCCGCCATTGGGAAATTGTAGATTTTTTAGCTTTAAAAAATTGTCTCGTAAGTGAATGTGTGTGTGCCTGTGTGTGTGTTGGTTGGTGCATAGGCATGTGTGTGTGTGTGTTTTTTTTTTGGTATTTCATACATTTTAACTATGATGAGTAGTAGATGATGACAAACGTCAGCAAAAGTGGCAACACAACAGCAGCAGCCGTCAACCAGCAGCCTTTAACTGTTTCCGTTTAAGTTGCTGCCACTTCTGCTTAGGTTGGTTGTTTAACCGGGTTGGCTCTCTGCAGCTATTTTTTTTGTTTTCCTTTTTTATTTTGAGGGGTTGATGTTGATGATACCCACCACTACTACCACCACCACCATTATTTCAAAAAATTAGTTTAAACTGCTTTCAGTTGTTGGAATCTTTTGAAAGCATCCAACCATTTGTTTTGGTCTTTTTTTGTTGTGTTTGAAAAATAAGCCAATCATATGAGTATAAACAGTTAAAGTAGGCGTGTTTCTTAGCTATCACCATTGCTGGAAATAAAACAGCAAAAACAACAACAACAACGATATTATAAGCTGGCTGGGTTTCCGATTTATCAATAGCACAAAAACAAACAGACGGACGGAACGACAGCCAGTTTTTCTTTGCTGCTGTTAAAGTTGAGCTCCTCTTTTGTGGTAGTGGTAGTAGAAGTAGTTAAAATTGTTGTAGCTTGGGATTTGTTGCGCATTTTGTTGGTGTTGTTTTTGTAGATATTGGGCCTACAGAAAAAGAAACCAGTTGTACATGTTTCTCAAAACAAAAACAGCTCACCCAACAAGCCAGAACAACAATTTCCAAAAAAAGTAGTGATAATTTAACTCAAAGAGTCACTACTCTATTATCAGTAGCATACAATCCCAAAAACACACACAGATACTCTCTTCCGCACACACTCACAGGAAGGCAGTATTTGTAGCCAAATTGCACCCTCTTGTCGTACACACGGAAGGTGTTGTGTGTGCTCACTGTTTGCTACTACAACTTCTAGAGAGAGTAAAAAAAATTCAAGAGATTGAGTCTTATCATTAGAACCGACTACAAATCAGTCTACTACAACACTTTGAATCGTACGCAACCAAAGAAAAAGTGATGCGGTAGTTAAAAAAAAATTTTGGAAAAACAAAATTACAAAAAGAAAAACTAAAATTCCATTTTAAACTGAAAAAATCGTAAATATTTCTAAATAATTTACAAGTGAAAAAAAAAACAGCAAACAACCAAAACGTGCTAATAATTTAATTAAATATTTTAAAAATAAATTCAAACAAAACCAAAAACAAGTTTCTGAAATTTAAACCAAAAAAAAAAAAAAACAGCAACAGTAAAAAATGTCTTCCACCTCAGCTTCACCCATCAGCAACATCACCGTAGATGATGAATTCAATAGCCGAGAACAAGGTGAGTTTCGAAATAAAATACCGACGGCATTTTCAAAAATTTCGCAGTTAGTAAAAGACCGTGGATTATTTATAAGTTTCTTTTTCAAACATCATGAAGCTAATTTAAATTTCAAATTATTTTAGATTTTTCTACGGATTATATTAACATAAAAGAAGAACGTGAAAGTAGTATTTCACCCATTTTAACACCACCCCATACGCCGACGGATGCTTCTACTTTGCGTAGAAACAGTGCTAGTCTGCCTACACCAAATCCCTTGTATGAATTGGAACATTTACGTTCAGTGAATCCCCAGATTCAAGCAAGATCATATGTTTCCATAATGGAGCCGCATTTGCAGCATCAGGCCCAATTGCAACAACAACAGCAGCATCAGCACCAGCAGCAACAGCAACATCGTTTATGGTTACAAATGCAACAACAGCAGCAACATCCACAAACCCAACATACTATTACTTATCCATCAACAGCTGCCAATCAGTTTTTACATTCAGCTGATCCTTTGGCTGCCCAACATCAAGCTTTACTTATGAATCAATGGATACGCAATGCTGCACTTTACCAACAACATCACCAGCATCATCATCATCAACATCATCACCATCATGGCCATAATCAACATGCCTTACATGCCATGCGCCCTTATCCAGCCGCGTTACATGGCCTTCACCCGGCAGCTGCAGCAGCCCGCTTGGGTGCCTGTGCTGGTTTGCCTCCCATGAAACTTGCAGCTGGTGTTGGCACTACCGGCACCCGGCCAAAGAAACAATTCATTTGCAAATACTGCAATCGCCACTTTACCAAATCCTATAATCTTTTAATACACGAAAGAACCCACACCGATGAACGTCCCTATTCGTGCGATATATGCGGCAAAGCTTTCCGCCGGCAAGATCATTTACGTGATCATCGTTATATCCATTCCAAAGAGAAGCCATTCAAGTGTGGTGACTGTGGCAAAGGCTTTTGCCAATCACGTACTCTGGCTGTACACAAAATTACCCATTTGGAAGAGGGACCCCATAAATGCCCCATCTGCCATCGTTCTTTTAATCAGAGAGCCAATCTCAAGGCCCATCTCCAAAGTCATAGTGAGGGACAGTTGGCTGCTTCAACGGAAAATTTAAATGAATCAAACCAGGCATTGAATACAAGTCAACCTGAAGTATTGGTTCATCACAATGAAACCCAAACCAAACGGACGAATCCCGCACAAACCTCTCCTATACTCGATCTCTCCTCATCTGGTTTGGCTCCCGTCAACAAACCAAAACGTTCTCTTGGCTTCACCATAGATGAGATTATGAGCCGTTAATCCTATTTCCAGAAAAATACTACATTAACGTAGCAATGGTTTTCAGTTATTAACGAAATCAAGAACTCCCTGAACTTTCCCGAATGGCAAAGGCAAATGTTGTTAAATGACAAAACAAAAAGTCATTCACGAAAGATCATCAAGAAGGAAGACGTTACAAATGATTCAATAAAAATCAACGTTAACAAAGTCTTATAGCTTTTCAACAAAAAAAAAAGAAAAAAAAAAGCATCTCTAAAGAGCAAATATATAGCTAAGGAAACGGGTCTTATTTTGCTTCATCTTCTTCTTCTGCTTCGTCGCCTTCTCCCTCCACAACAATTTACAGATACTTGCAAATTAAATGTGAAGTGTTTTACAAGTGAAGGTCTCGCTTAAACCACTTCAACTCACGTATAACACGCACTTCGTGTTAACAACAAACCAAATTTATTAAGCAAAACAAAAAAAAAAAAAAGGTTAACTCAACAATGTTTTTTTTTGGATTAACCCCCAGCTCCACGACTACACTCATTTTTATAGTACGTAGAATTTAGTATAACTTACAACTCACTCCAAAGAGGAATAAAGAAACAAATTATTCACCAAACAAATTATTTATACTTTTATTTTTATTATTTTTACAGTTTATTTTATTTAGCGTTTTCATAAACTCGTATAACACCGTAATAGTATTACTTTTTTGATTATAAATAACTACACACCATACAACACCAAGAGCTCCAATACTCCAGCACATCGTACAGTTCAAACTGGTGTCTCATACCAATACAATGTTGTATGATGTTGTAAAGAGTGGTTTGGTGGTTAGTTGTATGGCTGTATGTTACAATGGCATAATGGTATAAATGGCATAAATTAAAACGTTTTTTTTTTGTTTTTTCGTTTTTTTTTTCTTCTTAATACTTATAATATGTAGATATTTTTGTTCATAAATACAAGTATTTATATTTATTTATATGCTTTATATAGCATGTTCTTTCAGTCATCGTTATCAATATTTATGGCTCCCTACTAAAAAAAAGAAAAACAAAAAATAAAATTCAACAAAAAAAAAAAATGTGTATCAAGCTCAAAAATAATTTACTAAATAACAGAAAATAGCACCTTTTTTTGCAAAAAAAAAAAAAAAAAAATATTAAAAAATAGTATTAAAAAAAATATTCAAATTTATACCAAAGCACTTTAAATACCTTGGAAATGTTTCTAATTTTTAATGTAGTTTAATAAGATATTTAAAGTAGTCATTATCTTAATTAAATATAATTTTTTTTAACTGATTGAAATTTTTAATTATTTTCAAAAACTCTATTGTAATTATTATTTTTAAATAGACAATTCATGTACCTTAATTAGTTTGTAGTTTAGTAAATTTTGCAAAGAAAAAAAAAATAATAATAATAATAAAAAGACTGTTATAAGTTTTAATTAAAATTTTTTTTCTGTTGTTTCTATTTTTATTTACATATAAATAAATATCTATAATAATTTGCAATTTTCCCCCTTTAAGTACTACTGTAAATGGCTATTAAATTAATTGTTATTGCAATGATCTCAAATAATAGATAATAAATGTTAAGATCGATTATTGTATGAATAAATTTGAATAAAGTTAATAAATTTTATAAATAAAAAAAAGTTAATACTGTATTTTAAATCAATATAAAGGTTCCCGGGAATTCCACTTTAAAAATGTTTCGCTTTCCCGGGATTTTTCATGCGGGATCCCGTGAAATATTAAAAAAATAATTAACAACTTAACGTTTAGAAAACGGCTGCTTCTATTTTGGTATTTGTGCCAAATAATGAAAAAATAATTGACAACTTTACGTTTACAAAGCACCTGCTTTTACTTTGATCGATTCCTACAATTCTTGGCGAAAAAATGTTTCATGCTCTACATCTTCGTATTGATGACAGGAGGGACAAAAAATTGTACACTTTGGTAAAATATTTGAAAGAGCCTGATTTCTTCAACCATAATTACGAAAATTGTCCAAAAGTACTCCAAAAGTACTTTAAAATGTTTATTAAAGAAAGAACTGAAATTTTTAGAAATAAGTGGTCATAAGACCCAAAATTTTGAATTTTTGTTTAATGCACTTCTAACCATTCGTCCAACTTCGGTAGAAAGTGAGCGGGCGTTTTTGGTAGCAGGGTAATTTGCTAACAAAATTAGAAAAAGGCTTTCTGACGGGTCTATAAACGCTTTAAGCGTTTTAAAGAATTATTTCCTAAACTAAAAAATATGAATTGCGATTATTTAAATATTTTCTTTTTTTAAGAATTTAATGTTATTTTTTATTTAATAATTATATTATTTTATGTTTGTTTTAAGTAACTGAATTGTTATGTTTTTGTTTATGTTCACCAATATTTGTAAGTACACGTTTTTTGTGTTGGAAAAAAGCTTTAAGAAATTTAAAAACTTGAAATTAATTAAAGGGTTTAATACCCAATATAAATTAACGTATTTATCTCCTTTTCTTTCGTGGACATATTTTTACGCCAAAGTTTATGTTTCTAGGTTTTAGCCCGCTACTTTGTAATAGGTACGATTTTCACCTCTTAAACGGTCGAATTTCGAAACGGATCAAATTTGTATTTGTATTTTTTAGATAAGTTATGAATGTAATATAATTTTTATTTTAATGTTTATTGGTTTAAAAGATAGATGGCATAGCAAAAAAGTTTTAAAATACAGGCTTTACCCGTTTACTCCCCAAAAAGCCCGAATTTCAAAAAAGTACCAGGCACTTGTCCGCTTATTTTTTTTATTGAACAACAATAAGTACTAAATTTTTTAATAAAAAAATGTTTTGTAAAAAAGTACCAAAAATAGTTACGGGTTTTACCCCTTAAATGTCCGAATTTTGAAAAAGTACCAAATTCGTATTTGGATTTTTTAGATAAGTTTCAAATGTGATATAACCCCTAATTCTATGTTTATGGGTTTAAAAGATAGATGGGGTGACAAAAAAGTACCAAAATACAGGTTTTACCCGTTTACTCCCTATTTCCCGTTTTTGGTACTTTTTTCTCCCCATTGAAGCATAAAAATTTCAATATTGTAGTGAGAGCCCATAATTTAATACGTATATGTCAATAAATATAAAAAAAATGTTTTATAAAAAAGTACCAAAAATAGTTACGCTTTTAACCCCTTAAACGTCCGAATTTTGAAAAAGTACCAAATTCGTATTTGGATTTTTTAGATAAGTTTCAAATGTGATATAACCCTTATTTCTATGTTTATGGGTTTAAAAGATAGATAGGGTGACAAAAAAGTACCAAAATACAGGTTTTACCCGTTTACACCGTTAAAGCGCTGAATTTCCAAAAAGTACCACCTGTCCGCTTATTTTTCTAAAGAACAACGATAAGTATTAAATTTTTTTTATCTCTTTTAGTTTAAGAGATATAAGGTTACCGAATTTACCCGTTTTTACCCTTTTTTACCCCCTAAACATTCGAATTTCCAAAAATCCCGTCTTAGTGGATCAATTTGGGGAGAGACCAAGCCCTGGTCCAAATGTCAAGTTTTTACCTTCAGGCGTTTAGGCTGTGCGATGATGAATCAGTCAGTCTGTGAGTCAGTAACGTTACAATTTTATATACATAGATTAAAACATAAGGTATGTTTTAGTAGGTGTTTTAAGCTTTCTAATAAAATTTTTGCTAATTCCTAGCGAATTTAATTTTTATTATTTCTATGGAGCGGGATGCCGGGAAACTTAATAAAATTTCTCGCTTTCCCGGGAAATGAAAAATTGCGGGGGAAAAAAAACTATACTCAATAGTGACTTTAGAACTTTGACTCTTAATAGCGGCCTTATTTTTAAAAATTTATCTGTAGAATTGGCTGCCATTTATTCAGTCTGTCGTCATGGACGGACAAAGGTGACTATTTCGACAGCACTCAAATTAGCTGATCGAACGAATTTTATTTGGTATTTAGGCGCACATTCTATAAAAAAGTACTATTGTGGCTTAGTTTATTCGGTGGTATCAAAAAATGTCATAATGTCCATGAACGGAGTGTCATATGGTCCATGGACAATATGACACTTTTTGGTTTGTTATAATCAATTAGTTGTTGGTTGCATTATTGTCAAGCTCTGGGACGATAGATTAAACAAACTCACAAATTAATAATTTGGAATAGTATCAAAATCCCAAACTTTTATACCCACAGTACAATAGTGGACAGGGTATTATGCAGTGGTGCTGATATGTGTTACACCTTAAAGTATACCGATCGACTCAGAATCAGGTTCTGAGTCGATCTAACGATGTTAGTCCGGCTGGCTGGCTGTCCACGTAACCTTGTGCGCAAACTACTGGTCGCCATATTAAAGATAATCTGATATACTTTGGTACATATTCTAATTGGCACAAGGATCAAGCCTATTAAAAATCGGTCCTTAATTTCAAATACATATGTACACTGATAGAAAGGGCGTCATAAAGCTCATGTATTTTGACATCAGTACTATGACAAGCGTCTTTGTTTATGATCCCATGACACTTTTCATCATTGTGATGTCAGCGGTAACATGGCTTGGCAAAATTGTCATCAGGGTCAACAATTTCAATTATGTCATCAATGGGAGGACACATTGGCATCACAGAAGTGACGAATCGGAATCGGTTTTATAAAGCATGTCATCAGTGCGATGATAAACTGTCATCAAATTGAGTCATTGTAAATCAAATTGAGAGAATATCATTATTTACTTACCCGTTAAACATGTTTGTTTCAGTTTTGTTGTGTTCCGCCCTTTGTTTACAGAAGAACTCTCAATTATAAGACACCAGCAGCATGCCTGATGTGATTTTCGTAATAATTCTACTTAAAAATTTCGAAATTCGGTCTAGAACGACGATGTCCAGGCCATTACCGCACGCAGAGAAAAAATATGGTTGGGCATGGTTACGGCAACGACTCTATGTTTATTGTAACAATATATTGTTGTCTTACACAAAATATTGTTATTTTTATTTAATATCAAAAATATTATAGTTACTGTAACCATGTCAATGTTTATCGCAATTATAAATTTAAGTATGGTTCACTGAAAAATAATAATTTTTATAACAACTAAATAATGATGACTTTAAAAACATATTGTATTCCTCACAACCATTCAATGATATTTAATAGCTATAATTAAGATGCAAATAAAATATCTTTGCTCTAATAATATTTTGTTATCGCCATTTATAAAATACGAGTACTTTTGCATCAGTTGTGTCCAGCGTTGCCATAATTTTTTTTGAAAATAGCTGCATCTTAAGAAAAAAAAAAACTAAAAAAACTGCGTATAAAAATTTTCAAAATAAAAATATGTATATAATTTACTTAATTTTTTTTAACACATACGTGTAATACAGAAACAAATACAATATAATATTAACGAATATTTTATACAAAGTTTATTTTAGTTTTGGCACAGATTACTTGAAAAATTGCTGCAATAAATCTTTTACAATGTAAATTCAAATGTAACTTTAAAAAATAAACATCAAAAATCATAAAATGTAAACAGGGACATAATTAAACTTTCAAAAGTAAAACCCAAATGAACTACTAAAACGGCTTGGCAAACTTACAAATTGTACATTTGTACAATCCTCTTGCGTTGTTAATTGGGGTATTTGATGATTAAATCACGTTGGTAGAAAAATCGAAATGTTGTATATTTTCCAAACTATTTGCACTACCTAGTGCTAAATTTAATAATTTAAGTGAAAATTTTGCAGAGTCGAGAAGGAAACGACGAAACATAACAATTTAAAAGAATAAAAGTAAATTCGAAAAATAAAAAATGTTGAATATAATAATGTTGCTTATGAAAAGAAATAATTCCCAATATCTATTTGAATAAAAGTATTTTATTAGAATTTATTGAAAAATGCTTTTTTAGGTTTGGGTGGTTTATTTGTTAACGGAAAGTGCGTGCTTCCCAAGCCGTTTGTGTTTTTTGATTGGCTCTTAAAGCTTGCCTCTGTTATACGAGTATGTGTTAAGCAAATAAGTTAATATTATGGCTTAAGAAATAAAAAATAACATAACAAAATTGAAATTAAAAAATTGTTGTATTATTTATTGATAAAGTACACAAGTTGGAAACATCGAATGTAGTTTATAAAATACCTTGTAAGGGAAATATTGATGAGCAATGCAATAAAGTATATACCCAGAGAAAAAATATGTTTATATTTGGTCACCTCCAACAAAACGATTTTAAAAGAAAAATTTTAAACATATTATGTTTAATTTAATTATACTTTTGTCACCGACAAACATATTTTGGTTAAATTTGTCATCCATCAAGAAGCCACAACCATATTATGGTTGCCTCCAAACATGTTTTGTTTAATAATAACTAAAATATATTTAACACTTGTAATATCATGGTTGGTTTTTAACAATAGCATGTTGCTCTTGGAAAAGAGGAAAATACTATTGTTAATTTAAAAACAAATTATTGTCATATTTAACCAAAACATGTTTAAAGATAACCATAATATGGTTGTGGCTTCTTGATGGAGCAGCAATTTAACAATGATATGGTTGTCGGTGACAATAATATGGTTAATTTAAGCATAACATGTTTAAAATTTTTTTTTTTTAAATAGTTTTGTTGGAGGTGACCATTTTTAAACATGTTTTTTCTCTGCGTGTAGGTACGACAAAGAATAAACTAAAAACTAGAATTGCAGGTCACAAATCAAATAAAAAATTTAGGGATATTTCATCACAAAAAAACAGCATTAACAACCCACTGTGCTAGATTAAATCACTCTCCGGACTTTGAGAAAGTATCAATATTAAACACAGAAAAAAATTATAAGCGCCGTTATATGCTAGAAATGTTACAAATCATTAAGGTACCAGAATTGTTAAGGATTAATTTTAAATCGGACACGGAAAATGTAGCACAAATTTATAGACATTTAGTTTATAAAAACAAAACAGGAAATTAAAAATTTTTTAGAATGTAATAGACTATTTTTACAAAAATTTTTTTAATTGTAAATAATTTTTTCTATGTGACAATTGTTATTGCTTTTTCATTATTAAAAAAAAAACGTTAGTTTAATTGTTTTATTTGTTTCCCTGATGATGATACACATTGCTGTATCGAAATATTGGAGTTATAAAATAAATCTAATAAAAATTTGTATATAAAAAGAAAAAAACCTCAAGGTCAATAAATAATAGAACAATTTAAAAAGTAAAGGTTGAATAAAATAAAAGTTATACGAAATTAAAAAATGTTAATGCAAAAACTGCAAAATCTGCACAATTAACAAAAACACTTATTATTTAAAAAAAAAAACTTCAAAACTGTTCAATGCTTAGAAAAATTGCAAAATGCAGATAAATCTGCACACTTGGCAACGCTGGTTGTGTCGCTTGTTTTACATATGGCTAATAAATTATTTGTTATTCAGTGGTTAAACAGTTTTAAAAAAATATCCATTAAAAAAACAAAGTTTAAAAAAAGTGTAGATACATTAAAAAAAATGGTAGAGTGTCATCAAATATAATTTCAATGCAAAAAAAAAATTGATATTGTTTGAAAATGGGGCAAAATTATTGACCATTGTTTTGTGTTATTTTAGAGAAAAGAATGCAAATTCTATAAAATAATTTATAAATTAATTAGTATTGTGGTTATTTCATTGAACTGTTTATGGCTTTTAATACAAACTCATTAACATTTTATTCAGGCTAAAGTTTATTTATTAATTTAAATTATAATTGTATGAATAATTGTAAATTAATAATTAATTTATAAATAATTGCGACCTACGACAAAAATAGGTAAAAAATATTATGTCTAAAGTTGCACCATATTATGATGTGAAATATCTGCAACAGTTTAACGTTAAGGTTGCCAGTAAATAATTAAGCACAACAAACAAAATCTTTTAGTAAATAATAGTATTCCCAAAAACAACTTTGATAATAAAATTTCGAAATTTTTGTTTTTTTAAAATTCATTAAAAATTGGAAAATGCAGCTATTTTTTTCCAAACATATAAAGTTTCAAGCGAAATAAGCCATAAATAATTAAAATCACTTTACAACTTTTGATTTTATTTACAAAAGCCAAATAATTTTAATTAAATTTAAGAATTTCTTAAAACGCAATATTTGTATGGGAGCCCCCCTAAGAAGTGGTGATAAAGGGCAAGTTTGTTTTGAGAAAAAGTTAAGAACAACAAACTAATGGAGATCGGTCATACATTTTATCCCCCTAAGGGGGACTCCTGGGCGGTTATGGGACTTTTTCTTCAATATATTTCTAGTCTGTATTAAAGATTTTGTATAGGAGCTACTTAAAGAAATGCAGATAGCGGGTAGGTTTGTTAGAAGCAAATGATGGATATGAAAAATAGTGGGGTTGGCCATATATTTGACCCATGTAGGAGCAGCCTACGCGCTGCAGGGGCCTAATTTATGAAATTATGGCCCGTGCAGCGCGTACGCTCCTCCTGGATGGGTCAAATGTATGGCCAACCCCACTTAATTTTTCATATTCATCATTTATTTCTAAAAAAACCTACCCGCTATCTCCATTCCTTAAGGTTCACACGGCGGAGCCGGCTGCAAAACGATGCAAAATTTCTTTGATTGCTTTTGGCGGAAGGAGTTATGCTCTATTAAGTGGGCGATTTTCGGGCAATTTGGACCTTTTTAAAAAAAATTTCTAAAAGAAGCAAAATCCTTTTTTTCGCTAATAGATTATTAATTACATACATAATTATAAAAAGTTTATTTTGCTCAACATTTTTATTTTTCGAATTTATTCTATGAGTTTAATTTCTGAAAATATGTTAGTCCCTGTTTAGATGTGGGTGTGTGTGAGATAAATCATGTAAAAAGCGATCAACTACTAATTCCTTACGCAAAAATTTTGGTACTACAATAGCGCTTTTTGAGTTTGACGTACATTGTAAAAAAAATCATCAGCATTTTTAAATATGTAAACCATGCACTGTCAGATTATGGGTTCCCTGTTTTTACCCGACCTTCAATTTCTTTATTACCTGTTACCATCCAAACGGCTGGATAATTTTGACATTTTAGGATTACTTTGAAATCTTTTAAAACAAAAAAGTTATAGTCATTTAAGAATTAAAATTTACGAAGAAATTTTTTATTTTAGCAAATTACTGAGAAAGTCCATATTGAATCACCCTGATCGTTGTGATATGGTTGGAGTAAAGCAGTATTTTTTGGCTACTGAGGTTTACTGGTATTGGCTTTCAAATCAGCGGCATAACTTTAAAATCGGTTTCCTTATTTTTTGCCACCTTTGTAAAATATGGTCCACAGTGCGACGGCCACATGTCCGAAATCATATTTAACCAATAATGCCATAAATTTTTTATCTAATTGATAAAACCAGTTGGATGGATTTAAAAAAATAAATATTTTGTTCGCTTTTAGTTTATTTTTTAATTTCCAATCCCGTAATTCCAAATGAAATAAAAAAACTAGAAGATTAAGCAACGCAGCGACAATTTTTGTTCTTGATTTTACAACAAAAAGCACCCAATTTGAAGGCAGAATCTTGTTGATTTATTTTGTTTAACATTTTAGTTTTCAATTTGACAACATTTCATTCTTTATTTAACGTGTGGCAATTTTGTAAACTTCTTTCTCGATTTCACTCCTAAAAAAATACACAGAAAAAATTATTAATTTTCTCCAATCACCAAATTTATACCATTCATAATATTAAGCAAACATAATAATTTATTGAAAATTATTATATTGATTACTAAAAATTGAAAAAAAATGTGAATAATTTTTTCCAATAAATGATATTTTTAATTTTAATTAAAAAAATGATCAAAAAACTTTGCCATTTCAAACAATGTGTGAATTTATTTAATAAAATATTGAAAATTCCCAACAACAATTCTACATGTTTAAATTATTGTATTTTAAACGAAAAAAGTCAATTACGATTTTTTGTTATTTAATTAAAATTTTAATTGAAAATTTATTTCAAAACAACTAAAATGTTAATTAAATAAGTTTTTAATTTTCTTTCAACTAAAAAAATAATTGATTCAATTATCACATTAATTAAATTTAAATACTTTTTAAGCCATTTTTTTAATTGATAAAACACTTTTTTCTGTCAATTGATAAAACCAATTGGATTGATTTAAAATAATAAATATTTGGTTCGTTTTTAGTTTATTTTTTAATTCTTAATCTCGTAATTCTTAATGAAATAAAAACTAGAAAATTAAAATTAATTCTTTATTTAACGTGTGGCAATTTTTAATCTTTTTTCTCGATATCACTGTTTTACATTAAATTTTTTTTGTCAGTTTTTGGTTTAATATCAGTTGTTCAAAATGTTGAACGGGATTTTTCTATGTGTGTGTAGTGTTATCGAGGGTTCAAAATCCGAGTGTGTTGTGGGCAAAAGTAATAGAACAAAACACTGTATTTACAGTGGGGATCGAAAAAAATAACGAATTTTTTTTAATTCGATTAAAAATACTACACTCAAAATATTATGTAGGTAAATTCCACGGAAAATTCATTTTCAACAATTAAAAATTTATTTAAAAAACTGATCATTTAGATTTCATTAAAAATAAATGAATTTTACATAAATTTTTGAGTTTTGTTTTATTTAACAATATATTCCGTAAAATTTAACAGTTGTTGCTTGAAAAAAATATAATTTAACTGAAAAAAAATCAAACTACATTAGAATAATAGTACGGAAAAATAGTATTTTTTGGTAGTTTGATTTTTGAGTAACAAACATAAATTTTAAAAAATAAATTGATATATTTTCATTAAATTTAAACAGTACGGAACAAGAATTTAATGACCTAAAATCAGTTACTGTAATAATTTTTTGAGTGTAGTTTATTATTTTAAGATCGTGGTATGTTTCTTTAGACAGTAGTCTTAAAATATGTAAAAGTCGCCCCCAAACAACACGACAATTTATATGAGTAGGCTAAAAACTAGTTCTATATGAATTCAAATCGAAAAATACCAATTCAAGTTTGACACACCTAAATCTGACTTACAAAAGATACTAATTTAATTTAAAAATCTCATTTGCACACAATTTCACCCAAACTGGAAACTAAAAATATTGTGATCTTTAATTTGATTTGGTTTAAAAAGGCACATAATTACTCTATTTCCTAAGAAAGAATGTAAAACAATATTCTGGTAACCCACTTCATTAAATCTAAATTTTCTCCTCTATTTGGGTGGTCTTTTAGCAAATCTCAATAATTTTTTCTTTCTTCTAAAATCATAGGAAAATTCTATATAATTATGTTATCTTGCAATTCTTTAAATCAAAAAAATGTTTGTGATTGGCTAAATACGTCAAGGACATTTTGCATGGGCCATTAGTTCTTTGAAAAGGTACAAATTACCAAAAAAAAAAAAAAAAAAAAAACTGGCAACAAACCCAAAAAAAAATAGTTAAACAGATTTATGCTTAGGCCAAGTCTTGTCTCTGTTTCTTTAAAAATAAATTGATATCAAAAACTCCATCAATAGTTACCACCCGTGCCAGTGTCATTGGCACGAAGGTTGGATATATTTATAACAATTTTTGCTTGTGTTTTGTTTTGTTTCCTGGTTCCTTTAAATCAAGTAGAAAATGCATTTTCAAAAGAAAGTCTATTAACTGTGTAAAGTGAGTTTGGACATGTTTAAAATGTCTCAGTTGCAATGGGCATTCTATTGTTGTGCGAGTGTGTGTGTTTGTATTGTTTTTCAAACCTTTAGTTCCTGTTGTTTGCCAACTTCAAACATGTCATTAAATGGTTTGTTAGTACAAGAAATGGCTCACTTTTGGTAGTATTATGCATTTGTTTTTATGGCAAAGAAAGGAAATCTAAAATAGAAATTTGTACATCCATCCATCGATCTTGTTTAATTTTTTATATATTTGCTAAGGAGCAGAAGTCCCACTGTGAAAATGCCACCCTAGTTGCGGAACAGATTCATTTAATTGTTAACCAAAAAAAAATTTTTTTTCAAAATACTAAAAAAAAAAAACAAAATCGAACAGTATTCAATCAAACTGTTTGTTTGTGCTATTTCCTTGTCACTTTTTCTCGCTTTCGCTTTCTCTCTCTTTCTCACTTTTTTTAAAACTTTATTTTTAATAGATACAAGTACCCATTTTTGGCTTCAATATCTTGTTGCAACCCCGCTGTGACTTTCACAAAATATTTTGGCCAGTTGCAATGAGGATTTGTGCAATCATTACAATTGTGGACAGGGTGTAACTAATTTTAAAGCACTAACAAATTCCTTTTTTCTCTCGCTCTCATGCTCTTTCTTATACTCTGTTAGTCCTAAACAGGGGTGCCAGATGATTTTGAAAGGGAATCGGCTTATTTAAAAAAAATTGAAAAATACATATTTTAAATACAATAAATCATATTTTTAACAACAAATACAACAATTCAGCATTCACTAATGTTTATCTATACACAGAAAAAATGTACAATTATCTCTGATCACCAAATTTATAACAAATTCATAATATCAAGCAAACAAGTTGTTGATTTTGCACCTATTACCAAAATGATTATATTGATTACTAAAAATTGTAACATTTTGAATATATTTTTTCAATTAATATTTTATTTAAAAATTAATTTCAAAACAACTAAAATGTTAATTAAATCAAAATAACATTTTATTTTATTTTAACTAAAAAAATAATTGATTCAATTATCACATTAATTAAATTTAAATACTTTTTAAAACATTTTTTTAATTGATAAAAAACTATTTTCTGTGTATCGTCGGTTGATTATTTAAATGTCGTATGTGGATTTTTTGCGGTTTTCAGTTAAGATCGATTCCTTAGGTTTTCCGACCTGATCTTTCATTTGGCGTAATCAGTTTTTCGATACCTCTTACGGTTTTCGAGATATGGAGTGTTGAGTTTGTAGTATGTGGTATTTGCTGAAGCAATTTTCAAATTAAATGTGTTCAAACTCAATTTACTCGAAACTATCGGAATCCACATACGACAATTAAATTATCAGCCGACGGTATAAATAAGAATGAAATATGTTTGTCTGTTTGTTGGCTTATAGACTCCTAAACGACTGAACAGATTTTCCTGAAATTTACAGTAACATCACATGAGCCCCGAAAATAAAATAGGCTACTTATTTTTTTGATAGGCGCATGGGAAGAGGTACCCCCCATTGGATACCAATATTAAGTATCGGATATCTTAAGAGCCGCTGCACCCATTTTCTTAAATTTTTTTGTAGTAGAATCTTTTGAGCACCGAAATTGAAGTAAGATAGCTGCAGGGGAAGTGCTCCCTCCATAGGACGCGAATGTTTAATATCGCATATCTTAAGAACTGTTAAAGTCAGAATGTTCAAACTTGGTAGGAGTCTTATGGAAAACTACACCTTTAAAAATATAAATTAAGGATGCACGCACAGGGGGAGTAATACCCCCCCCCCCATTGGAAGCATTTATTTAATATCGCGTAACTGAAGAACTATTACAGCGAGAGTCTTTAAATGTGGTTAAAGCCACTATTATGGTAAACTTTAAATTGCAAAATAAAAATGGGCGGGGTAGTCGAAGGAAGAGCAATACCCTCCATAGGACGAAAATATTAAATAGTTCATATCTTCAAGGTTTGTAGGACCCACTCTTATGGCAAACTACACCTTTCAAAATAAAAATATATTATATAAATGAAAAAGCGTATGTTTGCTTGTTCTCTACAGACTCCTAAGCTACTGAGCCGATTTACCTGAAAGTTTCACAGTAATTTCCTGATTACACGGTGCTTAACAAAGGCGTGGCACCAACCATACAATAAAAATATGAATGACCTTATATCTGGAGGACGGTTGCAGTAAGAGTTTTCCAATATGAAACAAATAACTTCGTTATCAGTACACGACATCTGCCAAAAAGTCGGCTGGATTAGACAAGCGGGCGTGACACTTCCCATACAATGGCAATAAAGTTTTCTACGTATTTGGAGTACTGTAATAGTGAAAGTATTCCAATTTTGTACAAATAGCTTAGAAAATAAACCACAACATATTTCAAAAGATAGGTTCAATGGGAAAAGTAGGCAAGGAACCTCCCAAACGAAGACACTTGACATTTCTGTATACCTGTTGAACGACATCCGTAAAATCTTTCAAATTTAGTCCAAGATGCTTTGCTTTTTAAAACAATTGTACCAATTTCATTTCGATAGGGGTAGCAAAGCGCACCGGGTTAAGCTAGTAACATATAAAATAAGATTAAATTGAATATGTTCTTTAGGGTAAATTGTTTTTAAAGTAAAAATTTTTTTAAACTTTATTTGTTATAGATACATATTTGAGTTTAAACGTTTTATTAAACCCTTTTTATTATTAGCATCTAAACATCGGAATTTTATTTAAATTGGGTTGACTTGGCGAAAAATTCTTTCCACATTTGCGAAAGAATGTGGAAGGGCCATAATATTTTGGAAATTAACTAGTAAAATTCTCACGTTTTGAATCTGATTGCTTTTGCTAAAGTTTGCAAATTTATTAGACTTCCTTTCATTAGATTGGCTATCGGAAAAATACGGTATAAAAATACCAAAATTGAAACCATCCGTTGTCAAAAGTGAGCCAACTACGTTTGTGTTCAAGGTGATAACGAATGGTATCAACATTGTTTAACCACCTCGTTGTCATTTTGCCACCATTTGGTCTCATACTGACAACAAAATGTTAATATATTTTCACCATAATGCTGTCATTTTGACAATAAATTGTTTTCATTTTTGATAACACACTGTTAATTTATTGACAACATTCAGTTATCAATTCGACAACACATTTTTCTGCGTGTACATTCTAAACCCAAGCAATAAAAAAACAAATGAAATATGTTAATTTATTTAAATTTTTAAACAACAAAACAAAGATTGCAAATAGTTGTTTAATAAAGCAAAATTGCAGTGCGATATACCTACATACTAGTGCTTTTTTCATAAAGAGCTTTTCTTTGAGTTCAGCGCGGAGTCCTCAGTTTGGTACAGCTTCTTCCTTCACATCTTCTTTATTTATAAACGGCAAGCTTCTATATGTCACATTAGCATCTTCAATAAAGGAATTTTAAAATTAACTACAAACTCCATATTATTGTATTTTTACTCACCTTTTAAATAATCCTAAATAACTTCCATATGTATAGATACAAGAAGTTTTCAATTCCTTATCGTCGTCGTCGATTTATTTTAAAGTCAAAATTTATTTTTTCTTCAAAAAGAAAATCTCTTCCGTAGCAACAAAATGTAAACGTCACAGTTTATTATATTTTTTCACTGTCCAAGTTTTATTTTCTTATTTTATTTTTCACTTATTTAAATTATTTATAAAAATTTGCACTTTTTATTTCGTTAAACTGCAAATAATGACAACAATGGTACTTTTAACATCTTTTGTACCAATTTGACAGCAGTTTGTTAAAAATTTGACAACATATGTTATCGAAATATTAACAACACTTTGTTATCATTTTAATACCATTGGTTGATAATTTTTTAACGTGTTTTTTCGCTCTGTGTATGTGCATCTTCAATTGCGTATGATTTTATAATAATAATTTTTTGAGTAAAATTATTTTCATTGATAGCAAATACAACTTTAGATTACCTTTGTTCTTTTGTTAAAATATATCCGTTAGAGATGAGCGATATTTCTCTACCTGTGATTTGATCACTGTTACTGAAAAATCACGAATCACAGTTGTGACCAAATTTGGCCAGTAATAGGTAACAGGTGTTTTTTGGTATATACTAGGGTATTCACTCGGTTAACCGTTAATCGGTTAACCGATTAATTACTACCCGATTAACTAATCGGTTAATTTAAAATTGGCTATTTACGATTAACGATTAAGCCGGCTAATTTCAGTCGATTGACCGATGTAGCGAAGTTTTTAATTTTTTTAGTATTATCACATATTTTTTTTGTGTTTTTAATTATTTGTTTCGTCTCATATACAAAAGGTATGGGCTTAAAAAATATTTTTTCATAGATAAGAAGGTGTTTAGTGATCTTCATTTAAAATAGGTGTTTGCTGTCAACAGCTTTTTGTTTTACGTGCTTTTTATATGTATCGGGAATGTTCTGGAATTCGAAATCACGTGGAATTGAAAACGAACCTATTTTGTAAACTCTACCGCGTCAAAGTTCATAAAAATATGTCCTGTTCTGTATCTCAAAATTTGAAGACCAACTTCTGCTACCTTAACTACTTTTGAAATCAGGAATCGCTACGTTCAGTTTAACAAAAATTCAATTGGAAATCTATATCGATTTAAATTTCACGTGATTTAGATTTTCAGAACATGGCCGTATGTGTTTAGTTATTTGTTTCTTTCGATATTTTCTCATATCAATCTTTTAACAAAATTAACCGAAACAATAAGAAGAGATACAAATTAAAAAAAAAAATTAAAACAGGACTCTAATGGCATAATGAAAGATTTTATACGTTTAGAGAAATCCCGGGAAAGGACTGTGTAATTAGATATTCTGTATTATGGGTTCCTTTCAATTTCTCCAACATCTACGAAAAGTGAAAGAATTTGTTCAAGTCAAGTTCAAATCAAAACTAAAGGAGAGAATCGCTTAAATCCTAAACATTTTTCTAAAAGATTATTTCTTAAGGTCTCCTTAAACTATTTAAATAATTGATTAAATTACCTTACAGTTTGTTTTTTAAATACTACATAATATTTATGTATTAATTAAAAAATATGTATAACTTATTTATGAATTATTTTTTTGTTTGCTTATTTTAGTTCAAGAATTGTTATGTTTGTTATTTTATTATTTTTTTTTTGCTAATAAAATCCAAATAATAAATAATTGATGCAGTTTTCTTATTGAAATTACTTAATTTATAAAAAAAACTTTAATAATCGGTTAACCGATTAATTACAAAATTAACCGATTATTAACAGATTAAACCAAAACCGATTAAAGCAAAAACCCGATTAAATGAATCCCTACTACATACACAAATTTATGATATTTCACTGTTTGTGAAGGTAATAGCGTTTTTTGAATGCAATAGCGAATAATGTTGCTGTTCCTTTTCAAGTATGTATGTAAATGCAAGTTAACAGCTTTGAAAGGTCTTACGATTTGTTGTTGTTTCTTAGCAAAGTACTTACAAAAGATCTTTTTCGAAAGCTCGCGCATTGTACTTATAATTTGGACGCACTTGCTATAAAAGAACTATAAACTGACAAACCGTGATCACAATCACAGTAATTTTTAAATCACGTTCACTAATCCCGATGATCTTTAAAATCACGGGATCTAACATCCGTCATCAAACTCAAACATAAAGTATTATATATTTTCATTATAAAAAAGAAATTTTAATTGAATTGTTTAAGGTTTCAAAATTATTTCTTGTTTTAGCTTTGGTCAAAAAAACCTTTGGCTTTTTTCATTTACCCTACTAGCATTTGGGAGATTGTTTTATCAAAAATCACCTAACTAAGTCTTCCTCGAGTAATTTTGACGATTAATAACTGATTAATCACTTGCGTCCTTAAAAAGAGACTCGAAAATGATTCGTGCTTATGCTTAAAAAGATATTTATTGAAAAACAATAACAAAACATAGAGCAAACGAAAATGGATCATACAGGTGTTTGAAATATGACTGTTTTGAAGTTAGAGGGAGTTTACACGGTGTCTATTCAGACATGTCTGACAAACACGTCTGTTTTGTTTGTTGGCGATCGGGGTAGAGAAGAAAGAGGGGTTGCCAAACAAACACGAAATGAGTTTTCATGTTTGTTTTTATGAATTTTCATGTATTTTGATTTGTATGTATATGTATATTAGACAATTAGACATGAAAACAGACATGTTTGGATAGACATCGTGAAAAGACAAAAGGTTTTTGGTAGCATGTTCAAAAGAAAATGTCAAAAAAAGACATGTCTGAAAAGACTCCGTGTAAACTATGTCATATTTATGAATAATATAGCTAGCTTTGAAGCAAGCGTAAAATATTAGAATATAGGAATCAACAAAATTTAAACGAATAAAAACACACAGACCGAAAGACAGACATAACCAAGCAAATCCAAACTAGAGAGGAGAGAACAGAATAAGGAAAAACATTTAAAAACATTACCACAACAAGGATAAAAGTAATAAAAAGTGATCAACATGATCAACTGCATATCCTCGAATTTTAGTTAATTTTTTTTTTAAATTTTGTTAATGGCCCAACGGAATTTGCAAAATATTTGAGCAATGGAGAACCAAGATTCTCCTCGGCCTTCGAGGACTTTCCGGTCTATGGTCAAAGTAATGTACAGCAACAACAGAATCACATGAAGAAGGAAATACAAATATTAAAAATACTCAGCCTGTTGTAATATCCGTGCAACATTATGGCAGTTATCAAGCACATCAACATCAACAATGGCACCACAGCATCATGGAAATCATCAGCATCAACAACAGCAAACGAGATAGACTTTGCCCCACCAACAAGCCAGTTATCAACCGAATCTTCCACAAAATTCAGCTGGCTCAGTATCCTCGGGCAGTGCATTTGGTGTAGCGACGTCAGGTAACCAACACTTTAATGGTTCCTTTGAGTTCATGAAGTATTTAGTAAAGGGCTGCGCAAAATATTCTTAATGTTCTGTGTTCTACTTCACACAACTATCAATCATATTATTTCACTGTAAACATACATAGCAAATCAAACATAACAACACATTACTCTCACCAAAACAAAACAAGCATAACTTGAAAAGTTTTTCTCTTCTGCATTGTTAGTGCTTGTATTATCAAAACAAACAGAATATCAACACAAAACCAGACAATGAAATAAAGAAACGGTAAATTATAGTAAAAGCATCGAGTGCACGTGATTAGGAATTTAAAAAATTTAAAGTGATCTTAGCTTATAACAGAAATGGATGCATTAAATGTAAGCAAAATTGATTTTTTTGAATTATTTCCTTAATGTATATTTTATTTTAGTCGACCTTTATTATTATATTATAACTAAATCATTAAGCTTAAAGTCTTTTTTTTATTTTTATATTAAACTTTAAACGTTTATTTAACCAATATTTCTAATTAAAAAATTTTTTAATTTGTCAGTTATTGTTAAATTTGTTAAAAATTGTTGAAAATTTATAAAATAAGGAAGAAAAAACCCTGAAGAAGGCACTCAAAGGAGTGCCGAAATATGGTTATATGGTTAAATAAACGTTTAAAGTTTTATATAAAAATAAAAATAAGACTTTAAGCTTAATGATTTAGTTATATTATGTATTTCCTAAATTTTAAATAATATTTTAAAGGAACCTACAACCGAACCCATTGAAAACAACTCAAACGAAATTAAATCAAAAGTTTCTCCCTTTGCAATTTTCTCTTTGGTTTATGTTTACAATCAAAACATTCAAACATGCTTGGAATGTTCTATTTCTGTTTTAATGTTCTACTTCATCTTTGTTCTAATTCAGCTTTATTTTAGTTCAGCATTGTTCTAGTGCAGTTTTGTTCTTTTCTTCTATATTTTGATCGTAAAGCAAAACAATTGTTTTTGGAAGTATGAGTTTTGTAATGAGAGAGTAAAATACACATACTATCTACATTTAATGAAATTACTTGTAAGCAATTTTTCTTGTGCTTGTGCAGCTCTTTAGTATTTACGTCATTCAAATGACAACTACAGCGATAGTTCGCATGATGGCAATGGCCAGCACGGTCAAACACAAACTTCTTAAGCAACAGCAGTGGGTACAAAACCCGAAGCTTCCTTAAAGAATGGTCTAATGGATTAAGATAAAAAATTGTAAAATAATCATACTGGGTGTGGAAAGGTTTTTTCTAACACTATTGTGTTATAATTACACACTAAACAAAATTTACGACGAATTATGAATACCACTATTATTATTATTACTATTATATTATTTTTTAATTCAGTTCCGTTTTTTCTGTAATTTTTTTTAACTTAACATTTTTATATTATTATTTATTATATAATTTAATACTAGCGGTATTCACCCTTTGTATTAGGCATACAACTCTGTTATATTTAATACGATTTTATACTTCAAAGCGGGAGTGTCTTTTTCCTATGCACTGTAAATTAATGAATTTGCTGAGTGAGAGAAAGAGACAGATAAAGTTTCTTCAACTGTTTAATTCTGGTAAATTCACACACTTTGTTTACTACTGCTTTTTGTGGGATTTTTCAACCACAGCGTAGTATATTTTAGTCTAATACATTTTGTTGTTGCAGTGTTGTAAATGTTAGTATTTTTACTAAAATTATGAGATTAACAAGGTCTACAAGGGACTTTATTATTAAGGGTGAATTCCGCTACTAATTTAATTTATAAATTAAATTTATTATATTTTAATAATAATTTAATTTATTATAAAATTTAATAATAATTTAATTTATTATAAAATTTAATAATAATTTAATTTTTATAAACTGAAGTAATTAATAATTTAAGTCGAAAAATATTTTTTTTGTAATCGATTACAAATATGAATGATAAGAGAGTCAAAAAAGACTCGCAAATGATCAGAAATACGACTAAAAACGGCTCATAAGTGATTCGCGAACGATTAGAAATAGGATTGAAAAAGAGTCGAAAATACTCTTAGACGATCAAAAACACGACTAAAAAATTATTAGAAAAAGACTCGAAAATAATTAGAAAAACAGGTAAAAAATGACCCGAAAACTCGCAAGCAATCAGAAATATGACTAAAAATTACTCGAAAAAGTCTCGCAAATCATTAAAAATATGAGTCGAAACTGATTAGAAAAGGGGGTAATAAAAGACTCCTCAAGAAGAGTCGCGGGTAGGGTACCATTTTCTCCCAAGAAAACAATCATTTATGATTAGGAAATGAGCTCATATATGCCTATTTTAATCACGTAGAGGAGTCATAAATGACTCGATTATGATGAATTTTTTCATAAAATGTTTGCAGGGCACTTTTCAAATTAGGATTTGTGTATCGGGGAAGACACTCATTTCAAATACTGCATATAATATTGAATTAATATAACCCTTTTTTCCTTTAAGTAGAAGCGCTAAATTAATAACAGTTGTCTCTTTTTAATGAAACAAGTATTCCAGTTTTGCTCAAAATTAATAAGTTATACTAAAACAAAAAAAAGTTATCTTGTGTAAGTTTTTATCGAAAAAATCGGCACTTGGTTAATTTAGAGGAAAAAAATCGGCAAAATGCCGATAAATCGATAAATATGGCAGGCCTGGTCCTAAATCTCAACTACACAGAGAGTTTGTGTAAGAGTAAGTGCTTTGTGTGTGTGTGTGTGTTCCCTTAAATCTACACAAGGCGTGTTGATCCTTTTTCTAACTCTACATATCCAGCCACGTTTCCTACAAGCTCTACTGCTGAGCGTCTAATGTTTAGGAAAACAAAAAGATAATAATAAAAACAACAAATTTTTAAAATAGAAAACATTTTTGTAGGCTCTGCTTGACCATCCTCTTGGTTGTTTGGTTGGCCATGTTTGGTTGACGACCATAAACCTCCAAATTGATAAAATGTTAAAACAGCAAGAAGCCTTATCTTGTATGGCCATTAAATGGTCACTTTTTGCATCAGTTGGTGCTTGTTCGATTGAGCCCAAATATTTGAGGCCGTTAAATAACACATCAAATCTTTAACATGCTGTTAAAAATTTGCCAAACAAATTGTTTGCATCCTGTAGAGGAGACGCAGTTGGTAACTGCAAACAAAACTAACGATCCCTTGAATCTTTCTCCTCGTGTCTCTTTGAAAACCATGTAATGCAACCAATACACAGGGTTTTCTAATCTTTACCTTTATCTACACAACAAATGAAGTTTAAAGCAAATTTTCCCTATTCCGAAACAATAAATTCCTTAAATATTTACCCAACAATATTTCAATATTTTGAAAATACAAAAATGAAATCCTTTGCGTGCGCATCTATACATGAGTTATTATCCTTAAGGTGATATTTACGCATATCAATGTCACATTAAATGCCAAAATTGTTTGTTTCACTTCGGTTTTTATTTCCTTAAAAAGGCAGAAAATCAATTGATTGCAAAACAAATTTTTAAACAAAAGAAAATAAATTTAGCATTTGTTATGTCCTCTAGGGACATGTTCAAGCCACACACACGCTTTGCATTCTCCCCATTGTTTCGAAAAAAAAAGTATTAAGTCTAGATTTTATGGTTTATTTTCACATCTTTTAAGGCCTTTCAACAATTTCTATATGATTTGTTTGCTATTTTTAGTAAGACTTTGTAAAAAAGCAGGTGAAAGAAATAAGTGTTTGCAATGACTTTTTGGCTTAAGACTAAAATTAAGATTTCAAATTTCAAATTTTTCATTTATTATCTTTACAACGTGTGCCCAAATTGTGGCCATATGTTGTTATTGATCATTTGTTTAATTGTGACACAAATATTTCAAACTGTGTGTTCTATTTGTTGGCAATTTATTTGCAATATGTTACTTGAATTCGTTAAAAATTTTTAGCATATTTTTGTTATAGTATTTTGCAGAATAAAGGGAAATGCAATATGTTTAAAGGGCACAAGGCTCCCCGATGGCACAAGTTTTCTAGTGAGCTAAACAATAGATTGTTGTATTAGTGTCTTATTTATTAAATACAAATAATTGCAAAAGCCATATTAAATGCATTACTAGATCAAAAACGCATATGCCTTCGTTAGAAATTTGTTAAGAATGGTAGCCAAACCGCTTTTTTTTTTAAAAATTATCACCCTTTTCGTGGTTGGCAATTGTATGGAAATATATAGGGTGTTCAGCCGATTGATTCTTGTTCGATTAATCGAACAATTTTAGACGATTAATTGTTCGATTAATTTAAAATTGCTGATTTCGATTAAAGGATTAATCGAAGAATTTATGCTGATTAATCGAATAGTAATACATATATGGTTTTTCTGTCAAACGTATAATTTTTTAAAGTTTTAAGTCAAATAAATAAACCAAATGTACGTGTCCATAAGAATTAAAAAAACAGTCATGTTTAGTGAGTAATTCACATACATGGTCGTACTGCTTACACAGAAAATGTATTTAAATTTAATTAATGTGATAATTGAATCAATTATTTTTTTAGTTGAAAGAAAATTAAAAATTTATTATTGATTTAATTGAAATTTAAGTTGTTTTTAAATAAATTTTCAATTAAAATTTTAATTAAATAACAAAAAATCTTAATTGACTTTTTCGTTTAAAATAAAATAATTTAAACATGTAGAATTGTTGTTGGGAATTGTCAATATCTGTTTAAATAAATTGAAACATTGTTTGAAATGTCAAAGTTTTTTGATCACATTTTTAATTAAAATTAAAAATATCATTTATTGAAAATATTTTTTCAACATTTTAAAATTTTTAGAAATCAATATAATCATTTTGGTAATATGTGCAAAATCGACAACTTGTTTGCTTGATATTATGAATTTGGAATAAATTTGGTGATTGGAGAAATTTAATAATTTTTTCTGTGTAATGAAAAAATTTACTGGTTACTGAAATAATGCAGTCATCCGTAAGTTTTTACTTATTAGTGAAACAAAAGCCAAAAATATTTTTATCCCTGGAGCCACACGTTCAATAAATCACTCTAAAGTTTTTCACAAAAACTGCTTGTCAAAATTTGTTTGAATTGACAGCTGTGTCACAGGCTGCACTCAATTTGACAGTAAATTTCATTTTAAAAATGACCGCGACGAAGAAACAACATGACTCAAAATATTTTGTTAAAAAAGCACAATAAATTTTTAGAACACAATTTTTTTTTTTAATAAATCGCATTTATTTTTTAAGAAATATATTTTTTATAAAGAAAGCGCCAAAGTGAATTTGTGGTCAGTTATTAAATTGCACGTCAAATTGGCAAACTAATGGAAAGGTAAAACTCAGAGCAATCTCGTGGTCAATGTAAAAAGTGCGAGTGCGTGAGTAAAAAAAGTGAGAGAGTATAGCAAATTAAAAAGAAAGACAAAACTTGATCGTGTGGCTTCCAAGTAAAGCAAAACATTTAAACAACATTTTACTTTTAAAAGATTTGTTTAATTGTTTGTACATATAAAATTATATATGATCTCAAGACATGTTTTATTTATTTTATCGTTGTAAAGGTTTTATCAATTAGTATGATTTGTTACATTTGTTCTGTTTTTTTTTTTGTTAATAAAATATTAAAATACTTGTTATTAATAATGTTTAATTACTCAAGTACCAATTTTTTTTAAAATTATCGAAAAAATCCCTTAATTTTTATATTTCTGGATTTTGAATTATTCAATTAATCGATTAATTTTAAAATTTTATTCGTTTCATCGAATAAGTCCAAAATGCCAAATATCGATTAATCGTTTAATCGAACAAAAAAAGCCCATTAATTGAACACCCTAGTAATAGATTAAAGAGAACGTTAACTTATTTCCTTTAATCTATTACCAAACAGTCGCGACTGTTGCAGGCGTATATTAAATTCGCCAACCACGATAAAGGTGATTATTAGTCAAGGTTTCGTAAAATTTAAGATTTTGGTAGAGTTCAGTGGAACTCTTAAGGCCCAACCATAATATGCATGAAATCGTTTAAGTCAACTTTAGTAACCGTGCGAAAACATATAAAAAATTTGTAGCCAACTATAATGTACACTCACAATAATTTTACAGTAACGGACTGTAGGTTATTTAAGACGTATTCCATTTAAAATTCCAAGCAAATTTATTTTTAACTTATTCTGACATTTATTCAAAAAACTAATTGCACATTAATACGGATTTTCGGTTGCATTTAATATTGTCTGTTGATTAAGTAAAAGTATTCTGTATGTAAAATTAAATGAAAATGAAATTTACAACAACTGTAAATTTACTTAAAAACAGATCTACTTTTTTTGCATTTAACTTTAACGAAAAGTTAATTTAATTTTTACTGTCAAAAATTCAACCGCGAATTCGCTAAAAAATAACCGACAAATTCCGTAAAAACAAATAAATTTTCAGTTATTTTATATAATTTACTACCAAAAAATTAATTTTTAGTTATCTATTTTTAGATCTGTATAAAAGTAAAAAACGATTTGCTTGTTTTGTGTAGAAAATTCCCATATTCTATTTGTTAAAATAATTTAGGTAAATATTTTCAAATTTTTAAAGTAAAATAATTACGAATACCATATTGGACATGCTGATGGTGTCTTAAGCCTCTAGTACACGGAATGTAAAAATCCACATGCGCATGTGGTTCTGACGTAATTTTGACGTCAATGCAAAGCCACAATAAACATTGCGTGTTGTGTGATGACGTCAAAATTACGTCAGAACCACATGCGCATGTGGCTTTTTACATGCCGTGTACTGTAGGCTTTATTATAATTGAAAGTTCTTCTGTAAACAAAGTGGTCAGTACAACAAAAGTAAAACCAACATGCATAACGGGGTAAGTGAATAAAAATAAATATTCTCCCTCTCTATCTCTTTCATTAGAAAAACAAGCGGACAAGTGTCTGGTATTTTTTTTAAAAATTTGAGTAAAACCTGTATTATATAAAATAACTGAATTATATAAAATAACTGAAAATTCATTTGTTTTTACGAAATTTGTCAGTTATTTTCTGATAGTTAATTTATATAAAATAACTGAAAATTCACTTGTTTTTACTGACTTCGCCGTTAAATTTTTTTCAGTAAAAATTAAATGAACTTTTTGTTAAAAATAAATGAAAAATAAGTAGACCGGATATTCATTTATTTTATATTACAATTTCAGTTAATTTTACGTACATAATGTTGTGAGGGTACTTAATGAAACTTTTCGTTAAGTTGCGTCAAATGGCATTTGCTAAGGCAAAGTGACAAACTGAACGCACATTCCGTACGGAATCAGCTGTTTGTGCATTGTTAAAAAACTTAATTGAAATGGATAAAGAAAAATAAGGAAAAGAAAAAGAAGAAATTTACAAATATTAATTTTGTATCCATTTTTTATTAAAAGGTATGCAATCACCAAATTCACTACCAAATTCATAAAATCCAGCAAACGAGTTGTTGATTTTGCACCTATTACCAAAATGATTATATTGATTACTAAAAATTGTAAAATTGTGAATATATTTTTTTCAATAAATGATATTTTTAATTTTAATTAAAAATATGATCTAAAAACTTTGCCATTTCAAACAATTTGTTAATTTATTTAATTAAAAATTGACAATTCCCAAGAAGAATTCTAAATGTTTAAAATATTTTATTTTAAAAGAAAAATTGAATTAAATTTTTTTGTTATTTAATTAATATTTTAATTAAGAATTTATTTCAAAAATGTATTTAAATGTTAATTAAATCAAAATCAAATTTTTAATTTTCTTTCAACTAAAAAAATAATTGATTCAGTTATCACATTAATTAAATTTAAATACTTTTTTAACCATTTTTTTAAATTGATAAAACACTTTTCTCTGTGCAATTAACAACAATTTTTTCTTTTTAAAACGTTGCTTGCGTATTAAATAAAACATAAAATAAACAATCAGAGGGCTGTAATTTTTGGTAGTTTTTAAGAAAACAAAATATTGCACAAATATGCAACGTGGATCCTTAGTTAATGTAGGTACATTTTGGCCACCTAAAAGTCTTCTTAAATTTGCTTATGAGTTTGACAGAATTTTCGTTAATTTTTTTTGACAGTACCTTAAAATAACTTATGCATATTATGGTTGGGCCTTTAGTCCAAGCTTTTGAGTTGTGGATTAAGTTTAAGCTTATCTTAACGTAATCTTAAACTCAAATTTTTCCGGCGAAATGTGATTTTTTTATTATTTTATTGAAGGCCAATATTTAAAGCAAAACTGAGTTGTGCCATCAAAATTTTTTTTTAACAAACTTGGTAATGGAGGCACAAATCTTTTTTCAGATTAACTAAACCTAGTTTAACTAAGATCTAAAAAACCCAGTCTTGTTATGCACTTTTTTTATGGGCCCCCAAAGATTAAGGGCCGCGGTGTAATTTTTGCAAAAAAGTGATCATTTTGTCAAGCTCATATCTTGCAAACCGTTTGGAATTTTGATTTACACTCTGAAGCAAAGCTCTTGTAGCTCTTGTCATAAAGAACCAAAGATCTCAGTAAACAACAGAACATATGAACTTCCTAGGAATGATTCTTAACACCGTTTAGGTAGCGCTTTGGTAGCCGCAAAAGTGAAAAATTTCCTGAAATTTTTTTAATCTCATTTGTTTTTTTCCTTTACTTCAACATTGAGATACGAAAAAAAATATTCGTATTATGTTTATAATATTGATGGCCCTGGACTTGCAAATCGCACTATCTTAAGCTGTGGATCAAAATCGTCGTCCAAATCTGACTATAATTCAAAACTTATGGTGTCCACAGGCACGTTACTTCCAGACTGCCCTCCATCATTAGCTTTTTCTTCTTCAAATATGTACTTCATTAATATAATACAGGCAGATCTTAGGTACATTTTTGTACGTGACTGTTTTCTTGAATTTTTAACGGTTTGCTACCTATGGACCTAAACGGGGGGGAAAAGGTAAAAAAAATCAAATTTTTCAAAGTTTTTGCGATTTTAATCTTGAAGATGAAGTTTTTTTAATTTTATATGTTCACAATTTTTGTTTTTTTGTGACATGAGCTATACATGCTTTAGAAAGTTAATCAAAATTCTGAACGTTTTGCAAGATATGAGCCTGACAAAATTATCACTTTTTTTGCAACAATTACACCGAGGCCCCAAATCTTTGGCAGCCCATAAAAAAAGTGCATGACTTTGGGCAAAATTGGGAGTCACGGGCCTTTTTTTTGGTCTTTTATCACGTAGTGGTGTCCGTATTTGGTTATATTTTTTCGTGTTGCACTGTGTTTTATTCTAAAAAATTCACCCTAACTAATTAGTAGAGTGAATTTTTTTAGAATAAAACATGTTCCCTTTAAGAGAACAAAACAGTTTTAAGAAACGAACCCCAAATTGCATATTTTAAAATGAATGTCACATTTTATTTAAGAAAAGAAAGCACAATAAGATTCAAATTAATTTAAATAATTCAAAGGAATACAACATTCCATAGGAATGAATTCATCTGGGAATTAATTATTTTGAAATTAAAACTTTACGGCCTAAGTTATAAAAAATAAAGCATGTAAATAAAGGGTTTATGAAACGGATTTTGTATGAAAACCCTTTATTGACATGCTTTATTTTGTATAACTTAGGCCGTTAAACATTAAACAAACGTATAATTGTATAGAAATTGAATTGCGAAGTTAGTAATTCTGCAATAGTTAATTCCATTAAAAAAAAAAAAATAGGATATAAAAAATTTTTCGACCTATAAAAACATTATTGCATAGACAAATTTCCTAAATTTGACTACTTTTCTTTTCAAAGCCGACATAATTGTCTAACAGAATCGGGGTATAAGTTTATGTTTTTTAAAAATTGGTAATTAATAATTTTCATTGAATAAAAAAACCGGAGAAAAAATATGGATCGATATGATCAGGAATATCGATGAAGATCAATACATGTCATTAAAACTTGAAAATGATTTCGATCATGTAGGCGACTGTTCTTGAGGTAGAGCATTCTGGATGTTTAATTTTCTTCAGCTTTGAAGAAATAAGCTTCAAGGATGCCACCAGCGTGTTAGCCGCACCAAACAGTGCGGTTTTCTGGACGTACTGGAGTCTGTTGTGAAGGGGTCTCACTCCATATGCAACATTTTCGTTATTAGCAAACCCGTTTAGCCAAAAGATGAGGCGTGCGCCATAAATATCACGCAGTCATTTATAAGTTGCGCGAATCGATGACAGATTTTTAAAGTAAATTTCGACAATTTGGTAGCGTTTTCAAGCGTGAATCTACTCATGATGATTCTCAAGAACAAACTAATAATAAATTTGAAAAAGTGAGCGCAGTATGACAGTTTGTTTGACAGCTTAACCTTTTGTAAGCTCTATCGGGATTAAAAAACTCCCTTTAGTTTGGTTTTCTTACTATTGAAATTGAATTTGTAATCCTCAAGTTTGAAATATTTTTCGGCATCAAACTATAAAAAAAATCTAATTTCTTAAAACCCAAATTTTAAAAAGAAATATTTCTCACGTACTTAAGAATTATATACAGAAGTAAAACGATTACAAGATCCCAGGCCATAATTAAAGTCTAAGTAAAAATTCCAATAAATAACCCAATCAATTCCTAAAACCACTAGGTCACGTAAAAAATTGTTAAAAGTCATTAAAAAAAGGTGTTACCCATAAGAAACCAACAAATATTTAAACAAAATCTTGCCCACAAAAATCGAAAAAAAAAAATAGAAATAAATAGAAGCATCAATCGTACTACTGATAATTCAATTCCAGGAATGTTTTAAATTGTCCTGAGACACAAAAAAAAAATGCAAAAAGAAATAGATGTAGAAAATATTTAGTCAACACCACCTACTGCTAGTTGAGACACTTAATTGCCCAAATAAACAAGTCAGTTAAATTCATCACAGCAATTAGAATCAGGTTTCGATAACACAAAACACACACTCAAACCCTCGTACACACTCCCAGGCTTTTAAACAATAAGAACGAAACCAAGATTCAGTTTGAATGGACAGACGGACAGACAGACACAGCAACTGATAGATATTTTATCGCAAATGTTTGGTTAAAATCGTAAAATGTTTAAAATGGTAAAAATAAGCAACACTTGCCACTTTGGCATGCTTGTTAGGTGGGCTTGGCCAAATTGCTTGAAATGTCTGGTACAATTTCGTTAGAATGTCGTAAATAACAATTTCTATGAATTGATTTTAATTACAATTGAACCAACTGGGTGGCCCATTTTGAATATTCATTATTGCCAACATATCAATGATAATATTGTAAATGACTGTTCGTGTTTATGAGAATGTGTATGTGTGAGTGTGTGTGGGTGTTGTGATTTTGCCTCTCATTTGAACTAATTGAATAATTGTTTACAACTTTGATGTTTGAGTACATCATGTTCAATCAAGTAGTTTTTAGTTTTAAAATACGTATTTCCTCTTTTAATTTCTCTGCATTTTATAACTTTGAGCACCAGAAGGTATACTAAGTTCATCATCTCGTCAGTAAAGCCGAGAAGTATTCATCTAAGACCCCATAACGTATATATTGCACTGGTTCCTTTACACGGTGTCAACTTAAAATTTAAGAAATTCTGAGCCCCATTAGAGGAACCTGTGCCATATATATTCTGGATGCTAAAATTCTGTGTTCGTCTGCGTGTCATTAGAAAGCAGCATAACTTCTCTACAACTTAACATCAGGCCTGTGGAGTCGTCAAAAAATTGTTTTAAATCCGACGTCGACTCCAACCGCTGCCGTTTTTTAAGTCCGACACCGACTTCAACTCCGACTCCTACTCTTAGATTGATGCTAAATGTATATGAGACTGGTCCTCATTTGACTTTAAACTCTTTTTTTTAGGCAGTGCCTTTTAAATGGTTAAATATAGCAAGAAAATTATTCTATAAAAATTTCGAAACGATATTTTTCATATTGCATCGCCAATTTCAAAGAATTTTTATTTTTGGAAAATTGTAGAAAATTTTATTTAATTTGTTATGTCGAAAAATGTTCAAGTCGGAGTCGCGAGTTTTTGGGGGTACTTCGACTTAGACTCCGGTACAAAAACCTCCGACTTAAAACTCCGACTCCACAGCCCTGCTTAACATAATGAATAATCTTTGTGGCAAATGAGATTGAAAACCTGAACAGCTGCGATATCGAGTTACGTTAATACCTGACATGCGACTTAATTTCACGCTGGAGGATCTCAACCACATGGTGTATTAAACACTTACCAAATGCACCTGTGTTAAAGAACGATCATTTGCCACATAGGTAGTAATTCGAGTGTATAAGCCACCAAATATTATACACCCAAACCTTGTTTAGGAGCCGGAGCTATCTAACCTCCACTGATATTCATTAATCCCAGCAGCTTCTGCTTAATAGCAGCAGCACTTAAAGATCCCTCTACGAACCGAACTTGATCATTCCTCCAAACGGAGGTTACCCTACCCGCGACTTTGGGCTCAGGCCACAACTACTAGTATATTTTCCGATAGTATCTTTTCAAAGAGAAGCAAGGCTTTCGTAAAGATAATCATCCTGAAAGAAAGACAGCATTTGCTTTCTTTCTTTGCTGTCTAACTTGTCAATACAATTTTCCTCTACGACTTTTTGTACTAAAACATAAACGCATTGAACGCTTGGTTTGGACCTGCAGCAGAATTTTCTGTCAATTTTTAATGATTTTTGTAAAAAAAAAAGCATTTCGCTACAAATTTTGGGTTACTTAAAAGAGACCACAAAATCCATAAGCAAATCCACTGCTATATTTTCTGATGCTATTTCGCTAGTCAACAGTCTTCAAACATTATTAGAAATTACAAGAAATAAACTGAGCTGCAGAATAATTTAGAGTCCCAAAATTTGGCGAGTTACGTTTCATAAGCTCTGAATGAAAGATTTGAGTGTTTAGAGAATAATGAAATCTATTGTTTAACTACAATTCTTCGAAATCGAAAAAACGTCTTATTGAGCTACTCAACATGATTTTACATTCCAAAAGTGTCGAAGACACGGTCAACCCATACACCGAGTAAAAGTTCTGATAAGTCTACAAGAACTGACCTTTGGAGTGTTTGTGAAAATCTTAAAAGAAAATTTGGAGAAGAATGAACCTCTGTCCATCCTACACTGTGCTAAATAAGAAGTCTAGATATACCTTAGATTTTTCTAATTGTTCTAGATACGCAGATCCGCTTGTGGCGCAGAAATATTAAAGTTGTTAAATGAGTTCAGTCAAATCTGAGAGACGATTTTGTACTGCATGTCTGTACCATGATTTTATTGTTTTGAAAATCTAATTAAAATCAAATTTAAATATTAATAATCTCTTACACTGTAATTTTGTACAATAAAGAAATTACTCTACTTGAGTTTTGTTAATTTTACCTTGAATTTAAATTTCATATTCGTATCGGTATCGGTGATATTTCTTCTTGAGTATCGGTATCGTATCAGCAAAAAGGAGTATCGTTATATACCTAATTTAGAAGTTGAATTAGCGGATCAATAATTCCGTGACTTTTTGAATGAAACACAGGTTTTTTTACGAAATTTATCTTGGCCTTCTTCGGAGCCGGTTCACCCGGAGAAACCCATTGTTTAGACTGCTGCTTGGTCTCCGGAGTGTTGTAATGGATCCATGTTTCATCCACAGTTACAAAACGCTGCAAAACCCAATTCGAATTGCGGTTAAACAACTCCAAACAATGCTTTGAATTGGTCACACGTTTACGGTCAATTGAGAGCAAACGCGGCACCCATCTTGCAGACAGCTTTCTTAAACCCAGCCGATCGTTTAAAATCGAAACCACACTGCCATATAAAAAGCGTTTGGCATCAACAATCTCACGCACTTTTACTCTTTGATCGGCCAACACCATATCGTGAATTTTTTCGACATTGTCGGGTGTATTGACTTCAATAGGCCGTCCAGAACGTTCAGTGCCATTTGTACTTGTGCGACCACAACGAAAGTCAGTAAACCACTTTTTTACCATTGAAATCGATGGTGCAGAGTCCCCATAGTATTTATCAAGCTTTTCCTTGGTTTGATTGACGGTTTTTTTTTCGCAAAAAATAATGTTTAATGAGCACTCGAAATTCACTTTTTCCATTTAAAAAAAAATCCACGAGGTTGTATATTTTGAACAGCTGTTAAACGCAAAGTAAAGGTGGTGCTTGGTGGCATTTCATAAACCTACGAGGGATGTTCGAAAAGTCACGGACTTATTGATCCGCCCTCGTATTTGGTCAAAAGTTTTTGAGATAAAAACTTGTTACGTAAATCGGAAGGTGTCAAATCTCGAAATCAACTTATGGCCAAATTTTGATTTTAATAAGTCGATGGTTACGTTCGCCGTATGGTACGTAGCGCCATCTTTTTAAACCACAACTCGTCCTAATCAATGTCACCATATTTTCATTTTGTTTTATCACTGACAATAGTGCAGTAAGTCATCGTCCAGACTTGCAATTTTTGTTGCTGCAATTTTTAAAAAGTCTGCTTTATAATTGTGTTAGTGTCCATATTATGAAATTATAGTTTAGCAATTTTTGTATTTTTATCTTGTCTTTCCGCTTCTTCCTTTTATATTTTATATATAAATACAAATACAAATGTGAGAATAACATAACAAAACAGAATTGCCGAGTACATGAAACTGAGTACTCCTCCTCAATCTTCTCACCACTCTCACCAATAAATTAAAAAAATTGCAAGTTTTGAAGATGATTAAAGTTCTCTATTAAACGTAACGCGCGCTTAGGATTCATTTTTGAAGAATTAAGGCATTTTGATGGCAACATCTTGTAAATCGCATATAACGGCGCATTTTTCTTGATGTAATGAAGTCAGTTGTGGATCGGTGGTCTCACTATATGGAACACAATTGTGTCGTCTATATATTTGGATAATTTGGTGTATTGAGTTAATCTGATGGCGTGGTTCAAGTGTTTATCTATTCATTATGATTTGCCAGAGTATACTGATCATAAATGTAAAAAATAAGCGTAGCATGACAGTTTGTTTGACAGCTAATCCTTTCGTTAGTTCTATCGAGGTAAAAAACACCTTTAATTTTCGCCAATAAAAATCAATATTTGTTATCAAACATCACATTTATTTTGTGTAATTTAAAGTTAAATTTGGATTTAAATCAACTCCCGTTAAATTTTAACTTTGCAGAGTATCAAAGATTCGGCATAGTCAAACTACGTTAAGTTTTCAAAAGGTGTGTCTTTGTCAATTTCATTTGACGTAAGACATTGTTTATTTCTTGTTTTTGTTGTTAGTGCCAGTGTTGTTGTCATTACAATAATTCCAGTTAATTGTTGAAAAAAAAAAAAAAAAAAAAAAAAAATTTTATCATATCAATGTTCTCGTTTGTTCTGGCTTTTAAACAGTAGTTCTTCCATAAATGTGTCAAACGTTAATTGACTAGTTATTTTATTTTTTATTTCTACTTTTTTTATTTAACTTATTTCTCATTCCTTTCCTTTCCTTCCCTACTCGGTTTTTATAATTTTTTGCTTTATGTGATATTTCTGTTGAATTTTTTTGTGTTCAAACGTCAGATACGCGGTTAATAACAAACGTTTTTGGTTTCTCTTCCTTTCCCCAAAGTTTTATTATTTATGCTGCAATAAAACGAATAAAAAAGCAACTAAAACAAATAAAAAAGCTTATGGCAAGTGGCTGAGGAGAAAAGGGAGCAAGAATTAAATAATGGGGGTATAATAATAGAAAAAATTCATACAAAAAAACTTTGATAACTGTGGCAAATACTTAACAAAAATATGTTGACTTATCATCCAACAACAATAACAAGACACTTTAAATTCGATATATGTTGTTTTACTTTGTTGTTGTTATTTTTTTTGTAGTTATTTTTTCTATTTTAGTGTAAAGAAGTTACAATAAATTTATTACAAAAGCAATAACAATTGCCTTAACAATTACAACCCAGTATGCAATATTTTATTTCAACACTATTCCCAAAGTGAATTTCGAAATTTTATCGATAATATGAATCTTGTTCTTTATATTGTCATGTCCATTTCTGTCATTTTAATTTCATTTTTCGTTTTGAATTATGCAAATTTAAAAACATAATCCTTTTCGGTTCTTAATTCTTGTTTTATGAAACTGCGAAATGAAATGTTTTCTCACCTTTTCACTCCTGTTTGGTGAAAAAATGAAGAAGAGTTTAAAATTTTTTCCCCTTGAAAAATAGAACGAAACAAATATTTTTCATAGTTACACAACTCTGTCGATTGCCTTCTTGTGATTATACCAACACAGGAAAAAATCTCCAAAGAATTTATCAAAAAAAAAAAAAAAATCCATTTTAATTTAAAATTTAATCAGTGAATTAAAGTTGAATCAAGTGAACTAAACGTTTAATCAAGTGAATTAAACGTTTAATTGATACTATTAATTTGTTTACTGGTGCAAATTTAATTAATTTTTTACTTAAAACACAAATTTTTTAATTGAAATCAATTTTTTTTCTGTGAAGTTATTTTCAAATAAAAAAATAAAATTAACAAAAAAAATTGTATGTGAAAAAGATGGAAAAGTTATTATGAGGAAAGTAACCAAGTGGAAATCAAAGGAATATATAGTTAACTCCTTAGAAGAAAAGAGGATTAAAAATAAACTACTAATCACCTTTTTCCAGAAATGATACTGCAGGTGGTCTCAAATTTAGAGAAGGTGACTAAAAAGAACTAACGTTAGTGTAAAATTGACTTGGCAAGGGTAGGAGAAATATTACCCCCATGTATGTACATATGTAAGTAGAAGGCCACGATCCAGAGCATCTTTTGTTCAGCCTATGTATCTCCCCATGTCAGGTTCAGGCAACGTATAAAGCCTATTACCCTGTCTGGTGAAACATCATTAATTTCAGTTGGGCTCAGCATTTGCCCCCGGAAAAATGTTCGCCTGGAAGTCCCTAAAGTGGGACAGCAGCAGAGCAGATGTTCTGCCGTTTCGTCATCAACCTCACAAAATCTGAATATCATGGTACATGCTTTACCTATTATAAACTAGTGGTATCTAAAACCACAGTGTCCCGTAAATAGGTCAACAATCATGTCTTAGTTCCGCCTTCTTAAGCAAAAGTAGGACATTGTCACACATCTCCTGGACTGTCTTAATCCAGAAGTGGACGTCCATGTGTGAAGGAATTCAGGTTCGGACTATTTTTGTATCGGTCCCCTTATGTGACCTACAGTGACGCGGAAGAAAGGAATGGGGCCTATGAATGGACGGCGAGCGCCCCCTGTTTGCTATGCCCTTTCGTTGCCCGCATGCCCCTCATTGGCGGGCACCCAACACAAATGCAAGTCATTGTGTTGTCCTAAACCGTTCAGGGACATAAAACAGTCTATGTCTTACCTGAACTTCACCACCAAAGAAGATAGTGCTCTAAGAGCGGCTAGCCATATCCGACATTATAAATAATCTTAAGACCTTTGCTCTTCTTCTCAGACATTCCTAAGCGCATATGAATATGCCGTAGATTTCCGCCTGAAATAGCGTAGGCTGTTTGTCCATTGGCAAGCCCTTTTGGAAATTCGGGCCCAAGATGCCAGTATAACCGCCTGTTTCGCACCGTCTGTGAACCAGACCTACTACGTGCACCCTCACCACCAGGACTCTGCCGCCCATTGGTCCCTATCAGATATAAGGACATTAAAATTTCTATCCAATACCAGACTAGGCAGCATATGATCACCAACCAACCCCCATATAAAAAGAATTCTAATTTTCGTTTAATTAGAAGTTATTAAAGCTATTTTACTTTCTAAGTATCAATTAGGCCTTAATAAGCAGCAGTTTTTTTCTTGGTGAGATACAATGGAAAAAGTATTGCATTAAACGCTAGAAGAAGGATTAAAACCCAGTTCAATCCGAAAACAAAATACCAGTTGCAATATTGAGCAGTCATTTAGTTCATCTGTCAGGATTCCTCATTTCCGAGCCCAGTCTCGAAAACTCGTCAGCTATCTCGCTGCCGGTGATTTGCAGTAACCCGATACCCAGCAGAGCCTCACAACATAATTCCCTAAGATTTCTTCTATATGACTTTTGCAATCTTCCACTAGCCTAGAGTACACATAACAGCCCATCAAGGTCCTAAGAGCCACCTGGCTGTCCATATATATAGTGACCTCCGAGTCCTTGGCAATGTTAGCCGCTACCAATTCCACGGCCCTGAGAACCCCCAGAACCTCCGCCTGAAATACACTGCAGTCGTCGGGAAGTCTATATGACCTTCTGATGTCCAGATCGTCAATGCAGACACCCGTGCCCTTCATCTTCGTGCCATCAGTGAAAATAGCAAATCCCCTATACAATCTGCCCTGGCCTGACCAGCTCTCCCTAGAAGGCAATATCACCTCTGGCAAATGCCCTAGTACCCATATAATCCTTAGAGCCGGCCGAGAACAGGTGACAACCACCAGTACTAATTTCACCCAAGATCCGCGAGTGAGCCTCCGTGAAATTTCTAAACAGTCCTAACTCCCTCAGCCTAAGAATGCTCCTGGCTGCCATTCCCATCACATACTGCTTTATAGGCAGAAGATGTAGAATAACATTCAGGGCCGCCTGAGGGGTACTTCTGAAGGCACATGTCATGCCGACCGAAGCACACCTCTGAGTCTTAGACATAAGGTCCCTCTGACTAGCCAGTCTCAATGCCTCCCACCAAGTACAGCATCAATATGTAAGAATGGGTCTAACCACCGAAGTGTACAGCCTTTCCACAACTGAAGGCCGGAGTCTCCAGCTCCTACCTTTCGACCCCTCTTTAGTCTCTCCTGAGCATTCCTCCTCCAGAACAGTTTACTGTCCAGAAAAACTCCTAGATACTTTGCACTATCAAATAGCCTAAGCTTTACTCGCCCTAGCACCGGCAGCCTAAATTTTTTTTATTACCTACTAAAAAAAACCTTAAAAATAAAAGTTGAGAAAAAGTCCAAAAATTTAAATTCGTAGTGGAACTTTTTTCTCATGCCAAAAGCTATCGAAAAATCGATGGCACAATTGCTAAATCGACCCACCCTAATATACATACTTTCCCAAAGTCTAATTAATTGCTGATTGAAATACAATTTTCATTTAAAAAAAAAATATTTTTAATCTAAAAAAGGAATACAAAACAAAATTTCTATTAAAATTTTACTAAATAAATTTATAAATTCTGTTAAATTTATTTATTGTTTATGAATATTAGGGTTGATATTTAATACGGAACTTGAATAAAAAATATAGCGAAAACAACATCTTCTAAAATTGTCAACAATTGGTATGGAAACCATAACGTTGTTTTGTCATTATTTCGTCAACATCTGTTATCGGATTTACAACCAAATGTTGTCAAATCGAAAACAAAAAGGCAAACATATCATACGTTGCCAAATCAAAAGCCAAACTTTGTTAAATGAGGAACAAATAAGTTACTAAAAAACAAAAAAAAAAAAAAAAAAAAAAACAACGACCCCCTCCCTATGGGTATCCACCTAAATCCCCCATGTTTCTTCTTAAGGAGCGAAAAACAGGCCTGGGAGTGGACTAGGTGTATATCGTACAGTTATGAGGTTGCATCTTTGATGCTTGGTTCTCCTTTCGAGCTAACCTAACCTAAGTCGACAACTATATAGCTTTGACGTTAATTTGCTATTTTCTAAGAATGTTGTTTCGTCGATTATTTATCAAAATTGTGAAAAGATACAAGATATAGAATGTATTTATTTTCTAACTAAAATTTTTTTAACTTTCTTTTGAGTCGCCTTGAAATTTCCTGTCGACTAAAACAGTGTCCATTCTACTCGATGTCTACTGAAAAGCGACGTAAATAATAACTGTCAAAAGTAATCGATAATTGTTAACAACGACTAGACAAAAAACTATAGTTTCGCTACACTGATAGAAAAGGCGTCATAACGTTGATGTATTTTGACATCAGTACTATGACACGTGTTTTCGTTTTTGACCCAATGACACTTTACATCACTGTAATGTCAGCCTTAACATCACTTGACCAAATTGTCATCAGGGTTAAAAATTTAAATTATGTCATCAATGGGATGGCGCATTGGCATCGCAGAAATGACGAATCGGAATCGGTTTTATAAAGCATGTCATCAGTGCGATGACAAACTGTCATCAAATTGAGTCATTGTAATTGACCTTAAGTCAAATTGAGAGCATACCATTATTTACTTACCCGTTACACATGTTTATTTCACTTTTGTTGTATCTTGTTAACAGAAGAAATCGCAATTATAAGACACCAGCAGCATGCCCGATATGGTTTTCGTAATAGTTCTACTTGAAAAATTTGATGTATTCAAATAAATAATTTAAAAAAAAATAGAATATGGGAATTTTGTTTCTAATTTTACTTTTTAAACATGAAAATAATGTTAATAATATATTATGACATGAAATAATATGTCATCGCACTGATGACAGTTTGTCATTGCACTGATGACAGTTTGTCATTGCACTGGCGACAGTTTGTCATCACACTGGGGCAATTCCATGTCAAATCGACCAAGAGTGGGACCCGACCCCCTTCGATTTGAATAAAATTTGGTGTGAAGGTTCCTTTTATCCTTTAAGGAACATATATTTACGAAAACAAATTTAAAATTTTTTTTTGCAAAAGTTACGTCATATTCAAAATGTCATAATTTCGCCGAATTAGCCGAATGTGTTGAGTTTATTTTTTCAATATCTCAAAAACTACTGCAGATACGAAGAAGATTTGTATGTAATTTTAAAGAGAATACTTGGGGCTACAAACAATATATTAAACAAATTTTTTTTTAAAAAAATGTAATATCTATATACCTTCAAAATTTCAGGTTTTTTAAAGGACAGTTTGAGGAATTACATAAAAAAAAATCAGCCAAAAAACAAATTAGGTTTTTGACTTAGTCTATTTTTAAAATTTAATATTTTGTAGATATTACATTTTTAAAAAAAAAATTTTTTTTAATATATTGTTTGTAGCCCCAAGTATTCTCTTTAAAATCATCTTCGTATGTGTTTCATGATGACGTTCGTCATTGGATTAATGTCACTTTTTGCCTCATTGATGCCATTTGTAATAACATTGATGTCACAATTCTGATGTTGGGGTATCATCAATATGAAGTTGCATTTTTATATGTGTCGACATGTCGTCGGCTGATAATGTAATTGTCGTATGTGGATTCCGATAGTTTCGAATAAATTGAGTTTGAACACATTTAATTTCAAAATTGCTGCAGCAAATACCACATACGACAAACTCAACACTCCATATCTGGAAAACCGTATGAGGTATCGAAAAACTGATTAAACCAAATGAAAGATCAGGTCGGAAGAACTAAGGAATATTTCTTAACTCAAAACAGCAAAAAATCCACATACGACATTTAAATTATCAACCAACGATGTGTCGACGTCGACTTTCATAATAGGGCTTATTAAAAAATATTTTTAAAGAGAAATAATGCATCAATTATATAATTTAATTATTAATTTAACAAAATAAACGTTTTTCCACTAAAAAAAATATTGTTTTGGTGAAAAAAAAAACCAAAGTAATATTAAGATGTTGTAAGTTTTGCTTAAATAAAACTAATAAACTTTTAATTTAAAACAAAACTTATCTATCGAATTATTTGCGCTCTACTTTATATCGACCTTATATAAAACTCAAAATCGATTAAATTTAACGAAAAAGTGATTCACTTTCGATTTATATACGAATCATTTTACTTATTGGGAAATTCTCAAGTACTTAAAAAAAATGTTTGCAATTCATTGTTTTTCCAAATATTTTTTTATTAAATTTTATTGTTTTGTTGGGCAGCGATAAGATCCATTAAAACATTTCAAACGTTATAATTACAAAGAAAAAACTATACAAATTAATTTGTTGCCATTATGTGAAACTTACTGCTCAATTAAACTGGTACGCAGATTAATGAATGAAAACCAGTAATTTTTTATTTGATTTAAATTTTATATTCTGTACAGAAAAAAAAAATTCCTAAATGTAAATTATGTTCTATAATTTGAAAATAATATTGGATTAATATATTTGAAGCCTTTTAGATTTTGCTTGATTTAAAAGAATGAGTTTCTGACCAGTCCTTGACATTATGGTATTTTTATACCCTTCACCACAGGTGGTGGAAAAGGGCATACACTGAAGCCCCGACTTGCGTCGTTAATTGGGACCCGGGAAATGCGACGCAACCCGAAACGAAGCAATTCCAACCTCAATCATTCAACCAAATTTTATTTGGACCGGACTATATGTGACCACAGCTACCATAAAAATAACGTCCCCCAATACAACTTTTAATGCCATAACAACCTTTTAAATACTGGTATTGACATGAAATTTGGTGACGATTACTTCAATGTCATGACATGAAGGTCCAAAATTAACCACAGGTCCCATACAAACGCTTTCCTAAAAATCTTTTTCAGATGTAGATATCTAGATAATATTCGGCACAAGGAACTTGTATAGCAACATGAATCTTAATTAATTAGTTCATTTATTAATGATGTGCTAATAATCCCAATTGTTGAATGAAAACTAAAATAATAACATAATTTCGTTTTAGCGCGTCCATAATTGCACATTAGTCCCAAATAGAGTACACTCTCGAAAATTTGTTTTTGGTGTAGGGTATTATGTTGAGGGCTTTCTCGCTTGTTTTTTATAATTAGGTATATATCATTATAATGGTGAAATATTCCCAGTAAAAAGTAAAGCTTGATGTGAAATTAATAATGATATTTAATTAAACTCATTCTGATATATAAATTGCTACAAAATGGTTAAATATCACTCAAAACTAATAGCATTATTAAAAAAAAAGAGAACTTTTTGTGAATTTCTTAATAAAATTCAAATAAAATCAATACTATTTTTCAGACCTTTTATTTGTGTTTGCTGAAAATGTGGGGAATATTTATTTCACACTAACACAATGATACAATTTTTACTAATACATTCTCATCATTTAAGTGTTTTTTGACAACAGACTTTTGACAAGGTTTTTGACAAGCGAGTTTCATATCTATGTTAGGAATGGGCAAATTGAAAAAAAAAAATTTATATCGTATTGATATTTTTTAAGAGTACCGATATTTATTAATTAAAAATATCGATGTATCAAACGTATTAAGCTGAAATTATTACCAAATTTAAAAACTTAATATACCTATGTCAATACATATTTACATATGTACAAACATATTACATGGTATTCCATTCTAACTTTTTATTTTTTCTTTTAATTTCAAATTTACTGCCTGTCCCGTGATTTCGAACGAAAGTTTCGTTCGCTTAACTTTTATTTAAAACACAAACCAATTTTAAAATATAGTTTTTAAGGCAAGTTGTGCGAACGAAGTTTTCGTTTGAAATCGAGGGACCGGCAGTTTATTCTACAATAAAAAAATTTAAAGAAAAGTAAAGAATACAAAAAATTTTATTTATTGGCCATATGAAATCTAAAATGAAATAAAAAATTTTTTTTTGTGATTATAATGGGTGATTCAAGTAGAGATACTTTTTCAATAGCCTTTTTTGACAAATAACGTGTGAGTCGTGTCATGCTGTCATGTTAATTTTGTTTAGTATTGTTTGACTTTTCATAATGGAAAGACTTACGCCTGAACAACGTTTACAAATCGGTCAACTTTATTACGAAAATTCACGTTCTGTGAGGAATGTGTTTCGGGCACTTCGCTCAACTTATGATCAACATAATCGGCCTACTGAGCGTACTATTCGCAGCACCATCACCCATTTTGAGACCCAACATTCATTATTGGATAATATTCGACCGAATAGACCACGTCCAGCACGCTGTGAAGAAAATATAGCGGCTGTAGCTGAGAGTGTACACGAGGACCGCGGAGAGTCGATTCGACGCCGTTCGCAGCAACTCGGACCGTTATCGTGCCATGATAACCGACTATTTGATGCCTGAAATTGAAGCTTGTGATCTGGGCGACATTTGGTTTCAGCAAGACTGCGCCATTTCCCACACATCGCATCAATCAATGGATTTATTGAGAGAACACTTCGGTGAGCACATAATTTCACGTTTTGGGCCAGTCGATTGGCCACCAAGATCGTGTGATATCACACCGTTAGACTTTTTCCTGTGGGCAAATGTAAAGTCTAAAGTTTATGCGGACAAACCCGCTTCGATTCAGGCCTTGAAGGAAAACATCACGCGTGTAATTCGCCAGTTACCAGTCGAAATGCTCGAACGAGTCATCGATAATTGGACTCAACGGATGGACCATCTGCGACGTAGCAACGGCCAACATTTGACATAATCTTCAAAAAATAAATGCCAAAGAATGTTTTTTCAAATGATAAGAAACATTTCCCATTAAATTTTAATTTTCTGTGTTTTTTTCTTTAAAAAAGTAGGGGACCTCGAAATGGACCACGCTTTATAATGCCGGATTATATACTGCCGGTAAACAAAACTTGTGACACATACTATACAAGTAAACTGTACTATATGTACACTTAAAAGAAAAATCAATCCATCCGTACTCAAATCAATCCGAAGCGGTATCAATAGTACGGTGAGTACGGATTTTCTTGAATCAAGTACAGAAAGATTGATTCAAGTATGGATTATTTAATCTCGAAATACTGAAGTTATCCATATTCAATCCCGGATTCTTACTTAAAATAATACGAAAATGAGATTGATTGAGTAAAACTGAGATTGAATCAATCTCAAAATACGCTAGATTCAAGAATTATAAAATTGATTTAATCCCGAATTCGTACTCGTACAATTCGTACAATAATCCGAAAATAAGATTAATTTAAGTTAAACTGAGATTGAATCAATCTCACAATGTACTTAAGTCAAGTGTTATAAAGTTGATTTAATCCCGAATTCGTACTTTAAATAAATCAAAACTGAAATTAGAAGAAGAATATTATTATAATTAATTTACTTACCTCTTTCACACCTTACAAAGTTCCAATTATAAAACACCACCACCATGGCCGATATGATTTTTACTTTAAAAACTTAATGTACATATTTAGCTAAGAATATAAACTAAATGAGAAGTGAAAAATTGAAGGCAAGACAATTTTACTTTTTAAAGTTTAAAAAATAAAATTGATTAAGATTTAAACATGAAAATAATGTGATTTCTTTCTGTTCTGTTGTTTTTATTGTTTCTACACACAACAATCAAATCGTTTTTTAGCTACTTGTGTGGTGTTGTTGTAGTGGCTACAACAAATTTGAATAAGTTATATAAGATTAAAATGCTCAATTTGTAATTTTACTCTCAGAGTGGCAGTACCAACGAAAAGTTCAATCTTTTTTCTACTTGGTTTAAGAATTTTATACTTACTTTAAGAAATTTCGGGAATGATTTTCGAAAGTTATCCCATTTAGGATTGTTGTGAGTACGTTTTAGTGTTTTTCGTACTTGAATTTTTGAGTACGACTCGTACTCAAAGTAAGTATAAAAAGCTTAATTTATCCCGAGTGTTTTTCTTTCTGTGTAACTATATGAATAAAGACCTATCTATATTTTAAATTCCATTAATAGTTTCGGAGATGCAGACATTTCCCCCTATCTCCCTTCGTGATCGTATTTTTTAAAAAATGCATAGTTAATGTGTCCATATAAATGGGGATCTATCTATGTTTTAAATTTCATTATAATTGGTTTGATAGAGGCCACATGAAATTACGGACGGTTCCGCCCCATTTTCAGTAGACTTGGTTCTTGATTACATCAAATTATCTTCAAAATTGCGACCTGTACTTTGCGCACAAGGTTACATGGACAGCCAGCAAGCCAGCCGGCCAGACGGACATTGTAAGATCGATTCAGAAACTGATTCTGAGCACAAACGCATAATACTCTCTCCATTACTGTGGTGTGGGTACAAAACCTCAAATTAGTTTTTGTTTTCAATATAAATTTCTAGGCGAATTTTTTTTCACGACCAAATTTCGTAGATCGCTCAATAATTTAGGACTCCTACAAGCTCAATTCTCGATAATTTACGTTTGAAACTCGCCTTAGACCGCAACGTATTTTTAATGCTGTGAGGTCAGTTTTTCTTAAGATTGGTTCATAACTTATCCATATAAAATCCACATCTGAAATTTTTTTATATTCGTTAAATTGCGCTTTTGCAGATGTGAAAATTAAATTTATTTAATTAATCGGGGGGGGGGGGGGGGGGGGGGTTGCTTTAAAACCATGTGAGATAAGGCCATTATAGCTTTATTGCTCAATTGAATGGGAGATAAAGCCATAATGGCCTTATTGCCCAATCATTGAGAGGTAAGGTCATATTAAACATTTTGCGAAATGAGAGATATAGCCATACTTTTTTTTCGCAAATGAGAGATAAAGCCATATTTTAAACTTTAGTATGCGAAGCCAGATTCCAATACTTTACTTAAGTGTTTCCGGGAAAAGCCATTTCTTTATTCTTGTGACGAACGCAGGAAAACTTTATTCAGCGAAGCCACCTGCCGCGTCCTACTGGAGGAGAAAACCCGTAAGCAGAAAAACTTTAGTATGCGAAGCCAGATTTCGTAAAAGGGAAAACCATAACCTCTTTATTATAAAAATAAGAAAACTATTAATCAATGCAAAATGCAAAAGTTCTTCAAAACTGAAATGAGAGATAAAACCATTTTTTAATATTGCTAATGTGAGCTAAGGCCATGATGGCTTTATCTCCCATTCAAATAAAAAAAAGGCTTTATCTCCCTATTGAATGAGAGATAAAGCCATCATGGCCTTATCTCACAAGGTTTTAAAGCACCCCCCAATTAATCATATGGTGTTTTCTTTTCTATAAAAAATGTGACATTTTATTAAAACAAATGCAATTTGGTGTTCGTTTCTTAAAAATGCTTCGCTTTCTAAAAGGGTGGCTTGTTTTATTCTAAAAAAATGCACCCTTACTAATGGCATAAGTATAAATCCACAGTGTTGATAATGCCCTGTAAAAAGATGGCTTCTGTTTAGATATAGGGTTACCAGACGAAGTTGGGAAAAAATCGCCTCTAATCAGGACAGTAAATATTTAAAATTATAATAGTTATTTTTTCTATTATTTAATAGTAAAAACATAAGAAAGCATTACATTGTTAATTATAGGTTGTCAATGATATAAAATTTAAGTGGATTTGGTGTTATAAAATTGTTTTTGAAAAAAAAAAAAAACGTCAAATCAAGAAATCTGAAAAACTTGGTATTAATAAATCAGCAATCTGGCAAAGGTATTTTCTTGGTTACATATTTTATAAAAAACAATCTCAATAAATTGGAATTTCGTCATTAATTTTGTTCATTTATTTATTTATTTAATATCAATCTATTAACAAATTTTGGTTTATGAATATATTTTTTTTTTTATATTTTGAAGAACAAACATTTTAGTTTATGTATGTATGAGCATATTTTTTTATATTTTGAAGAGCAAACTTTTTGTCAGCTGTTAAAAACCGGCCGGTCCAATTTTGTGTTTTGTTCTCGTCAAATAAAAAATTGCACTATTACAGGGTCGGTAAGACATTTTATACATGTACCTTTTAACAAGGTGGTATTTTTTTGTAGAAAAGAAAACACCATTAGAAAACAGAACAATTTCTTAATAGCCGAATGATCAAATGTCGTACTTTTTTTTATTTTCTTTTTAGCAAAATTAACAGATAAAGAGAAGAAATTATTTTATTTATAGTTATAAACATAAAGATACAAATTATTCTTATCCGGAATTAGTTTGCAGTATTAGCGATTTTCACACTTACTTGTTATTTCACTTTAAGGTTTTTTTATAATTTTATTATCTTTTTTTTTTCTAATAAATATGATACATTATTTACTTTCTACATAATTTGTTAAGAACACGTTTGGGGTTTCTTTTTTGTTTTAAAAACAGAATATTTGTTTATAATTAGTAAAAGGGAATGTTTTTATTTCTAACAATTGTTGTTGACTAATAAAAAATTTAGAACAACAGAAATAAAAAAATTTTTATTAAAAAAATAGTAGGGAAAACAGTTTATCACCGGTTTTATTAAATGGGTAAAAAAACGTAAATTTAATGAAATTCCTTGTAAATTTGCTTAAACAATATTTTTAAGACGATAATCGAAATCGAATGATCACAAAATTTCACTACAGAAATTTTGCGATCATTTTAATAATTTCAATTTATTAATTTGAGCGGTAATTAAAAATTTGTAATAATAATAAAACATTTTCTGTAATAAGTACATACTTTTTTTCATATGGCAATGTACTGAAAAAAAAACATAATAAACTTTTCATTTAGTCAGCCAAATTCCGTCTGGCGGTATTTCGAGCAGTAACAAATACTCGAAAATATGGCCTGAAAATTGTTAAAAAATATTTCCCAAAAAAATAAAAATTGCTAATTTGAAAACAAAATATTCAACAATTGAAAAATAATTGTATTTAAAAAAAACAGTCCAAAAATTATAATCGCTAAAGATCAAACTCCATAGTATTTCCAGATTTTCCAGATTTCGAGATTTTACCCTATTTGAAAACGATAGGCAGTCATGGCCTCACAAAAACGAAGTTATATTATGAGGTTAAGATCCATATGAGAGTTATTAGTGGCCAATTTATTTAGATATTAACATCCATATGAGATTTTTTGTCTTAAAGAGATTTAATGGACGGTCGCTTAATTGTTTAAATTGTTTATTAATGTTAACATTAAAAAAGGAAGTTAAAGCTATTTATAGATGGGAGCTTTGGGCAAATGTGAGTCGAATTGAAAAGAATTTAATAGTAAAGAATTTTGCGGCGAATTTAATCTACATACCAACATAATTAGATGGTTTACTGGGCATTTACACATGAAAGTAGTTTCTTGAAAGTCGCAATACACTCACACTTTTTCAGTAACACATTTACATTTTTCTACTTTGAGTCTAACTTTCTGCTAGCTTTCAATGAAAATTTCAAGAAAGCGATTTCATGAACGTTAATGACAATAACTAAGCAGTGTTGCCAATTGAAATTTTTATATATACATATGTTTCAACTAAATATTAAGAACAAAATGATTCTAATTAAAATTTACAAATATGTATCATGAAAACTAATAAAAATAAATATTATTTTAAACGAATGCCTGAAGTTCGGGGTGAATAATTGGCTCGGCAACGCTAAAACTTGAAATAAGCAAAACAATAAAAGAAGAGAAATTTTTGATAGAAGCTTGCCCTTTGATGACATTTTGAAAATGATATTTCACTTTCATGTAAATTTTCATGAAATTTTGTTATTTTTTAGTGAAATTTGTGGTGTATACAGAATTTTCATAGGAGTACTTTCATGTGTTAATGCAGCGTTACGGACACAAAACGTCTAATTTGGAAAGAAGTTTTTATGGTTAATATGTGAAATTATAGACCGATACTCACCATTTACATAGACTTAGTAAATTAAATATATTTACCAAATTTGATAAAATTATCTACAAAATTGCAACTTGAACTTTGCGCACAAAGTTATCATGAACGCACAACCAGCCAGGCGGACGGATGGACATCGTTAGATCACTTGAAACAGTGATTCTGTGTCGGTCGGTTTACTAAAAGATTGGTCCAGATTTCTATGCATTACATCGCCAAAAACGTATATTATTGCTTTTTCCTAAATCTTTGCTTATATAAATATAGAATTTAAAAGCTTAAAATAAAATTTATCTTTAATGACAACCTGCGTTGACTTGCAATTTTAGAGTAAAAATTAAATGTAGATGACGAAATTGAACAAACACGTTGGGTATACAGATAGATATTTACAACAGGAAAACCAGAATAAAAAAAATTTTCTTTTATTTGCTGCGAAAGCTTTTGTAAGCATCTACAAAAATTTTACATATATCAATATATACCCCAAAAAGGCAAAAATGCGCTATAAGCTTAATAAATGCTTTTTTAACTAAATTATGCAAAAAATGCTCTAAAGGGTAAAATATGCACTAACAAATCGATGTCAAAATTTATAAAAAGCTCAAAAACGGATAAATGTATTGTGTCTGCCTTCATTGGCTGCACAAGGAAAAACATGCAATTGCATATATATGGTTTCCCTGGTAATGAGATTAAACAGCGAAATATCCAGGACATTCAAGATCGACAATAATGCCATATAGGAATTGGATAAGTTTTGCTTTGTAAGTAGTATCAAAGCAAACTCAACCCTCTTAAAAATATTCTGGCTTAAGACAATCTCAAATACAGGCACTTCACACGGGAACTTTTACGACGTCTCTTTTTTGCTTGGAAGCAAACGGTGTAGAGAAGAAAGCGGAGTAAACAAAAATACTCGGTTCATGTTGTCATGTCTTTTTCCTATATTTCTCTTTTAATTAATGTCTTGTTACGTTCAATTTTTTTTTCTTACGTTGACTTGTCAGGTTTAAAATACAGTAAGCCCTTGATTATCTGTAAGGGACCGGATGGTATACCGCGGTACCGGAAGCATTCGGGCAGTAAATTTTTCCTGGTTAATAGAGTAAACATTTTCAGTAGTTTTTTGTGTATTTCTTATTATAAACGAATGTTGTTTTATCGACATACAAAATTATACTGCCTGGCCCACAATGTCGACAAGAACATATCTTTCGAATATTTAAATTGAAAACAAAAACAAATCTTAGTTTTTTATTATTGTTTTCAATACAAATATGCGAAAGGAATGTTCTTGTCGACATTGTGGGCCTGGCAGATAAAATAACAAAATTATTCAAGGATTCGTACAAGGTATATACAGTCTTATGTATTTATGTAAATGTCTAAATAATATGAGGAAAAAAGTTATTTAGGCAGAACATGCTCCCACGACGTTGCGAGGGAATTTTAATTTTTTTTAATGCTCAAAAGTAAATTTTTTTTTTGTATAATTTCGGATAACAGAGGTAATGCCGAATATATAGATAGACTTGGTCGTTGCAAAAAATTAAATCGATTTAAAAAATTTATTTTTATTTCCCGGATAAAACTGACGATTAATCGAGGCCCTACTGTAAATAAAAAAAGACATGCAACTAAAAATCATTGTATAAATACAAATGATTTTTGGAAGTTACTCTAAAAGGGAATTTACAAAAAAACGACCTCGTAAAAGCCCTCGTATGAATTGTCTGATACTCGTAGTATGATTATATGGGCACAAACAAATCAAATACCTAGTGAACTTGAAATTAGAAGATAAATGGAACTAGTTTTAAGCAAACGCTAGAAAGCTCCATAATAACATATCCCAAACAGCAATCGATTGGAATCCACAGGAACCCCCGCTCACACCTAGAGAAGACAGGTCGACAAAGAAGTTGGCAAGACGAGGAAAAGCTGAAGTGAAATTAAAAATAAGCAATGGATAGATTGAACTAAAGATCAGTCCCTATGCCCCTATAGGATCAGAGGGAACATACATATATATATATGTGTTTTGGATGCATATTCAAACTTATTTTTGAATATTGCGTTGTTTAATTAACTTTTTTGCTGCATACTTTTATAATTTTAATGCATATTAAAACTTGCCCTGGTTATGAAGCAAATTTATCATTTTACATTTACAAAAATTTATAGATCTTGTAAATCCAAATGTATAGAAAACTTTTTTTTTTGCGAAATAAAGAATTTACTTCGTGTGTCTGTCTGCCATTAGCGCCAAAGAATGTTCTCATGGTCTTGACCAGATATAAAACTTAAAAAAAAAAAATTAAAAATAAATGTACAATACCCCCGCGTACAAGTTGCGACAAAAATCGCCAGCGGCAAAAATGTTTTTATGCTGATGTTGTTCACTTGGCAAAATTTTTGTTTTGTGTTTTGTTTTTGCTGGATTTATGGAGATGAAGTGAAAGGAGTTGGTAGTGTGTGGATAGATGAGTGAGTGCATAATAATGGTAACGTTATGACCAAATGGTTCATCGTTTCGGTCAACTCATTAGATTGCTGGATTTTTTTTTTTTTACTTATGCAGCCGGTGCTTTTAGAACAGGCCAACATGTTCTTTAATACACACATTTTATTATATATTTTTTTTTTTTTTGGTGGCTGTATTTAGATTTTTACAATTTAGACTTAACTACTCTGCCTACCAAAAGGATTACCAGAAATAACAACTTTGCATTGCTTTATCCAACCAGTTTAGCTGAATTTTATTTGCAATATGATGGGAATAAATATGACGACGACGATGATGATGATGATGAGCATGATGTTGACTTACAATTTGATATTAACTCGATAAACATTTTTACACAACAGCACAGCAGAACCAGCAACGGACCTGGCCCTGGTTTTAAAGCATCAGGCACAAGCAACGCAGTTAGTAACCAAAAAATGTTTATGTTCCACCTACTCTTTTGGCATTGGCATCTGAAGCAGCCACATCTTCAGAGGCAACAGCATCTGCAGCAACATTATTCAGACTAAATTTGACCACTATGCCGCCACCACTTCTCCGTCTGTCCGTTTGTTAATTTTTGCCGTTTTTACTGTCTCATTTCGGGACTTTCTGTCAATTTTTTTTTGTTGTTGTATTTGAGTGCTTTCAAAGAGTTTCTAAAATATTTATTAATGTGACTTTTTTGTTCCCATAATTTGCTACTTTTAGTAGTTAATTTTGCGTTTTTTTTTTTAATTTAATTTCGGCAATAAAATTTATAACGCAAACTTTTAATTTGGTAACTAGAAAAATTTACTCAACAGACATAATTTTTATAGAAAATTATCCAAAAGCATAGATTATTTATAAGAAATATTATCGATAACGTGATTACTATTTTTTAAATTTTTCTATAACATAATTTTTTCATTGAAAATTTATCGAAAACATAAATAACCAAAATATGTTATTGACAATTTTACTAGAACTTTAATTTTCTATAAAAATTTAACAATATCTATTATTTTCTATAGGAAGTTAACCAATAACTTTAATTTACTAGAGAAAATTTATCGATTTCTTTAATTTTCTAGAAATAATTATCAATAACTTTAATTTTATTAGAGAAAATTTAACAATACATTTCTTTAAAAAATCTTTCAAAAACTTTAATTTTATAGAGAAAATTCATTGATAACTTATATTTAATAGAGAAATTGTAACAATTGCTTAAATTTTGTAGAGCAAACATGTCGATAACTTTAACTTACTAAAGAACTTAAAAGTAATTTTCTATATAAAATTTTTAAAAGCTTAAATATTCTATTAAAAATTAGTCGATAACTAAAATTTTTTAGAATAAATTGATCGATAACTTAAAATTTCTAGAAATAATTAACGATAAGCTTAATTTTTATCAAAACAATTTATCAAGAACAAAATTTTTCTTTCAAAAATCTTTCAAAACCTTTAATTCTATAGAGGCAATTCATCAATAACTTATATTTAATAGAGAAATTATATCAATTACTAAAATTTTGTAGAGCAAAAATGTCGATAACTTTAGTTTTCCAAAGAAGATAACAGTACTTTTCTACATACAATTTTTAAAAGCTTAAATTTTCTATTAAAAATAAGACGATAACTTAAATTTTGTTGAAAAATATTATCGATAACTTGAATTTTCTATGCAAATTTTTCGATAACTTAAATATTCTAGAGAAAGTTTATCGGTAACTTTGATTTTCTATAGAAAATTTATCGATAATACTAATTTTTTAGATTTCCAATACTAACAACATTCTATAGCAAATTGATCAATAACTTTGATTTTCTATAGCAAATTTATCAAAAATTTTAAATTTTTTAAGAAAATTTATCGATAACATTGATATTTAACTTAGCATTTATTGATAACTTAAATTTTTTACGAGAATTTTTCGATAACTTTAATTTTCTAGAGGAAATTCCTTAATTATTTTAATTTTTTAGAGATAATTCATCGACAGCTTTGAGATTTTAAAGCCAATTTATCGAAAATTGAATATGTTTACAGATAATTCGTCGATAACATTGTTTTTTAAATTAACCTTAACTAAAAACTTAAATTTTCTAGCTTACATTTGTCGATAACTTTAATTTTCTCCTGATAAAATTTATCAATTACTTGAATTTTTTAGAAAAAATTTATCGATAGCTTTAAAAAGCTAAAAATAATAACGATAACTTTAATATCAAAGTAATTTTCGGAAGTACAAAAATCATTTTATTCATTAATAAGATTTTGTTATGATGTGCTAAAATCCCAAATTTTATTCTTGATTAATACACTGAATTTATTTATGATGAATAAAAATTAGGAATTAAGAATCTTATGAAGCTGATTCCCTAACGATAACTTTAATATTTAAAAGAAAATTTTACAATAACTTAAGTCAATAATAACATTATCTATCAATAACATTATCTTTCTTTAGAAAATGTATCGATAACAGTAATTTTCTATAGAAAATATTTTAAAGATTTTAATTTTCTATAAAAAATTTATCGTTGACCTCAATTTTCTATAAAAAATTTATCGATAACATAAATTTTCTTAAGGAAATTTTCCAAAATTTTAATTTTATATAAAAAGTTTTAGGAGTACTTAAATTTCCTAGAGAAAGTTTATCGGTAACTTTAATTTTCTGTACAAAATTTTTCGATAACTATATTTTTCTAATGGTAATTTATCAAAACATTATTTTTCTTTGTGTATTTCACTTAAAATTTTTTAAAAAACTTTAATTTGCTAAAAAATTTCATAGATAAATATAATTTTCTATAACAACTTTATCGATTACATTAATTTGCTTATCGTTTATTTGTTTTTGATTGAAAATTTATCAATATTTTGTATATGCTATAGAAAAAACGTAAACTCTAATATTATGTAGAAATAAGTGAAATTTTTTTGAGAAAATTTTACGATATATCGATAACTCAAATTTTCTTCAGAGTTCATCGATAACTTGATTAATGTAAAATTTCTTTAAAATATGTATGTGAAAAAAATCCCAACAGTAAAAACATTTTCTATCCTCAGGTTCTAATATAAATAAAATGTTAAATCGTTAAACAAAGAATAAAATGTGCAACAAAAAGTTTCCTTCTTTCAATGATTTGTTCACAACTTTGGAAAAAGCCCAAAAAAAAAATGCCAAACAAAAACATACACTCCTCCACAAATAGAAGATGTGCAAAGTAAAATAAAGGAGGCTTTAAATACATTGCAGCGCTATCTACTAAACCCCCCCCACCCCCCTCCTTGCTTCTCTCTCCTCTCCACCATTCTTAGTTTGCACCAAGTTTACTAAAGCGGGCTGAGAGCGAGTCAGTATTTAAGTTGGTAAGAAGAGGGTGTTGTTGATGGTTGTACACTTTAAGAAAGCGTGTTGATCAAATTCAAGGCATTTATGGATGTTGCAGTGTGATTACGGGTATATGGACTCCATACTACTTGTTGCTTCAGCAATTTTTTTCTTGTCTTTGGGATTATAAACACTCATACAAACATTAACAACTCAAAGACTGACTAAGAAAATGTTACTCCGTGGGAAATGGCGTGTGCCCTCGAGCGTGTGCCGACCAATTTGACTTTTTTGTAGCAAAAACAAAAAAACAAAAAGAAAAATATAAAATATATTTTTTAAAAAAGGCTTATTTCTTAAAAATAAAAATGGAACTAAATAAACTTAAATAAAATAAAACTTTGTAACTACAAACTCTTATTCAAGCACAGCAATAACGACAACCAGGGAAAAATCTGAAAATATTTTGTTTATAAAATGCTACAAAATCTTTAATGTAGTACGTGGTATGGACGGATGGATGGATGGATACTCGCGTTGCACTGCAACAAGGTCTGCTGTTTCGTATTTGCCATAATGGCAATAATTCACAACAAAAACAACACAAAACACAAAATATTATTGTAGACACACTCGAGCGCATGGGAACCATTTTTTTCGGTTGTGGTTTTTGGACGTGTTTTTTTTCTTTTTCTTCTGTTAAACACATGTACCATAAATGGTCAACTTAGCATAATAACAAATAAAAATTTTTATTAAAATAAAAACAAAATCTGCTTACTTAAATGCAACAAAACCTACTACAACAAATCCATACTCCCCAATAAAAGAAGCTGCAGATGTAAAGTTTTATTATGTGATCGAACAAAACAAAAAGCAGTCGAAGATGATAATCGGAAAATATTCTAAGGAAATGCAGTCACATTCAAAGAGTGGTAATTAAGCAAATTTTGCAAATGGCATTGGCAAAGAAATTTAAAGTCCTGAATAAATTGTTTTTTAAAAAAAATTGCATGTTATCGTAAAATTAAAAACAAAAAATGATCTAATCGGAAAATTTTTTATAAAAAATAGGAGTTATCTATAAATTTTTAATAGAAAATTCAAGTTATTTATAATTTACTTATAAAAAATTCAAGCTATCGATAAATTTTCTTTTGAAAATTAAAGTAATCGAAAATTTAAGTTAACAATGATTAGCTTCGTAAGAAAATTTGTTATTGATAAATAGAATCTGGGAATTATTTCTTTTTCAAGTTACTTTATTATATTCAACATTTTTTATTTTTTCGAGTTTATTCTATGAGTTAAATTTCAGGATTTTATAAAGCTTTTTGTAATAGTTCTATTCCTTGAATTTTTAGGAATGACTTTATACACGACCAGACTATTATCTTGTATCTTCCTGTTACATTTTACCTTAGCTATCCTTTGGATAGCAATGAAGTATATTGTATGTACAGAAAAATTTACACATATTAGCATTATTATTAGACGTTACATTTGTTATAAATTAAAGTTATCGATAAAGTTTCTATAAAAAGATATGCGTTACGTTAAAGCTTACGATATATTTTCTATAGAAAATTGAAGTTTTAGATACATTTTCGATAGAAAATTTAAGTTATCAATTCTGTGGAAAATTTAAGTTATCGCTAATATTTCTATGTAGAATTTAGTTATCGATAAATTTTGTACACAAAATAAAATCCATCGATGCATTTTCTAAAGAAAATTAAAGTTGTTAACTTGTTTTCTAAATACCATTAAAATTAAAAATACGTTTTTATATATAACGATATTCATCGATAACTTATCGATAAATTTTTTATAGGTAAATAATGTTTTAAAGATATTTTTTTTTTTAAATTAAAGTAAAATTAAAGAAATAAATACTCAAGCTCGAGGTCATAAGTTTTTTAAATACTTTTAATTTATTATTATTTTTAATTTATTTCAATATTCCTTGAATATCATCACCATGAGGACAAGTAAACACTATGTACATAGACAATAAGGAAAACATTTTTTGTGATTTTTATGATGATGATATTCAAGGAATATCGATATAGTAGATATATTTAAATAAATAAAAATTATTTAAAAAACTTATGACCTCGAGCTTGAGTATTTATTTCTTTGAGATTATATTAAGAAAAGGTCGAATAAAACAAAACTAATGTTTATAATTAAAGAAATCCATAAATTTTTTTTATAGAAATTTAAATTAATTTTTTATAGAAAATTAAAGTTATTGATACGTTTTCTATAGAAAATTTGATTAACCGAATCATTTTATGTAGACAATTAAAGTTAATGATATTTATTTTATATTGAATTTAAGTTGTTGATAAATTTTATACACAAAATTAAAGTTATCGGTAGATTTTCTATGGAAAACTAAAGTTATCGATCTAAATAACGTTAACAAAATCGACAAAATTTTTTATATACATTTTTTTATAGATATATAAAGTTATTAAGATTTTTTTTAAAACTAAAGTTTATAGAAAATTAAAATAAAACATCAATTTTCTATAGAAAAAAATTTAAATTAAAGTTATCGATACGTTTTCCATAGTAAATTTAAGTTATCGATTGATTTTCTGTAGAAAATTAAAGCTTTTGATTCATTTTCTACATAAAAATAAGTTATCGATAAAACTTCCATAAATAATTAAATATAACGAAAAGATTTCTGTAGAAAATTAAAGTAATCATAAAATGTTCTATCGCAGATTAAAGATATTGATACATGTTCTTTAGAAAATAAAATTAACCGATTGATTTTTTGTAGAAAAAAAAAGTTGGTTCAATTTCTATATAAAAAATAAGTTATCGAAAAAACTTCCATAAATAATTAAAGATATCGAAAAATTTGTGTAGAAAATTAAAGTTTTTGATTCACATAAAAAATAAGTAATCGATAAAATTTCCATAAATATCGAAAAAATTTCTGTAGAAAATCTAAGTTATCATAAAATTTTCTATAGCAGATTAAAAAAAAATTGATACATGTGCTTTAGAAAATAAAATTAATCGATAATTTTCTGTAGAAAAATAAAGTTCTTGATTCAAGTTCTGCATAAAAAATAAGTTACCGATAAAATTTCCATAAATAGTTAAAGATATCGAAATTTCTGTAAAAAATTAATGTTATCATAAAATTTTCTATCGCAGATTAAATATATCGCTGAATAAAAATATTGAAACATGTTCTTTAGAAAATAAAATTAAACGACTGATTTTCTGTAGAAAATAAAGTAGTTGATTCAATTTCTGCATAAAAAATAAGTTATCGATAAAATTTGCATAAATAATTAAAGATATTGAAAAATTTATGTAGAAAATTAAAGTTTTTGATTCAATTTCTACATAAAAAATAAGTTATCGATAAAATTTCCATAAATAATCAAAGATATCGAAAAGATTTCTGTAGAAAATTAAAGTTATGAAACAATTTTCTATCGCAGATTAAAGAAAGATTTTCTTAAGAAAATAAAGTTATTTGTAAATTTGCTATAAAAAATTAAAGTTATCGATATAATTTCATCAAAAAAGTCAAGTTAATTAAGTTTAAGTTAAAATTTAATTAAGAAATTTGAAGTAATTAATATTTTTTAAAAAATTCATGTAATGTTAAGTTTTTTAAAGGAAAATTTAAGCTATGAATGAGTTTTTTTTTATAAAGTTAAAGACATTGATAAATTTTCATTAGAGAATTTAAGAAGCTATTTTGGTAGATTTTCAATTGATTTAGAAAAAATCTGTAGATTATATTTTTTCTAGAATTTTAGAAATTCTTTGATGTCTTGAATTTTTTTTTTTAGGAAATTTATCGTTGTTTCTAATTTTTTGTTCTAAAGTTACCGATATCTTAAATTTTCTCTGTAAATGTTACTGGTATCACTACTTGTTTTTTTTCTCTATCTTTAATGTTTTTGAAACATTTGTCGATAACTTAATTTTTTTTTTTTTTGATTAGGACCAGCACTCTGAAGATGACCCCTACTAATGGGTTGCATTGTGTTGGAACTAGGAAAATAGGTTATGGGAAGGAGGAAAGAGGGTGTAGTGCTTGTGAACATTCGACTTGAATTTTTTCATGTTGAAAGTGAGAGGGAAGACTTCAGCAGGAAGGTTATTACACATAGGAAACGAATTTTCCCTGTAATGCGTTGTACGATTCACCGGCCAATCGACTACAAAAGGATGGGCTCTTGAGGAAAAACGTGTATTACGAAAAATGCTATGGGTTTCGGGAACCAAATCCCGAATTTCATCAGAACACACCCCGTTGTAGTAACGATAAAATAGGCGAACACAACCCACATTGCGTCGGTGCTCAAAACGCCCGGGAGACTATCAAATAAATACATCAATCACATAGTTGTGTGCGTACAGTCGATCTTTTTCGGGTACACATACGCGTTGTCGGCAATGCTTGATGAAAATCAAAAAGTTTTGATTTTTTATTTGATGGCTGATTATTTGATAGTCTCCAGTTGTGATTGACAAAAAAATTTTATTTGCTTTGTGTATGTTGTCATGTACGGAAGAAAAAAAAATATAAATACTTATTTGGTTTTTCGTTTTTTTGACATTATTTGAAACGAACCCTATGAAATCAAAATTACAAATGTTGATTAACGGGTTTATTTGTACGTCTCCAAAAAAGCCTCAAATAAACGACACTAACACATATGCACTGATTGACGGGTTTATTTGAAAGACTCCAGAGCCCTTAAGGGAGTCAATATAATTGGATACCCTACTGTCGCCAATGAGAACCTTCGCCCTCTAATACACGCGGTCGAGAAGCTACAAAATTGAAGTATAGTAGAGTGAAGTATATCTTACACCGTTTCAAAAAACCTAGGCACTTGAATGCTTCTTTCGACACCTTAAATATATGTATGTTCTGCCTATCGGACATCACATTGTATCCTCATGCCCAGAACATCGATAATTTAAATATTATTTGTTAAGTTTTTAGACATATTTTTGAAATCTTGATATATTTTATCTACGGAAATTTTTTCTACAGAATTTCTGAAGACATCGTCATCGAACGAAACAAACAAAAGATTTCATAATATTAAAATTCTTGTATAAATTTCATCATGTAGTGAAAATTTGAATAAATTGATAGATTAATTTTTTTTTTTATAGAATTATTGTTGTTGTAATTGATAAAACGAATAAAAGATCAGCATCTAAATAACTGACTGACTGACTTGACTACGCATGTAAACAAATTCAAACCATGAAATATGATGTTTTGTCAGTAATTTTAAACAAAAACGAACAAAACACCTCCAAAAAAAAAAGCCCATGAAGTTTCAGTGTTGATGGGCTTTTATTTGGAGTTTAAGAGTTTATTATTAAATACAATAAAGACAGACGGACGGACATTAAGCGGGAGTGTAGATATGTAAATTTTGTTTTTTTATTTCTATTCAACACATGAGCTGAGTTTCACACACAACACAACAAATAAACAAGCAAATGGCACACACGCTGTATGATTAATGACGTTTAATACGCGGAATTTCAACAAAAATCTAAAGCAGCCAGAGAGCCAGTGAACCAAGCGACCGACCGACGATGGCACCAACACCAACCTCAGATTTCATTTCAGAGCTTTTTCTTTTTTTTTTTAATTTTTTGTGTTGATTTTCTTGAATGAATAGACAAAGTTTTGAATTGTTTGGCCAGACTGGCTGGTCGACTTTGCGATTAGTTTTTTTTTTTTTTTTTTTGGTTCTGTTGGTCTGTTTGTATCGTGTTTGAGTTGGTGGGAGATGTTTGCTGATGATAATGGATTGAAATGAAGATTTGTTTAAATGTTTGTTGCTACAAATCGTTATTACACATTAAGTGTTCTCAGCCAGGGGTTAATCAATACAGTCACTTACAAATCACAAAACTCAGTCATCGCGCACCAGCAAAAACGAAATATACATTGAATCGGAGATACTTTATATAAAAGATACATTTCTTTGTCTACTCTATATAGTGACATTCATAACAAGTTTAGATACAGAATTCAAATTGAACGAAATGAAATTGTTGCTGGTGGGTGAAGGAGTCTTAACATTCATTATTGTTGTCCATGGGAAACTTTGCTCTTTGCACTTGTGGTATCTTCTGGTTAACTTGCACAATGGGGATTATTCGATAAAGAGGGATTTAATCCGAGGGCTGATATAAGTGCCAGGTTTTGCACCTTCAGCGGGGGTCAAAATCGAATTTTCTCACAAAGTTTAGAGAATGTCACTTCATTATTTTAGATCCGATTTTAAAGATCACACTATTTAATAAAACAGAACTTTTTAGATATAAATGATAAGATTTACTATTGTGTTCCATGGGAAACTTTGCTCTTGGCACTTGTGGTTAAAACTATTTACCGCGCACAATGGGCAGTTTCTGTAAAAGGCAGATTGCACAAAAGGAAGGTTTTAGTGAGCATATTAAAGTTTGGAGGCCCTTTGTTCCATCAAGGAGCTTCGGGAATTGAATAATATAATAATAATATTGAAGTTTGAGTTTAATTTTCGTTACAAAGTTCTTTTTTAGATTATTTATCTTTTTGTTTTTATGATTATTATTTTATATTAATTTAATTATTATTAGAAATAAATAAAAAAATTTTTTTTGTCAACATCTCTATAGAAAAAGTGATTTTATATCTGGGATTAACATATTGTGGGTATTACAGTATCGAGGGAATGAAATGCTAGTTAGGTATGTTATATACCGTCGGAAAGGTTAATTTATCTAGTTTCTCAGCATAAGTTGTATTTTTAAGGATTTAGAAACACTTACACACAAAAAGGAAAAAATTCAAAATACTGCATATGCTAAAAATTGAATAACCCTCGTCCAATAAGACTAACCTTGGTGCAAATTTCATCCAAATCGGAGGACATCGATTTCAAAAGTTGGGTCACTTGACATGAAATCCCCCATATACTTAAATAACCCCCTGGAGAAAGATGTGTTTCCAATATTACGAAAACTAAGAGATCTTGTGTTTGCTTTAACATTAAAATTAAAAATGCTATAGTAGAGGAATAATTAGCGCCCTTAATATTTGTTAAACTGATTTGAGAATCCATTGCAGGAATTTTATTTACTTATTAGCTTATACAAAGCATGAAGTTGCACATTTTGCACATTTCCTAGATAAATGGAAATAATAAATGGCTTATTATTTCAAGATTTATTTAATTTTTATTAATTTATTTGAGGTTTTTATGTTAAATATTTTTGAATTATCATATTAATCTTAATAGTATGACTATTGATCTAATTTATGTAAAAAGGGTATTATGAGCTTATGCTGATGTGTGAAACACATACAAATATTTGTTGTAGTATACCAATCGATTTGTTGTAGTATACGAATCAGTATCTGAGTCATCTGTCCTACTGGCTGGTTGTCTGTCCATAATTGTTAAGATAATTTATTGATATTTGGTTTATAAGTTTTTTTTTAAATTTTTTTTCTTCCTATGCTGATTCCGCGAAGCTTTACGCTTGCCTGCGAGAAATAATCCAGACACGCGACCCCGGCGCGGATGGACTTGTTCACTACCAACTAGCATACCGGGGAATCTGTCCATAATTTCACATAGCCCCCATAAGAACTTTTTTCCTAATGGAGTTGTTGGCGTCTGGCTGGTGTGAACCGGGGATTTATGTTTCCCATTATTTTGAATGTGTAAAACCGGACTACATGTAGTGGCATCTGGCAAAACCTCATGTAATACCTAAATCAACTGTGCTTTAACGCCACCTGAAAAATTAGTTTTTTTTTTATTCTTTCACTCGCTAAATAAAACTACGATCAGCCAGACGCCGGCAAGTAACTAAAAATTAAATAAAACAAAATTAAAATTGAAATTAAATTAAATTAAACTTAAATTAAGAATAAATTAAATAAAACAAAAGTGACTAAAGTGTTTCTATCAAATAAAAAAGAGCCACGAACAGAAAGCGCCAGTGAACCACGAAAAATAAGGGTAGAATTTGCATTGTGCACCTAAACAGGAGTCTCTGAGCCCATAAACCATTTGTGTCCATAAACCATTATTATGTTTATATTTTATTTCAACCTAAATTATCTTAAAAAATTGGTTTGGAATCAGTCCATATTTGACCAAAGCTTGTAATACCATATCTGCCTTATAAATATTGTTATGTATTGATGGAAAAAACTATTATGTCATCGCAAAATTTTGTCCTGTTAGGCTTAGGAACGTAGGTCGTATATTAACCCCATCCCTTAAATCTCTTTAAGACGAAAATATTTCAAAAATATGTAGTTACCTAAATAATATTCGGCGTTAAGAATTCTTATATTATTAGGCTTAACCTCATAACATAATTTTGTTTTAAAAGGTCGATAATTGCATACGGGACATAGCAAGGGAACACTCTTAAAAATTTATCTATAAATACTTTCTAATTTGTTTTTGTTTGTAAGTTTTTTTTTATAATTAAAGATTAATTTGATATCAGGTGTAATTTCATTTAAATTGGGCAATTTTGCTCCATCTCAAGTGTAGTTTTAAATTTTGCTAGTGGTAACACTGGCTTGATGTTAAGTTTTGGGACCATTCTTCATTTATTATTTTGGGGCCCTATTTCCCGCCGTCACATTTCACAACGCCAAATCGAACCCGCAGCCCCGCGCTGATAAGCTAGTTCTATACCAACTAGTCGGGGCCTAAGTGTGAATCAATGACTGATTTTTACCCTTCACAATCCCATATCATTTATTAAAGACCCAAAACCATATTTTTAAAGATACGCCATCTTTAAGGAAGCCAACTTTTCCTCTGCTTCATTTTAGTTCTGCAGCTCTAAGCCCCCCTTTTTTTTTAAAAAAAACTCCCCACTGTGTATTGTAGTTGTTGCTGTTGTGAAGGTGAAATTTAATCAATTGTATACAATTTGTTAGATTTCAATAATTGAAAATCAAACTGTGTAGGAATGCGCAATGAACAATACAAAAAAAAAGTAGGCACTTTTTAAGCAGAGGAAACAAAACGTCCGAAAAAACTAAAAATCACATACATCAAATTCTTTATTAAGAGAGAGGGTTCATACATGTGGGAGTGCTGATGTGTGTTGTTGTGGTTCAAATCGAGTGTGTTACAGATTGTGTTAAGTTGTGAGATATGATTTGTATGACGAACATCATCATCATTATCATTATTAACATTATATGAATGATGATGCTCTAAATTATTTGTTTCTTCTCCAAACTGATGATTGTGTGTTTGTTCGTTCAGTCATATTGAGTGAATGTTGAGTTGCTGGACAATAATCAATTGAAATCATCGATCAATGTAATCAATTGGCATTGTTTCATTAACCCATTGTAACCGTTTTCTTCTTTTTTTTATATTTATTTTTGTTTTGTCTTTGTCTTGTCTGCCATTTTTTTCTGAATCACAATTTTAGTGAATTATTTAAAGAATTATTTGTTTTCCTGCGGTTGGCTTCATAGGTGGGCCGCAGTCAGTGTTAGAGTTCAAATATTGTTTGATTTTGTTGTATGATCCGCTTTATCATCGTCATAATCATGATCATTCAAGCCTTTATGAATTTTTTTTTTTGTTTAGTTTTTAAACAAAAGTTTGCAAACGTTAAGTGAAAAAATTTCAAAACAATACAAAACGTATCATTAATTAATTGAAAACATTTATCATTTAAGTTTTGCTTCATATTAAAAGGGATCAATTTCAAATCGAAAATAGAAAAAAAAAACTCAAATATTTTTAAAGATCATAGCAAAGCTATTAAATACGAGTATAAATCTTTTTAAACATAAAATTGCGACAAGCTTTCTAAACAAGACATTTTCGAATTGTAGAAAATTTGTTAAAATCGCACCTTTTTAAAAATGCTGCGAAAAATTAAAAAAAAAAATATTTGAATTTGAAGAATAAATTCGAAAATTTTCGTGAATAAAAATCATGTTCGGAATTTAAGTAAATAAATACAAATTTTTGTTAATAATTAAATGGATGAATTATATATGGCAATCGAACTTAAAAAAAAAAAAAAATATTAATATTAATTTATATTGGTTGAGGCAACTTTTTCAGTTGCCGTTTTGATAGACCGGCAACCGCAAAAGTTTAAACAATTACCGCAAACAAATTATAATAAGAAAATTAATAAAAAAAAAGAAATATGACTACTCCCGTGCATTTTTTTCGAATACCAAGAAGAAGAAGTAAACGTGGTATCTGTTGGGCGACACCTGAGAGACAACTCTAATGCTGTAGACTCGCCGTATGTACTTACACTGATAGAAAAGGTATCATAACGCTGATGTATTTTGACATCAGTACTAAGACAAGTGTCTTCGTTTATGACAGCCTCAACATCACTTGGCCAAATTGGCATCTAGGTCAAAAATTTAAATTATGTCATCGATGGGATGACACATTGGCATCGCAGAAATGACGAATTGTAATTGACCTTAAGTTAAATTGAGAGAATATAATTATTTCCTTCCCCTTTACACATGTTTGTTTCACTTTTGTTGTATTCCGCTCTTTTTTAACAGAAGATCTCTCAATTATAAGACACCAGCAGCATGCCCGATATGGTTTTCGTAATAATTATACTTTAAAAATTTGATGTATTTAAATAAGTAATTAAGAAAATAGAATATGGGAATTTTTTGCTTCTAATTTCACATTTTAAACAAGAAAAAAATGTTAATAATAGACAAAATGTGGCTTCGAATTGTTGTCACGGTCGTCATAGCATAGATGACGCATAACATATGGCAACATTTTACGATGATTTTTGTCATTGGATTGATGTCACTTTTTGCTTTATTGATGTCATTTGTAATTGACGTCATAATTCTGTGTTAGGGCATTATCAATATGAAGAAACATTTTTCTATGAGTATATAAACAAATTTTTCTGCTTAAGTGCATATTTTCAACTTCTCAAAGATGTTGTAAATTATTTAGTAGAGACTATAAAAACTGAAAACAAACTCATCGGTCGAAAGCCATATCACGATTGTTAACATTTTTTAAAATGTTTGGATTCAATTCCATTTGTTGGACAAGTAAGTAAAATTGTTCTATCGTCTTAATTATAATACATTTTGTTAACAAAAATAAGAAATAAGTATTTAATTAAATGTCTAAAATTTAAGCAAAATTTTAATAATTTTTAGTTTTTGCCTACCGTAGGTTAAGTTCTATTGGCAAGCACAGTTCACGTTGGTCCAGCAATTAGTTCCGGTCAGCTGACTGCCAACAATCTCACTTAGGCATCAGGTTGATTCAATGAAGGTGTGGATCCTGTTCAAATCAATGCCAGAGAGACAAGTTTTGTTCCTTAGGCCTTTTTGGCTAAACACTTTGAGTCTTAGATTTGTGAATGCCGGGCAATGACAGATATGCACTGTTGACTCCCCTTTTTCCTCGTCATTCTACGGGAGCCCTTGCCTTTGGACAGTTATAACCGCAATTAGGTTTCTGAAGTGAAGTCTGGACAGCTCTAAATCCCTCTAAATCCTTTTTTAATCTATAATGGGCCAGATTTAGTGGTTTCCTCACAGGTAGTTTCATCGAACCATCACTGACTAGCAATGAGATAAAAAATGTGTGTGATAAGTTGCTTAAGGTGTGTTCACATTGAACAAATATTTGGCGAAAAATCCGAAAAAGCGTGTCTTCTTAATTACTTTAACTGTTTTTTTTTAACAATTTTTGTTGATTTACTTAACGCTATTTCTGAAAGAAATCGTCGTAGAGTGTAAATAAGAAATTGTACACTCATAGAAAAATGCATCTTTATATTGATGATACTTTATCATCAGAATTGTGACATCAATGTTATTACAAATGCCATCAATGAGCCAAAAAGTGACATCAATCCAATGACAAAATTCATCGTTAAATTTTGCCCTATGTTATGCGTCATCTACGCTATGACTAGAGTGACATCAATTCGAAGCCATATTTTGTGTATTATTAAAATTATTTTCATGATTAAAAATTAAAAAGGCGAAGCAATAATTCCAGGGTTTTTTTTTTAAACTATTTTGTTAAGTACATCAAGTTTTCAAAGTAGAATGACTACGAAAACCATATCGGGTAAGCTGTTGGTGTCTTATAGTTGATAGTTCTTCTGTAAACAAACGGCCGGAATACAACTAAAGTAAAACAAACATGTGTAATGGGTAAGTAAATAATAATATTTTTTGACTTTCACTTAAGGCAATCCCAATGACTACATTTAATGACAGTTTGTCATTAAATTTAGGCTAATGAGTCCCCTACAAAAAACGAGACTACTCTATACATGCGTGTATGGACTACTCCATAAGGGAGTGGGACTACTCCAATACCTAACCTAAATGTATGTAAAATCATACATTGCGATGTCCTAGGGCTGGAACACGCAACCCAGCTATGCATTATATTCGGGTACCCCCAAAACTACTCTATGTCGCTACACCATAGAGCATCCACAAATACTAGTTTCGAAAGTACTCTATTTCATTACCCCATGGAGTACTCATAGGGGTTAGTTTCGAAGCTACTCTATTCCACTATTCATTATGTATTCAATTTAATTTTATTAAATAGCTACTGGTATATACATAAGTAAAAGTAATCAGGTATGTGATGAAAATTGATCTATTTCAAAACGTTCTTTGGAAGTAGGTGGATTAATTTTCAGAATCTTCATTTTTTTAAATAACATATGTAAAAAATAAAAAAATTTAAAGGAATAAATACAGGAAAATAAGATCAAAATATAAATTTTGTTTACTCCTTAAATAACAAAATTATTTATGTATTACATTAACATTTATTAAAAAACACTAAAAATTGGATTTTTAGAAACTTTAAAGATTGGAAAAATAAATATGTACTGACATTTACGTTTTAACAAAACAATGAAAATTAGACATTTTCTTTAAGGCTTTATTTAAGGATTACAAATTAATTAACGAAGTTTTTTTTTTACTGCAATTGAGGCGAAAGTGTCGTTTTTTACCAATTGAATCGCGGCTCGTAAGTCCTTATCAGGATTAGACGAGTGGAGTTGTATTGCAGCTAAAATAGATTTATTTTTTAAAAATTAATTAAATTTGATTTTTATACTTAAATACTTACATATCGCTCATTTCGTGCAGGACCGTCACAACTCAAAATTTGAAACTTTACAGGAGAGCCTTTTTAAGATTCTAACCTATTATTTTTTACCTTCTCTTTCACTAAAATACAGTTATAAAATCAAATGTTTCTTTTTTGCTACAAAGGAAACCACGTGTACAAGAGGAATGCCAAACGCAAACTGAAATGTGACCTTGTTGATGTTAATTGCTCAAGTTTGTTACGAGAGGTTATAGCGTCACAAGCATCTGTATTACCGTTATTTTTTCGATAATTCTCTCCGTTCTTAGATCAACTCGAAAATGCCAAATTTTGAGTTGTGACGGTCTTGCACGAAATGAGCGATATAATCTTATTATGTATATATTTTTTTGTTTTTCCCGCATATTCCCGAATATATCCAGAGATGAAACACGTTCAATTTTTTTATAACGTTCTTTTTAAAATTTTATAATATGCTGTTTAAAATTAAAAAGGGTTTGCAATAACTCTTACATATTTTTTAATTTTTGTATTTTGAATTTCACTTTTTATACTTTATTCCTTAATTTGTTTACTTTAATAATAAATGTAATTAAATAAGATTAATTATCTTACCAACTATGTCAGTTTTTTTACTTTTTATATATTGTATTTCACTTTTATTTTGTTCTTTAATTTAAATAATTTTTTTACCCGCATATTTATTTCTAACCAAATTTTATAAACAAATGACATAAGGGCTACCAGATCTGTAATTTAACACCAAGCATTTTAGGCGTTGCCAAACGTAGTTAAAAAATTCTTGTGTAAAATGAAATGGTCTATGACTGCATTACATAAGAGTAGTCCAAAAGTACTCCTTTGTCCCCTTTCAGACAGGCAAAGTTTACTTTGACAAAGTCTGTTGAATTCTCTTTTAAACTTTGTTTGGTGCTCAGACACACAAAGTTTAATTTGACAAATTTTTGTTTTCTCTTGTTTGAATATAATATATAAACAGCGTTGCCAGAATGATGATTTTATCATATTTTGGATTATTTTTTTAAACAAAAATATGATTAAAGATTTTTTTCTCAAATGATGACTTTTTATTTTTAGAAATTCTGATTTTTACTTTAATTTTGCTTATAGAAAAATACACGATTATTTAAACAGTCAATTTTTAAAACAATGAAGTTTTTCATCAGCTTGATGTGTGTTGGTGCTGCACACTTTTGTACCCAGTATCTAGAATACACAAAATTGCATCATTATTTCTGGACATAAAAATATTAAAAAAGGCATATTATAACCTATTTCCAATGTGCGAAAGAATTCCTTCTTTCGAACAACTACATTTAAAACAAAAACAAATTCTAAAAACTTTGTTTTTGTTTTAAATATATTTGTAAAGGTACGTTTAGACTGATAAAATATTTGAAAGCAAACATCAAATATTTCATTAACGTAGTCTGAACACAAAATATTTTTGAGTATCAAATAAAATAACAGCTGATTTTGAGCAAATAAAAGTATTTGCCGGCAAACAAATATTTGTCCAATGTGAACATAGTGTGAACACAAAAAATCAAATATTTTAGTAATTTTTGAGAAAACATTTATTTGATATTACAAAAAAATTGTAAGAGACAACGACAAATAATTTTAGCCATGTTCTGGATAGAAGCAATTTTTCCTGTAAGTTTTCGGATTCTTTACAATTTTAAAGATTTTTTATAATTATTAGACTTTGCTATCGTGCCGCTATTAGCAAATTTTTGCGAATTACCGCTAATGTAGCAATTTTTATAGAATTTTTGCCATTCCTTATAGTTTTAGGCACTTTTACTAAATTTTATGGCTTGTTTGAAATATTAAAATGGTTCGCGAATTTTCGCTATTTTGCAACATTTTTTTTTTGTTTTTCCCCTAAATTTTGTTTTTAACCGATTTCGTAATTTCAAATATATTTTAGGGTTTGTTTCCAAGTTTGCAATTTTTCGCGAATTTTAGCCATGTTCGCAAAAGAAGCGATTTCTTTCTGTGATTCTTTGCAGCTTTAACTATTTTTAATAATTATGAGTACTAAACTTTGGTATCATGCCGCTATGAGCAAATTTTTGCGAATTACCGCTAATTTAGCAATTTTTATAGAATATTTGACATTCCTTATAGTTTTAGGCACTTTTAATCAATTTAATGGCTTGTTTGAAATATCTAAATTTTTCGCGAATTTTCGCTATTTTTGCAAAAAAATTTTTTCTCGACATTTTGTTTTTTAACTGATTTAGCGACTTCAAATATATTTAAGGGTTTGTTTCCAACTTTGCAATTTTTCACAAATTTTATCCATGTTCCCGTTACCCAGTGGCTTCCATTTTTTTCTTCTTCTACATTCTCCTGTTCTAACACTAAAAGAGATGCTGATCCACAGAATAAAATAAAAAAAATTAGCTTTTGCGCTCATTTTTACCATTTGAGAAATATATTTTTATTTTTGAACACTTACATTAAATAATTATTTGATGCAAATATTTCTTTTAGTCTGAACGCATGGCAAACATGAATTAATTTATTTTATTAACACTGTTTGCCAACTATTTCATCAAACAAAAATTATCAAATATTTGAGCTTAGTTTGAACATTAACAAAATATTTTTTTGTTTCACACAGTTTAAAGCAAATATCAGAACAAATATTTTCGTTAAATATTTCATTAGTCTGAACGTACCTTAAGAAGTAAATAATTCTTTCGTACATCGGAAATAGGCATTTAGAATATTGATAAAAAAAATGTTTGTGAAAAGAAAAAATGTATTTTTATAAAGTTTCATATACTGACGAATTATGTTTTTTTGTATTTCAATTTATGTAATAAGAAGTATGGTTTTATAAAAAATTAATAATTCTTACTATTTTGCCCTTGTTTTAAAAAATTTAAATTAAGAAAAAAAAATTTAAGATTTTCCTTTTCAAAATATGATTTCTTTCGCCATATGACAATTTTTATTCCAAAGATTCTGGTAACGCTGTATATAAATATAAAGTTGCAGCCAACTTCAGGTATAATCTACGAACGAAAAACAAAACGACTTTGCGAGTACAGCAAAGTATGTACTCCCCCGCTATATTCTTTTCCCTTCTCTTCTATAAACTTAAGACTTTGCAAAGTAAACTTTGCTTGTCTGAAAGGGGTCTTTGGATCATGTAGGGATGGGCAAATTGGAAAAATATATCGATATATATCGTATCGATATTTTTTAAGAGTATCGATATATATTAATTAAAAATATCGATATATCGATGTATCGAACGTATTAAGCTGAAATTATTACCAAATTTAAAAACTAAATATACCTATGTCAATACATATTTACATATGTACAAACATATCACATGTAATTCCATTCTTACTTTTTAATTTAAAATTTACTGCCTGTCCCTCGATTTCGAACGAAACTTTGATTCGCTTTACTTTTATTCAAAACAAGAACCAAATTTAAAATTTTTAAGGTAAGTTATGCGAACGAAGTTTTCGTTTGAAATCGAGGGACCGGCAGTTAATTCTACAATAAAAAATGTGACACATACTCTACAAGTCAACTGTGCAATATTTTTTTTTTAATATATAAAAACTCGAATAAAAAAATAAATAAAATATTTTTTTTTATTATTAACATTCCAACTTTAATGAGTCCATTTCTTCTAATACGCCATAATTAAGGCGATTCTTTGCATAATTCTAGGAACCCTTTCCAGAATATTTTTTCCGCGCTTATTTTTTGTTGTCATCTCTTAAAAAACTGAGACAAAATTGAACTGTGTAATCTATGAAAATGTACAATGGAAAAACGCCGTTATTTTCTTAATATTAATTAAAAAACATATGATGCAATTCTTAAAAGACAACAGAATTGAAAGCAGTTGAGCAACGGCTAAATTGTTGAATTTTATTATAAAGAGATCTTAAAAATATCGAATTCGATAGTCGTAGATAAATATCGATGTATCGATTTATGGGTATTTTTAATATCGGCGACATATATCGATTATAATTTTTTTAAATATCGATATTTTGATATATCGATATTTATTGCCCATCCCTAGGATCATGTACTCCATTCATTTTTTGTAGGGATAGTGCAAACATCAAAATCTGCGGTTAAAGTTAACACCTGCTAAAGTGTTAAAAATTAGTGAATCGCATTACTGATATGCACAACAATGGCTGCATGTAACTTTTTTCCTTTCTTTTTCTCTTTGGTTCGATTTCAATAAAATTGTTGTTGTTTTGAAGAAAAAAAAAGTTCAAACCGATTGCTGCGTGTGATCATATTGGCATTTTCGTGTAAATTCTGACTTATTAACGCTGTGTGGTACTTTTAGTGTTTATCTATAAGGAGATCAATTGATAACAAAAAAATAAAAGAACATCAATATTTCCACCACATTGGACAACCATAAACTCAGGGAAAACAACTCAATAAAATAAAATTTAAATAAAGATAAAACTAATTTTATTTACCAAAACAAAAAAGAAGAACAAACTAGAAAATAAATTAAGCCACAAAATATGAAACTGCACCGTTACATAAAAATTAACTAAAAGGATAGAATGTCTGACCCCTTTTTCCCCTGGGCCGTTAAAGACAAATGAGCCAGACCTCCGTGGTTGTGTTTAACTCACACCTAAATGCTACAATTTTCACCTGATCATGTAATCTGATAACAACTCTATTAGTTTAAGAATCAGAATCGAAATAAAAGAAAGAAACACAGCCATGACAAAAACCTCTTCGACACCACAGACACGATATGACAGTCAGTAAACCATCCATTCAATTAATTTTAGGTTTTACAAAACCCATTACAAGTTGTGAGTAGTTTAATTTACTAGATCGTTTGGTACTGGCGTTGGGTACTTAAATGTTGTGAACCTTCAGTCTCGTACAAAAAAAAGCACTTTCTTATCAGTAAATTAATATCTTTCTCTCCTGAACGGAGACAAAACAAAACAGAAAATAACATAAAAAGATGTGAAAAAGGAGTAAATTTAACCTTTTCTTCTGTCTTTTTTTTTTTGTCTGATATAGAAAGACAAAGAAATAATGTCATAAAACAAATTGATCCTAAAACAAAAAAAAATATAAATGTCATTCTATTTTTTATGGTTTTACTAAATTTCTCCATAAAAATGACATTGCCACACATGACACGAAAGACGGGTCTGGCTGGCTGACTGGCTGGCTGGGCCATAGTTGGCATCTTAATTTTCTTTAATTGTTCTTGTTGTCGTTATTGTTGTTGTAATGATGTTTAGAGAATTGGTTAAAAAGGAGTAGAAAGCAGATGACTATGATGATGATCGCGATGAAGGTAAAAGGTGTAATGTGTTGGCGTTTATTGATGCCATTGAAGTGTCAATTAATGGAAAACCCTAGATCGAGCATTAGATAAAGTTTTGAATATCACCACAACTTAAAAGGCAACATTTATTGATGTTGCAGTGAGTGAGTGGCAAGGTTGCTGTTTGGTGTTTGGTTTCCCTCCATCACATTTTATATTCAGTTTCACGGTCTTCAATTAACCACCAGATCTTTTTTTATTTTCATAATAACTGTTTAGATTAGAAGACTCTTACAGGGAATTATTTCATAAATAAAGTTAGGCCGAAACATAAATTGTGATAATTTATGAGGGAATTATTTCTACAATTTATTTACTAATTCGAAGTCATGTAGGTATTTTTATTAGTGTTTGTAAATGTTTTATAACTTTTTTTAATTTTTTGAAGCTTTTCTTTGTTTAAGGATATATTTTAAATATTCCCCATATTTAAGAAATTTTTACAAAATTTCCTTAATATAGAATTTTTATTAATTAATTCATTTAATTAATGATGTGCTAATAATCACAATTTTTGAATCAAAACACTGAAATTTATTGTTGTGGGAAAGCTAGTTTCTATGCGCATTTCGCTGGTTGCTTAGGCCAGCTCGTCAGGAAACTTTTTCCAAATACTTTAGAATACTTTTTTTAAAGGTTTTTATGTAGAAGATTTCCATTATTTGTGAAATTTTTCTAAAAGGTTCTTGAATAAGGAAAATGTTATTCATTTGAAAGTGTGTTTTAATTTACTGAAAGTTTTCTTTATTAAGTCTAGTACTCTGTTCGAATTTGCGAAAAATGTTGAGCAACATTCACCCGAAAATTTTGACATGAATCAATATTATCAATCGCGATTTTTCAAAACTTAACGTTTTTATGAGTTGCAAGTATACAACATTGTTTTGCAACTGTAAACAAAAACCATGTTTTTTTAATTGTCATTAAAAAAAATTAAAACAATATTATTCATTTTGGGACCCAGCATTCATTATTGGATAATATTCGACCGAATAGACCACGTTCAGCACGCTGTAAAGAAAATATAGCGGCCGTAGCTGAGAGTGTACAAGAAGACCGTGGAGAGTCGACTCGGCGCCGTTCGCAGCAAATCGGACTGATGTGTGGAACAACTTGGCGCATTTTACGTCGAGATCTTAAATTGAAAGCGTACAAAATACAGCTTGTGCAACAACTGAAGCCGCTCGACCTTCCCAAGCGACATCGCTTCGCTCTATGAGCTCTTGAAAAGTTCCAAGAAGATCCGACGTTTTCGAGGCAAATTTTTTTCGGCGATGAGGCCCATTTGTGGCTCAGTGGGTATGTAAACAATCACAATTGCCGCGTTTGGGACGAAGAGCAACCTGAAGAGATTCAAGAACTCCCACTTCAAAAACAACGGTTTGATTTGTGGGCCGGTGGAATCATCGGTCCACGTACCACGATAACCGACTATTTCATGCCTAAAATTGAAGCTCGTGATCTCGGCGACATTTGGTTTCAGCAAGACGGCGCCATTTCCCACACATCGCATCAATCAATGGATTTATTGAGAGAACACTTCGGTGAGCACATAATTTCTCGTTTTGTGCCAGTCGATTGGCCACCAAGATCGTGTGATATCACACCGTTAGACTTTTTCCTGTGGGGATATGTAAAGTCTAAAGTTTATGCGGACAAACCCGCTTCGATTCAGGCCTTGGAGGAGAACATCACGCGTGTCCAGTCGAAATGCTAGAACGAGTCAGCGAAAATTGGACTCAACGGATTGACGTAGCAACGACCAACATTTGATAGACATAATCTTCAAAAAATAAATGCCAAAGAATGTTCTTTCAAATGATAATAAACATTCCCCATTAAATTTTAATTTTCTGTGCTTTTTCTTTAAAAAAGTAGGGAATCTCGAAATGGATCACGCTTTATTAAACATGGACTCTTTTCAATGTAGAATTATAAAAAATATCAGTTTAAATCAAAGAGATGGCCTCTAAATAGTTACCCGCATATTCATAAAAAATATTTTAGGTTTATAGCAGGTTTATGAAATGAATTTTCTATAAAAATTTGTTTAATAAACCTTTTATAATTCAAGAATATTTTTTATGAATATGGGGCTAATTTTTAACACCTCTATTGCCTCTATTGTGCAATATCTAATATTAAGAAAAACGAAATTACGCCAAAAACTATTTATGCTTAATACCCTTTTAATAACATTATTAATTGCCAAAAAAAACAACATAATAAGTCCACAAAAGACAAATTACTACTTAAAATGTATTAAAGAAGAAGAAACATACGCTTAAGTCGTGTGAAAATCATCGCCTTATACGAATTAACTAAATTACAATGCAGATAATGACATTAAATTAAACATAAAGCCATAATAGATGGCCAATTGAAAAGACACCTCTGTATAATTGAGAATCAAAATAGTAGTAAAATGCGTATAAACACTGCAAAAGAAGAACAAGAAAAAATTGTATCGGCAGTAGTTCAACACACAAACATACAAATAAACACATAAATTTATTTACAAAAAGTGAGTTAGTTAGTGGTCAAAACCATTATGCATCTTTGGCAACTAGTTACAAATACGAAGACAAAGCTGGTGAAATCGTTAGAATCAGCAGTGGATAAAATAGAATTCTAGGCGATTATGAGCACGATGATGAAGTTACAGCCTACTCGAATATCAAATTTTGTTTTTATGGGTGGCCCACATGTCAAGCCTCGTATAAAGTAGTAAATTATCACCTTTTAAATTGAATAATCCAAATAAATTGAAATGAATCTTTTGTTTAAAATTTATCGACATTATTTCGTTATTTCTAGAGAAAAACTGCAGAGACTAGAGAATTACAAAATCTAAAACGAATTGTAATGAAATGAACCTAAACAAAAAAGTACTCCATTAAACAAATATTCGAAAATGAACATCATCGTTAATATGATATTTAAGGCAGTGTTATAAGAGAGTGAAATCTTTAGATGGCAGTTAAAAATTTTTTTAATTTACCCAACAAAAACTCACATTGCAAAGTAATGAGTTAAAAAGCATATAAGTACTCTTCACTACTTATACATTGGCATTTTAACTCACTGATTTAACACGGTGATGTCATGGGAGGCAATTACTTACCAGCCTCGCTTACAAATAGGGTGTTAAATAAGTCTTTACCACGTTTGCTTACAAATAGACCCTTCACATTGTTATTAACAAAACTGAATTTGTCAAACAAATTGTGTCCAGAGAACGATATGATTGCAAAAACGATATGATATTTTAATCGAAAAAAGATATTTAGTCAATTCACAAGGTATCCTAACATGTCATATTGTCAAAATGTCCTAATATTTCACAATGGTTTAAAAATATTGTTGTACGGCTCAGCCGCTCAGCGCTGGACTTTTCTGATTAATTACGACAGCACAATAAACACAGCAAGCAACGTTCTATTTATTTAAGACACTTTTTGTTAACAAACCAACAACAATATTTTTAAACCATTGTGAAAAATTAGGACATTTTGACAATATGACATGTTAGGATACCTTGTGAATTGACTAAATATAAGGAAAGGTACAATTTCAATACTATCTATATATATAAAAGTGAATGTATGTTTGTATATATATTTGTGCCTTATTGGAGGCCAAACCAGTTGACCGATCATCTTGAAATTTTCACAGAATATAACTGTGACCCTGGAAGAGACATTAGGCTATATAAAGTTGAGATTGGACAAAGGGGCGATGCCACGCCCATACAACCCAAAATTTAAAATCGTTATATCTTAGGCATTTTTTGGCATAGGATGATGATATTTAGTACATATGGTGTTAGTATGAATAGAAATAAGATCCATGAAAAAAGAGGGCGGAGCCACGCCCCTTTATAGAAAAAGTAAAAACCACCATATCTAATAAACTACTGAACCGATCGTCATCAAATTTCCACAGCAGGCGACTGCCTTAAGTTACTGAACTTTAAGCTATATAAAGATGTGGTTGAAAAAGGGGCGGCGCTACGCCCATACAACCCAAAACATAAAATCCTCATCTTAGCCACTATTTGGCGTAGAATGATGATATTTGGTATTGCTATGAATAGAAAAACGTTGCATGAAAAAAGTGGGAGGGGCCACGCCCGTTTATGTCAATTATATCTAATTAACTGCTGAACCGATCGTCATCAAATTCTCACAGTAGGCTGTTGGTATGAATTAATGAGCCCTAGGCCAGTAAAGTTGTGGTTGGTCAAAGGGGCGGTGGCACGCCTAATCAACTCAAAATTTAAAATCCTCTTATCTTCAATACTGTTTCACGTATGTAGGTGTTGGGATGAATTTAAAAGGGAATTTTTTAACATATTTACCCATGCTTAATACATATGTTAATTAAATTAGTGGGGTAACCCTAGAAAATTGTATTGTCCAGCAAAGCGGGTAGGGTTACTCTAGTCGTTTATAATACAAGATCGATATCATATATTATAATTTATATCACCTAGACGATATCGTTTAAATATCGTTTGGTTGATTGATTAGTGTAGTTTTTATTCAAAATTTTAATTTTAAAATACATATCAAAATCATTTACATTTTTATATTCAGATTCATATTCATTTATAACAATTAAAAAAAAAAAAACAAATTGTAATTAAAAATATGTATTTAAAATCAATTTGTATTCGATTTGAATAAATAAAACCTTAAATGTATTTTATTATGAATTAATTATAAATTGCGTTAATTAACTTATAAACAAGTGCTTATATGTCAACCATTACTTAACTACTCATTTGTAATGTACATGGTATGAAGTAGTCATTGAAAGGTAAGTTGTTCAGTAATTTCAAGTCATTTCCTAGTTTCTGCTGGGTACCTTTTAAATATAACATTGAACACGTTTTTGAGAGCCTTTCTTCAGACCAATAATGCTGATAAAGTGCTTAAACTGGAGGATTTTTTAAATGATTTTAAAAACTAATTTCGTTTTTGATAAACGAATAAAAACATCCGTTTCCCTAATTACGCTTAGATGGTTTCTCATTTGTTCAGGTCAAAAATTGGATTCTTTAATTTCATTGGACATGAATAGACATAAATAGGTAATTAATAACATTAAGTTTTCAAACAGAAGTGCTTCGACACAACATTTTCTATTTAATTTGACATAAATGTTTTCCATAGAAAGCCATCGTGAAATAGAATCTGTTTTATGTTGAAAGCGTTTCTAATTAATAGTGTAACAGAACTGGGGCTGAACGATGTTTTTCATACAGTTTGACATAAAATATTGCCAGAGAATGCTGTCTCGAAATAAAATCTATTTTATTTTGAGAACGTTTTTTCTAATGCTCTCACATAAAGACACTTTTTCATTCAATTTCATACACTTTCTAAACAAAGAAAAATAAAAACAAAAGTAAAAGAAAAAAATGTGAAAGAATTTGAAGTAACTGCCAACGTTTTTATTATGGGCTTTAGGATTTTTGCCTGAAGTTGAAGACTCAATTCTGTTTCATCATTTGTGCTCTCATATTAAGACACTCATTCTTTCAGCAATTCTACAATACTTTTTTTATTTTCATATATTTTTAAAACAAAAGAAAATAAAGCAATTAAAACAAAATGAGAGAGAATTTGAAGTAACTGCCAACGGTTTAATAGTGGGCTTGTGAGCTTTTGCCTGAAGTTAAGGTCTTAGTTCTGTTTGAACACTAAATATCACAAAAACTGAAATTTAGGTAGCAAATATCCGAAAATTTCATTAATAAATTTCCGAAAATGTTCCTAAAATTTGTTAATTTTTTTTTTCGCAAATTGGTGTAAATTTAAATAACGTTACTAAGCATATAAAACTTTAAACCTTCTTAGTTGGGCAACGCACGGACTATGAAATATAAGTAGGCTAAATGCTAGAAACACAATTGGAACGAACGACGAATTTTTGGCCGATAATATTGTGTATGTATATGAAAATACACACACTCATGGCATCAGCGGAATTCGATATGCGTGGCAAACTCTGCAATAAATATTTTTCTATTTCTTAGGCCGGCGAACGACGAAAAAATCTGTACCAGGTGACCATGTGTGATAAAAGTTTCACGTGTTTTAATACAAAATTATACTTCTTATTTTAAATACTGGCTTATTCTTAAACATACAAAATAATTAACTGTAACAATTGTTTTTATTAGTTATGTTTTTGTTAATGTTTAATTTTGTGAGCATGATTTTTTTTAATATGGTCACACTATTTTTCTCTTTTTGCACAAAAAGTAAACAACTTTCTTAAATATAATAAGTGGATATTCTTTTTTTCGTTCTTATTGTGTTTCATACGATGACTTTATGCAGCGAACTCTTACCGAAAAATTTGTCGTGTTGTGCGAAATTCGCCGTTCGTGCCAGTTGTGTTCCCAAAATTTAGCCTGTTGCTCCTTTCTATGTGATCTGTGTCTGCAAAAACAGTGGGCTACCGCAAAATACAAGCTTTTTAGTGCATAGGCTCATAGGGCCATCATGGACTGTTGTGTGAACTCCAGGCTAGTGGATGATTGCAGGAGGGCTCTAGGGGGAATCATTGGCTATTATGTGGTCAGGCTGTGCTGGGTACCGGTTCACTGCAATATCATCGGCAACGAGACAGCTGCTGAGTTGGCGAGACTGTGCACGGAAATGGAGGATCCTAACTATCTGCAGGAGGTCAGGCCTCAAATTGGCTTCTACTATGAGAGAATAAAGGAGTGGGTTCTGAACGGACTGCAGGGTATCGCGTGCGCTGTGGCCTGATCCTGTTTAAACACGTATTGCCAACTAAAAGTAATGGTTTTATCGGTATATTGAGAAAACCAAAATCGTCAACGAACAGTTTATCAGTCTAATAAATTTATGTCGCGATTAACTAACAGGCAATTTGTGGATACATTGAGAAAACGGGCATTAGGCTGTTGTTGCTGTGCTTTTGTAGGATTCCATGTTGGTGTCGAGCTGGGTATGTGCGGCAGGTCAGTTGGCAAAGGAGAAGTTCCCTAAGAGTCTTCGCGAGAGATTACGGAAGGGATATAGGCATATAGGCAGGATTACGTCCGTGCAGGATGGTTGAGCTGAATAACAAAACTGACAAACGGCTGCGAAAAGTTTCCTACGGGGCATAGATGGGGGTAATGCACTAATTTTGCAGTTTGAACTCACAGCTAGTAACAGTGCAAAATTATTGCAATCATTTTGTTGATGTTGACTGATGAATTGAAAATTAGCAGCCTCACTAAACATGAGTGATAGTGATGTTAAAAAAATGTTGCACTCAAAAAAAAAAAGTTTTTTGTTTTTCACTCATTTGAGTGCAACTTAAAATTTTGAACTAAATTCATAAGCAAAAAACTTGTTTTTTTATGATTAAAGCCATGAGATATTCCGTTGTTGTTAAAATTCATGTTGCTTAATTTCCTTTGCTTATGCATATTTATCGCAAGGATCAAAAACTATGCGTTTACAAAATTACATTTGTTTAATTTTTAGTGAGAGTCTTTTTATATGCAGCTTTTTTGATTGCAAGTACAAATTTCGCACTGTTTGATTTGAGTGCATAGAGAAAACATTTGCAATACCACTAAATTTGTTCAATGCTAATGAAAAAAAAATACCAGCCATCACTCAAGCTGGTAAAAAATAGTGCAAACTAATTTTTTTGCAATTTTATTTGGTGATAGTGCAATGCTGATTTAAATAAATATTTAGTGCACTACCCCCAACTTTGCTACGGGGCCTTTAACTTCTTGAGAAGTCAACCAAATATACCTTCGATTTTTTATTAACATTAAACAGTATTTATAAAGCCCCGAAAAATGTATTCATTTGGTAAAAAATTGTTAATAACCAAAAATTATTAACTCCATATTTTCAATCCGAAGCAATCAGAAGAAAGACTTTAAACTTTAAAGCTCAGATTGTTGTTCAAAATATTTCAGGCCTTAATACAAACTAAGAAAAAGAAAGAAAAAAAAAACAGAATTACAACAATATTATAGACAGAAGATAATAACGATGGATGGAGCTTGGTCTGGGTATTGGTGCTAAACTACATGCTGGTATATTAAATACACATGTTAATATGTACTAACATTCAGGACAACATGTGTATGAGTTCAATGTTAAAGGTATTTTGATAATCTTTTTTAAAAAAAAAACGAAAAAAAACACGGCAACACCACTAAATGCTAAAACAAAAGCAACATCATTGATCGCATCACATTGTTTTACACATTCGATTCGTGTTTTAATAATGTACAAGATTATTCGTCGTTTATTCGTTGTTTTAGTGGCTGTTGTTGTTGCTGTTGTTGCCTGTTGCATGTATGATTGTACGACACAATACTCGACAAGCCAATTAAATGTATAAAATGCGTGGGTTTGCCAATTTCAAAACGACATCTCAACATGGGCTAGATTATATGCCTCTTCCTTGTACACATTATTTGATTATTGTTGTTGTTGGATCTGTTTTGGTAGAATTTTTTTCCAAAAAAAAAAAAAACAAACAAACAAACTTGAAACGACAACATTACTATTCAATAACAAACTGTCCGTCTGAATTTACATTGAGAGTTAATGGATTTACAAAAACTTAAAAAAAACTATAAAATATTCAAAATAAAACATTTCAAAACATCATCATCATCACCATCATCGCCATTACCATCACTTGCCTCATCATTTTGTCTTCCAACAACTATAAACTGCATTAAGTGTGTCCAAACATTAGCGTTGATAGAGCTGATTGCAGGCTTTAAGTTTTGTCTGTGTGTGTTTGTGCTTTTTTTTCTATCAAAAGCTTTAATTTTCAAAATTAAGCTTTAGCTTGTGGATTAGGAAGCAAGTGTTTTCAGTTAAGCCACAAACTACAATTTTATAAAAGTGCGTAAAATTAACAGAAACTGCAAAGAGTAAAATCACAAATGGAAAATCTGAAAATAAAGAAATCGTTATATAAATCCATCCATTTGCGTTATTTTTTTTTTTTTTTTTATTATTATTCTATTATTCTACACTAAATCCCGCGAAGTCTTTTGCTTGTCTGCAGGAGGCCAGAGTCTCTGGCGGGAATCGAACCCGCAACCCCGGTAATGATAGACTAGCTCACTACCAGCTAGCCTACCGGGGCACCCAAACAAACACCTTTCTTAAGCGGACAGACTCCGCTTCGATGGGTACTATTACTTGGTCGCGACATCGTTTCATAAGGAAAGTACATATTGAGTTCTTTTGAGAGTACATTCCACTTAAAGGGTCAAATTTAAATGTTTTGGTCATGGGAGACTCCACTTAAGTATTTAATGTGGCGCTTCGAACTAAGTCCCCAATGAACTACTTAAGTCCCAAAAGCAAAAATGAATTAACTCCTTAATTTTTTTTACAGAATATAACAACAACAACTAAATTTCATTGTTTCATATGAAATAAGTCCCAAAATTTTGTAAATGAAATTAAGCCCAATTATTATCGGGTGATTATCGTCAGGTATCGGTTAAAAGAACAATTTTTGAAATTTACTGTTTAAAAATTATATCATGGAACCAGAGCTCACCGAGACCATGCGCTTGAATTTCAGGAAGAACATCCTTTAACATGATGCGATAACGGTTACCATTAACTGTAACATTGTGATTTTACTCATTTTTAAAGAAATAGGAATCAATGATTCCACCAGCCCAAAACCACACCATACCGTAGTTTTAACGGATGTAGCTCTTGCTTAAGGTTGCTCGTCAGCCCAAATACGGCAATTTTGCTTATTAAATTTCACGATAAAAACATTTCTCACAGAAAGCCGATTTTCGTAATACAGTGAACAATTTGGAGACACTGTTGTGGTGTGAGTCTTTCCATGATGACTTGCCAAACGATACTGCACAAAAATGACAAATCAGTTTTATATGAGTCAGGCGTGATCTGTAAACAAGCATATTGAAAGTCAAACCTCGCGATAAATCAACCATTAATTTTAAAGGATTTATCTTATACATCATTCAAATTGCATTTAACATTACAAGTATTGATATATGTGACTTTTTAAAGGATGGGGTCATATACCTTATAAACTTTTAATCGCGAAAGCCAAAATCTCGAATTTTAAAATACCTAATCGCTTACTAAAGTTTCTCTGCATAGCCGCCCTTCGGCCGTCGCAAGGATCTTTTTCTTTATATTACAATAAACACTGGCTTCGCTAACTAAAGCTTGTGAATTCGTGATTTGATATCGGGTTTGGAGACTTATATCATTGTGAAATAAGTTTAAATTTATAAGGTTTTAGATAATTTTTGCTTTGGGAGTTATTTCATATTTTTTGGGTATTTCTTTCATTTTCAAATTTTGGGTTTTAATTCATAATGAGCTAGTTTCCTCATTTTACGGACTTGGTTCATTTTTGTTTTCGGGAGTTAGGTCGTTAGGGACTTAGTTCGTAGCGCTATTCAATGTCCTGAAGAGTATATAAGAGTAATGGGACTTAAAATTTAGCTTTCTGGGCTCAAATTGTCAATTCAGCCCCATGAGTTCGATTTTCGTGCAGGGGTTTGGAACAAGAACTTTGGTTTTTCAAAACCAAATATATACATAAATGAATTTAAATGAAAATCATTCAAATAAGTACTTTTTTTTTAGCAAAGAGTAAGATTTGACAATTATAAATAAAAAACACGTAAGAAAGTATAGGCGGTTAACCCGGCCCTTTGATACCCTAAACCACAGTATATAAAGACAAATTTTCAAGAGTGTACCATATCTGGGACACATGTTATATTATGAGGTTAAGATTCATGTTCTTTGTGCCAAATATATTATATAAATATCGACATCTATATGAGATTTGTTCATCTTAAAGCGATTTTGGAGAGGGGGCTTATATGAGACCTATGGCCAATTCGTGACCTGCCAAAAAATTTCTATTTTCGGGAGTCGACTTTATATGGGAGCTATGGTCAAATATGGACTGATTTAAAAAAAATTTGGTAGGACGATTTATGTTCAATAGAATATCTTTGAGCCAAATTTAATCTTAATTCCAACTTGGTAAGCTAGTTTATGGGCACAAAGACTTGTATAGGGCCATATGCAATTATGGAATGATTCTCACCAATAAGCTTATGACAATTAAGACGTTTGTATCAAATTTTATTAAATTATCTTCAAAATTGCAGCATGCACTTTGCGCACAAGGTAGCCGGGACAGACAACCAACCAACCGGACGGACGGACGGACATCAGAAAGTGATTGTGAGTCGATCGGTATACTAAATAGTGGCTCTACGACCACTTTTTTAGTGTTATACACATCAGCACAAATGCATAATACCCTCTCCGCTGTTGTGGTATGGGTATATTGATATCAATCAGATGCCTTCATCGAACAGACATACGGATATCTTTTTTGGCCAAATAGCGGCTGCATTTTGTTAATCACTTTACGAATTTTATGTTTTAAGCCGGCAATCGATTGGTTCTGTAAAGACTCTATTTTCGGCACATCCCTTCAAAAAATAATCCAGCGGTGTAAAATCGCATGTATTGGGGCGCACAGTGGCTGAAAATCGTTTTTCATTGGCCAAAATTCTGTAACTTTTGAACCGATGGAAATGTAGATTCTTAAACTTTTCTCCACTTTTAATTTCATTAAAATCGGTTGATTAGTTATTAGGGAATTTAAGGGAAAAGTGGAACTTTAGATTTTTTTAACTTTAAGCCTAGTACTCTGTTCCAATTTGTAAAAAATGTTCAGCAACATCTGTTATTTCATGCGAAAAATTTGACGTGTATCAATATTACCTATCTCGAGAGTTTGTACAATTTGACGTTTTTAATCATCCAAAGTATACGACATTGTTTTGCATATGTAAACAAAACCCACATGTATTTTACTAAAAAGTATTTTTTAAATAAAAAATTAAGTAAAAATAAAATTAAATATTGATGAAAATCTGTTACCGGTTGTGTTATTTATGTTTTGCAGTTCTCATTTTAATATTAAGTTTAAACTTTTTTCATTTGCTTAAGATTCCACGTGAAATATGAAAGTGCAGCTTATATTATTTCGCAGTTGTAAAAAAAATGTTGCTAGAAACATTTCGCAACTTTTTCACAAATTAAACAGAGTACAACCAAAGACTATAGATTTATAAAGATGTTGCACTTAGTACATTTGGAATTGACAAAAATGTTGTGCTTCTTAATGATGAGCGGGGGAAGTAACAAGGAAAGCAAAAACTTCGTGCTCACATTTAGAAAACTGGAGAGAGCAAAAAACCACATGCATTAATACATGCATACACATGTTTTTTGTTTTTGTCAACCAACGTGTGTGTGCGTATGTTTTTTTCGTTAAAACCGGTTTTCGTGCTCACATTCAGAAAACTGATGAGAGCAAAAAACCACATACATGTATCAATACATACATACATACACATGTTTTCTGTTTTTGCAAACCAACGTGTGTGTGTATGTTTTTTTTTTCGTTAAAACAGGTTTTTGGTATTTTTATTTTTTAAGTGATTTTGTTTTGTTTTCAAGCAATTTATGTGCAAATAACCTACGTAAGAACAAATGCGACCGATTCTTTAATTGGTAGGGTAAGATAATGTGTTTTATTGTTGTAAAAATGAAATTATAACGATTCGAACCGAATTATTATTAAAATTTTTAGACAATTCAACTATGTACATATGTACTTATAATATGTGTATGTATGTATCAAACGAATTTATTATAAAACAAGTGTGTTTTCTAAGGACGTGTGTGAGGCGATAGAAAAGAGCGAATGCAAGTAAAATGTTGACACTTCTGAAATTAATGAAATTTCAATAGCCCTGGGGGCTAGTAGAATTTTTAAAACAACCAACAAAATTTCTGACAAGCAGCAAATTGCAAATTGTAATAGAAAAAGTCAAATAAAAACGTTAAAAAAATTTTGTGAATTCAAAACAAAAATATAAAATAAAATGCATAGAGCCACCTGCAAAAAAATTGTATTTTCCTAATTTGTTCATTATTTTATACCTACAGTACTTTTCGTTTATAGTCATTTCCATTGTTAGTCACATTAGCTATATAGTCCATTTAATCTTTATTTTTACCGCTGTACAGAAGATTAATAGAAAGTATTTACGTTATAGTCCATTTAGCGATATAAGCACATTTACAAAAGTAAAGCAAATTATTAACGTTTTAGTCACATAAGCCTAAGTTTTTTATTTGTTTCTGAAGTTTCAAACCATATCAAAGAATCAAGAAATTAATCGTTTACTTTTTCTTATCAACTCTCCAATCGAAAAAAATTAGTTTTTGTGTTTGGTAACAGTGATGAAATATCTTATTATTGTTTTAACTTTTTTAAAACAGTTTGCATCTCTGCTGCAAAGCTATAATCCCGCTGTCAGTGTTGTTAATATGATTTTTTATTTTATAAATTCATATTAAATTCGCCAAAATCTGCAAAAAATTTTCAATATTTAGCATTATTCCAGTAGTGTGCTTTTATTATAGTTTTTTGAACGATTTAAAATAAATCGGGCATGCTCTGATAATCGTAAAACGCATTGTCAACTGAGTCGGTTGTTGTCCAAATCAAAGCGTGTATGGCCTTGTCAGTTGATTAGTTTGACGGTTGTCGAGTTGGTTGAAGAAAAATCAAAAGATTTTGATTTTTTCAAGTTGACTACTAAGTCTTTCAATTTGATTGCACTGTGTGTGCTCAAGTCTCTTGATCAGCTGTCAAAATGTATGTAAAAAAAAATCTAAATTTGACAGTTGAATTAAAATCTTTCAATTCAGTTGAAGAAGTGTGTTGTTAGTTGAAAGCCTCAGTTGACAACTGAATTGAACCGTGTATGGGGCGCATAATATGTGTTCTGTAAATCGCAATAGCACGAAGTTTGACGAATTAAAATTACAAAAGTATGCTGAAGGAAACTAGAATTTTTGTAAGAAACTATGGCAGATCGCAAGCATAACGCAAGAGTTTCCGAACACTGTAAAATAAATCTGGTGTTTTGCTTTTTTAAATCTTGCGAATATCATAATAAGGCTGAATATCTTAAAACTTAGAACTTGAGAGATCAGTGAATTGAATTTTGCAAAAATATTAATTTTAAGAAATTTTTAAAATTCCATTTAATATACAATCAAACGCGATTAAATTTTTAGAATTTATTTTCCAAAATAAATTTAAAATTTACTTGTTTTCTTGTAGAGATCCGAAGTTTGATAACTTTTGGCAAGGAAAATGTCTGAAAATCAAATAAGGCTTAAGCTTTATTCCAAGTTTCTAAAGCAACCATTTTTAAATGTGTTTAATGTAATTATCTGGCAATATTATCAATTTTTTATCTAAAACATTTTCATTCGTATTGCGATTTTAAAATTTGTTAGAAATTTAAAGAAAAAACTATAGCCTTGCCGATAATTTTTTTTATATAATTATGAAAGAAAGGTAAATTGATTTTCATAAATCGCTAACTTTTTTAAATTTTGCCAAAAATTTACATATGTATGTGGCACACATATACACATGTGAACTTGGTGTATAGTCATTCTAGCGATATAGTCCACGATTTGTGACTAAAAGCAAAAAGTACTGTACATAGTATTTTTTTAAATATTTTAACACAACGTCAAAATTTTATATCGTCAAAAAAGATATAATTTTTTCCAACGATATTTTTCAAAAAAATTCTTATAATGTAGACCATAACCAAAAAAATAGTAGTTAATATAACATACACTGTCCCGTGCTCGAGCACTAGTATATTTACAATCATAAAATCTAAGGTGTTTCTTTTAGGAATTTTGATAAATTAACTTGTAAGTACTGCAATATATACATAGCTATGTATTAGTATAATTAAAATGGGAAATAGCTTAGAAACAAAAGAAAAGTTTTAGGCACCATATCGGTGTAGCCACCATTTTTTTTAATATACCTATAAGCTTGGCAACATGTTGTTATCCCTAAATGGATTAACATAGGTATGTAATTTAATTGCAGTTTATTTCGTTGACTCGTCTATAAATGTGGTATACTACCGTGGTCCCATATTTTGAATATATCCTTATTTATCTAGGTATACGATGAAAACGCATTCTTTATATATCAAAAAAAAAACAATAAATAATTTAATAAATTTTTCATTTTCATTGCTTTGGGTGCGTTCGTCAGAAAAGCAAACTTTTTTAATGCCAATAAAAAAGCAATTATAATTTTTTTTTATTGTTTGACTATTATTTTTGTGGAGTATTTGACAATTTTTTGGTCCACATCTACTTCATTCATATATGTATATATAAGCATTTTAAATCACTGATGCAGCGCAGTGATGCATTTACGAACGCACCCTTTATTTTGTAAAAATATTTTTGCAGACCTTTATAAGAATTTTACAAACTTCTTAAAGGTAGACTTCCAAAGCCTGACTATTTTTCATAATTTGTAATAATTATTTGTTGTAATAATAAACAAAATTGGATTTTTCATCGGAAACAATTTAATAATTTGTCAAATAATACAATTTTAATAAAATGTATTGAAAATCAAGTTTTCATACATTTTTAAACAAAAAATAAATAAAATTTCAAGAAATTACGTGCACACACATCAAACTGGCTGCAAATTTTTATGAAAATCAAAAGTATTTTGATTATGTCGCCATGTCGCTTTAGTAAACATAAAATATCTTTTATAAACAATGCAGTTAATTTTTTTTAGAAAAATGATTTCTAATATTCCTACAATTGTTTAAATTTAGACAATAACAGCATTTGAACTTCGGTGCAAACCGATATACTTTCATCTGTACAACAATAAAACACATATTATTGCCCTACAATTAAAAATCGGTCACATTTGCGTTTACATAGGTTTTTTGCACATAAATGGCGTGCAAACAAAACTTCTTTTATTACTTGAATGTGTTTTCAACGAGAAAAACAAGACTTCTTTTAGTTTTTTCTATATTTTTTTCATTGCCATGTACACACGAGTACATACACACACGCATGCACGCACATATGCGGTGATAGATGAGAATAAAAAGTTCTCTGAGAGTAAAAACAAAGACTATAATTTACTCTCACAAGTGGATTTAGCGGCTAAATCCACCAGAAAAATTAATATAGACAGAAAAATGTATGAACTTTGTATGGCAGTGCAATATCTTTATAAATCTATAGTCTTTGGTACAACTCTATCAACATTTTTTCATAGATATTCCGCACAAGTTTTTTTTTCATATGAGTTTTGACAGCATTTCACGTGAAATGTTTAGCGTGAAATATGTTTTTTTTAAATTTTTTTTAATTATTTAAAAATGTCATATTTGGATTTAAATAATAATCATTAACATTTTTTGTAATAATGGGACACTCCAAAAAATTTAATGTTTACACTAAAATAAAATTTAACATTAAAAAAAAAAAAAATAGTAAAATCAACTGTAAATTTTGCTATTATTACTGAAAAATTAACAATTTTTTGCTGTCAAATTTGTTTACACTTAAAATAACTTTAGAAATATTAAGTAAAATCTTGCTATTACTACAGAAGATTCTATTAATTTTTGCTGAAAAATTTGTTAATATTAGCAAAATAAATCCGCTGAATTCTGATTTTTTTTAAATTTTGATACGAAAATATAGGTACATATTTATTTTTTGAATATTTCTTATTTATTAAAACATTTCATACATATGCTGATAAAAAACCTTTTAAAAATAAAAGCAGAAATCGATTTTAATAGCTTTTGTAACAATGTGAGTTTCTGTTTATTATTATTTTTTACAAATACAATGTCTGTCTTAAATCTAATGAATTATAATTATGGTTCATTTAATTGAAAGATTGATTGCAAATATTCCATATTCTGTTCTGTGTTATTTCTGTTCTTTAGTAGTTTTTTGACTTCTTCATCTAAATCGCGATGTTCCAATTTCCATTGATTTCGAATACTGGAGATGAACGGATCTGACGTTGCCAATAATATATTAAATGGATGTTCATTTGTGGAATTTCGTGAAATTTTTCTAGTATTGTGCTCTCTATAAAATCTGTAATCCTTATTCTTTTTTTCTTGAGCTTCCTCCGACAAATCTCCAAGTGGCACCAACTGATATTTAATGACATCTTCTCCATGATAGGGATTTTGTGAACTGTAGCAGAGGTATTTCTCCATTAGTAATTGGTTGTATATATTTTTGCAGTTTCCTTAGCCAAATCTCCAAATTTTCTAGAGTCGATTACTTCATTGCACGCAAGTTCTTCTGGATTATTTTTAATCTAAAAAATGAGGTTAAAATCAACACCTATTATTTCAGATGCTGTTTCTGGATCTGAACAGAATCTTCTTGCGGTATTGCCATGTCCCTTGTTTTGGCTGATCTATAATCAACCCAAATTCGCGATATTCATCTTGCACATGTTTCCTTTTTGAACTTCTTAACTCATTGTTGGTTTTGTTGTTTCTTATTGATCCTGAAGTTTCGAAATCCAAATCATAACTGATTTTTAGTATGTGTTCAATAAGTCGTATTCTTGCATGTAGTGGTGATAATCCAAATTCATATGAATCAGTATTATCTAATGAATTTGTCGGGACTTGGTTTAATTGGCTTGATGTTGCATGGCATATGTTGCAGCTGGATGCAGCCTGTTAGTCAAAACCTGGCATAGTTTTCCAACTATCATTGTTAGCACTAATTGGTAGCTAACTTCAATTTGCTGCCCGTCTAAATCCAATTGTAATGGCTGTAGTGCTGCAATTTGGGCCTTGATATCACTAACTTCTTTGTTAATGGCATCATGAGTTTCTTTTTTGAATTCAAATTTGATAGGCCTGCAGTATTTCAAAAGAAGATGGTGTCTCATTTTTCCAAATATCCTTTGTTTGCGTTGTACCAGTCGAAGGCTCTACATCTTCCAAAATCTTTTTTAATCGCAATGGTACAAATGATACCATGAACATATCTGAGTCCGAAATATTTTCACATACTACTTGTTCGCATTGTTTTTGTCTGGAAGAACCATCACATCCCCATTTACAAAAAAGAATTAACTTTGTGTTTCCATATTTCTTTAACTCATTTCCTTTTATTGATTGTAGCAAGCGTTCAGCTGTGTGATCAAGTAGAGATTGTAGTTGTACCTCTGCCGAAATTGGTGTGATTGTAGTAGTGTACTTTAATGGCAAACAGCCCATTTTAGCAGCTGTTATGTGATGATATGCTGGATAGAGATTTTAGCCTTTTTTAATCGCACGCAATCTGAGCTGAATATATTGCTGTTTTGTTAATTTCAAATCCAGAAATAATGCTAATGCCTCCCCATTTGTGAATTGTTTTGCATCGCTCGGAGTTGGTTTTGTTCTCAATGGACTAGCTTTAACAACTTTTTCTACGATATCCACTTTTGTCAATTGTTTCTGTGATCGTAATTGATGTAGAAAAGTATCTTGAATATTTTCATATACGATTTATTCATTGCTATCCTTAAGCATCCGCCTCTTAGATCTTTCGCTACAGTTGTCCAGCGATTTTTGTAGTCTCCCACGAGTGTTTTGATTTCTGAAGCGATCTGGACAGAAAGTTCGTTCTTTAACCAGTTTGCAAAGCTCTTATAAAATCTATCTTTGCTGTAATCAACTTTCCTGTATCGCTGTTTTAAATTTTTGATGAAAACAGATAATTTATTTTCTAAGTCCAATTGTATTTCGCTGCTATAGGAATATGAGTTCCCTTTTTTTTATTTTTTATAGCTGAGCTCTCCATGTTTTTATGAGAAACGTTTTTATTGCTCAGATATATTATATCCACTGAGTTTGCATTCGAACGTCACTTGCTTTTAAATCTTTCATACTTTTTTTCATGCCAAAGGATTATAAAACTTAAAATCCTTTTATTTATATTCTATAAAATACCTGACACAAATTTAACCACGCATTGCATAGTTATAGGGTCATATCGTCCCCTTAATAAAACAATAGTAGCGGTATTCACCCTTTGTATTAAGTGTACAACTCTGTTATATTTAATACGATTTTATACTTCAAAGCGTGAGTGTCTTTTTCGTATGCATTATAAATTAATGAATTTGCTGAGTCAGAAAAAGGGACAGATAAAGTTTCTTCAACTGTTTAATTCTGGTAAATTCACACACTTTGTTTACTACTGCTTTTTGTGAGATTTTTCAACCACAGCGTAGTATATTTTAGTCTAATACATTTTGTTGTTGCAGTGTTGTAAATGTTAGTATTTTTACTAAAATTATAAGATTAACAAGGTCTACAAGGGACTTTACTATCAACGGTGAATTCCGCTAGTGTATAATTTTTTTGCCATTTCGAGATAATGGAGTTTAAAATTTTTGAGTTATTAGACATATGGGAAAACATTAATATCTCAGAAAATAATCGGTGTTTTTGAGTTGTGGTCATTTAAATATGTGATGGAATCATCAGGCTACTAGGCGATGATATTTCATTTATTTACAAGTGCTTTAATTGGAAATAAATGGGATTCAAAGTACCATGATGTCACTTAGGCTATTTTATTTGTTTTATAATATGTATGAAAATCATAATACACTATTTTATTTGAATATTTAACACCAAATATATTATTAAAAAATTGTGTATATCAATATACGTCATTTTTCGATTTTATTTTGTTATGAAATAATAAAAATAGTGAATAATAAAAATAGTGTATGCTTTTTATACCCTATTTTTCTTTGAAATGATATTCAGAGTAACAACTAATTAAAACACCATACCTGCATTTACGCAATTCTGAATGAAAAATTTCAAACACGCCAGTATACAATAATATTTCAATTAATCTCTTGACCCACTTTGTGGAAGTAGAATTTCACCATATTTTGACCATATTTAGAATCAGTTATGTAGATTCTTATTATTCAATAATGGTGTACATGCGTATACACTATTCTTTTATTAAGGGGACGATATAATATTATTAGAGTCATAAAAAGAGATAAAAAAAGACCAAAAAAATTTAAAAATCCCTTCTAAGGTGGTATTTGCAATATACCTGCTTAGCGTAAATGCGTGTTTAAGCTCTTTATTCTACTATAAAATACGTTAGTGTGAACGTAGTGTAACGGATAAGGATGAATCAGGGCAGCTATACGTTTTTCTGATTGTGTAACATTAATAAAATTTTTTATATGTACAACCTGTATTCTGTTCGATCACGATCAATATTCCCTATATCATAAATTTTTTTTGAAGGCAATAGCACATGATTTATGTTACGTCTGCAAACATTTTTGCAAAATAAAAAAATTTCAAACAAAAAAATTTTTTTTTGGAGTAATTTCATTAAAATTAAAAAAGTGTTAAACAGGCGGGTCCAAACGGGTACAAGAGCATATACAGGGTTAAAGAAAATACTTTCACCTTTCCCCCAGTGGCTTTACCTTCTTAAGCCCTTTGGATGCGCACAAGTTCTATTCTACCAAAGTTGAAATTTGACAAAAATTTAGTAGCTTAGAAAATATATCTTAACATCTGAAATATAAATAATACAATAGTCGCACATATAACGTTTTAACAGATAACAAGACTACCAACCTAGAAAAAGCCAGCAGGTCATTATCGATGATAGTTTTTGAGCATTGATAATTTCTTTCGGCTTAAATATAAAAAAATCACTTTTTTCTGAATTTAAAAAAAAGTTGTGTTTAACAACATGGCACGACCACAATTACCAATATTTTGACCTAATTTTTTGGTTACCTTAGTTTTAATATGTTATCTATTGGAAATCGGTGACAACAAGAATTGGACTTTTGGCCAATGAAATAAAATTTTCAGCCACTGTGGGGCTGTCAATTAACAGTGGAATTTCGTGAAATTATTCGAGGGGAAAGTTTATTCTACAATGTATTTTACAAATCAGTGATATTCATAGTATTAGCAATAGGCCAAAATCAAGTTTTTAATATTTCTCAATTTCATAATCTATTAATCGTTACTGCAAATGTCTAAATTAGTCCTTCAGACCAGGGCATGCAAATGATTCTCAATAATTGCTTTTGGATTCTTAGAAGTCTAAATTTTCGAATTTATATTGTTAATGTGCAAATACAAATAAAAATAGACTTCGTCTGAAAATTTTTTTTCCAAAAAGACAAGTTCGTGAATTAAATGGGCGCCCGGCTTCAAATCATGCACTATTTGCACTTTGTAAGACTTTAAAGTACAATTCTTAGACGAAATTCGGAATTAACAAATGCGGATCTTCTTCAATACTATGGCTCACGGTTGCGATGTTTGAACTTAAACGACCCGCCCAAAAACGCATAGATATTGTTACGTTTTTACTTAATAAAACTCGTTAAGGTTTATTCCCTTTATAATAAACCTTTGAGTTCTTTTAATTGGAAATAAAAAATAAATACACACGCGAATTCAACTTAACAAACTTTATTGAAATTAATTATAATGTTCACAAATTTTAAACACTATTGTAAGTATCGATTTGAACCGTTTAATGTCTCCAATCAAACTAAACTAAACATTTATGAGTTAAGGGCATAAAAAACCACACAAATTGCTTGGCAAACATGTACTTTGTTTTTGCTTCTGTTTTCCAATAAACAACACAATCATATTTCGTACAAACATCAATTTTTCATTTTTGTTTTATTTTCTATGAATGCAGTAGACGATTGTGTTGCGGCAATTTGGCTCGCTGTTTGTTTAAAACGGAGAAAAAATATAAATGAAAAAAAAAATAATTTTGGAGTAAAGAGTACTCTAACAACGAGCTGTTTTGAGGCAAACAATGCTATTAAAAAATTACAATTGACGCTGCAAATGATTTCATGCTTCTTCTTCTACGTCTTTACTCTGCAAAGTTTTCGCTGAAATGATTACTTTTAGCACTAGACTCAACAAAAAGTTTGACAAATATCCAACATGTCTGCCAAATATTAAAAATTTTTAATATTTCTACAAACATTGCTTCAAATGTTTGTCCAAACAGCAAACACCCCAATTAACAACACAAAATATTTGTACAAACGTAAAATTGTGACATGTTTGCCAAGCTATTTGTGTGGTTTATTACGCCCTTTAGCCTGTATTTATAGTTCAAAACTATTCCTAGTTGATTCAAGAACCGTCTAGTAGTTTCTAGAAAATTGTGTTCGAATTATTTTAAATCTAAAGTCTACAATTACAATTGCTAGAAAATTTAGTTACAGTGGCGTTCATAAAAATAGTAAATAATATGACATAAAACTATAATTAACAAGATAACTTATAACTAAAACCATAAATAGTTCTTAGACAAATCTAATTTCGTAACAGTATATTATGTAGCGAGCCAGGCGACTTAAATTCATTTTGCAGACTCGGAAGTACGATTTATGTTGACAGAAAATATAACGAATTTTACGAAATACCACTTTTAGAGATCCACCATTTTCATTATGAAATTTGTAATATGTTAGTGCGATTTTCGAGCAAAATAAAGCCCGTGTTAACAATTGCCGAAGCTTTTACAATTGACATCTCAACAAGTAAAGTGTCAAAACGTTCATGTTATTTTAATATATGGCACTGTTGGGAAACAAAGTTCTTGTGAAAAACCCCGTTACATTAAGTTTTTCTTTTAACAATAGTTTTTTTTTATCAAATTTGCATAAAGATTCCATTCTTTTAAAAATCTGCTCTTTATATTTGCGTAGGTTATATTTTGATTTTCTATATGAAATCAAATCGAATTCCCAGCATGACTAGTGTCGTTAAATAGATAAAATTGCATACTTCACATTAACTGAAGTTACTGAAAGTTCTAAATTCTGTCATCCATTAAAATCATCTAGTATTGGAGGTAAATTGTTGGTTGGGCTAATGCTGCTTCCATGAAGTTAATTCAACATAAAAAAGAAAAAATTGTTATTATAAAAATTCTCTGGCATTACTGTCATTACTTTTACTTTAATTTAAGTTTAATAAAATAAAATCAAAATGCATACAGTGGGTAGAACAAGTAATTTGAGTAGACAAAAACGCATTTTACACAAATTTTCTTTTGGTAGTATCAAACAACAATTATAATAATACTTAAATTTTCTAAAATTTTTAGAGAACCTTTGTATTCTTTTTGAGTTTACATACTTTTTTTACACTACACCCTGTAGCCATTGATATGAATTTATATATAACCATGAATATTAATGACAATGGATTTGTGATTTTTTTTAAATTTGATTCTTAGATGTTGCGATTTGTTAATATGCAACTAAACAGTAGATTCGATAATTCCGGGTAAAAAATACAATATTGTCTTATGATTGTTTTCTTTTCAAATGAAATTTATTGAAGAAACTGAGAAGCATATTATAGATTAAACAGAAAGCAAAAAAGACTTAGTTTTGTGGAAAATACTTTCAAAAAGCATGAAAAACAAATAATTTTTCCAACATTTTGCTTCATAAACACCACAAAAATTTTCTAAATCAATTTTTTAAAAAATTTTAATTATTGCACAGGTCTCTAGCAATATATCAAAAATATCGATTAGTCGACGAGTTATAGGTAAAAAACCATATAAACAATATGCTGAAAATCGGCATTTGACTGCAAAGGTTGAAGGTCGATTAAAAAAAATTCGAACTAACGTAAACAAACGCCGCGATACGGGTCTTCTAATTTAGCCTCTATTTTCACCCCTCACTCTCAGAATCGACATAACTTTTGCTAACCTGAATTTGTTCAACAGTGTAATTCTAAGTCGATTTAGCCATGTACATCTGTCTGTCCGTCCGTCCGCCTGTTGAAAACACGCTTACTTTCGAAAAACGCTAAAGGAAAGAACAAACTTAGTCTCAAATTGCTTGTAGTTATCCTAAGCACTTTGGGATTGAAATCCAGCAACATCAGCTCAGTAGGATCGCAATTATGAATCAAAATGTGGAACCACCACCCTAAAAAAATGGATAATTTTGATACAAAAACTAACATAAATGGTGGAATAATGCACGGAATGGTATACAATTTCGCACGAATTCGCCTTATACAACTGCAAATCAACTGTTTAATTTCGTGAATATCGGTCCATAATTGACCATAGGCCCCAAATAACCCTACTCGCGGAAAAAAGCTTAGTACGCCTAAAACCGTAATAAATAACGCTATCATACTAAAATGTGGTACGTCACAGTTATATAGGACCAGAAATCACACTGTAAAATTTTTTGAAGATCGGTCCATAACTTACACTAGGCCCCATATAAACCCTACTCACGGAAAACTGTTTAGTACGCCTAAAACCGTAATCAATAACCAAATTAAGCCCACTTTGGGAAAATAATTAAATTCGCCTAAAACCATAACAGATATAGATATTGCGGTAAAATTTCTTCGAACTAAGATTCATATGGCCAGAAAAAATATAATTTTGTGAAATTCACTGTTAACGCTAAAACTAATTGCACTGCTGTGATGTAATTTATTCTAATTTATTTTTTGTAATACCAGAAATCAGTCTGCAGAATTTTGGGATGGTTGGTCCCATTTACTGTAGGTTCAATACAAATTACCCTCCTAAAAATCAAATTACCCTCCTAAAAATCATTTTGGCTAAAACTGTTACGAATCAGAAAAAAGAAAACACAGAAAAAATTATTAAATTTCTCCAATCACCAAATTTATTCCAAATTCATAATATCAAGCAAACTAGTTGTTGATTTTGCACCTATTACCAAAATGATTGTATTGATTACTAAACATTTTAAAATTTTGAAAAAATATTTTCAATAAATGATATTTTTAATTTTAATTAAAAAAGTGATCAAAAAACTTTGCCATTTCAAACAATGTGTTAATTTATTTAAATAAGTATTGACAATTCCCAACAACAATTCTACATGCTTAAATTATGTTTTTTTAAACGAAAAAAGTCAATTAAGATTTTTTGTTATTTAATTAATATTTTAATTGAAAATTTATTTCAAAACAACTAAAATGTTAATTAAATCAAAATTAAATTTTTAATTTTCTTTCAGCAAAAAAAAAATAATTGATTCAATTATCACATTAATTAAATTTAAATACATTTTAAACCATTTTTTTTATTGATAAAACACTTTTTTCTGTGTTACTTAAGCCAGTTCAAAGTTTTTACAAGAAACGCACAAAACTTTCTTATTGTCGGTCAATAATTTAATATAGATCTAAGCCGCAACCAATTTTAATGCTGACGATTGTTTTTGGGTATCAAAGATTCGGCACAGCCGAATATAGCACTCTAACTTGTTATTACTATTTTTAATATAAATATAAAAAAGAAATGTTCTTGTCGATATTGTGGGCCAGGCAGTAAATATACATACATACAAATAATAAAAATTTTATAAAATAAAAAAAAAGCTAGAAGGAGTTAACTGTATTTTTAAAAGGAGCTAAAAAGATCTTGGTGCTGGATACAAATTTTTGGAGCTTAACGAAAGATAAAAGGGCTAAATTTAGTTTTATAAGAGCTAAAATGGCCACACTGTCCACACCAGAGTATTGGAGAGGCTATTATGCGTTTGTACTTATGTGTGTAACACTAAAAAGTATTGGCCCTAGACCATAGATGGGCATTTTTCAGTACCAGCACTTTTTCAGTATTTTCTTTTTTTACTGAATACTGAAAAAAATCAGTATTCAGTAAATTTTACTGCTTACTGAAAACAAAAATCAGTATTCAGTAAAAAGTACTGATTTCTGAAACAAATCATTATTCAGTTAAAAGTACTGATTACTGAAAAAAAAATCAGAATTCAGTAAATTTTACTCATTTGTGTAAAAAAATACAGTAATCAGTAAATGATTGATAGTAGATACTGTGTGTTTTCAAAATGATATATGTACATTTTGCGCACTTGCATGAATAGTGGCATAAAACAAAAACTGCATTTCGAGAAAAAAAAGCTTTTTGTGTGTTTCACTTTTTTAACTATTAAAAAACGAAATGTGTTACCCAATAAAAACTGATTTATATAGCTGAGGCTTCGAATAATTTCATTTTTTCACAATTTTGAAATTTTATAAAAACTAAATATTATTTTTTATAAATTTTTTAATAAGATGTTTTTGATATTTATTCAAATTCAAAAAATATGATACTGGTTATATTAAAGGAAAGTAGTTTTCAACTCTTAAATTATAAAAGCTTTTCGGTTTTAAAAATTGTGCAAAAACGTTTAAAATATAAAATTAGATGTATTTGTGAATACATGCTGTGCTGTGTGCTGTTTGCTGTTCGCTTTTCTAAGCACAAGCATTTCAAAATTTTTGTCGCTAAGTTTTTGTCTTCTAGAGCGATTCGCAATCCCAGCAAAAGAGAACAGTCGTTCTACAGGTGCAGATGAGGGTAGTGGGGTATTATATTTCATAAAAACGTTTTTTATTGCATTGTGCTTATGCAGGCAATTTTTTGCTGTATCCCGTTCGGCCAAGTATAAAATTGTTTCCTCGAGATAATTTCCCACATCGCTTAAATTGGACTATACATCATCATCTGGTTAAGAAAATTGGATAATCAAATATACATATTAATATAAATATCAAAGAAAAATAAGGTGCAAAAGTTACCATTACCTTCTTCTTCAAAATCTAAAAATGAATTTTCCGGCGTTTGAGGCACAATGCGGGTTTCAGTATCCGGTATCTTTTCGTATTTTATTAGATATGTATTTAACATTTGTTTTACATCTTCCTCTGTTTTTGATGTAGCCGTTTCCAATAGAGGTTTTAAAAATCGGAGCTTTATTTCAGGTTACCGCCGCAATGATATCATCCCAAGCGTCTGGCTGTACTTTGAAATATTATTCAGATCTTAGAAATAAAGCCTCTTTCATTTTTTTTATCGATGGAGCTAAGTATTTTAACTTCGATTGCTCTAAACGCCAAAATTTTAACCTTAACGACAAAATATCCGAAGTACATAGTCTTTTCTCCCTGAAGGTAGTCAATTGCCTCTGCTATAGGTTTCGTTACCAATAGGAATTCCTCTAAGTACTCTAGTTCGTCCGCAGGAATGGTGGGTTAGTGTTTAAGCCGCTTATACTTAGAATCGGTGGTTCGAATCCGGCTTTGGAAGACAAGATATTTTCTTTTTTATATTTTAAATTTAAAAATAAATTTTTTTTAAAATATTTTAAGAAATAAAAAAAATAAACTTTTTTTTTTCAAAATCAAAACATAAATATGAATTTAAATATAAAAGATATTGGTCTAGTACTAGGTGTTTAAGGCTCTCATCTACAAGGTCGTGGGTTCGACTCTTAGCTTGGTCGGCTGGAAAATTTTTTTCATTGTAAATTAAAATAACTCGTTGTTTTAACTATGTTATTAAATTTTTTTTACCCAATAACACATTTCCTGAATACTGATTTCTTTTTTCAGTAATCAGTAAAATATACTGAATACTGATTTTTTTTTCAGTAATCAGTACTTTTTACTGAATACTGATTTTTTTTTCAACGCGTAATGCAGTAAAAAAGGAATACAGTATGTCCATGTATGCCCTAGACCCACCTTTTAGTACACAGATCAGCTAAGAATCAATTTCTAAGTCGATCTAACAATGTCCGTCCATTTGTACAGAGTACAGGTCGCAGTTTTTAAGATAATTTTATGGAATTTAGTACATACGTCTTAACTGTCATAAGGACGAGCCTATTGAAAATGGTGAGAATCGGTCCATTGTTTTACACGGCCCCCAATCAAACTTCTTTCCGGAAAAGTCTTTGTGCCTATAAACTATTTTATTTATCGTATTTAGATTAAATTTGGCTCAAAAATATTTTTTTGACACATTAATCGTCAAACCAAATTTTATTTAAATCGGTCCATATTTGATCATAGCTCCCATATAAATACGACTCCCGAAAATTGCTTAAAACGCCATAAGTTCCTTATAAATGTTTTTGGCAGCGATAACTTTTATAATTGCTATTATGTCATGGCACAGTTATTTTGGTAGGTCCAGAATTGACCATATATGCGTCCTCTCCGAAACCACTTTCATTACATCGAAATCTAGTAGATTTCATTTGACATCTTCCTCCAAATCTGGGTCGTTTACATTATACTTGTTTGACATTAGCGAAATTTGGTTTTCACAACAAAAACCGCCGACTGAAAGTTTTTTGTGTAACACATACTTACATATAAAGAAAAAGGCATTTAAAAATTTGCATTACATTTTCTTTATAATCAACTTCATTTATTTTATCAATATTATTTGTCATTTGCATTTTTTTTTACTATTTTACAAAATTTTTGAATTTTTTTAACAATTTTAACAAGCAGCTATTTTTGTTTTGTTTTTTGTTAAAATGTCATTTTTTTCTTGTGCAGGGAAGTAGTTTTTAGTGCTATATGGGAAAAAACATAGTTGCATCAATAAGTACTACTAGATTTCGAATAGATTTCGTCAAAATCTAGTTACGTAGTAGATATTGTTTTGTACGGGAAATCTGGCCAAAAACAACTATATTTGGCTCGAAATCTCGAAAGTACTAGATTTCGTTGCAGTGTAAATTGGCTATAAATGTCGATATTTAGATAATATTTGGCGCAAAGAACTTTTACATGAATCTTAAGCTCATAACATAATTTTGTTTTGCCGGGTCAATGATTGGCAATATACACTTGAAAATTTGTCTTTATATAATGTGGTGTAGGGTATTAAATGATAGGGCTTGACCGGCTATACGTTTCTTCTTGTTTTTGAGTGGGATTTATTTTGCTTTTTTTTTAATTTTTTTTTCTATAATTATATTTTTCAGTTTTTTGCTTGCTATTTTCCATCATTTTATTTTAAATTCCAATTTGGCTGTTTGCTTGAATTTGGCGTTTCTTCCCTGTGTGAAGTTTTCGGACAAATAATTTTAAAATTTCTGTGAAAATGAGTCTTTACTTACAAAGTTTTATAAAAAACCGTATAATCTACCTTAACGAACAACTTCCTTAACCCAGTAAGGTAAGTCTTCGTTTAAGGTTACTCTTCGCTTCAAGGTTACTCTTCGTCTAATCGACGAACTTCTAGAAAAAGTTCTAGCGGAACGAGTTTTAAAGTAAAAAAATCAATAGGAATTATTTTAGTTAGTCCTTTTATTAAAAAATAAAATAAAATAAAGCATAGAAAAATAAAAGTTTTTCTTCTCGCTCAAAATTTTATAAAAATTTTAACCAATTCTTGTGTTTTAAAATTTATTATTTTTTTCAAAGCTTTCGTCATCAGCCAACGTTGTTGAAAAAATAGCGTAATTTGAATACACATAAAAAAGTTATATAATAAGGGGTAAATGAGCATCGTCGATTCGACGAATAGTTACCATCCAGGGTTAAGCAGACACCTCCTTTAAACGGGCACTGTCGTCATATCCCGTCAGCGTTTTATTAGGAAAGCATTATGCTCTTTTAAGAGGCCATCCTGCTTGAACCGACAAACTTTAATGGTTCCTTTGTGACCGATTACGAGAGATTCCACTGAATTGGATTTCGAATTATATAAAGAACAGCTAAAATAATAATGAAAATTATTAACAATATTTAAACAATAATAAAACGCCTTTTTTGATATAGAAGACTGAAATTTGTACTTAAATTAATCATTTGTTATTTTAACTACTCGCAAACAATCAAAAGTGCACATGTATTTTTACATAAACAAATTTGTTTAAACAGTAAAAAAGATTGTGAAAAATTACATGGTTATAAAAATATTTTAACAATCAATCAATGCTTACTGATCGCGTTTTATTGTTAATAATTTATTATTGTTATTCTTGCTATTATTGTTGTTTTTGTTGTTGTTTTTGTGCATCGGTTACGAATTGAGAATAATGAAAATAAATGATCATGTTGATATTGTTCAGTTTAAATGTTTTCTATAGAGCTCTCTTTCCACTATTTTGAAATCTCATTGTCAGTGTCAGTCATTCTCTGTCGACCAACCAACAGAAGATTCAAACGCATAAAAATTCTCAAAAGAAAAAAATATCAAAAGGGATTGTTTCATGTTAAGTTGGTGGTTTCGTCTTGAATAAGTTACAAAAATAATGACATGGCGCATTCCGTTTTAGGTTTTTGGCAAAAGAAGAAAAACTGGAAAATAATTTCGTTTTAAGCTTCCCACACACTGACTAATGAGGCACCCTTCCTAGTTTTTAACTGCTACTTTTTTTTAAACTTCAGGATGTTTCTAAATTTAAAAATTCGCTACATCTGAGAGAAAACCTGGCTAAAACAAAACTTGAACTATGATATAACTCAATATTCAAACTAAAACTAAAATAGGTCTGGACTATAATTGAGCTTAAGCTATTTTGGAACCGAACTGGAATTAAGCTAGAAAAATACTTAGTGTGGATTTACACTATAAAAGTTTTCTTTCCGAAAGGCTGTGTTTGTTGGTGAGAGGGGTGGAGAACATGCCATTCTGCTCCCCTCTCACCAGTAAACTCTGACTTTAAGAAAACTTTTTAATATCTGTTGGCTGTTATCTTAAATCAATAGCTTTATAGACTTATTATAGGGTGCCCTATTGTTATAGAACTTTTGTATATTTTCTTATGCCATTTTTTCAAGTGATACGCTCTTAAATAATATAAAGCTATGATCGCCTTTGTGAGGGTGCGCATATTTTTTCTGTTCTTTCATTTTTTTCAAGTTGTTTAGTATACAAGTATTAAGTATAACGATGATCATGCAGCTGACGATGACGATGAGTACCCACTTGATAATCATCACAAAAGCTAAATGTACCGAATATTTTGGTCGACAGGCGCTCAGCATGTTGCCCACTCCTTGAATGAATATCCACTATATATTAGTAAGATTTTATATTTAAAACGTTGAATGGAATAGGCTGAAAAATATCCTTGTTGGCAGAATTCGGATGCTTTTCGCTTACTATTGCTTAAGATTTTGTTTCTTTTGTATTTTTCGAACTTTTTAGTTGATTATTTTTATCTCCCGTAAATTGAAAGAAGTAAAAGATATTTTGTGAGTTTGATAAATATTAAAACAGTTTTGGATATTGCAAATATTTTGAATTATTTGTAATGAAATAGCGTTTAAGTGGAACTGGAACTTAAACTGAACTAGAACTAAATTAGAACTGCGGGGCTACTCTCTATTGCGATAAAAATTTACTCTTTATCACCTTCCCAAAATTTTTTGAAAATGAAGCAATACTGGCAATAAAAATAAAAGATAGCGCAGATTGACAGTAATGAAATGTCAAATTACATAAAAAAAATTTTAATATGAAAATTTAAATAAAATAAATAGTTATGATTTGCGAAAAGAAAAAATCAGAAGATGCGTAAGACGAATGCGCAAACGCATTAAAGAGAACCAATCACTAGAGTTGGTGCCATTTTCTTTCGCATCTTTCGCAATAGGGAGTAGCCCCCCTAAACTAAAACAGAACTAGAACTGAACTAGAACTGAACTAGAACTGAACTTGAACTGAACTAGAACTGAACTAGAACTGAACTAGAACAGAACTAGAACTGAACTAGAACTGAACTAGAACTGAACTAGAACTGAACTAGAAATGAACTAGAACTGAATTAGAACTGAACTAGAATTGAACTAGAACTGAACTAGAACTGAACTAGAACTGAACTGAAACTAAACTAGAACTGAACTAGAATTTAACTAGAACTGAACTAGAACCGAACTTGAACTGAACTACAACTGAACTAGAACTGAACTAGAACTGAGCTAGGACTGAACTAGAACTGAAAACTGGAAGTAGAACTAAACTAGAAGTATACTAAAACTGAACTATTTAGAACCAAAATTAATTAATGACTTAAATTAGAACAGAACACTTCAATTGATAATACTGCAACATTAGAATGTAAAATACATTTAGATCATCGTTTAACATGGAAATTACACGCAAAGAAAAAACATGATTGATACAATCACAATCGCAAACTATCATTAATGTTTGTGGTTATGATTGTGTCAAACACGTCTTAAGCAACAATATATGTTCAGTTATAATGATTTTAGATAATTGTTGTCTCAAACATATTATTATGTTCAGAAGAAAAATGCGCACGATCTTTCAAACCATTTTTCTATATTTCCCAATACCATGCAAAATGTCTACTTCAACATTTTATATGGTTCTTACAATAAAAACAATAAAAAATGTAATTTTAAAAATTTATGTTATATTACAAATATAATAAATAAAATATAGCATACATATATTAAAAATAAAATTAAATACACATATTTATATACCTGTGTATGTGTTTTAATTTATAAATTTACGTTGTGTTGTACAAATATATCCAAACAAATAAGAATTCCGTTTTTGAAAAAATTCGGGGCTGATGACAAAATTATGTGTCAAAATTTGTTATAGATTTTTTTGGCTGCAAGAAAGACAAAATAATTGCATATTTATATATTTTTATAATTATATTTAAATAACTTACCTGTTTCAATAAACGTATAATAATTTATTTCGTTAGTTTTGCAAGGCAGCATGCCATTTTTCTCCCCGAAAAATGTTTTAATTATTCTGTCATCATTCATGTTTCCTGATTAACTGACGCTCGCGGACGGAGAAAATGTAATTTTAAAGCACACACTGTTTTTTTTGACAATAAATGTTTGCATCTTAAGAGAATGTGTTTTCAAGCAAACAAAAATTATGGTATTAAACATACCTTTTGTGTTCAACTAATATTATGATTTTAACTGTATAGCTGAAAATATATATATTATAGTAGCTAACATATCAAATAATATAATATGTTTTGCTAGACCAGAGTACCTTTTTAGGTGTAAGCCACCGTATAATATTATTATAGTGAATTTAAAAATGTTAAGGACAAAAAACAATTTTTTTTAATTATATTAAGACTATAATTAATTTATGAGGGTAAACATATAAGGCAAGTATAAACAAAAATGGTCGTAGTGACCATTCATTAATCATGTTTTTTCTCTGCGTGTACATATAGAAGGGAAATTAATTCAAATGAAATTAAAATCAATGCCAATAAATTGGCTCATTGGAAGAAATTCTGCCCTTAGTGTGGATTGTAAGCTCTTCTTACTTTAGAACTCTATATTAAAGCTAAGCTGGGTCTATGGTACACCCAAAGAAAAAACATGGTTGATACAATCACAATCGCAAACTATCATTAATGTTTGCGGTTATGATTGTGTCAAACACGTCTTCAGTAACAATATATGTTGAGACATGTTTATAGCTTATTATTGTCTCAAAAATATTATTATGTTTAGAAGAAAAACACAAATGATCTTCCTAGCCATGTTTCTATTTTTCCTAATACCATGCAAAATGTCTATTTGAACAATAAAACCAATAAAAAAATTTATTTAAAAAATTTTATGTTTTATTAAAAATTCATACATATACTTTGCAACATACATACATACATATACAGCTTAGCATATATTAATAAATAAAATTAAATACAGCAATGATATATGTATATATATATAACTTACCTGCTTCAATAAACGTATAATAATTTATTTCCTTAATTTTGCAATCATGCATGGCATTTTTCTCCCGAAAAACTTTTAATTATTTTATAGTCATTCATGTTTTCCGATTAACTGACTCTCGCAGACGGAAAATGACGTGGAAGAAGATTTTATTTGCTGTATAAACAGTGTTTTATTAAACACACACTGTTTGTTTTGGCAATAAATGTTTGCTCATTTATAGAATGTATTTTAAAGCGAACAAAAATGATGGTATCAAACATACCGTTTGTGTACAGCAAATATTATGATTTTAATTGTATAGTTGAAAATAAATACATTATAGTAGCAAATATTTCACATAATTTAATATGTTTAGCTAGATCATGGTAACTTTTAAGGTGTAAAACACCATATAATATTATTATAGTGAATTAAAAAATGTTAAGGGGAAAAAATATTTTTTCAAGTTAAATAAGGATTATAATAAGTTTATTAGGGTAAATATATTAGGCAAATATGAATAAAAATGGTCGTAGTGACCATTCGTTAATCATGTTTTTTCTCTGCGTGTATACATTTTGGGCCTCGGACAGAAACGATGGAGACTAGGTTATTATAAATATATATCATATTTACTCCGTTAAAGTTTGCTATTGAAACCCAGCAAGCCCGATTCATAAATGAAGAGATAGGTAGGTGCAAATAACCACGACTACCTCTAATTTTACCAATAAATCACTTGTTGTTGTTTTTTTCTGAATATCTGGAGAACGGCAAACGCCTAGCTTTCCAATCCACACATAACCTCTCTTAAAACCCGGTCGTATTGAGGAAGTGGGTTGGGCACTTCCTATACAAAGCCTTGTATATTTCTATATATCTAGAGAACGGCAAAAGCCCAAGTTTCCAAGTTAGTTACAAGCATCTTGGTTATTAATACACAACATTCGACAGAATGTGGGCGGGATTGGAGAAGTTGGCGTGGCACAAAACCGATTTATATATAAAGAATGGTAAGAGAAATATTTTTATATTTAGTACACATATGTAGCAGAGTTATCAAGAAACAACCTCTTTGAAAAATGGGTGGGATTGGCATCTTCCATACAAGAATCGCAGCAGTAAAAGTTTCCACCCTCCAAGCAATTGGTAGAGTGTTTTTCGATTATCTACGAATTTTAACTACATCGTCACATTTGGTAGTTAAACAGTAGATTTTTCGGAATTTAGCAACAACAAAATACGTTAGAATCAAATTATGAGTTCTTAAATTATACTTTTTCGTCACTTTAATGAGTTGTTTAGATAAATTTAACAGTTACACAACTGCAACAATGACACAATTGAACATTTCACATATTATATTGACTTATTCGCAACGATTTGCTGTTTAATAGTGAATATTACAAAAGCAAAATGCGTAAAAGAGCACAGTTTGTATTAAGTTGCCATGTGATCGGTGCTACGTGCGTGTAAAATAATATAAATTTATAAAATTATGTAAAATAAAGTGAAATTTTTAATATTTGAAAAATGAAATAGTTATGGTATTGTACTTAAAATTAGGACTCCGCGGAATCAAAATATTACCGAAAAGTGATCTAGTTTACAAAAGTTGTATAAATGAGTGCACAAAACAGCCCAAACTTAATCTTCGGTTAGATTGGTTAAATGTTTAATCATTTCTCATGCATAATTTTTTAGAGCAAATGAAAATTAAATTAAAAATAATAATTTGATAATAATCTTTTTTTTTAAAGGATATTAGTGATTTGTTTTAACTGTTTGTTTATTTGACGACTTTAAACATTTTTGTGTAAAAATTTGTGTGTTTGTTAATTTTTTCTAGTGAAGATCAACGTTATTAGTGAAGAAAATTTGTTAAATAAGTTTTGTAAAGCAATAAAAAGAAATGCTAATTATAATATGATGAAAGTTTACAAAGTTAGTGTTTCAACAAATTTGTGATTTTGTGTAATTTCCTTTAACAAAATTTGTCCACATTAGGTTTTTAACTTTAAAACATTAATAGCTATTTTGATAAAATGTACTGAAGATTTTTTAATATTTGTTTACTTAGATTTCCCTTACAAAATCAAACAAAGATAAACAGTAAAATGGTCTATTTTTTATTATAAAGAACAATAAGAAAAAATGTAACTTCAAAAGAGTGCTTTTTGGAGCCAAAAGCGATACTACTAAATTTAATTGATATTAAACTTCCAAAGCACTCTAATTCGTCATAAAATATAGTCACTAAGTGGATTCTTACAGTAAATATTACCATTTTCCCGAACGATGTAACTACATCAATAAGAATTGAATAGAAAAAGCGATAGATTTTTGCTAAATCGGGAAACTATTTAGATTATTTTTCGATCGAAAATGTTTGCAGGGCAAATTTTTAAAAAAAAAGCTTCGGTGTTTGTAAATGATATCTGGCAAAAGTGGTAGTATATCTGGAGAACCGTAGGAGAAACATTTTTCGAAATTTGGTAAACAAAATCCGTCAAAAAGTGGGCGTTATTGGCTAAGTGGGCGTGGCACCTCCCATACAAAACCAAAATAGATCAGTAACAGAAAAAGTTAAAAAATTTTTAGTACAAATAGCTTCGATACCAATACAAGACATCCGAAAAAAGTGGACGGTATATATTTGTATTGCACCATGGTGAAGTTTATAAAAGATTCGGCATAGCCAAATACAGCACTGATACTTTTTTCAGGTTTGTCTTTTTTCCAAAAAAATTATGTATTATTGCTTTTTTAATATTTTGTCGCGACATATGGATGTGTCAGAGGCTAAAAGACCTAACTCCACAAAATAAAAAGTCTAGTAAATTAGTGATTTTTGAAATACCGATTTCCAAAATTTAAGATGCTACAAAAAGGAAGTTGACGAACACGTGAAGCGTAGTAATTCATATTACAGGACTATATTATTGCCTAATTTTATTATGTATAGTTTCTTATTATTTGGCTGGTAGCTTCTGAAAAAATCAATTAAGATCCAAATCCTATACCGATTGTTCGTATTTTTCATCGTAAAATATTTAAATAATAGAACAGCAAAATAATTTTCAAAGAGTTCACAACTAATTAGACAGTAATATTATAAAATTGAGAAATTTCGAAAAGTGGAGTTAGGTCTTTTAGCTACTGACTCATCCATTTATTGCAGATTGTGTACTAGAAAAAAGTCAATAGTTTTTGATTCACTAAATATAAAATATTATCTCATTTTAAATGTCGCTAAAACAATTCGTATGGACTTGCAAATAATTCATTATTTTTATTATTTATTCCTAAAATACAAACAAAACAACTTTTTGTAAAGTTTACTACAGTCCTACTACAATTTTGTTGTTTTTAAAATTCATTTGCTCTTAAATGTTGTAAAACCCTTTCGAAATCATTTTAATCCCTTTAAAAAAAAATCCCTGGGAATATTTTTGAAACAATTTTTTTTTTTTTTTTTTAAATTCTTTTATTTTCGTTTTAATTTCTAGTCTGACATATATTTTACGAATTTGTTACAAATTATAGTTTTTATGGTGCATTTTTCACTAAATCTTCCAAAAACAAAAGGAATCAAATCGTTGTATAAACGTAAAACTATTATGTAGATGTTTGAATTATTATTCCAGGAATAAACGACGATCATCACACGGTATTAATTTTTCTACTCACTGGCCTGCCTGCTGCAGTTCATCTGATGGCCGAAAAAGGATTCATACCAACACGTAGACGATTGCATGACGAACAGCATTTAGCGCAACCAAATTTTCTTTTATTTTTGTTGTTTTTTTCATTCGGTAAATGACTCGAAAGAGAAATAAAAAAAAAAAAAAACAAAAGCAACAGCAGAATGGGAAGTAAATGATGTTAAGCGATGTTAAATGCGTGTGTAGTAAAATCAAATAAAAGTTAAGGGAGATTTATATACAAATTTATGGATTGATGCCTTTTTGGCTGGCCACTGATCATGATATAATGGGCCCAGGTTGAAACGATGATGGATATAAAATTGTTGATCCCCTTTTTGGTCAAAATGCTGCTGAAATGGTTTCCTTTTATATTTCATTTTTTGGTTTTGTTTTTTTTGTGAATTTAAAAAGAAAAACGTTTTATTTGATGAAAGCAGACAAAACGGTGCTATTAAGTGGAATCTTTGAATAACATTAAAAAAAAAATTGATATTAGGAGGTTTCATAAGTGCGTGTCTTTTCATTCTTGTTTTCTAAACGCCATTTAACATTTTTTAAATCGTTTTGTATTTTATTTTAATTTTAATTATAATGAAATATTTTTTTTTAAAAAAAGAATTAAGATCCTTTTGTTGTTTACATTCCCATTTATTTGCTGGTTAAGGTTTTTATTTTTCTTTGTCTTGAGATGAAAAAATAATGTTAAAAATGTCGTAATTTATTTGTTAAACCATTAAATAAACATTGTTTCATTACTTTGAAAGAAATCAATTTCTACGAACTATTAAGTCTACAATCATTTGTATCGGAACATTTGTATTTTAAAATACTTAAGTGTTTCATTTATTGTTTGGAAAACACACACAATGTATTGACTCTTAATGGTCAAGATCCATTATCAGTTTTCTCCCTCCCTCTCTCTCTCTCTACGATTCTATCTATTTACGCAACAATTTAAAAGGAATTGACTTCTGTTGCTTAAATTGACTACGATCATAGTGATACCTCTAGAACCCAAAAACACATAAAATCTATAAAATATTTGTCCTCTTTTGTATTAAATGGGATCAATCAAAGTGGCCTTAAGAGTTCTGCTTTTCTTACATTTATTGAACTGACTAAATTGTTGCGTTTTTTTGGAAACCTGATAGAATTTTTTTTCTCTTTTAGAACTTCAAATGGTTTTCTATTATTTATATTAAACAATTTAAACAATAAAATATTGTTGTGTGTTCAGAGGATCTTTCTCTTTATTTCGTTCTTTTATTTTTTAAAACAAAAACTGTCGTATAAAAATAAAACTCAAGAATTCAAAAGAATCTCAAGTACTTTTTATTATTTTGATTAAGATTTTATTTTTGTTTCTTTTGTTGAAATCTTGTTCAGAATAAAAGAAAAATAATGTTAAAGTTTTTTGTAAAATATGTATAAAAATATCACTGTTTATTTGTTGTGGACACAAAATGCAGAGCTAAAAAAGAATAAAATCATAATATTAAAAGCAACTCTTCATGCATAATGATTTCCGTTATATGGGCGTCACAGCTGGATTGAAAGTCTCATTACTTGAGGCATTTGGTCAGTAAACGGAAATTGGTTACAATGTAATTTTCCAAGTCCTCATAAATCAATAATTTTTTACTATAACCTCTGAGAAAATAATAGAAGGGCCTTGAATCTTACGATCATGATGGCCGAAAAACTAGATCTTGTTAACCCTAACATGGGCAGCAATGCGCCCAAGGGCTCATCTCCACTCGGAGACCAATTAGTTCCATTGTGAATCCCTTCAGTATAGAAAAGCAGGAAAGAGAGAACTAAAGAAGAAAATAGTCCACAGGTTTAAGACAGATATACAGATACTGCGTAGGACAGGTCCCCCCTACGGTCCCCCCAACAGAAACAACCGTCCTATTTCCCGGACAAACCCCAGTAGATCGGCTGGATTGCATCCAGTTATACACCCCAGTTCGCCGTGAAATCTAGCGCCTAGCCATTTCCGCATGAGACCTTGCATCCTAGGACAGTGGCACAGTACATGCTCAACCGTCTCTAGCTCCTCGGCATCCCCGCACAGTATGCAGAAGTCCGGTATGGCATTGTCCCCTTTACTCATGAAAGCCCTTACAGCACAATGCCCCGTCAGGAATCCTATAAGGGTCCTGAGACCACTCATATCCAATCCTAATAGAATCCTGGTTGCCCCTACGTCCTCGACACCCTGAAATCCATTCTATCCCTCCAGGATCGGGTAAATTAACATTACACACAAAAAAAATCAATGTTAAATCATTGTAAACAAGAGTTATTTTAAATTTTTCAGTAGTGATTTTGCTTCAAGTTAATTCAACATGATTTTACAATATCATGCGAACATAATTTTTTTCTTTTTAAATATCTATAATTAATTTTAATTTAATATATCAGGTTAATTAGATCAAAATGACGTTGATATTGCAATAACATAAAAGTTATTTCAAGTTAAAATAACGTGAATTTCATGTAGAATCCATTCGATTTGAGTAGGAAGAACCTTCAAAGACAACATGTTAGAACAGTTATCAATACTTACCATTGGAACCAGAGAGAGAGAGAGAGAGAATATTATTACATATTTTCCTCTTACACTTGTTTCACTTTTGTTGTATTCAGCTTTGTTTACAGAAGCACTCACAGTTCATTGAATAGATAATTATAACAAAATTGATACTGGAATTTTCCTTCAATTCAATCAAATTTGACGTTTTCGCGTCTCTTTTCCACCTCTATAAATTTTTTCAAAGTATTGACCATATTTGCTTAAGTTTTTTCCACTTTTTTGCCAACATATAAATTCCGCGCCAAAAGAGCTGCTTATTCTCTAAGGTCAAAGACAAATGAAGCCAATTTTGTTCTTTACCCTCTAATGCCTAGGAGTGCATCAAGGCACTCTTCACAAAAGTTGTACTAACGTCCAATACATAATTAACTTATAATAAATTATCTTTTTTACAGTTGCTAAAAGATGTAGAAGCTTTTAAAGCTGTTAAAAGCTCTTAAAGCATTGTAACCAACCTCGAACACAATGCTTTTGCTCCAAATGGAAGCTTTAGTTATTCTGCTCAAACAATAAAAATTGTTTCTTTGATTATTATAAAGAAAAGAAAATATATTTGGTTTGTTTTGTTGGTTTTTAAATTTGAGTTTTCTAAAAATTAATTGTGTTTTTATTACTAAATGCCCAAATGTGCTTCAAGGCACTCCTTTATGTTTTCTCATCTGGGAGGTAAACGACTCATTGCACGAGCTAACACATATTTTTTTGAACTCAGAAGCGCAAAAAAAGTACAAAAAAAAATTATTTGGATAATATTTTCCCATATTTCCTCAAGTTTGGCATTAGAGGGTCAAGTGAGGCGTAATCCAGTAAAAGCCTGCTGAATCGAGCAAAACAAATGGTAGTTAACAAATGGTATTTTTTAAATAGTATTTAATTGTCCTTGCAACATGTGGCCGAGGGTTGTGATGATCAAACAACTTTATGTCTGTTTTCATATTCCGAGCGTTTTTGGTCAATACTTGGTTCAAACGAATAAAATGTATGCGGAAGAGGTCGCTTTTGATCCTTAGCCCCGTCCTTAGGAGCTCATAAAAAGTGGAAGTTTTATGACCTCACCTAACGTAAAGCCTTACCTTAGCGCAATGGATATTCGTCTTCAGTATTTACCACGCTGGTTCGTATCTTAAATAAGATTTGTGGCAATTTGGATTGTCGCAAATGGCTAAATTTTCATCGATACAAAGCTTAATTAGGACATGCAAAATCGTATTCAACCTGTCCTGCTGCTTGCAACCGTTACAAAATGTAACCGTTTGTATTCTTTTGGAGTTTGAAAACATGTCGCAACGACATGTCCCTTCATATAAACAGGCTCTAATCACCAAATTTATACTGAATTCATAATATCAAGCAAACAAGTTGTTTTTTTTTCAATATATGATATGTTTAATTCTAATTAAAAACAATATGATCAAAAACTTTGCCATTTCAAACAATTTATTAAATTAAATATTGACAATTCCCAACAACAATTCTACAAGTTTAAATTTTTTTATTTTAAACGAAAAAATCAATTAATATTTTTTGATATTTAATTAATATTTAAATTAAAATTTTATTTCAAACAACTAAATATTAATTAAATCAAAATTATATTTGTAATTTTCTATCAACTAAAAAAATAATTGATTCAATTATCACATTAATTAAATTAAAATACTTTTTGAACCATTTTTTTTAACTTATAAAAAACTTTTTTCTGTGTTTACTGAATTATAGATTTGTTGGTTTAAACACATTCTAAACCAAAAAATTAGTTTAACTTGCTCTGATTTATTAGCCCCTAGTGAGAATAAACTGCAGATGTTTACTTTTCAAAATGCTTTTTAAGTTATTAAAGACACAAACCATGATTTAACCGATTTTATAAGTTTTCTAATTCTTATTTTTTTTTCTTTAATACTAAAAAAAAAAATATTTCACTCTTTTACATTTTCTCTTATAACTCTATTTTCCCATAAACAAAAGCAACACAAACCACCATCGAAACAAATGGGAATTACAACAATATTTTTTTTGTGTTTTTCATTGTTGTTAACAAAATGGAAACAACAAACACCAGCAACAATTTTCCTTTTTTGGAAGTAAAAAATCAAACTGTAACTCTGTTGTTGTTGCAATCATTATTCATTCATGTATGACACAGGCTGAAAGACGGACAAACAAGTGTTTGTGTTTGCTTTCAAATCTTAAGCTTAAGTTACAAGTGGTTAGATAATCCATTGTTTAACATTTAAGATCACTTCAGATAAATAAACAAAATAGACATTAATACTATGAAAATAAATAATATCAATTCAAAACAAAAATGTTAAATCCTTTTTGATTGATTTCGAAAAATAACAATTTGGTGGTTAGAAAAATACTTAAAGAGTTATCGATTTTGAAACTCTTGGAAATAAGGTCGTGATAAAATAGTGTCAGTGTTTTATTAAAGGGGTAAAAGACATGTAAGAAAGTGCAATCGGTCAAGCCCGCCCCTACATCACAGTATACAACTCTTCGAGAGTGTACCCTAAATATTTAAGACGTATTGGTGATTATCTGCATCTTTATGAAAATTTTCCGCCTTAAAATATTTTTCAAAGGAGGAAGTTTAAATACGGCCTGTGTTCAATCCTGAACCAACTAGAACAAAATTTTGCCATGACGCAGCTGCTATCGTAAAAAATATTTGGCGGAATTTTATATAAATAACAACATCTTGAGGGAGGTTATGGCATTAAAATCTATTTTCCAGAGTGGTTTTTGCATGGGAGCTTTGGTCAAATGTGGACCGCTTTCCGATAACATTTGAAAGGACGATTAAAATGCAAAAAATAGGTTTAGATCAAATTTAATCCAAATTCCAAAATAAAAAAGAGGGCTTACGGGCACAAACACTGCGGAGAGAAGGTTGTATGGGGGCTGTGTGAAATTATGGACCGATGTTCACCATTTTCAATTGACTTGTTCATTATGACAATTCAAACAGCCGTGCCAAGTTTCATCAAATATCTCCAAAATGGCGACCTGTACTTTGCGCACATGGTTTACATGGACAACCTGCAGGACGGACACCATAAGATCGATTCAAAAAATTATTCCGAGGCGATTGGGTCTAGGACCAATATTTTTATTGTTACACATATCAGCACAAATGCATAATACCTTCTTTTCAAATAATCTCTATGATTTATTATTTGGTGTTCAACAATATTTTTTAAGTGCATAGTTGCAATTGAGTTGCAATAGTTGTGTTTAAAGTACAAAGTCGTAATTGTTCTATTCACAAGCTCTGTCGTATGGCTTATCGTTTAAGCAAATACGATTATACACTTGTGAATAGACAAGTTTGTTTTATCGTTATTATAGGTGCGTTCGTTTACAACAAAATTTGCACAAATTTGTGCAAGTTTTTACTGGATTTTACTGAAATGCATTCGCTTACACAAAAATTTGCAAAAGAGAGCATCTACTGAGAGAGTAAAGTGACAGTTGTAAGCAAAGAGTCTGCAAATTTTTACTGAACAAATTTTTACCAGTAAAAACCAGTAGAAAACAAAAACATATGTTTCATTTAAGTAAACAAACAAAACTAAGCAAACAAAAAGCATACAATTTGTAATAAAAACATTTAAAAGAACAAAAGCTGAATTAAAAGTGCAACAAAAACCAAAAATATTTGTTACATCTTAAACATTTTTACTTACCACTTTGTACCTTCCCAAATGTTCCGGGAGAGCATGAAATATTAAGTTTTCTTTTTTTGGCATCCATGGTAAAATTTGTGTTAATTGTTCAATATTAATTATTTTTTTTTTTTTGTTTACATTAATATTTTAGAGATGTAAAGCTAATGAATATATGATTACTTCTTATTGCATATTATTGAGGATACCAAATATCAAAAATCAAATATTGATGTAGTTTCGTATGTAATTCAACTAGAAAAGAAAATTAAAAGTCATGTACAAAATAAACAAGTCTTAAAACTTGCACTGAATCTCATTTAATAAATAAATTTGCTACAGATTTATAATCATTACAATGCATTTCATCAAGTACCAAAAACATTATGTACTGGGTAGTCTAAACAACACATATTTTACAACACTAAGCTTTTTAGCGATCAGCTGTTTGAATTAACCTGCAAGTTTTTGCAATTTTTCCGTTCGTTTACTTTTTTGTGCAAGAGCCATTTTTGAGAGTAAAATTTTCATATTGCCCAAAATTTACTCAACTACTGGATTTTACTGGAAAAGTAAACAAACGCACCTTATGTCGTATTGCTTAAAGTGGGAAACAGAATAGTCGCTGTAGTACAACGTAACGAATAGCGCTGCAAGCTCTGAAAAGTTAAAAAGGCAGTTTCAAAGTAGTGCCAACACAATACGTAGTTGTAGTAGTCGTGGCAGTTGAAGTTGAAGCGCAAAGTTCGAAATTTTGAACTTTGTTGCGCTACAGAGCATTCGTCAGCTTCAGCTACTACCACAACTACTTTATTCTGTTCCAGGCCTAATGCTAAAAACGGAAAATATCAATTCTACGTATACGTGAATTGACACTTTGAGTTAACTATTTAGGAAGATTAATAAATTTCTTCTTACGAAATAACAAAAAGCTTTGAAAAATAAAACTAAAAAGGCAAGTTATTTAAATTTAGTTATAATCTTTTACTTCTCTCTTGGTTTTTATTTAATTTTTCTTATTCTTTAATAAAACTTGCCATTCACATTGGTTGATACCATGAAATTAAACCAGGTATGGGAGTTCTAATTTTAGATGAAATTTAAATTTAGATGAAATAATTTCTAGAAACTGCTTGATTGACTTTTATTTAAATACGATTTCAAATTTTTGGGCGTCTCGATTGAATCAAATATGCCGCATGTTTCAAGTCCTATTTCGATCACTATTTGAAGACTCTAACGTTTATTGTTCCCGGTTTGCATGCAGAAGTCAATATATTCACTCGAATCTAAAGACGTAAGCTCGATTGTATTGACTTATTACGGGGGAATATTTCGAGAAATATTACGATTGCAATAACTTCCCTTTGTTGTCTGACTTACTTATGGCAAATGGCGCTAATTTTTGAAACAAAAAATGTTTACGGAAGGTTCTAACTCCGACTCCGACTCCAACAGCTGACATTTTTTAAGTCCAACTCCGGCTCCCACTCACGCATTGATGCTAAATGTATGTTCATACTGGTCCTTATTTGACTTTAAACTTTTTTTTAATGCAGTACACTTTAAATGGTTAAATATAGCAAGAAAATTATTCTATAAAAATTTCGAATCGATATTTTAAACATTGCATAGCTTATTACCAAAAATTTTTTGTTTTGGAAAATTTTAGAAAATTTTTTAAAATATGTTATGCCGAAAAATTTAGTAGTCGTAGTCGCGAGTTTTTGTGGGTACTTCGACTCCGACACCGTTACAAAAACCTCAACTCCGACTCCACAGCTCTGATTTTCAGTAAATATCACATTTGATCAGGCTACAAAATGATTTTATGTCATTCAACGTTAACGGTTAAATTATTGACTGTCTCATTTTCATACCCTAGGAAAAAGGACCAAACATTTCAACGGCTCATAAAGCCTGCCAAAAAGTACATTGGATTTTCTACATCCCAAATTCGGCAATTTGGCTTATTAAAATATACATTGGATATGATTGCCTACACAGAAAGAAAAAACGCGTATTACATTTAACTTATTAACATTCCACTTACTTTTAGTATGAGTCTTACTTAAAACTTTAGGTACGTAGTATTTAACTTCGTAACCAACCCCGGAATTTCTTTAAAAAAGTATGAAAGTGTAATATATGTTGGTCGTGCCACTCTATATTGTAATACGTTCATTCGCATGTGTTTATAGAAGCTTATTGTTGAAACAATACAAAAGTAGGTAAAACACGGTTTGCCCTGCAAATAATATTGGACCACCTGATCCAATTTGATTAAATGGACTACTCCATGGACTGGTCCGATGTAATGCAAGCATGGACCAAGTCATTGTTAAAAAGTGTTTGTAGTGAGACGACATGTCTTCGTTTTTTAACGACATGTTTTCGTTTTTAAACGAAGTTAAAACTAATCCTCTTGTGTATACAATGGAGTAGTTTTAAAACTACTCCTTTGTAATGCATAGCTGGGTTACGTGGCCCTAGGCCCTAGGACATCGTAATGTAAATTGGAGTATGTTTTTACATACATTTAGGTTAGGTATTGGAGTAGTCCTACTCCCTTATGGAGTAGTCCATACACGCATGTATAGAGTAGTCTCGTTTTTTGTAGGGTTATTGTTTTGTGTAGAAACAACAACAACAACACTAGAATAAGAAAACCATACGTTTTTCTCACGTTTTCAAAGTAAAATAAGAAGCAAAAATCCCGAATTCTATTTGGTAAAATTATTTAATTTAATACATAAAATGTTTATAGTAGAATTATTAAGGCAGAATTAGTTTATACGTTCTGTTCTGTAACGAATCAGCTGTTTTGTTTCTGTTCAATTGAAAGTCTGTATGTGTGGTTTGTTTTTACTTTTTCGTTCTGATCTGTTGCGGACACATCTATCTGTTGAACATAGAATTCAACGCTAAGTTACGGCCACAGTGTGTATGTATTAGTTTGTTGAGCTATCTGTAATTTTTTATTTAAAGCTAGAAAATTTGGTTTTAATTAATGATTTTTTAAAAATGTTAAAATTTTTGACACAAAATATTATTTTTTTTTATTTTTTACGAAAAGTTTTTTTTTACATTTTCAATGCTTTTCTTTTTAAAAGCAGATGATTCCTTTCACAGAAAAAGTAATTACAAAATATTTGCTACAGAAAGGAACGAAACAGAACGGCAACGGAAAGTAACAACTAATGAGGCATTTAGGAAAACGATATCGAACATGCTTTGGTGTCTTATAGTTGAGAGTTCTGCTGTTAACAAAGAAATTAATACAATACAGGTGAAACAAACACGTTTAACGAACGGGTGGGTAACAAGGCGAATTGACTAGGAGGTTGGGTCAAGTCAGCATATGGTTATTTTTTTCGGTGGTCGATTCGTCAAAGTTTGTATACGAACTAGTTTTTTTTATGTAAACAAACATTTTTTTTACTAGCAATATTTTTGACAGATGGACCACAGAAACAGTGTTGTTGTAGAGTTGACCTCACCTTCTAGTGAATTCGCATTGGGTGGGTAAGTAAGTAAAGTAAATTAAATAATATTCTCGCTCTCTCTTTCTCTCTCTCTTTTTCTCTCTCTCTCTGGTTATCTGGGCTAAGGTAAGAATCAAGGCGAATTTAACTACAGGTGGTGTCGGAACTACAACAATCCAAAAACAACAGAAACAACATAAGGTTCTTTGCATTGCATTGTTAAGGCCGGTATTCACTATCCTATTTAGTCGCACGATATGTCAAAAAAATCGTGTGTGCTCATAATGTATGACAGTGTGGCTTAAAAATGAATTGAGTGACAGATTTTTTTGACATGTCTGTCCGACTTGGAAATGTTTTAAAAATTTTCATAAAATGATTTCATATATGCGATCAGAGTTGCATTTTCTTGTAAAGTTGATGAGTCATTTGAGTTTGCATCTTTTTTGTGGGATAGTGTGGCATTGACAGCAGATTTTGCAGACATTTTTGTTATGTCGGATAGAATTCCGTCAGATTTTCGTGTGAATGAATCGTACGATTATGTAGGATAGTGAATACCGGCCTTTAGTGATTACGGTTCAAAATGTCAACCATTCCTAACAAAACACTAACAAATCAAAACAAATTGGCTCGAACTGTCACAATCAGATGGCGTTTCGACACCACCTGTAGTTGAATTCACCTTGGTAAGAATCAATCAACTTTCGGATTATTTCAAGAACGAATTTGGGATTAAACCAACTAAGAAATTCTTGAATCAAGTAAGTTTGTGATACATTTTATCTCACTTCTACTTAAGTCAATCCCGTTTCAGGATTAAATCATTTTTAAATCATAAATTTGGTAATTGATTTATTGACATCGCTTAGGATTGACTTAAGTACGGATTGATTGATTTTTCTTATTTAGTATATGAGCGTCAGCTTATATTCTAAACTTTCCGTTCAATAATGAGCCCTACCATTCCCCGACTAAACAATGGGTGCTGAGATTCATTTTCAAACGTTTTTCGGACGTTTCTTAGTATCAGTGAGAACAAAGTTGCCATATTTTCTAACTGCATAACAAAATAATTTATCACAATGCTAAAAACCTTTTTAAAAATGAAAACCTCATTATACCAGTATAAATCAATTCAAATTTAAAGAAACGATTTTTGCTCCCAATATTTGTATTGCTAAGGGAATTTCTAGATAATGAACAACAAATTTTTTTTAGAATTTTTAAAGGATATTAAGAGAATTCTGAGATTTGTAAATTTCTTCTACATCATTTAGGAAAAATTGAAAACATTTCATAGAAACTTATTTTACGACAAAAGGCGATCAAAATGCGTTAACCATTTAGAAACTGCAAATACCTAAAGACGAAAGACCAAACGTTAAATTCCCCCTTTGAAGTTTTTCTCCCTTTTAACATGATTAAGACATTTCAGGGCAAAGAATTTCATAACACTTTTAAGAAATATTTTCTATTGAGGGTGATGGCAGCCTCTTCAAAATTATTAACAGTTAAAGGAAAACGAAAAGTCATTTAAAATCTCCAAAAAGCATAAAATAAAGACACAAGCGTCTTGAAAAATATACCCATGTAATATATACGGCAACTACATACATCGTCCAAATAACAACAACATTATTTAAATTTTTCCTTATTTTTTTTAACAAGTCAGTCTAAACGTCTTGGCTGTCACTATGCCAGTTTAAGAGTATACACACAGTTGGTTTAAACTTTAGCCGAGGAACCCACAATTCAGCTGGTCGGATGGCGATGACGATGCTTGGCTGAGAGTGGTACATATTGGCAGTCGTTTTTTACGATTTGCCAAGTCAGCATAAACATCTCTTAACCTTTGACGCTTTACAATGAAGTGGTTAAAAGCAACAAGACATTAACACAGAGACTTACTGGCAACAATACAATGAACACGATCCCCGTTCAATAGCAATGGCATTCATTGTCTTCCCCCTCAAACAAAAATCATCGTCTAACGAAAATTTAACTCACTTAACAACACACACACAAACGCACACACTCTTAACAAAATGCGCGCACTCATGCGATCGAGTCTTCTCGATACTCCATCCACAATTTAACACTACGAAATTCCAATTCAATTCAATGCAAGTTACAATTCGATTGAATTTGGTTTTTGTTGTGGGCATTGTTTAGACGATGCTTATGCATTTCAAATTCAATTCCATTCCATTCAAACCATTTCACATCATTTCGGTTTTTATTTCTTTTTGTTTTGCTCTTATTGTGTTTTTCTTTTAAACAAGTCTTTATCTACTACACATTTGGAGGCACTTGAGCCATAGAATGACAGAAATTAGTGAAATTTATTATTGATATCCACTTAAAATTTATTGAGCTCATAACAAAGGCCTTAAAATGTAGTACAATGTTGTATTACAACAAGATTTAACAATAACAACAACAACAACAAAAAACTACAATGCCAACAATAATAATAAAATCTACTTAAATCAAATCAAATAAAAATAAAATATCGAAAATATTAAAGAAAGACGTTAAATAAAAGACAAATGTAGGGAAAGGGTCTGAATCTTGAGTTTTGTTGTGTTTATTGTATTTTTAATGTGTTGTAATCGTTGTAACTGCTGCTGCTAATGTTGTTGTAGTTGTTGGTGATTTTATATATCTTGGTGTAGAAAATCTTACAGCAGCTGGTTTATGATGAGAGGGTACGTGTAGGTGCTGATGCTGGTTCGACCACATGCTTATGATTTTTATAAAAATTTTAAAGTGAATAAAATATGAAGGGATGTTATTCCTTGAGAATCTTAGCATTTATAGTTGTGAAGACCGAACTAAGCGAAAAAAACCTATCTTAACCCATATTATTCCAAGCGATCTTCTTAACGTATGTTGCAAAGCGACAACGGTAAGTTGTCAATACTTTTGATTAAATCAGTTGTCAAATTTATAATAAAAGGGTTTAAAATTAAAAAACGAAGAATTTTAAAATTAAAAGTTTAATTCTAGTTCAAGCTGATTTAGTTGGCGTGTGCGTAAGTTTAGTAGTTAGGATATGTTCCTTCGGCAGCCATCAATATATGGCTCACTTAGGTCCTTAACCGCCAATCCAGAGTTCAACCAATTCGTCTTTCTAATGAAGAGAAGAAGCAGTCTCAGTTCTATCTTAGGTAGATCATACAAACAGACAAACACCGGTTTTTCCAGGTATTTTTCCCTAACGCCCCGAATTCCAGGAAATTGACATACACCCATAGAAAAATTCGTCTTCAAATTGATGATTCCCTGACATCAGAATTATGTCATCAATGTGATTACAAATGGCATCAATAAGGCAAAAGCGACATCAATCCAATGATGAACGTCATCATAAAATTTTGTCATATTTAATGCGTCATCTATGCTCACATTTTGCGTATTATTGGCATTATTTTAATGTTTAAAAAGTAAAATTTATTTTTTTTTTTATTTATTTAATCTTCCAGTCTATAGATTAAAAATCCTTACAGACATAAGTGCTTAAATTATAGTACATATAATAAATATAGAATAATGATATTAACTAATTTGAATTTAAATAAACAATAATTTTTCTTTTTAAGGCATCATTACTATCAGAAAAGTCAATTAGATTATATAGATTATTAAATTTCAAGCAAATTTGACGAAAGGAGTCGTTGTTAGCGTACACAGAACGGTAATACGTTAAATTTAACGGCTGAAAATTTCGTGTAGGTCTCACTGGAACATTAAAGTTAATTTTGCTTAACAAGTAACCGGAATCGACATCACCGCGTATTAGACCAATTAAAAACGAAATACTAAGCATTGTTCTTCGGCTTTTTAACGTCGGTAACTTAATAAGACCAAGTCTGCTTTCATATGAAGGTAGTGCAAGCGAATTCCATCCAAGACCTCTTAAACAAAATAAAAGGAACTGTTTCTGTACAGATTCAATGCTGTTGATATATATATTAAAGTATGGATCCCACACAATTGATCCATATTCCAGGATAGGGCGAACCAGAGACGTATATAAGTGTTTAGTGACATATGGATCAGAAAATTTTTTTGACCAACGTTTCAAAAAACCAAGAACTCCATTAGCTTTATTGACCATTAATGAAATGTGATCACAGTATTTTAGTTTGTGATCCAATAAAATACCGAGATCACCAATAGTGTGAACTTTATCCAGTAATGTTCCATTTAGAAAATAGCTAGTGTCAAGTTTAAATGAGCGGAAAAATGACATGTGTTTACATTTTTTTATATTTAAATCCAATAAGTTGTAATTACACCATTGAGAGAAAAGTTCAATGTCAGACCGCAAAATAGATTGATCAATAATATCGTTAAAAGAATTAAAAATTTTGACATCATCAGCATACATGAGTATGTTAGAGTGCTGAACAACCGATGGCAGATCGTTAATAAATAATGTAAATAAAACAGGACCAAGATGACTTCCTTGAGGCACACCCGAGAGAACATCGATGAATTTTGATGTAGCATTCTTAAATTTTACTTGTTGGGTTCTATCTAAAAGATATGATTTAAGCCATTGTATTGCGTTGTTGCTAAATCCCATACGTGATAACTTGTAAAGTAAAATATCGTGGTTAACTTTATCAAATGCTTTGCTAAGATCCGTGTAAATAACGTCTGTTTGTTTATTATTAACAAAACCTTCATTTACAATAGTTGTTAATTGTAAAATGTTAGTAGCAGTGGAACGTGATTTCCTGAAACCATGTTGACAAGGTGATAAAAGGGAAGAGATTTGATGATATAAACTATCAGTTAATATTTTTTCTAAAAGTTTGGGAATCGCATTCAGCTTTGCAATTCCTCTATAAAATGGGAAGCAGAAATTCCTATATTCTATTTTTTTTAATTATTTAGTTAAACACATCAAATTTTCAAAGTAGAAGGACTACGAAAACCATATCGGGCATGCTGCTGGTGTCTTATAGTTGATAGTTCCTCTGTAAACAAACGGCGGAATACAACAAAAGTGAAACAAACATGTGTAACGGGTAAGTAAATCATAATATTCTCCCACTTTGACTTAAGTCAATCCCAATGACAAGCTGTCATTAAATTGAGCCTAATGAGTCGTTTCAACAATGTTACTTAGTAATCGCACTGAGGATATGTTTTATTAAACTGACTCCGATTCGTCATTTCTGTGATGCCGATGTGTCACCCCATTGATGACGTTCTTTCAGTTTTTGACACTGATGACAATTTGTTCAAGTGATGTTAAGGCTGACATCACAGTGTTGTAAAGTGTCATAGGGTCAGAAACGAAGACACTTGTCATACTACTGATGTCAAAATACATCAGCGTTATGACGCTTTTTCTATCAGTGTAGAAAAGGAAACACAGTTTCCTCTTTCTCATCGTCATAAGAACTTCTGTGGAAGTAATTGAATTCCTAGCCACAATTTAGGCCACTGTTCTAGTCTGGTCCCTCCTGGACCTAAGTTGAGCCCACAATGCCCTGAATATGGAGCAGCTGCATTCGCGAACCCCAACTGTGTAAGTCTGTAAGACTCGCGCTTGATAAATGATTTACCGGGAGGCATTGGAAAGTCAACGAATGGAGCGTACACCCAGAGAAAAACTATGTTTAAATATGGTCACCTCCAACAAAACTATTTTTAAAGAAAATTGTAAACATATTATGCTTAAATTTAACCATATTATTATCACCGACAACCCTATTATGGTTAAATGTGTACTCCATCAAGAAGGCACAACCATATTATGGTTGCCTCCGATATTAAATATCATTAAGTGGTTGTGAGGAATATATATGTTTGTAGAATATGTTTTGTTATAAAAATGATTATTTTTCATTGAACCATACTTAAGTTTATAATTGCGATAAACAATGACATGTTAACAGTAACTATAATATTGTTGATATTAAATAAAAATCACAATATTTTGTGTACGACAGCAATATATAGTAACAATAAACATAGTGTAGTTGCCGTAACCATGCCCAACCATATTTTTCTCTGCGTGCACATGAGCGTTATCTTCGGATGTTTCAAAACCTCATTTGAAGACATTCGAGACTTTGCAGTTAATTTAAATGTCGTGAACACATCCGCTAGAGAAGCAGTGGTAGCCTTGCTATCAGTAAATATACATAATCCCTCGATATGCGATAATACCTTAACCGCCCGCCTTATAGCAGAGACACTACATTCATCCGGCAGACGAAAGGTAGCCTTTATATCCAGTTCTTTTATGAAGAAACCCACGCCAATTCAACTGCCCTTCCTCGGAGAATTAGTATATACCCTTGGAGCTGGTCCGCAGAAGGTCATTTCAACAGGCAGACCATTATCATTTGTCGGATGTAGTGCGTAGCTCGCACTGAAGAAATGCTCCGAGTGGAAGTAGAGATTTAAGACTCCTAAATGTCAGCGACAATGAAACACTGGCAGAAGATCGTAATGCTTGGAGGTGATATGTCAAAGATGCTTTGGTCCACACTGGGATGTAACGCTAAGGGCTAGTTTACACAATCCCACACAAGTCTTATGTATTCCATATCTAATGAATTTTGTTGCGACTATCAAAAAATATAATTGACCATTACAGTTTGTATTCACACACAGAAAAAATTTTTGCCAAAATTTTTTTAATTAAATAATTAATTGGTGAACATTAATTACTTCAATTATTTTTTTTGTTTGCTGCAATTAATTTTTTTAATCAAAACACAAAAATGTAAATATTTTTGTATAAGTTGTGTATTTTTTTAATTGATGCAATTAATTTTTTAATTGATTAAATTTGTGTGGCATGACTCCAAAATACAAATCCATTAATTGATATGATCAATTCTTTTGCAAGGGCAAAATTAGTAAAAAATTTAATTGTCTGAACGAATTGTTTAAGTAAAGTCGATTTTCTATTTTTTCTGTGCACTATCAAACATGAACATCCTGTTGTTTAAATGCAACCTTGATCAAATGAAAAGTATAATTTTTTAGAAAAATTTCAAAAAACGTCGGATGGGATGTCAAAGTTTTTTTCGTTATGCCTGTCATTTTCATAATAAATTTCACACTAACACATTTTTATATAATAATTGAGTTTTTGAGAAGTATTAATACAACGTTTTAAAGTCTAAACTAGCCCTGAGAATGATGATGATTCAAAATACTTTAAACCAATCTGCGCAAATTGAAGACTCTCATATGACAAATTCATAATTCTAGAAAATTTATAAATAGAACTCAAGTTTCACCTGATTGACAGTTTCATTAAAGATACATAAACAGAAATCTACTGCTATAAGAGTAGCCCCAACTGCTCATACTAATTTGAACATTGATCTATGGTTTTTGATAAACAGGTCATATAAACGCCTTTTTTTTAATTTGTTGTTGTTGTTGTCTCTTTGATGGGTCTCTCTTTTTATTGTATTTGATGCTTTTTATATTGTAATAAATTCCCAGATGCATTTAAAAGTTGAAGGTGTTTTTTATTTCATTCTGTGTGTCTTTTCTTTTCATATGCACGTTTATGCATTATTTAGATGGGCTTTTGTTGTTTTGTTTTTTCTTTGTTTAATATAATTTTTATATGGATTTTTTGTTGTTGTTGTTATTTGCATGGACCGACTATATTTTTTTTTTTTTTTTTTGTCATCGGAGGTGGTTGTGGTGTATAAATTACAAACGCATTGATTATTGTTTTTTATTGTTTGTTGTACATTTAGTGACTGTCTTTGTTTCATGGGTTTGTTGGCTGGTGTTTGAGTTGTTTTAATGATAAAATAATAAAACGCACACCATGCAGTTGCTCCATCATCATCAGCAGTATCGATAATATTTTTCGTTCGTGTTGTTCAAGAATCATCATTATTATGTTTAAAACTTCATGATGGTGATGCTTAGGATGACTTTGGTACCAGCATCTTTTTTTAGACATTTTTTACACCTTTTCATTTCTATAAAAGCAGTTAAAATGACATGCCACGCCACCCAAGCTATTTGGGCGTTCTAGTTTTTTTTTAATTTTTTTGTAAATGTTTTTGTTGTTGGTGGAGTTGTCTGAAAATATACTTTTATCTTATTACATTATTTAATTGCCGCTTGTCGTGCTGGGCTTAAATATTTTTAAAGCGTTTCGTTTGTTACGATTTGTTGCACCGCACGGTGGGGTAGAAACAAAATGGTTAGGAAATAAACAATAAACCTCCGCTAAGTAAACAGCAAAACTGATATATATAAAACTTATTATATGAATAGCAGAGGAGTTTTGATTATATATGTATATCACAAAGGTCCAATAAGACCTGGAATAACCATAACTATACAAAATAGCTGTCAGAACCAACCTTATGAGTAAGGCTGTATTTGATTATAGATGACTAGCCATAACGCCATAGCCATCCAAACCAATTAAATTTTGGTTTCTATGGTTATAGAAATGGCTATGGCATTATGGCTCTGTCATACATCTTAAACTCCTCTGGAGCCGCATTACACAATATAAGGGAGGTTAAATAAGACCAGGGCTGTGGAGTCGGAGTTAAGGTATTTGTCCAGCGGAGTCGAAGTCGAACAAAAACTCACGATTCCGACTCAAAAATTTTTCAGCATACAAATTTAAAAAAAATTTTCTAAAATTTTCCAAAATAAAAATTCTTCGAAATTGGCGATAAAATGTTTCAAGTATCGATTCGAAATTATTACAGAATAATTTTCTTGCTATATTTACTCCCGTTTTCGTAACTTAGTGATAGCTTAAGGAAGAATTTGGTCGTCATTATAAAACCTATTCCATTTTTACAACTTTACTTTAACCTTCCAGGTTGGATGAACCTTCCTTTAACTTATTGATCAGCTTGGGTAAAAGTAAAGTTGTAATAATGAAAAACTTTTTCTAAAGCCGATAAAATACTACCTTTAGCTATCGGCAAGTTGTGAAAGCGAGCCTTAAAAATTTAAAAGGTAGGGCATGAAAAAAGGGTTTAAAGTCAAATAAGGACCAGTCTCATATACATTTACAATAAATGTAAGAGTAGGAGTCGGAGTGAGAGTCGGAGTCGGACTTAAAAAATTTCAGCGGTTGGAGTTGGAGTCGAAGTTAGAACTAATTGTTGATAACTCCACAGCCCTGCATAAACCCTGTAAAATCTTAAAACGTTTCCCATTTTTCATCCAGTTTCATCAAAACTTAAACTTGAATACTACTCTGCGTTTAATTTCAAGTCAGTCGCTTACGGCCTTTTAATAGCCATAAATCTGGCTCTGCCCCACTGTCCACCTGGTGGTTTATTTTTCTAAAGTATTGTTGTTGTTGTCAAGTCTCCTTTTGTCTTTTCCTGAAGTTTTCTCAGAAATATTATATTTAACACACAATAACATGGCATAACATTACGAGTGTAACACAACCAATTTACTTTACGCCTTGCACTCGTAACAGATCATGATGATGGTGATACATGGAGTTCTGATACTGAGTCGGCGCTGCTGATGTTGATGATTATGCTGGGTTTGTGATATTGATGATTCCGCTAAAGATAATCTTAGACATCATGTGTTGTGTTGTTCCCTGGAACAATTGAGTCATTTAGTGATATAAAATTTCTATTTTAAGTGCATAAATGTTAATTTGGTTTTCTGTTTTTTTTTTTTTATTATTTAATTTTTATTATTTCAGCCACACTTTTGTTAGAGGATTTTGTCAGCCGGTGGTTTTGATTGTTTAGTTGGAATTATGATTTTTAATTATAACTTCTTTGACTTTTAAATGAATTAAATGGCTAAATTGAAATTGGTAGTGGAAAATTATCGTATCTATTGATTGTTGGTTTTTCTTTAGTGATAGTCATTGTAAACATTTTCAAATTGTAATTTAAGTTATAAACTTGAGATACAAAAAGGCAAAAAGATAGAAAAAATTTGATGTCAAAATTAAGGAACTAGTGTCGTTGACTCCCTTCATAAAGCAATCTAGAGTTTTATTCAGATCAGACTTAAGCTCAATTAAATTACAGATCTATTTATGGGCAAAACAAATTAGTTTAAAAAACAATTTTTTAAATAAAAAACATACACACATACGTACAAACTTTTAAAAGTTCCTTCAAAATATTTTAATTAATTACGTTTTCTTTTACCTTGTAAGTTTTTAATTAATTTCATTGTTTTTATTTAATTTTTTCCAGATTCCCTTGTAAAATGGTTAGTGATTCGAAATTTAATTTATACCTATTTTAAATAAGAACCGATGTATAAATGGAATTAAATCACTGCATAAGTATTTTGTGAGATATAAGAGACATTAAATTTGGAGTTAAACGCTCATTGGATGGCTTAAGGTATAAATTAGTTAACCGGTTAAATGTTTGTCCTTGCATGAAGCACCACATCCGATAGAATGAATTTCTTAATGACTAACGCCTTCAGAAATGTTCCTAAAATTTAGTCAACATTGAAGTAAAAATTGCTGTACACACTGCGGTTAAGAACACGACAATCTCGAACCGCAGGGTTAATAACACCTCCCCAGTGTTGGTTCACGATCATCGCTAGAGAACGCTGATACCAACCCGGAATTCGTGGAGAAACTGTGTTCCAAGAAGGAAGAGAATCGTAATCTTCTACACGGATGGCTCTCAGGTACGAGAAGATGTGGGATTCGGAGTACACTCAAGGGAGCTCAACCTCAATATATCGCGGAGACTTTCAGATTACTGTGGACTTTCCTGGTGGAGATACTTGCGATCAAGGAAGCTAACTTGGACTATCTGCTATGACGCACTTATAGCCATGGTTCCTCCCTCTTCCTGTGAACGAGAACAGCTCTTGACTGCATTTCTACCTTAAAGACTCTGTCCCTTGTCAACAGATCGCAAAAATTATACGTCCCTCTTGGTCATCGATAGTACAGACATGGTTCGCCGGTCATCAATGCGGGGCCTTAATTACCTGGCAAATGCTATGCCACTTTTATGGCTCTGATTCCCTCTTCCTGAGGACGAGAACAGCTATTGGCTGCCGCTTATCTCTAAACAAGACGGCTAAGCAAATTGATATCTGGATCGTATGGGTTCCAGGTATATACTGAGGAACATTAGGGCAGATGAGGTTGCTAGACTTGGCAATACCTAACGGGTCCCCCTGGTTTTGGAAGGCAAATGAAAGATGGGCCGCGAATACTGGATGCAGAATTGCCAGACAATTGTGGCCCCGCATGGAGGATTGGTAAACCATGACTCTACTATCGATGAACAAGAGGGACGTTTAATTTTTGGCATCTATTGTTAAGGGACAGAATCTTGTAAGTAGACATGCACAGCGTCTGGGAGTCGGACTCTATGATTACTGCCGCAGTTGTGACGACGAAATGAGGAGAACGTAAAACACCTACTCTGTCACTGTCCTGCACGGTCGAGACGATGACTGTCCCAAATGGGATCCGACTCTTTTGATGGATTGTACAATATTTTTGGCGTTGAACTGGAGCGCACTTTGAACTTCGTTAAAAGTTCAGGGTGCTAATTCTGGCAGTCGTAATTGAATACTTTTTCGATTCGAACGCAATTTTATTTGTTATTCTTTCAGTCGATACTGAACCAATCGCAATTATTTTTTCAGCGTTGTTAAGGATTTATTTGAGTTTTCACAACACTGAAAAAATAATTGCGATTCGTGCAGTATCGACTGAAAGAATTGGAAAAAAAGAATCGGATCCCATTTCGGTACACAGATGGGAACGGCTGCTTTCGAGAGAGATATTTGTTGATATTCGTATTGGGGATGTGTATATTTCCGATTAATTTTTTAAGCCCATTAGAATTAATGGGGTAGGTCACCTTGACTTTTGCTAACAATTTTTTACTCACTAACTTAAGACATGTTCAGAGTGGGCCAAAAGTCATGCATGTGTGTAAAAATTTAATAACTTTCTTATATGTTATTATTTATATATTTTTTTAGGTTCTGTTTATCGAAACGTGATACACCACCTTGCAAAATTTAACGACCCAGCAACGAACGAAAGTGGCCGAATTTTACTTTTCTAATGGGCATAAAATGTAACTGACACAAAGAGCATACCGATATTATTTCAACAACAGAAATGCCCTAAGCCAAACCACAATTCAGACAAGAAGATGCGTTTTTGTGGTACTGCAAGCCCCAGACTTGTTCACCAGCGTGACATCAGGAATGGCATCACAAGAGTTATAGGGCAATACTTCTTCGAGAATAAAGTTGGTAATGTAGTGATGGTGCATGGGGACAGGTATCGTACTATAATTAAAAATTTTGTATGATCTGTGGCAGTCAACAATTGGTTCGTTCCACCAGGATGGAGCAACAGCACACAAGGCCACAATTACTCTTTAAAATGAAACTTTTGATGACCGAATTATCTCAAGAAATTCAAAATTTAATTGGCCAGCACGTTCACCAGATTTAGCTGCCCCTGATTATTTTCTATGGGGTTATCTCAAAGAACGAGTATATTTTAACAAGCCTTAAATTAAAGAGCAGCTAAAGCGCGCCATTGAAGCTGACATCAGGGCCAATAGAGCCTACAACTTTGCGTGCAGTTATGCAAAACGCCTGTTTAAGAGCCCAATTGTGCATCGATGGAAAGGGGGGTCATCTATTTAATATTATATTTCATAATTAAAATTTAAATCATGCAAAGTTTATTTAAAAAAAGAAAATAAAATCAGCAATAATAATAATAATAATAATAATAAACAAAAAATGTATTAAATTTGTACATGCATTCGTGACTTTTGGCCCACCCTGTACTTACTGCAATATTTGTTTCGCTCTTTAACGCTTTTTTTTGGATTACGTTTATTAATTTATTGGATATCTTATTTTTAAATTTGCATTTAATCGTAAAATCTTTTGAACGTATGATAAGATGTGTCAAGAGTATCTGAAATTTCGATTAAAGAAAACTGCAACTAAAAAAAATAACACTAAACGGTTCTTATCGGTCAAGCTGGACTATATGATACCCTACAACACAGTATTTATAAAAACATTTTTGAGAGTATTCCCTTTATGGGATCCATAGGCAACCATGAAATCGGCAAACCAAAATTATTTTATGAGGTTAAGGTTCATGAAATAGTTCTTTTTGCCAAATATTATTTAGATACCTTCATCTATACAGTCATACAAAAAATGCATCTTCATAGTAATTATGCCCTAACAACAGAGTTGTGACATCAATGTTATTGCAAATGGCATCAATGAGGCAAAACGGGACATTAATCCAATTACGAACGTCATCATAAAATTATATCAATTCGATGCCACGCTTTGTTTATTATTATCATTATTTTCATGTTTAATAAGTAAAATGAGAAGCAAAAATTCTCATATTCTATTTTTTTTTTAATTATTTAGTTAAATACATCAAATTTGCAAAGTATAATGACTACGAAAATCATATCGGGCATGCTGCTGGTACCTTATAATTGAGAGTTCTTCTATAAACAAGGAGCAGAATACAACAAAAGTGAAACAAACATGTGTAGCGGGTAACCCAGTAAAAACTTCGCTTACTTTTTCAAAATAAATAACTTCTTTCACTCATTATTTATATCCTATTTCCGATGTGCGAAAGAATTCTTTCTTTCGTGTAACTACATTAAATGAGATATTTATTATTAATTAATTCATTTATTAAAGATGTTCTAATACTCCCAATCTTTATTTATTATTAAAAACACTGAAATTTACTGTTGTGGGAAAGCTAGTTTCTATGCGCATTTCGCTGGTTGCTTAGGCCAGCTCGTCAGAAAACTTTTTCCAAATACTTTAGAAAAGCTAAAAATATTATTTTAAGACTTTGTTGTTGTTTTCAATGTAGTTATGCAAACGAAAGAATTCTTTAGCACATTGGAAATAGGCTATTAGTAGCTTTCTTTTATAACTACAGCTTTAACTACTTCTTTTCCAGTTGTATGCAGGAAAAAAATGATGACTAACTTTAAATGCGTTCGTTTTGGGACATTCCTTGTAAGATTCATTGGTTCTTCCAGTAGAATTGCAAGTAGTCTTTTTACTTTTTCCTGATTACTCAACACATTATTTTGTAGGCGAAGTTTTTACTGGAAAGTAAATCATAATATTCTCTCACTTTGACTTAAGGCAATCCCAATTACTAAATATAATAATAGTTTGTCATTAAATTGAGCCTAATGAGTCCTTTCTACGATGTTACTGAGTCATCACACTCCGATTCGTCATTTCTGTGATGCCGATGTGTCATCCTATTGATGACATAATTTAAATTTTCAACCTAGATGACAACTTGGCCAAGTAATGTTAAGGTTGACATAACAATGATGAAAAGTGTCAAGGGGTCAAAAACGAAGAAGACTTGTCATAGTACTGATGCCAAAATACATCAGCGTTATGAAGCCTTTTCCATCAATGTATGAGATTTGTTTGCATTTAAGTGATTTTTGGGAAGGGGGTTTATATGGGTCCTATGGTTAATTTTAGACCTACCAACACAACCAAAGGCGTGACAAAGTGGCAATCGTAAAAGTTATTGTCATCCATTTTAATGTCGATACCAACATTTATAGTAAAGTTATGGCATTAAAAGCTTTTTTCGGGAGTAGTTTTTTTATGGGAGCTATAGCGAAATATGGGCCGATTCTTATAAAATTTTGTAAGATAATTAAGGTTGTTTGGAAGAATATAATCCTAATACCGACATAATAAGATGATTTATGGGCATAAAGGAAAGAAGCTTGTATAGGAGCTTTGTCAAATTATGGACCGATTCTTACCATTTTCAAAAGGCTTGTGAGATTTAGAGGCATAACGCAGAGAAACATCATTTTTCAATATGGTCACCTCCAACAAAAATATTTTTAACGAAACTTTTTAAACATATTCAGCCTTTTTACAGTTGTCGTTGTCGTTAACGAACACACAACCTGTGTTCTTAAATCTACTACAAAAAAAAAAAAAAAAATGAATAAGTCGTTTACGACAACGAAACCCTGATTATGAGGTCTCAACTATAATATGGTTGTGTCTTCTTAATGGATGGCTAACTACATCGTTAGATCGATTCAAAAAGTCATTCTGAGTCGGTCCGTATACTGAACGGTGGGTCTCATATTGTGTGACCCATATTTTAAGGAGTTACACACACCAGCACAAACGAATAATACCGTCTCTACTATTAAAATATGAGTATTACAAAAATGTGGTAATATTTTAATACAAATTAGTTTCTCTTAACCACTTAAGTGATCTTGTTTTTCTTACAGCTGTAAAAGAAGGTGTAAAAAATGAATATTTTTTAAGTCGTTAGCCACTTCAATTCCCTTAAATTGAATTTAATTCCCATTAATTAACTATTCATATGATCGCATGTAATAATTTCTCACTTAATTACTGGCTTTTGTTTTATCAATTCGTTACACCTGTCCCATTTTTTTTGTTTCGGTATTCGTGGGGGCACTTTGTTTCATTGTGTGCATACCTTAAGGGTTCGCTTAGGTTTTGGAAGATTTTATAATTTTATGTTAGCTTTTAAGGGCTGTCACGTGTATGCTACACTTTAGAATACAACATGGCTGGTGGTTGCGTTCGAGTTGAAAGAGGAGAATTGAAAAAGGTACCCCTTAATTAAACGGTGGCTTAAAATATGCAAAACTTAACGTAAGTCATATCTTATTTAGAAAAACAAGTTTTTTTTTTTTTTGGTTCTTTTATAAAAAGGCAAGACTTTTTTTTTAATCATGATGGTTGTTGATCATCATACTTTGCATATTTTGTTTAGTGTTATTTAGACGTATTTTTTTTCTTTCTTTGGTTAAATACAAGTTTGTAAGCGTGCTCTTAGCGATAACGCCCTACTTTCAACGCGTTTTTCTGAGCTTTATTGTTTTTTGTGTTTGATACAAAAATGCAATAACAACAAAAGAAGATAAATTTGTATAAAAAAAACGCATGTTAGTAAAAAAAACTTTGTGTAGCTTTAAGCATTTTTCGGTTAAACGATTGTTGGTAGTAAAAGTCTAGATGGTCAGACGGACGCACGGACGTTTGGACAAATGATTGGACATTGTTGGTTTGGTAGGTTTTTCATTTAATCATATTTAGGGTTTTTATTTCACTTCATTCATTTGGTTGAATACCGGGCGGGGTGTTGTAGCCTTTTAAACAGCTACTACTTAAACTCCATACAGCTTAAAGGTAATCATTTTATAACCCGCCACGAAAAAAGTATCTCATTTGAATATTTTTGATTCATGGCTTTTGGCTGATGCAGATACGGATGTTGATGTTGTTGTTTGTTAAAGCAAAAATGCTAATGTTTTTTGCTGCCGCTGTTTTTGCCCCAGATAATAAATATTTAATAAAAATACCAAAGAATTTGTTCGAAAAAATCTCATTTAAAATCTATCAATAGGGATTTTTTGGAGTTTTTGTTTTCTTAAGATTTAGTTATTAAGCCATTAAATTATAGCTGCCACAAAAATAAAGTAGAAATTTTTAAAATCTTGAAAAAAAAAATCGCCAGAATGACTCTTAGCTAAGGTTTTGGTAGATTTTTTTATTTATCATTTTCAGAAAAAAATTATTAACAATTTCTTTTCAAAATATTTAGATTCGAATAACTAAAAGCAGGCAAAACATCAATGTAATAAAAACATGTCTTAACTTTTGCAATAGACAATAAAATGGCAATGGTTTATCGTGAAAATGTAAAATTCGAAATTAAGATCGAATTTTTAAGCATTTGCTTAAACGATTAATTTTTTTCTTTCAATTTTATTAATATTGAAAAAAACATTTTTTTTAACTATAATACATCTTTCGAACATAGAAAACTATCCAAAAGTGTTTTATAAAAAGAAAATTTTTGTAGAAAACAACATGAACGTCGCGACGTCAAAATGACTTTATTAAGTCGTCAATGTGATATCAGATCAGTGATCTTTTTAATATTGTTTTTGCCTTTTTTTAATTTTAAAGAAAAATATTAAATTTCATTTTTATTAAATTGATAAGTTCGAAAAACTTAAGAAGGAAAAAATGTAAATTTAATAATAAAATATAATATTGTTTTACAATAACCAATTAAAAATCAGTGTTGTCTGGCGCAAATTTAAATTTCGAAATTATATTCGAATTTTCGAACATTTGCTAAAATGTTTTAATTTTTAATTCTAATTTTATTTTTATTGGAAAAGCGTACTCTCTACAAATTTTGCATACGAAAAAATAGTTTCGAACATTGTAAAAAATTAAATATTCTTTTGAAATTCTGAAAATCATTCGATTTTAAATCACATGTGGATTTTAAAATCACACATGGGATATTGTGGTTTCCCGTTTTTATGTTTTTCGGTGTGCGTCCGGCCATTAAAAATCACACCGAAAAACATAAAAATGGGACACCACAATGTCCCACGTGTGATTTTAAAATGTGTTATTTTCAGCACAATATTAAGCCACCCGTATAATTTAAGAGCACGTAATTTTCAAAATAGTCCTGAATTAAATTATATTGAATAAACCTATAAATACATTATTTTATAATTAACTGCCTGGTTCGCAATGTCGAAAAGAAAATTTTTTTTGTATATTTGCCAGGACTGGGGAGTCGTCATTAAGTACATAGTTCTAATTCCGATTCTGACCGCTGAAACTTTTTATACTGACTCCAAATCCGACACCTACTCTAACCTTGATGCTAAATGTATATGAGACTGGTCCTTATTTGACCAGTCAAGAAAATTATTCTTTTAAAAATTGTAAATCGATATTTTAATTCTAATAAGAATCGCATTGAGCTTTATTATACTTGTGTACAATGTACACTATACATATCGCACTTAATCAACAAGACGGTATTAACTCAAGATTGCAAAATTTTCTATAGAAGAAAAACAATTTTTAATTTCACATTAAAGGCATATGAAAAAGAATTTTTAAAACAAACGTTTCATTACCAAAAAGTAGACAAAATAACTCGATATTTTTACAGCGTGTAGATACGTGTTGATTTTTACCAAAAAGTGAAAAAACTTAGAGTTAATGCACGATATGTAAAGTTAAAAGCTTTTGGAGTCAGATTTGCGAGTTTTTGTGTATGCTTCGATTCCGACTCCGGTTTAAAAACCTCAAATTCGACTCCTCATCCCTGATATTTATGTACATTGAAAACAAAAATAAAATTTTAGTTTCTTATTATTATTTTCAATATAAATGCCTTGTTCGCCGATTTCGAACGAAGACTTCGGTCGCTTAATGCTAGGAACACAACTGGAACGAACGACGAATTTTTGGCCTCGAATATTCGTCGCCAAAAATAAAACATGTTGGTGTATATGAAAATACACACAATAATAGCGTCCGGCGAAATTCGTCATACGCGGCGTACAAGTCAGTACTAGGAGACCATATTTGGTTTTAGTTTAAAAGTATTTTAGTAAAGTTATTTTTTACTTTAATAATTGTTTTTCTTTTTATTGTTTAACATTTAAAATATATATATATAAAGTATTTTTCTATACAAATAGTTTTAAGTTGTGTTTTTGATTATGTTTTAATTTTTAAGCATTATTTTTTTTAATATGGTCACACTATTTCTCTCTCTTTGCACAAACAGAAATTAACTTTCTCAATTATAAAAGCTGCTTGTTATCCGTCGTGATTGTGCTTCATACGACGAATTTACTTAGCGAATTTTTAATGAAAAATTCGTCGTGTTGGGCGAAATTCGTCGTTCGTCCCAGTTGTGTTCCTAGCATAACTTACATGTAAAACAAAAACAATATTTTATAATTGGTTTTTGTTTTAAATGTAAGTTAAGCGAACGAAGTCTTCGTTCGGAAATAGATGAATGGACAGACAAATACGAAAAAATATTCTTGTCGACATTGTGGGCCCAGGCAGTAAATAAAAATATGCATGGGGAAACATGTTCAACATTTTATATACAATTTATGTATTGAAAAATGTTTATATTTCGAATAAAATGATTTTCGAGTTTAAAAATTTTGAAAATAATATATAAATTGCTAAATCTGGCAACAGTGTATTCAGAGTCTTGTAGAATCCAGGCCATTTGTGAAATATTATAATCAAGAAAATGGTAATGAAGTTGAGAACTTTTAAGCTCTACCGCATGTCGCCACTCTTAAGGTAACTCCAACTTTTAAATAAAAATAAATAAAAAAAAAATCTACCAGATATTTTAAACATGGTTTTAGGTTAATTTTCTCTTTCTCTAAAAAAAAAAAATCTTAAATATTGCAAACAAATGACTAGTAGGTTAACTGGTTGGCCAGTTGGCCAGGAGTTTCAATGGCTAGTTTCCTTTTTAGTTGCATTGGAATTGTAAAATTTAAAAGGTTCCCAGTCCATGCTGCAGCGTTTTATTTTTTCTTCATCTGTTTTCGCTCGCAAACCCGTCCATCAAGCCCAACAGACAGCAGAGAAATTAGTAAAACTCATTTTGGTTTTAGCCTCCGGACTTAAACTTAATTCGGAAGCACAGCAGGAGGTTCTAAGTAAATAATGTGTTTGTGTTCTTAACGCAATCTACAGCATTTAATTTGCATTTTATTGCTGATTGCTGGAGTTGTTGTTATTTTTCTTTAATATTTAGTTTTTTTTTTTTTTTTTTTTGGTACGTGTTGATCTAAAAAGTCTCTGTGTAAAAAGGCTCACATATGAAATTTTTATTTAAATACATTTATTTGCAGGTCTGTCGCTCTGTCTGTCTCATCTTGCTGTTTTCTTATGAATTTCATTATTTTTATTTGTTTTTTTTTTTTGGTGCATTTTGTTGTTATTTTGCAAATTAACATGGATATGAATAAATGATTTAAATGATCACCTTAAATAAAATAACAAGCATATCATTTTATAATCAAATTTTTTTTTGTTGGGATTTCTTTTTGGAATTGTTGTTTTATTTTAAATTTAAATAAAAAGAAAAGAAAAATTTTAAAAAGATTGAAAATTAGCTGCCCTTTTTGTATAAAGTTTATTAATTATAATTGCAGTTATTGGTGGAATGAAAAGGATTAGTGAAAGGAAGTCATATATTTTTTTCAAATATTGACAGCCAATCTTAAGAATAACACAGTGATACAAAAAAAAAAAAAAGAGACATACCTGGGAAATGATATTTTTCTGGTGGGTGTTGAGTTCCTGGTAAAAAACCCCTGACTTTCGTACCTTTATGAACTTTTTAAGCCAGTAGTAGTTGAGTTGAATATCCACCAATTTTAAGTTTGCGCTTCAAAAATTACTTGATGACAAAAAAAGGAGGTAGAGAATAGGGCATAAATATACAAGCTGTATATTTTAAATTTTTTATAACAATTTTAATTATTATTTTTTTTCTTTGGCTTTTTTTCAACCATATTCTGAAAAACACTTGGGGAATTTAATTTGACTAACTGCACAACCGAGCAACGTACCAACACAGAAAAAATTATCAGTAGTTTTTTATCAATTAAAAAAATTGTTTAACAAGTATTTAAATTTAAATAATGTGATAATTGAATCAATTATTTTTTTAGTTGGAAGAAAATTATAAATATAATTTTTTTATTTTTTTATTTATTTATTTTAATATTAATTATAATTTAAATTACAATAAATTATACAATTTAAGCACTAGCATCTAAGGCTATCGGCCATCGTTATATAAAATATTAGTTAAATAATTTAGATTTATATATAATTGTGTAACTTAATACACTTTAAAAAATCATAGATTTTGTCAACATTGTCTTCTGATTAGAGTTTTTTTATTCCCGCACTTTTTGGATTCCCGGGAAAGCGGGAAATAAAAATCGAATTCCCGGGATCCCGGGATTCCCGCCCAAATTTTTTTGTTTATTTATTTACTTATTTCTCTAATGAAACTAATATTTCTTACTGGCTATTACGCTTAAAATAATTAAATCTAGTATCTTTTATATACCAAAAACGTAAATAATTCAAGATTAGAGTAATTTTAGGACACTTAAGAGGTTATTTAAATGCCAATCGCATTTGCATAATTAGAATGAAAGTTTTGAAGTCTTAAGGGTATACAATTTTCGGAAGGGCGATTAGGAACTGAAACCACAACATTACGAAGTAGGAATTCTGAAATAATTTTACGGTTTAACAAATTCAGCAGAAAGGAGAAATTTTATTTACTACATATATTTAATAAAATATTTTTTTACAACTTTATAACTCTTAATCAGCAGTGGTGTATGAAGGTATACTATGTTTGTCATTCGATGTGAATATTTTTTTTAATATTCATCTAAGGTCCGATAAAGGATTTGTATTGTGGGTTATTCATTCGCTCTTAGCCGATTTAGCCATATGGGTGTCAAATTGTTTCTAGATCTTCTAGGCTGTTTGGGATTGAATTCATGCAGAATCGCTTCAGTAGGAAAAAATTTATGCACCCAAATATGGAACTACCTCCCTAAAATATCAACAAAAACTAACATTAATTTGTGGCGAATGCACCTTTTGTCATTAAATTTCAACAAGTTCGTTTTATAAGGCACCAAATTTCGTGAATATCGGTCCATAATTTACCTACGGCTCCATGTTTAGATTAATCTCATTAATCATGTAAGTATGGCTTAAAGCGTAACGAATAATGCTTTTGTGGTGCAATTTAGCATAATCTACTTTCATAAGACTCAAAATTACTTGAAATGCCGCATATAAAGCACAATCTTGGAAAACACTTTACTACGCCCTTAACCGCAAAAACTTATATATAGTATTATTGTAAAATTTACACTTCAGTTTGATAAGACAAGAAATAAAATTTCATGAAAATTGGTCTATAATTTATCATTGGCCCTATATAAAGCCCATTCTCAAACGATTAATAAGCCCTTAACTGTAGCAAATGTAAATATTGTGGTGATATTTAGTTGGATTAATCTACTAAAGACACTAGTCCGACATAGATTTACTAAAGCTTAAGAAAAAGATTTTCTTCAAAATTTCCCGGGAATCCCGCAATTAATTCCCGGGAAAGCGGGAATAGAAAACAATTGAAAATCCCGGGAATTCCCGGGACAAGAAATCCCGGGAACAAACTCTACTTCTGATGAATTAGTTAGGAGAGGTATGAGGTTCGTTGTTTTACATATCCTTAAACATATTGTGTTTAGTGCTTGGCAGTCAGCAAGAATATGGAGAATTGTTAATATTGAGTTATTGCAAAAAGTATACATAGCTTTGGGTTCTCGGGTTATCAAATATTGATGTGTAAGTCTGGTATTTGTTAAGGGGAGCCTGGTGTAACATTTATTTTTCTATTGTTCGCTCATTCGTTCTCTAATTGTTCTCTTATTTGACGAAAAATTTATTTAAGTGTGATGGCACAGAAAAAGTTGCTGCGATAAAAATTTCACAATGTAAACAAAAAAGAAATTTTAAAGAAGATCCGACATAAGTTGCAGCGACAAAAATCGTATAATGTAAATGGGCACTTACATACGTAAGTTCTGACCACCGACAAGTCTATAGTTACTGGAGCGCTTAAGATAACGATAATGAGTGACTTGTTGTTGCTCGCTTAAGTTGTCGATCGACATCGTGGGCTAGGCTGCTAATTTTTCAACAAAACCACAAATTTTATGCCACAATAAATTTTTCGCAAAAAATAGCACTTTTAAAGCATTTTCCGAAATAGCCCTTGAAATAGCCCTTTCATTTGTTGTTACACAGAAAAAATTATCGGTAGTTAGTTTTTTATCAATTCAAAATTTGTTGAAAAAAAATTTCAAATTAATTATGTGATAATTGAATCAATTATTTTTTCAGTTGAAGGAAAATTTAAAATATAATTTTGATTTAATTAACATTTAAGTTGTTTTGAAATAAATTTTTAATTTAAATATTAACGGCCTAAGTTATAAAAAATAAAGCAAGTCAATATTGACATAAATTATTTTTTATAACTTAGGCCGTAATAAAATAACCAAAAATCTTAATTGATTTTTTCGTTTAAAATAAAAAAATTTAAACTTGTGGAATTGTTGTTGGGAATCGTAAAAACCTGAGCTATATTTTATGAAATCAATTAACACATTGTTTGAAACGGCAAAGTTTTCTGATAATTTTTTTAATTAGAATTAAAAATATCATTTATTGAAAAAATATTCACAATTTTACAATTTTTAGTAATCAATATAATCATTTTGGTAATAGGTGCAAAATCAACAACTTGTTTGCTTGATTCTATGAATTTGGTATGAATTTAGTGATCAGAGACATTTTTTAATTTTTTCTGTGAAAATAATTGAATTTCATAAGTCCAACTTGCAAGACATCGATCACAATTTGATAATAAGCGATGATGTGAATAAGCAGAAGGATTTGGGAAACACTAAATCTAAATGCAGTTTAATAGCGACAATAAAACCCACTTAAGTGTTCTGTTTGGTGCGGTGTGTCATCCGAAAGGATAACTGGCATAAATTTTTGAAAACGATGGTGCATATCGTACGATTAACAAAATCCAGCCTTTTCCAGTCTCCAGGTATAATGGCCTTGGTAAGGCGCATATTCGCATACAAGCGATTTGAACCGGCTTAAACTGGGAAATAAGGAAAATTATTGAATAAAAAAAAAAAATTTGAACGCAGCATCAAAGCGGTCACATCAGTGTATTTAAAAAATAAAATTTATACTGAGAAAAAATTTGCCGTCTTTAATCGGTAATGTTGGACATTTTTGGACAAAGCATCTTTTTTTATAAGGTGTTATATCAGCTATTTCAAACGGAATTTCCTTATATATTTCAGGGACCCTAAAGCTATGTTCACACCTATTAAATATTTGACGTCCTACACGTAACCACTAGTTTTATTAAAAACTTGTTCATTTAGCAGTTTCTTAAGTTAATTATACAATTATCTTCTTACAAATAAAGATAAGAAAGTCAATAAAAATGATTAAAAATAAAGCTTAAGTTTGATTAATTTGTTGGTCATGCATTTTTTTTTTTGGATTTTTTCGTCAAATATTCCTTTTTTATAAAAGTAAGATGATAACAGTTATTTTCTGATTTTTATTTTTTTAAAACAAAATTACAGTTCTTGTAGTTTTTCGTTGGGCAGAGTGAGGAATTTATAGATGATATTTTTTACAGTTATTTTTTGATTTTTATATTTTCTATCAAAAATAACAGTTATTTTTTGATATTTATTTTTTTGGAAAATTAAAATTATAATTTTAAAAATCAATATATTTTATCATAGAAAAGCTTATAGTCTATGTGTGACGATGGCATCGACGCCCTCCACAAACTAATAAGCGATACCTGGCATAAGGAGCGAATCCCGACATCTGTCGGCCTCATAGTACCAATACATAAGAAAGATGTTAAGAGCCTATGCAACAACTATAGAGGGATAACTCTTTTAGACGTCTGCTATATTCACGAATATCCTTTCCGAACGAATAATTGAAGCTTCAGCCAACATTCTATGTGAAAATCAGGGAGGATTCAGACCACGCCGATCCACAGTTGATCAACTATTTCTCTTAAAACAGAATTGCGAAAAATGCTATAAATGTGGTATCGACATGCATCTACTTTTTATAGACTTCAAGCAAGCGCTTGACTCCATCGATAGAAACATAATACCCCAATCTTTTTCCGACTTGGGAATATCCTCAAAACTCACAAGACTTATCTGCGTAACTTTGGTCAATACTATTGCCAAGGTTGTAATCCAACAGAAAGCAGCGGACGCCTTCCAGATAAACAGTGGGGTAAAACAAGGGGACTTGCTTTCAAAAGTAGTATGCAATCAAATGCTACACTACACAGTTAAGGATCATGTAAGAACAGCTAGTTTACTTAGCAAATCTGATCTGACTATTACCTACCGATACACGGATGCAACATTTACAAATATTGAGAGGCCGGCAAGAGCAGTGGACCTTTTAATAAATGAACGAAAGACCAAATACCTAAAAATGTCTGCGAATGAAAATCGAAGAACTGTACATCATAAACACATGGGTGAATACCACTTCTAAGGTGTAACTAAAAAACGACAATAGTATGAAAGACTGTATAAGTGATCAACTACACAGAAAAATGTGTTTTATAAATTAAAAAAGTGGTTTAAAAAGTATTTAAATTTAATTAATGCGATAACTGAATCAATTATTTTTTTAGTTGAAAGAAAATTAAAAATTTAATTTTGATTAAATAAACATTTTAGTTGTTTTGAAATAAATTTTTAATTAAAATTTTAATTAAATAACAAAAAATCGTAATTGACTTTTTTCGTTTAAAATGAAATAACTAAAACATGTAGAATTGTTGTTGGGAATTGTCAATATTTATTTAAATAAATTAACACATTGTTTGAAATGGCAAAGTTTTTTGATAATTTTTTTAATTAAAATTAAAAATATCAGTTATTGAAAAAAAAATATTCAAAATTTTACAATTTTTAGTAATCAATATAATCATTTTGGTAATAGGTGCAAAATCAACAAATTGATATTATGAATTTGGTATAAATTTGGTGATTGGAGAAATTTAATAATTTTTTCTGTGTAACGGCAGCTAATAGGGCGTACTTCATGTAAAAGAAAATGTTTTTCTCCAAGCTGATATCGAAGACATGCAAACTTAGCATATACAAAACGATTATCAGACCTAGCGCCACATATGGATATGAAACGTGGCCCATGACGGCAAACGAACAACAGCGTCTAAGAATCTTCGAGCGTAAAATTCTCCGCAAAATATTTGGCCCAGTGCGAGATGAACACGGTGAATATGTTCCAAGAAATAATGACGAACTGCTTGAGCTATGCTATAAAAGGAGAGGATATAGTTAAATTCATAAAGGCTCAACGTCTGGGCTGGGCAGGTCATGATGGGCAAATTGAAAAAAAATATCGATATATATCGTATCGATATTTTTTAAGAGTATCGATATATATCAATTAAAAATATCGATATATCGATGTATCGAACGTACTAAGCTGAAATTATTACTAAATTTAAAAACTTAATATACCTATGACAATACATTTTTACATAGGCACAAACGTATTACATATTACAAAAAAATTTTAAAAAAAGTAAAGGATACAAAAAAGTTTTTACTTATTCGCCATATGAAATTTATAAAAAATAATTAGGATTATATAATGCCGGATTATATACTGCCGGTAAACAAAACTTGTAACACATACTATACAAGTAAACTGTGCAACAATTTATTATTATTAATATATAAGAACATGCTCAAATAAAAAAAAAAAACAAAATATTTTTTTTATTATTAACATTCCAACTTTCATGAGTCGATTCTTTGCATAATTCTAGGAACCCTTTCCAGAATATTTTTTCCGCGCGTATTTTTTTGTTGTCATCTCTTAAAAAACCAAGACAAAACTGACCTCTGTAATCTATGAAAATGTACAATGGAAAACGCCTTTATTTTCTTAATATTAGTTAAAAAAAACCTATGAATTTTATTATAAAGTGATCTTAAAAATATCGAATTCGATAGTCGTAAATAAATATCGATGTACCGATATATCGGTATTTTTAATATCGGCGATCGATATATACGATTATAATTTTTTTAAATATCGATATTTTGATATATCGATTTTTATTGCCCATCCCTAGGTCATGTTGCGCGCATGGACGATAGCAGACCTCAAAAGTTGATGTTAAACTATGATATCGGAAACTCTTCTAGATGGAACTACCGAACTAGATGGAAGGACTGTGTTGAAGACGATTTAGGGATAATGGGTAGTCGAAGCTGGCAAAAGAAAGCTGTACATATAGAAGAATGGAAAATAATTATCGAACAAGCTAAAGCTCAACCCGAGCTGTAACGCTATATGATAACGATGATGGTATTGTAGTGTGCACACTAGTTGCAGATTGCATACCCACTAACCACTCTGAAATCTATACATATCACCTCAATCAGAGTAGGGTGAATGCCACACTTATTGGCAAATGAAAAGAGCGCATTTCAAACACTTGTCCATTGACTTGCGTACATTTATTCGAATGTAAGTCAATGCCAATAGCATGATACAAATGCATGCTAATAAATATAAAAAAAAATATATAATTGCTGATCAATCAGAATATATGTATGTGAGTGATAAACATTATTGAGTACATTCCAAACCCATATATTCTGATTGGTCAAAATAATTATGCAAACAGAAATTCTTGATACCTCCGTGGTATCGAAAGAGATGGATACATTTTCATAATAATTAGAATAGGTAGAAAAGGTTAAGTAAAGTTCTCATAGGTAGTATATAAGAAGACCAAAAAATGAATAAAGACAGACTTGAAATTACTAAACTAATTCGGAAACAACTTGCCTTGTGTTTTTGATTGAAAGCCTCAGATAATTCGGCAGTTCCTTTGAACGCCTAAGTTACCAGCTGAAACCCTGACAGCTATTAAAATATAACCAAGGGCTAATGAAAAAATTACACTACACACAACATTCCTAAATAGCTACACCACAGAGTACTTGAATCAGTTTCCCAACATTTACTTCTATACGATTTTTACACCTTCCACCACCACTAGTGGTGAATGAGGGTATACTTACTTTTTTATTATACATCTAAGACCCCATAAAGTATATATATTCTGGCTCCTTGAGTAATTCTAAGTCGATTTAGCCATGTCCGTCTGTCTGTCCGTCTGTTCGTTTGACCATCTGTCCGTCTACTGAAAACACGCTCACTTTCGAAAGACTCAAAAGAAAAAAAAACAAACTTGGTGTCAAATTGCTTGTAGTTATCCTAAGCACTTTGGAATTTAAATCCAGCAACATTGGTTCAGTAGGATCAGAACTATGAAGCAAAATTTGGAACCACTACCCTAAAAATATTGATAATTTTGATAAAAAAACTAACATAAATGGTGGAATAATGCACGGAATGATATTAAATTTTGCACGAATTCGCTTTATACGACTGCAAATCATACTATTAAATTTCGTGAGGATCGGTCCATAATTGACCATAGGCCCCATATAAAGCCTACTCGCGGAAAAAAACTTAGTCCGCCTAAAACCGTAATAAATAACGCTATCATACTAAAATTTGGTACGTCACAGTTTTATAGGACGAGAAATCACACTGTAAAATTTCGTGAAGATCGGTCCATAATTTACACTAGGCCCCATATAAACCCTACTCTCGAAAAACAGTTTATTGCGCCTAAAACCAAATAAAGCCCTCTTTGGGAAAATAATTAAATTCGCCTAAAACCATAACAGATATAGATATTGCGGTAAAATTTCTTCGAACTAAGATTCATATGGCCAGAAAAAATATCATGCAATTTTGTGAAATTCACTGTTAACGCTAAAACTAATTACACTGCTGTATTTAAATTTATTCTAATATATTTTTTGTAATACCAGAAATCAGTCTTCGGAATTTTGGAATGATTGGTCCATAATTTACCAAAGGTTCAATACAAATTACGCTCCTAAAAATCATTTTAGTTCCGCTAAAACTTTTACGAATCATGATATTTTACTGAAGCCAGTTCAAAGTTCCAACAAGAAACGAATAAAATTTTCTTATTGTCAGTAAATAATTTAATTCAGGTCTAAACCGCAACCAATTTTAATGTTGACGTTCGTTTTTTTGAAGCTTAGTTAATAATATTTATGTATTTATCATATAGAGCCCACTCCTGTCGGTGCAGGGTATCAGAGATTCGGCCAAACCGAATATAGCACTCTAACCTTTTGTTTTAAAAATTTCAAAACAACTGTTATTTTCGGTCCCTGATATTTTTGCTAATTCCATTAAGGGTTAGAAGCGTAAAAACAGAGAACAAGCTTGATTTTAAAACTTTTCTTAAACAGAAATAATTTTCTAAAACAGAAAAACTCATAAAATTATTACAGTAACTGATTGTAGGCTATTAAATTTGTTTTCCGTACAGTTAAAATCAGGCATCAGAAATTGAGAACCGAAAACTTAAAATTTAAGTTTTTCATTTCAAAAATTCAAAACTCATGCGTACAAAATGATTTTTTTTTTCTATCAGTTAAAACAAAAATGGAAACACAAAAAAGATATTTATAGCCTATTTCTGATGTGCGAATGAATTTTTTCTTTCGAACAACTACATTTAAAACAAAAACAAATTCTTAAAACTTTGTTTTTGTTTTAAATATATTTGTACGAAAGAAAGAATTCTTTCGCACATCGGAAATAGGCAGTTATTTTTAAAGTACAATATGTGTTTTGTACATGAAAAGAAACAAAAAAACAAAAATTTATAAAAAAATACACAAAAACTTTTTTTTTTTTTTTTTTTTTTTTTTTTTTTTGAAAAATATTTAATCATTGGTGTTCAAAACATGTTTTCAACTGTACAAAAAAAAAAAAAAAAAAAAAAAAAAATACAAAAAGTACGAAAAAACAGAAGTTAGGAAGAACATGTAAATTAATTAAAATAGATAATCATTCATTCAAAAGCAAATTTCGATCTACCAAAGTGAAATACCATTTGGTTTAAGGATTGATGTTTGACTATTGACGTCATCCGGCTGCAATAGCCGAGTGAGTAAAACGGCAAACCCCACCGACGAGATTGTGTGGTTACAATCGAAACTAGTCTGGGCAACCTGTGAAAGCCTGGGTTCAAATCTCAGCGCAGTCAAGAATGAAAAATTATCAATAAAAAATTTTAATTAATTTCATGTTGTAAAATTCCTGTCTTCATAAAAATAATTTAATGAAAATTAAATACAATGAACTTAAGCCTAATTAAAATATATAAATTGGATTAAAAACCATTAACAGTTCAACAAAATAACGACAATACTAATAAAAAAAAAATTATTTTGTTTTATTTGTTCTTCAAAGTTCAAAATAATAAAGTTCTTAAAAAAAACGTTTTTGAGAAAAATATTTTTTTGTTGTTTTTAGAAACTAACAATTAAAACTAAATTTGAAGTTAAAATTGCGAATTTTAATTAAAATTAAAATATAATTTTACAGCTGTTGCATTAGCTGTACCCGCAACACGGGTATCTGTGGAGACAGCCTTCAGTGCTTTGCCAATTATTATGACCAAAAATAGAAGGAATTTAAGTTCTGAGCATGTAGAAAATTTAGTGTTGCTCAAACTCAACAACAAGCTAATTGATAAGATTTCTATTTAGTTCTAGGATAATCTTTATCATGTTATAACTACTTGTTATTAATTAGCTTAATATTTTTTACTATAATTTTGTACGTATGAGTTTAAATTTTGTCAATTAAAGAAATTCAATTTTAAGTTTTCGGTACTTTTTTTTCATGTACAAAATAATATTGTACTGAAAGAATAAATATCTTTTTTTTTGTGTTTGCTTTTATTTTTTTAAACTGATGAAAAAAAAAATTATTTTGTACGCATGATTTTTAAATTTTTAAAAAGAAAAAACTAAATTTTCGGTTCGTAATTTTTTGTACAAAATTATTTTTCTAAAAACCTTTTTTTTTTTTGAGAACTTTATTATTTTGAACTTAAAGAAACAATATCAAACAAAATATTTTTATCTATTTTTGGTTATTGTACAATTTAAAATATTCTTCGAACACCAATGATAAATATTTTTTTAAAAACATAAGAAAAACGTTTTCCGGTCCTTGGTTAAAATGTAATGAAAATATACGGGTATGTTATGAAAATCGATCGATTTAAAAACGAACTTTTTTAAAAAGTGTGATGAATTTCGAGCGATTTAAAAATCAATTTCTGAACTATAATCTTAAGTTTTTGTTCAAAATGCAGTACAATAAAAGAATATGGACTGGAAATAAGAGGAATATGTATAAGAAATCAATTTAAAAGATTCTAAAAACGATATTATCGTTTTCAAATCGTTTCGTTTTCCAAATCGATTTCCATCACATACCTGATAGTTATTTTACGAATCAAGTTATTTTTTAACATTTATGTTTGGTAGTCAAAAAACAAACTACCAAAAAACACGGGGTTTCCGTACTAATATTTTTATGTAGTTGGTTTTTTTGTCAGTTAAATTATATTTTTTTAAAGCAATAACTGGTTAATTTTACTGTTAAATAAAAAAACAAATTAAAATTTTATGCAAAATTCATTTATTTTAAATGAAATGTTACTGATCCCTTTTTTAAATAAATTTTTACTTGTTTAAAATGAATTTTCTGTGGAATTTAACTACATAATATTTTGAGTGTAGCCGAGAAACCCTAAAAATTATATGGTACCTTAATGCAGATATATAAGTTAACACCGTACCAAATACAACAACAAATATTGCACATACAATGTGCCAACAAATTTAAGAAGTTCAATAACAAAACGTGCCAACAGCAAAACTGCAGCACTAGCAATTTCAAACCATGTAACTTGAGTCCACACGAGCCGCAACATTTCATCGACTGGTCGATGGGAAAATACAAACTCAGCAACTGAGTTACACGCGCAACCACAAGTAAATTAATTGATGGGAAATTGCGGGATCGGCAAATTATTTTAAGAAAGTAGGTTTCATTATAAGAAAAAATTGTAAAGTCTTTGCAGTCAGTTTTGGAATTTAAATTAATAAAGAACATTACTATTAATCCGTCTGATTAATAGTAATAAAAAAAATATTTTTTTAATAAAAATTAAATACCGAATTTTAATTGGCGCCCGAGCAGGGACCCTAGGAAAAGAAGGGTCCTTTGTCGTATAGTAACAGGTGTAATAGATCGCGGAAATAGTGCGCCCTAGTAGTCTCTAAGAAGACAAAAGGGAGGTCCTCTTAAGGATCAGCGGCCGCGATATTAAAAATAAGGATATTAAAAAATAGCGATATTAAAAAAATAAGGATATTAAAAAATAAGGATAATAAAAATAAAAAGTGTAAAAGTATAAGATATAAAAATATAAAGATATTAAAAAATAAAAATACAAAACTGTAAAAATATAAGATATAAAAATATTAAAAAATAAAGTATTAAAATATAAAAAATACAAAAGTGTAAAAATATGAAAATCAAAAATATATTAAAATATAAAAAATACAAGAATATAAAAATATAAGAACATAAAAATACAAAATATAAAAATATGAAAATATAAAAAGACAGAATATAAAAAGAATGGAACAATTAGAAATAAGTGAACGTTGAATAAAATTTAAAAGTTAGTAAACACAAAATTTAAAAAAGAGAATAGTAACATTTTAAGTAAAAGCTTTAAAGACTGAACAAAAGTTCTAAAAAGTAAATAGATGAACTTGAATAAAATTTTAGTTAACAAAAATAATTAAGTGAACAGTAAAGAATTTTAATAAATGATGAATGAAGTTAAATAAAAATAAACAAAGTAAATAATGAATATGAAATTTTTTTTTTATAAGTGAGCAGAATATACTAAAAACCTAATTAAGGATTAAATAAAAAATCTTTTTTATTAAATGATTGTGCAAAATGTTTTTTAATTAAAACAAATAAGTGAACAGTTACAGGAATATTTTTAAAAAAAAATTTTTTTTTAAAATAAACTAAGATTTTGTGATACCAACTACAAAGTAAAAGGAAAGCCAAGAACTAATAATTCTAGAAAGTGAACAATAGACAAAAAACAACTAAAGGAAAATTAATGTTTCTTAAATTGGAAAATACGTTACAACCGAAAATAAAAGAAACTTCAGCCATCAACATATTCAACAATCAACATATTCAACAAACCAACAGGAAAAGATGTCAACATTTGTGCAGATATTTATGTAAGAAGTAGTCTTAAGTAGTTATAAGAAACTAAAACCTCCTTAATAAAATAGAAGATTTCTTTCTAAATTTTAATAAAATCAAATTTATAACTTTGACAAGCCATCTCATTTTAAAATAAAGGTATATTCGGAATCTTTTAGCAAATAATCTTAGAAAAGTTTTCCTAATAATATTGAATTCATACATTGCAATTTTAACTCAAAAGTTTATTCGAATTTTCCGGGAAAGATTCAAAAAAAAAAAAAAAATTTTTTTTCTCTTCATTAATACTTAATTATAATATTTAAAAATTCCAAGCGAAATGCCAGACGAGACAATAGAAGAACTTACTGAAAGGCTGAACAGATCTTTGAACATGTCACCAAATAATTCGACAGTTAGGGCAGATATTCCGCAGGGATTAAATGACACACAAAAAAGGCAAATAAGGGAAATAGTGAATGAGGTTTTAGGCACGCGACAAGATCCTATAGTCAATGAAGAAATAGATCAACCTATGGGTAATATTTCAAGGCTAGAAGAAGTGGAAAAAATTCCCGACATCGTAAGGTCATTAAGAGATTTTTCGGGGCAACCGGGAGAATTCAGCTCCTGGCGGAAGTCCGTTGATAGGGTAATGGAGCTTTTCAAATCCCTTCAAGGGACAGGGAGATACTATGCAATATTGCATACAATTAGAACAAAAATAATAGGAGACGCGGATACCGCGTTAGAATCTTATCGAACACCATTAGATTGGGGCAGAATAAAAAAATGCCTCATGATGCACTATTCCGACAAGAGAGACATTGGTACATTAGAGTACCAAATGACTACACTTTGTCAGGGTGGTAGATCGATAACAGCTTTTTACCAAGCGGTCTACCAACATCTTTCTCTAATATTAGATAAAGTTGCTTGTCTAGATATTGATGAGGGCAGCTTGAGAATAATGACGAACACTTACAGGGATAAGGCCCTGGATACTTTCGTGAGGGGTCTAAATGGAGACCTACCTCGGTTACTGAGCGTTCGCGAACCGACATCTCTTCCTCAAGCACTACATATCTGCTTAAAATTAGATAATATGACGTTCCGCATGAACCATGCACATGGACAGATATCTAGAAATAGGGATAGAATCGGTGCAAGTTATCCATCCTCAGGAGGCGGACGGAAGTTTTATCCTGAGCTAGCACACGTAGGTGGTACAGAGCAAGTTAGGCCACAATTACTACCTCGAAACCCTATACCAAATTTTAATAGAAATCCGCCCATTCAGACGGCCCCAAACTACGGGTTTAGGCCCCAGAATAATCAATGGAACCAAAATGGGTTCAGGCCACAACACCCAAATTTTAGCTTTCAGAGACCAATTACCCAACATCAAAACCAAAATCCAGGGTACCAAAGGCCAACGCCGAGAGTTGAACCAATGGATATCGATCGATCTATCCAATCCAAACAAGTCAATTACACGAATAGGTCACAAGCCTATCAACCCAAGAGACCGGCGGGAACATCCTTCCAAGGACCAGTCAACAAATTTCAAAGGAACTTCCATGTTGTGACTGAAGGCGAAGCAACCCAGGAAATTAATCAAGCTTCACAATATCATGAATACGGTCCTGAAGAAGGCGCAGTTGGTGGAGTAACGGCCACGGATGAATATTATAGGGAATTTGACAATAGTGGGATTGATGCAATAGACCTTACACCCATCACATATGAAACTGGAAACAATGATCATTGGGCGACAGAGAATTTGTCGGAAGATCCATTAAACGACCTTAATTTTTTTGGTTAAATAGTTCCTCGCTACCATATTTTCGGATTATGACGAGGAACGGACAAAGTCTTAGAATATTATTAGATACAGGTAGCAACAAAAATTATATTAAGCCTAGTCTAGTTAGATACCCTAGAATTAATCAGGAAGCATTCAGTGCAAAATCTGTTGCAGGGAATGTGGAGATAACTCATCATACGTTTTTAAATTTATTTGGTATCAATGATATTCCAATGAAGTTTTTCATGTTGCCAGGACTAAGAACTTTTGATGGAATATTGGGCAATGATAGCATGAAGGAACTCTCCGCTGTAATATATACTTCAGGGAACTTTTTTACGGTAGGATCGGGAATAAAAATACCAATATTCCAATACACTTCTCAAGATGTTAACAATATAGAAATTAGAATAGAACATCTTTCAAGAAATCCAAAAAAATCCCTCGAAAATATTGTGGGTATCTTAGAGGAGTACAACTACGAGATGAAATATAAACCCGGAAAGAGCAACGTGGTAGCAGATGCACTTTCTAGGCCACCAACAACGAACGTTAATTCCTTAACGGGCACAGTTCATAGTAGTGATAGCTCTCCGCAAGATCTTATACCGAGTGTAGAAGTCCCGATAAACGCATTTAAGAACCAAATCTTTCTTAACATAGGCGAACCATCTAATTACCAATTTAAAGTCATATTTCCAGGATACAACAGACACATTTTCACGGAATCTGATTACGACTCAAAGAAACTAATATCAATTTTAAAAGAAAATTTAAATCCTTCCGTTGTAAATTGTATAAAAACACCAGAATTCATAATGGGGAGGATTCAGGAAATATATCCTAATCATTTTAGCTCTTATAAGGTACGTTTTACACAAAATTTTGTGGAAGATATTATATCGGAATCTGATCAGGAAACATTAATTATAGAAACTCATAGCCGCGCACATAGGAACGCAGTTGAAAACAGATCCCAGATATTAGAAAAAGCCTATTTTCCTAGTATGTTCTCCAAAATTAAGAGATTATTAAAACTTTGCTCAATATGCAAGAAAAACAAATACGAAAGGCATCCTAACCAACCAAAATTAAATGCTACACCGATACCAAGCTATCCTGGTCAAGTCATTCACATTGACATTTTTACAACCGATAAAAAAATAGTTCTAACAGCACTCGATAAATTTTCAAAGTATGTACAGACCAAAATTTTACAGGGAAAATCGATAGAAGATATTAGAAGACCGTTAAGGGATATTCTTTTCTCTTACGGAATCCCCAAAACCGTTGTCATGGATAACGAGAAATCCTTAAATTCTGCTTCAATTCTCTTTATGATGAAAGATGAACTAGGAATAGAAGTATTCACAACACCACCCTATAGAAGCGAGGCCAACGGACAAATCGAAAGATTTCATTCAACCCTAGCCGAGATCATGAGATGTCTGAAGGACGAGGGTGTTTGTAGGGATTTTGAAGAACTTCTAGAGCGTTCAGTTAACGAATATAATCATTCCATTCACACAACAATAGGAAAACGGCCTGTAGATTTATTTTTTGGAAGAACGGTAGACTTTTCACCAGGTAGTTACGAACGAACAAGGGACGACAACATGACAAGACTGAAAAAGAAACAGGAAAAAGATTTAGAATACCACAACAAGAACAAAAAGAGATAAAACAATACATACCAGGACAGGAAATTTTCGTAAGGGTAAACAAAAGACTTGGTACTAAATTGACTGAGAGATTTAAACGGGAATTAGTAAAGGAAAACCGACACACAACAATAGTTACAGAAAGCGGGAGAGTAATACACAAAAAACACATAAGAAACTAAATTTTAAAAAAAACTTGTTACAGGCTTACTTGGATGTTCACATTTTCTGTGGGTGAGTTCCAGATAATGGAGTACACAAATTCCAGACTCGTTGTAATTAATACAGGATCAGCAAAAATTCAAACAGGCGTATTCAAACTTATCCACACAATTGACTTGGAGAAATACGAAGACCTTATAAAAAACTTGGAAAGTGGCATCGACTTTAATAAGAATACTGACAACCAACTATTACCCTACCTATCCTATTCCATATCCCAAATGAAATCCTGTTTATCCAGATTAAAATCCAAGACAAAGACGAAAAGGTCGCTGGACTTTATTGGCAGCGCTTGGAAATGGTTGGCCGGTAATCCGGACCACCAAGACTTTGAAATAATAGAAAATAAAATGAATAATGTCTTAAAAAATAACAATAATCAGATTATAATTAATCAATTAACAATAGAAAAAATTAACAAACTGTCAAATGTGACCAACAACATTTCTAAATTGGTAGAGAATAGGTTTAACGAGGAAAAATTGTTAGACTTTAAGTATAAATTGGAAATTGTTAAAGACGAGTTATCTAATATAGAATATGCAATCCATTGGGCTAAAGCAAATATTGTTAATTCATTTATTTTTTCTAATATTGAAATTGATGTTTTGAGAGACATTTTTTATAACGATAATATTCCATTTGGAAATATAGATGAATTGCTGAATTTTTCTAAGATTAAAATTGCATCAAATGATAAAGAAATTGTCTACATAGTAAATATTCCGACAACGAGTAATGAAAATTGTGATAATTTTTCGATTAGACCTGTAAAAAGAAATAATATTGTAATTAAGACAAATTTTAAAACCATTTTGAAATGTTATGATAAAATATTTGGTATTAAGAATGACTGCAAAAACTATAATAAACTAAGTATTTGTGAGACAGATAATATTATAGACATAAGTGAAACGGATTGCATCCCAAACCTTTTGAAGAGTAAACCATTTCGCTGCACAACAACAAATAATGAGCATGTGGCACAGGTAGAGAAAATAGATGAAAGCATGGTACTACTGAACGAATTCGAAGGACAAGTCGAAATAGACAACTCAACAATAAACTTAAACGGCACTTTTATAATTCACCACCTAAATTCTACGGTACGAATTGGAAACAAAACTTATTTAACAACACAAGCTACCCTTACAAAGCCATTACCTGCATTGTTACAACCAGGTAACATAAGTTTCCAGGAACGAGTAATAACGCTGGAAAGAATGGAGGCTGTAAACGTCAACAATTCTCACTTAATCGAAAAATTACAAGTGGAGAATAAAATCAACCTATTCACTAATTTTGGATTAATAATAGCCATATCAGTACTGGTCACCATTGTCTGCATAATGAAAAGAAACAAAAAAATAGTTACTGAAACAGAGAATAAACCATTTGAGAAAGTCAACCAGTCACCGAAAGAAGGAGGAAAAGAAGACACTGTAGTGGAGGCTAATTTATGCGCTAATCCGGAAGTTTCCTTAGCATTATCATCTAAAAAGAGACAAAACCAAAAAATTCATAACCTTCCGTTTTTTTAGTAGATCATACGAGGACGTATGAACTTAAAGGGGGAGGAGTTAACACCGTACCAAATACAACAACAAATATTGCACATACAATGTGCCAACAAATTTAAGAAGTTCAATAACAAAACGTGCCAACAGCAAAACTGCAGCACTAGCAATTTCAAACCATGTAACTTGAGTCCACACGAGCCGCAACATTTCATCGACTGGTCGATGGGAAAATACAAACTCAGCAACTGAGTTACACGCGCAACCACAAGTAAATTAATTGATGGGAAATTGCGGGATCGGCAAATTATTTTAAGAAAGTAGGTTTCATTATAAGAAAAAATTGTAAAGTCTTTGCAGTCAGTTTTGGAATTTAAATTAATAAAGAACATTACTATTAATCCGTCTGATTAATAGTAATAAAAAAAATATTTTTTTAATAAAAATTAAATACCGAATTTTAATTTATATATATATATATATATATGTTCCTTTAACTCCCACTGGAGCATAGGGCGCCATGCAGATATAATAGATTAATATTGTTCTAAAAATTTGTTTCGAAAACTTGTGGATGCGAGTTTTACATCAGTTTTTTTTTTAACAATAAATCTGTTTCAAAATTTCCCACTTGTTTGTACACAGAAAATATTTTTTAACCAAAATTTATTCAAGTAATGCTGTTTCAAATAATTTTTGTATTGCTGCAATTAATTTGCTTTAATTGAAATTAAATTAATTAAATAGTGTTTTTGTGCAAAAATGAAAACAAACACCCAAACTTATAATATTTTATGTTGTATTAAAGTTTCCAAAGATTTTTTAATTATTTCAATTAACTGAGTATTTAATGAAAAAATATTTTAATTTGCCTTTACGTTTCCGTTTTATATTTAAACTCTTTAGCTGGTGGTCTAAACTTTATTCAGTAGTGAACGTGATTGATTTCAATCACAGGCTGAAGATCAAATTTCTATCCAATATTTACATCGAAATTGATTTTTAATTTTTTTCTGTGTATGATTTTGTTGTAATTTTCTTGCGAAACAAGTTGTTATTAAATTAAACCACCAATTCAGCAGTCGTTTTCAATGCTTTAAAATAGAATATTAATTTCAAATGCAATTTATTTGTCACATACACATACCCGATTTTCTCAAACGCACAGAAGCTAGAAAATTGGTATTTTAAAATGCAAATCTTTCAAACCATTTTCTCTAATTGCGCAACATCATCAATCGATTTCTGTTTGATATAGATATTATCCAAGTTCAATACTTGCTGAAAAAAGGAATCAAATAATATTATTTTTTTTATCGATAACAAACTATTAAAAGTTCTACTGCCAGGGCCCTGTTTCTCAAATCTACAAGCAGGGCTGTCAGATGTGGCGATTTCTCGCCAAACACGGCAATTTTCAAACTTGTTTGGCGACCTAATTTTCGATTTGGCGACATGGCGATTTTTTGGCGATTTATAAAATAGTTGGCGATTTGGTTGGCTATTTTTGATAAGCCATGAATTTGTTTTGAAATTTTTTAAATTCAATTCGAAGAAATAATATTTTTTTATTCTAGTATTTCAATGTATGAAATTTGTTGCATTCATATGAATGACCAGTATTTAATACTAAATTAAGTATGTTGAAATGGCTGATGAAGGTAATGAAAATCTTCGAGAAATTTTTTTTTCACATTTAAATGTGCTCTTGAAAGAATTAATAAGTAGAATTCTTTAAAAAATGAATATAATTAAAGTTGTTGTTAAAGATTTTTATGAATCCTAACGTACCCTAGGATGTTAATGAAACACAATGGAAAAAACACCGTTTGTTAAAAGAGGATTTTAATGATGATATTCAATCTAATTCAAATAAGTTTTGGCTAACAATTTATATCTACAAGGATACGGCAGGAACGTACCATTTTAAGGAACTTGCATTGGCTGTTCTTTATATGCTGGTTATTACAACTAGTAATGCCTGTGTTGAAATAACGAACTCCAATAATTCGGCTTCGAAGTAGAATGCGATATGTAGTTTTCGACACGTTTTTACGAGTTAAAAGTTATATGAATGTAAATAGTATATGTTGCATTTCTTTTGTACCTTCACAATGTATTCCAAAAAAGAAGACAAAAAGGAAGTCTTCCCTGTGAAGGACATAGCGTTTAAGATGTATAATAGAACTGCAACTACATACAAATGTATTGTATTTGTATTCCAATATTTGTTTAATACTTATTTCAAAAATTATTTTTTTGTTGCTTTAAGTAGACTACTATAACATATTTTAAACATTGCAGCTTTTTTGTGTTTACTAATCATTTTTACTTTGTTCTAAATAAAACTTAAACAAAATATATCATGGCGACATTTTTGGATTTTTGGCTGATTTTAGCGATACAGAAAAATTTTTTTGGGATTTATAAAAAAATATTTTTAATTATTCTAAAATTAATATTTAATTAATAAAAATAATTAAATTATTGTCAAAAACTAAAAAATAAATGATTTGGCGATTTTGGCGATTTTTGACATTGAATTTGGCGAAAAAGTTTAAAATCAATCTGACAACCCTGTCTACAAGTAAAATACATTTGAAACAAAAAAAAAAAAATTTAAAATTTTTGCCTTTTTTTTAAAAGTATTTTACTAGTAGAATTGTAAGTCTTAGTTTTTTAAAAAACAGGGCCCTGTTCAACGATTTTGAACGTTAATGCTCGCATAGAAAATAATATGTAAAGCAAAACCAAATTTTAGATTTGTTTTGCTGTTTTAAATGTAATCATTAATTAGTAGCATAATTCTATAACTACTTCTATAAATATTTATTTTTTGAAAATTAAAAGATTTTGTTTGTTGTGCTTAATTCCCTTTTTTTAATAATTGATAACAAATACTGAAATTTATTGTTGGAGGATAAGCTGTTCCTATGCGCATTTCACTGGTTGCTTAGGCCAGATCATCAGGAAACGTTCTCCTAAATAATTTTAGAAAAGCCAAAGCTATCAGCAAACAAAACTACAGAGGGAATGAGAATTACCTACAAACACTGAAAAAGTCTTTTTTGCAACGATATCAAAGCTTAAACAAAATACCAAACAATAAATCAGTGATGAGTTTATCATTTCTTACATTTCCCGCTACAATTATTTGGAATTCTCCCAACATTAATTGTAGTTGTAAGTGGGTAAAGAAAAAACATATTAAAAACAAAAACAAAGTGCTTTTATTGTTTTCGCAAGAAATCAAAATAAAAACACTGAAAAAAAAACTTTTTGAGTGTTTGTAGGTAATTCTCATTCCCTCTGCAGTTTTGTTTGCTGATAGCTTTGGCTTTTCTAAAATTGTTTAGGAGAACGTTTCCTGATGATCTGGCCTAAGCAACCAGTGAAATGCGCATAGGAACAGCTTATCCTCCAACAATAAATTTCAGTATTTGTTATCAATTATTAAACAAAGGGAATTAAGCACAACAAACAAAATCTTTTAATAAATAATAGTAATCCCACAAACAACTTTGATAATAAATTTTTTGAAAATATGTAGGTGAAAAATAATGACTTACTTTTAAATGTATTGAACACATCCTTTGTAAAATTCATTGGTTCTTTCAGTAGAATCGTAAGTAGTATTTGTATTTTTTTTTTAACTCAACTTTCTGGGATATTTCCTGAAGTCTGCAGAAACCCCACTTCAACATACACACGGACTTACGGGCATCGTTAAATCAACTTCGCTACTCATAGGGGCCCAAAATATATACAATCAATATTGTATCACGAACAACATTCTAGAAATTACATACGGTATGACAAACTGATGGATACCCTCTCCACCTGTGGTGAAGGGTAAAAAAAATGACTATTAAAGTTAAATGTATTTTGCAATTAAAGAAAAAGTACATATTAAGAAGTTAATTCGCATTTAGAAAACCTTTATTTCTTGTAAAAAATACAAATTATTTGTTAGTAGAAAACTAATTACAGTGAGTAAGAATGCGAATGAAAAAAAAATAAGACGGGAAAGTGAGAAATTATTAATTATACAACCAAACAGTGATACGCAGACAATCCTTAAAATTAAAGGGAGCCAAGTACTCGTATTTCGTTCTTAAGTCCCAGCTATGGTATCGAACGTTCAGCTGACGGTTTATTTATATAAATAATACATTTAAATAAAAAAAAAAAAAAAATATTTTTCATTTATGTTCATTACAAACTCAAAATTTTTATTTTTTCACTTTTTGGAAAAACTCGATAGATCGCACAATTTCTCTACTTTTTGTATAGAAACGTTTGGTTTAAAACATCGTTTTGTTATGCTCTTAATACTAAGGCCCTAATCATGTACAACGCAGCGCAACGCCAAAGAATAACATTGAAAGCACAAACAATGTCATAAATATTTTGTAATTTTGTTGTTGCTTTCTACAGAAATTCACATTGCGTTTTAAAATTTCAAACGCTCCATTGCTTGTGTCGTTGAAAATTTTAAAACGGTACATGAATTTCTGTTGAAAGCAACAACAAAATTACAAAATATATATGACATTGTTTGTGCTTTCAATGTTATTATTTGGCGTTGCGCTGCGTTGAACATGATTAGGGCCTAAATTAAAAATTGTTTTGCTTCTACAAAAAAAGACCACCTTGTTAAAAGGTACATGTATAAAATGTCTTGCCGACCCTGTAATAATGCAATTTTTTATTTGACGAGAACAAAACACAAAATTGAACCGCCCTGTTTTTAACAGCTGATAAAAAGTTTGTTCTTCAAAATATAAAAAAAAAATATGTAGAAAAATTAAAAAGTTTGTTCTTCAAAATATAAAAAAAAATATACATAAACCAAAATTTGTAACTAGATTGATATTAAATAAATAAATAAATAAAAAAACAAAATGAATGACGAAATTCCAATTTATTAAGTTTGTTTTTTATAAATTATGTAAACAAGAAAATACCTTTGCCAGATTGCTGATATATTAAAACCAAGTTTTTCAGATTTCTTAATTTGACGTTTTTTTTCAAAAACAATTTTATAACACCGAATCCAATTTTATATCACTGACAACCTGTCACTAACAATGTAGTGCTTTCTTATGTTTTTACTATTAATAGAACACCAAATTGCATTTTTTTTAAATAAAATGTGACATTTTTTGTAGAAAAGAAAACACCATAAATTTTAGTTAATACCATCTTGTTGACTAAGTTTGATATGTATAAAAAACATTTGAGAATACGTTTGAAAGCAAGTTAAAAAATGTCTATGCTTCGATTTTCACATTATTTTCAAACGTTAGTCGTTTCAAAAAAGGTGCAGCAGGTCAAACTAAAAAATCCACCCCTAGCCAGGAATTTTTACGGTTTCCCCTCCCATTTATCCACGAAGCGGCATCACCAATAACTGTTTCAGAGCATATCTTATCCGCTGGTGGCTATCAGTCTCTGTGGTATCAGATAAGACTCTGGGAGGTCTGTCAACTTTAAGCCCTAGAGAAACTTGAGGTGTTGGCTACATCTGTATATATACCCTGAGAGAGCATCTTCAAGCGAGTGTACGACGACCACTATTAAAAATGACTTGGTAATAATTTGTTTTTTTTTTTTTTAAATAAAGCCATATTTTTAAATAAAGTCAAACAAAACACTCCACTAATTAAAATTCCAACCCCTGACTAAAACTTCACCCAATTTCTTCTATTTCCACACTTAACTTTACCAACTAAAGGAATTTAAATTATGGGAAACAAAATCGAAAATGTTGCTTTAATAAAAAAGTTCCCAACAGTTATTTTGACTTACTTGCAACACTCTGGACATTAAAATAATTAAAAAAGAAACCCCAAAAAGAAAACAATGCAAATTGTTCATGAAGCAAATTCAGAAAAAATAAAGACTGAATTAAAAACAAAAAAAAAACTCAATAAATGAAACTTTCATGCAAACAAACACATCTGCAGTGACAGAGACATTCAGATAAATGATTGTAATAATAAACAAAAAAAAATAATGCACTTTATTGTAATCGCAGGCATTGAACAGAGTAACTGAAGTAAATATATTTGTATATGAGAATAAATCTAAGTACTTGTGTATGTGTGTCTGTATGAATGGCTTTGAAAGCGGGTATCTGTTGCATCTGCCAATTTATCGACGTGCGCGCATTATAAAAACACATGTTCATACGTTGCACAAACATTCATGCATACACCAGATTTACAGGAGAGTCAATTTTGATCGGAAGGTTCCATTCAACCAGCCAACCGGCAACAGTAAAAAACATCACAATCACTGACCATCAATTCAACTTTAACCACTTAAACTGCTGCCAAAGGAATTGGAAGTTTCTTTGGGAGTGAATGTGTGTGTGAGTTTTTGAGTTTTGAATTAAAGTTGACGACTCTTGAATGAATGCTGCAATTTAATGTTGTATGTGGCAATTGTTGCTGCCGATGTTGCTGTAGTTGTTGTTGTTGCAGCAAATTTTCTTTCTTTTCATTTGACTTTTTTTTTCTTTTCTTAAATTTTGTTTCTTGTTTTCTTTACTGTGATTGAACTAATGACGAAAGACAGACAGTTGAATACTTTTGGACAAATAGATGGATGGATGGATGAATGAGTGAATGAATGGATGGATTGAATGTTTGTTGGACAGACAGACGTGGGAAACAAAAGTATTTCAATTTCGCATTCATTGCTCAACAAAAATGCAAAAAAAAAACACCAAAAAACGGTGTGCAACAAAACAAATTAAGACTAATTCAAACTCCTGATGAAATTGTTTTTAAAAATAAAAGAGTTTTGGTTCGATTGTATTTCTCTTTTTCTTCCAAAAAAAAAGAAATAAAAAACAATTTAAATTTAGCATGAAAACACTTTAAAATTTTAGTTGAATAAAAAAAAAATAAAATAAAAAAAAAACAAAATTGGGGGAGCATTCAAAGTTAAGTTTGTTGCAAGTATCGTATCTTTAATCGAGACATATGTATGTTTAGATGCGAATGAGTAAAGAAATGTATTGATGTATAAACAAGCATTTAAGCATAAGAAATTTGGCTAATAATTTTTGATGAGAATTTTTTTTAAACTGTATCTCCACAATTTATTTTAAAAAAAAATTTAAAAAATATTCTGTTCTTTGTACTTTTGTAAAAAAGTTCTTCTCGAAAATGCACTTTTTAAAAAATCAAAACGCAACTTAAGGTGATTTTTGGTAAATTGTGCTTTTGAAAAAATGAATTCTCTTCAGTTCTACGCACCCGAACTACTCGGAGTTCAACGAACAATGGCCAAGGATTGTATACTCAACGCACCTGTCACAACATTTCAGGTTGCGCAGCTACAACAACAACATTCACAACTATTTTAATAATGTAATTCAATTTTAATAATTTAATTTTCATTAAATTATTTTTATGAGGAAAGGAATTTTACAATTATTTTTATGAGGAATTGAATTAAAATGTATTGATAATTTTTCATTCTTGACTGATCTTGGAATTGAACCCAGGTTTTCACGGACAGGTTGCCCAGACTAGTTTCGATTGTAACCACACAATCTCTTCAGTGGGGTTTGCTGTTTAGCTCTCACCACCATTGACGACGGATGATGTCATTAGTCAAACATCAATCTTTAAACAAATGGTATTTTACCTTGGTAAATCGAAATCAATTAAAATAGGTAATCATTCATTCAAAAGCAAATTTCGATCTACCAAGATAAAATAACATTTGGTATAAAGATTGATGTCTTTTCAACAGACGGACATGGCTAAATCGGCTTAGAATTACTCAGGGAGCCAGAATAGATATACTTTATGGGGTCTTAGATGTATAATACAAAAGTTTCACACGGAATGACAAACCATCATTCACCACTAGAGGTGGTGGAGGGTATAAACAAATTAACTCAAAAATAAGAACTATTTCCAATAAAAAATACTAATTTTTAATATAGCCAATTGCCGATGTGCAAAAGAGTTCTTTCTTTCGATCAACTACATTTAAAAGAAAAACAAATTCTAAAAACGACATAGAAAATAGGCAGTAATTTTTTTTAGTATAATTCAATAAAAAGGAACATCTTTGTACATAAAAGTTGATATATTAATAATCCCAAAAATTCCGAAAAATCGCGGGATTCCTAAAATAATTTTCGGGATTTATTGATACCGAAAAATTATTAATAGGAAGTAAATATCTAAAAAAAATACATATATAAATTTGGTACTTTTTCAAAACTCAAAAGTTTAAGAGGGAAAATTATAGCTAATTTGGGTACATTTTTACAAAACATTTTCCCCCACATAATGATATATACTTATTAAAAAACTTCAACGGAATGGAAGAAATTATCAAAATGGGGAAATACTAAAATTATATTTTTTTTTACATTTTCGTTCTACATGAATTTTCTATTTTATTGAACTTAGAATCATAAAATTATAGGTGCAGGGTACTGAGTGCATAAGAACCTATAAGATGAAAAAAGTTGGTACTTTTTTTTAAAAACCTAGAGTTAAAAACTTTGTCATATAAATATGTCCACGAAAGAAAAGGAGACGCTAACGAAGAAGTAGATTATATGCTTATAATAGTATAAAAGCAATATTTAAAACGTTTTTCCTGTACGACTTTTATCGCAGTGCCTTGAACAAATATTTAAATTGCTGAACTGTATTTTAGTTTTAAAAATACGGTCACCGTAGTCATGTCCCCATATTAAAACCAATAACCAAATAATACCTCATCACCCGCATGCAAAATATCTCGGTATACATATCCCAATGAAAAAATTATTGTTTTTTTAAGCGCCTTACAGAAATAGCGCATGATCGTGCGCTCCAGTAAAAGTGCTCTCCAGTTACAGGTGCATTGAATGATTGTGAACAAAATAATACAAAAGAAGTGAATTCGCATTGTCCTGACTTTTAATTTTTGTTGCGTTTATTGATGAGAGAGGTAAGAATATTGGGGATGGGTATTCAGTTTGATGTACTCTGCAATTCTGTTTTATATTGTTGTTCTCACACGTTTCAACTTGAAGTTGGCTATAGGTGTATTTCTATTTGTATATTAAATATAATAAAGAGAAGAGGAAAGGCAAGATTAAAATACAAAAATTGCAAGACTAGAATTTTATAATCTGGACACTAATGCAATTTTAAAGCAAAATTTTAAAAAATTGCAACACCACAAATTGCAAGTCTGGATAATGCCCAAGAAAGAAGGCTTTAAAGCGAAAAAATATTCTACACAAATTCAAACGTTTGAAGACGAAAGTCAACTACAAAACGAGTATCAGCGAGGCAAAGTTTACACAAATAGAGCTTAAAATGCGGCCCTAGTCTACATTGTAAACTCCTATCTTTACAAGTATGTCTTCAAGGACTTCAAGCCTCCAACATAGAGAAAATCATAAGGCGCCAAGACAAAATGTTTTGAAAACTCGAACATTCCCAAAAACGTCAATGTGCCATCAATAAAAACTGTGATCACAAACTGCCGTATTCATAAAAATCGAAATTCATTTGAATTCTATTTTAAGAAAAATTTGTTTGAAAAGTCTGTCTTAAAACACATTTCAAACTTATTTTATTTTTTATGACTACGGCAAAAAGTATTTAATTAAATATTTTAAAATGCTTGAATCCAGTGTTGCCAAAACTTGGTTACCAAAAGAGCATCAATTTACGGAAAACAATGGCTAAAAAATAGCTCATTTTTTTAAAATAAAAACACATTAAAATCAATAATAAAACAAACATAATTTATTAAAAGTTTTTTACATATGAAGTTTTTGATATTTGAATCATGCTTAAGTTCATCAAATTAAATTTACATTAAATTTTTTTTATTGAAGGAAGGAATTTACAACATGAAATGAATTAAAATTTTTTTTTTTACAAATTGTAAATTGAGATCAATTTGTAACTTAAAAATAAACGAAAATTAAATACATATTTTTTTAGAATTTAAAAAATAAAATCGTCGATAAACTCGATGTCGTTATTGTTCATCTCATAGAAATCACTTGTACCTGTTAGTTTTAACTATTTTTAAGGTTAATCATAATCATGACAACATTTACCCAACAGTTTGAGTACAAATCTCAAAAGAAAAAAAATAAAAAAAAATTTTAAATATATTTGCCGAATTTATTCTATGAGCTAAATTTCAGTTATGCATTTTAGAAAGCTTTTTGTAATAGTTCTATTCCTTAAATTTTTAGGAATGACTTTATACACTACCAGACTATTATCTTGTATCTTCTTGTGTTAAAAAAAACGTTGAATATAATAAAGTGACTTATGAAAGGGAATAATTCCCAGAGTCTATTTGTTAAAATAGTTGAGTTAAATACATTCAATTTTAAATATATTTTTATTGTTATGGTTAAAATATTTACCTCATTGATAAAATCGAATTTACGGTGGCTAAATGTAATGATGTTTACTTGGCTAAATACCATCTGTATTTCAGTATTAGAACATGGAAGTAAGAAGAACTTTAAAGTAAATTCGAAAATTTCTAAAAATTTATTGTTGCCACCTGCATGCACAGAATACACTGTTGCAGTTAGGGTTGCCATTCGTACTGTTTTTATCAGTATATGTACTGTTTTTTGTTTAAAGTACTGATTTATGCATTACAAGCAAATCAGTACGCAAATGTACTGATTTTTTCATTAATGTACTGTTTTTGTACTGTTATTATATATTTATTTTGTTCACTATATAGTTGGTCATATTGTCAAATTGTTTGCTATACAAATATTAATATATGTAGATGTTCTTATCGATGAGTTTTTAACAAGATTTTTGCCGAGTCAGTACGAAAAAAGAAGACAGTAGAAGAAAAATGGAAAGTGTTTCTACATGGTGGTGCGTTTACGAATTTGAGGAAATGTGAAATTTTATTTCTTCCATTCAACATTCAAACGCTTTTACAGAACAAGTCTGTAGTTTTCAAAATGGAGAAAAGAGAGAAACAGGCTCTTAATATAAAACCTCAAAAGTAACTTGCAGATAAAGACAAACTTTGGTTATAGTTGTAATGAGTTTTACAATTTCTTGAAGACTGAAGACAGGAAAGAAATTACGGACAATGTACAAAAAGGCCATACAAATTTTTTACTTGTAACATTGTAAATATTTATGTCCATACGTAGTAAATATATTATTTATAAAAATTTATAGTGCAACATCGTCTGAAAAACGATTGTGCCTTTTACGATAATTACAATTATTAATAGTAATTAGTTGTAAAACACTAAAAAAAATTTTTTTAAATTATTTTGAAGATAAATATATAACAAGCTTCGTTATTTCAAGTGCTTAATTTGTTTTTGAACATTGTTGTCCTTATATCTGTAGCTTGGTGCTAAAAAGGCCAATGTCTAATAATTCATTTTTGAGAAAATTTAAATTCTAGTTTTTTATAGAATAGTTCTAAGTGAAATTGGCTAGCAAAACCCTTTTGAAGCTGTTCTCGATTAAATTGGGCATTGGCTTTATCCGCAAAATAAAAGAGATTCGGCATGGCCTTCTAATTGCAAAATGAAATTAATTATGCTGGTAGAATTAGCAAAAAACTACTTTTATTTAATTTTATGCTGACCTATATTCAATATAATGTAATATAAATATAATAGAATAAAGGAAATAAAATTTTAGTTCACATGTTGGTTACGTTCTTTTTTTTCGTCAAATATTTGCTAGGTTAAGAAAATACCTAATGCAACAATTAAGTCAAAACAGCGTAATATTGACGTTGACCCTTTTAGTACCAAGCTTTAGACGTAATGAACTCTAATTTTGCTTTAAAAAAATTAATGTTTCTTTGAAAATTAAGAATCGAATTTTTAACAACTTGTTGTGTTTTAGATTTTTTTGTTGTTCACTTTGTATTCCCGCAAAATATATATAAGGAATTGAATTATTATTTTGAAAAAATTCAGTTTTATTAATTACATTTGTCACTGTTCAAATTATAGCATGAATTCAAGTTTTTTTTAAAAAAGATTAAAGCTTTTTATGTTATTAATATGCAATTTTATATTAAAAAAGTATATCGTTACCTAAAACGCAAAAGGCCCTATCTAACATTTTGAAAATTTTACAGGAGAAGCAAAAAACTATTTAAAATGGTAAATTGATAAATTGCCTTAAACTGTTTATAATTAATTTTCTTCTATTTTTCTTGTTAAAGCTACCAGTTGGTTTTGACAAATAACAATGTTGCATATAATGCAAGTTGTTAATTATATCTATTAGCGGTTATCGTATTATATTTTGTAGATAGGGCTTTTTATTTTTTGTTAATTAAATCGCTTATTTTCTTCAAAAGATTCCAAAATTTGTTGTGGACATTTGTGTTGATGCAATACATCAGAAGCAATGAAAAAGTCGATTTTTAATTTTTCGTTAGTTAGGGCCTTTAGCGTTTTAGGTAACGATATGTACTGTTTTTTATGCAATTGTACTGATTTTTTTTCTCTTATGTACTGATTTCTCTGATTTCAAAACTGGTTGCAGTTTTTGACGCTAAGAGATGTTGCGTTGTTGCTTTTTTTTTTTGTGAAAACCTATAGTTTATAGCGATTTTCAACATTTGTAAAAGTTGTGATTTAAATTAAATGCGTTTTAATTGTTAAAAATGTTTATTTTTCTTTTAGCAATTTGATCAATTTTTATAAGAAAATAAAAATTATTATTTTCAAAGAAAAAACGGAAAAAAATTTTTATGACTAAACAAGTAGGTAAATGGCTAAAAAAAATGGCTAAACTCTTTTTTTAATGGCCAAACAAAGTGAAAAAATGGCTAAATTTATCTTAATGGCTAAATTGGCAACACTGCTTGAATCGCACCCAAATCCACTAGTTCGAAATATCTTTAATGATGGCGGCGATACCCGGAGAAGAGACACGACAGGACTTGTTCGGACGAGCCTTTGCGGACGAGAACCGCGATTAAAAAGATTTTAGTACGTAATTGGCAGTACGTGAACTTAAGAATTCGATTAAGATTTGATTTAATTTTTGTTAGATCATATTCGAGATATATGACGATTCAACAAATATATGTAAAAAACACTGCCGAAAATCTTTAAACTTTAAAGCTCCCAAAATTTTCGGGAACTGGATTTCCCATTTGACATCCCTAATTCCATCCTATTTGTAACGCAAATAAGTGCTCATCATGATGATACTTTACATAATTCATATATATTCACCTTTTAATTTGTAATTTTTACAATATTGATCTAAGACCATATAAAGTATATACATTCTGGCTTCTTACGAGAAGGGAAGTACCAATCTGGTTGTCCGTCTGTCCGTCTGTTGAAATAAGTTTTCCGAAGATCCCAGATATGATGGAGGATAGGTTGTTATACATTTATGTCGCATGTAGTCCGGAATGGTTTACTATTGAAATTCAGGAAGATCGGTCCATAAATGGCTGAGATATGAGCAAAAAACAACGACTACCTCTAATTTTTCCCATAAATCCCATGTTGTTGTTGTTTTTTAAACTCTTTTTTTTCTGTATATCTGGAGAACGGCAAGAGCTAGGGCTTTCAAATTTGGTACAAACCTCTTGGTTGCCAATCCACCAACTCTCTAAAATGGGCGGGATTGGAGATGTGCGTATGGCACTTCCCATACAAAGACGTTATACATTTCTGTATATCTGGAGAACGAAACGAGATAAAGTTTCCAAATTAGCAACATATCGGTTATCAATACACAGCATCCCACAAAATATGAGCGGGATTGGAAAAGTGGGCGTGGTACGTCCCGTACAAAGACATTATTGAAAAAACTCAAAATTTTAAATTTTAGGGCTCTAGTATGACATATGAACCCGTTTTATATACCAACATATCAGAAATTTTTAGCAGAATATATTTTCCGAAAACCCTGAAAATTTTTTCCCAGAAATGGAAGAGTAATACCCAAAATATAATGCCCATTTTCGGGAACAATAGATCTTCCCGAGTCCAAGTTTTATAATCTAAGTAAATGGTAAATTTCTTCCTAAGGACGTGGGTATATAAATCTGCCAAATCGGTTAAGAAATGGTTAAGTTATTAGCAAAACATTCCAAAAATGGGCTAAAAAGCAGCAACATTTTTATAAAAACTAAAATTTTAGAGCTGTTATATAACTTATGGATACGTCTCCAATATTTAAAAAGATCGGAAATCTTTGGTAGAACATGTTTGCTGAAAAACTCGGAAAAATCGGTTTAGATACACAAAAGTTATTACCAAAATAGTATTTTTTTTTTTTTGAAGAAAAATACGTATTTTCGGGAACCGAAGATCTTTTCCAGTCCAAGTTTTATTACCAGGGTAAATGGCAAATTTCTTCCTAAAGACGTCGGTATATAAATCTATCAAATCTCTTGGTATTTATAAATTATTTTTAATTAAATAAAAAATATATTAGTTTTTGCTATTTTTACTTTTATATCCTTTAAAAAAAAACTCTTTTTTTATAAAATTTAGAGTTTTGTTCTAAATAAATGCGCATTTTTTTCTGTGGCTAATAATTTTTTATAAAAACCAAACAATTTATTTTAGACAAAACACTTAAACCCAATTTTCAGGATAGTATTTAAATCTATATTATGTTAATTTTCATTAAAACTTAAATCGTAATTAATTACAGATTGATTTTTCGAGTTTTATATGAAATGTCTTATTTAATTGAGATAAAAGTATGGTAGCACTACTAAATACAAAAAAATATCATAAAAAAAGTGTAGTTATTTACAAGGTGGTCTCAGAAAACAGCTGGTTGTTATTAGTTTGTCTGTTGTTTTTGTATTGTTGTGATATTGAGGCCACCTTGCTAAGTTAATCCAATGGAAACTTAAGTTGAATTTAAATGTACCACATCGGTGACTTAAGTTTCATTTAAGTGTTTAGTGAAGAAGAGAATTTTGTATTTAAAACGATTTTAAACATAAATGTGTTTTAATGTCAATCCTGAAAATTGGCCATTAATATCTCAAAACAAGAAATTTCGACTTAAGCCATAATGCCACAGATATATTATATATGTATATTTATATGAATATCCTTTTGTTCTTATCGCACCATGGTGAAGGGTATATAAGATTCGGCATAGCCGAATATAGCACTCTTACTTGTCTTTAATCGAAACGATTTTAAAAACTTTTAAATTACTCCACTCAAATTGAAATTTTATTGCCAACTTGAAAAAAACAAGTAAAAAGAAAAAATTAAATTTTTCAATAAATTTGAAATCATATTTCATGAAATTGAATTATGTTCGTACAAAACAATTTCAACTTGCCATTACACATCCGCTGAAAGAGTCGCAGTGAATAAATAAATTGAGGCAATTGCACTGGATTTGGTAAAAGATTTTGTACCACATTGGAGCGGCATCCATCAAAAGATACTTTAAGCTAGACAAAATCCAAACCAAACCAAAAGTGAATTGAGAGTATGAAATGAACATCGGCGTCATCGTCGTCGTCGTCGTCCCTGATGTCGTACGAGCGAAAAAAAGAACGTTCTGTTTTGTTTGTTGTTGGTGTTTTTCTTTAATGTCGCAATCATGTTGACACACTCTTTTCTGTAGTTGTTGTTGTTGTTGTTATGGCTGTAATTTTTGAAATGCAAAAAGTTGGAAAAACATACGTTTTCAACCCATACAACCACCTATTTTTTTTTATTTTTTTTGTTTTGTTAACTTTTTTATTTCAACTTTTTGTGGCAGTTGCTAAGTTGTGTGTCTTGCGCAAAAAAAAGGATCAGAGATGATCCCAAAATTAAAATTTTGTGATTATAGTTATGCGTTGCACGAGTAAGACTGTATGTTTGTGAAGATGTTGCATGTTGTTTTGTAAATGTTGTTGTACACACACATACTTTGTATGTATGAAATGCTGTTTTATAACATGTTTAAATGTTAAATTGACTTAAAAGTTTTCAATGTTTCTTCCTTAAAAGAGGCCTCCAAAGCAAAGCCTCCAATATTTGTTGGAGTTGTTGCTGTTTGTTGTTGGCGCATACTTTTTGCTTTAAACATCTTTGATTTTGTACGTACAAACGTGTATGAGCCTGGAATCTGTATGGAAAAAACCTTTCAGGCATTTTTTTTTCTTTCTTTAAGTTGTTTTTGTAAACATTTTTTACCAATGAGTGCGTGGGTTGGTATTACATGATCACGATCAGTGATAGAGGAGTTTGTGGCAATAACAAAAAAATTAAAAAAAAAAAATAAAGAAATCATTGTACAATTGCTAGATTGAATATTTGCAGTGTGTGAATATGAGAAAACTGAAAAAGCAGTTAGTAAATGCATTCAAAAGACTTAAACGGGTTAATAACTTTGCAGCAAAATGTCGCATATTTTTGTGTGCACTCGCTTACGAACCATCCGAACAGCCAACCAGAGCTGTCAATTATTAATTCTTAAATGTCTAAACTGGATCTGTTTAAATAATCTTATCTGACGACGATAGTATAAGTTTCAATGAAATTTGATTTTAAAATGATATTAAATAAATCCGCAAATGTTTAACTGATCATAAAGATTATATTGAACATAAAGTGAATGTTAAATGGGAAATGAACAGAAGATATTTAGTAAGTAGTTTAAAATCTTTTTAATGGACTATTGAAAAAAGTTGGTATCTATTAGAGTCAGTTACATTTTGCGGATTTTAAACGATAATAGATTTTGAGATTTATCAAAGAAGATCAAAAAGTTCCTAAAACAAAACTGAAAATTTCCAAAAATGGAATTTTTTTTACTTTTTATACGGTGTTTTCTATAATAAATGTCGACCGGAAAATTTTTTATGATGAACTTAAAATGATGTTTCAAAAATTTCTTTTCAACCCAATTATTGATGAAAATTCCCCGGGAGTTTTTCTCTTCTCCCATTTTTCCTTTTTAAAATCAATTAAAAAAAAAATGGGAAAAGTGAAAAAACTCCCGGAGAACTTTTATTCATAATTAGGCTGAATGTAATTTTAAATAGGAGAAATTTACGAAGGAACCATCTGGCAGTCATAAATTCTTTAAAAATCACACCTTGGCCAATTTCGAAATTAAGACGGAGATAATATGTCTCCGTCAACGGCGAGTACATTGACTTAAAATAATTTTTGGGCCCAATTAAATTATGTTTTTGAATTAGATCCAGAGCGGAGACAGCCTTCAGCTCTGGAAGGCTCACGTTGGTGAAATTCAGGCGAGTTAGCCTGATTTAAAAATACTAGTGGGCGAATATTCCAAAGTCATGCGCCCCCACATTTTTCAGTTTGCGCTTTGATACGATACATCCAGTTCCTAAACGCCGGAGCATATACTTAATTGCCACCTTCGCGAGCTGTTGTGATCATTACATTCAAACATTGCGGCGCCTGTTAAACCAGTGTCTCCGCACAGTGTATTTTAACAATGAAGGGTTAGGCCAACAAGGCCTTACATGGCATATTCTTGGCATTGTATGTCATTTATTACCGCGCAGGTGTGTATATATATTCCTTGAACTCCAAACTCTCACTTAGTACGAAGAGCATCGAGGTGTAAGGTCAACAATAGAACTTTCTTATGTAAATCCACTTCGAACTATGCCAAACAGTTTGGCAAATAATCGATTTCCAATAGAAATCTTTAACATAACATAGAACTTTTTTTGAAAATAAAACACAACAACTTCAATGGAATGGCCAACATTTTGACTTTTGTTGTTCAAAACTTTCATGGCATTTAAAGTTTAGAAATTACTTTTGGTATAAGGCCTTCGCGAGAACGCCTTATGAACTAAAGGGCTGCATGAATAACTTCATTCATAAATATACTGAAATGTTTATTTAATGACGTTCGTATTCAAACAAACTTCAGACCACTGAACAAACTGTTGCTTTATTCATGCTACTAGCAAACACATTTCGTTTCATATGGCAAACACAAAGACTTTGTTCAATGAAACGAATTTTGTTTTACAGTTTTCACTCTCTCTCTCATTTTTTTTATATAAATACTCAATTGCAATGTTGCCACTTAGTAAATTGATGTAATTTTTTTCTTTTTTGTTACCTTTACAATAATATATGTAATTTGTAAAGCATTTTTTAAATCAAATTTAAATTTTTTTCCTAACAACTTTTTTATGTACTTCCAAGCAAAACAAATTGCTGAAAATGTTTTTGAAAATAAAATGAAATTTTTTTGAAGTGTAAAAATTTACATTAAAAACAATTAATTTACATTGAAAACGAAGTCAAATTTGTATTATTTTTATAATTTTAATATTAATGTACTTCCTTATCTTGTTGCTTTTACTCTTCATGGTTATTTTTGTTTTTTTTTTATTTTTCCTAATGTTTTTCATTTCTTTCAACTGGCAATACTGACTTTAAAATAAATGTGTTTTTCCAGGATTTTATTCGACATTTATTCAGTGGTTGTTTTGTTTCAGAGCTGTTTGTATTCATATCCTCTTGCTTAAGTAAACAAAAACACCGCATCTTATTCGTCTCTTAAATTTTGTGTGTTTGTTGCTTTCATTTCGTAGTTATTCATTGTACTGAATACAAACGAAGCAAATACAAAATAATAATGAAAGTTTCATGAACATCATTATTAAGTTTAATGCAGATGTTTATTATGAACGCCATTCTGCCACTCCAATATTTCACCACCTTATTGAGTATACCCGGCTTCTTAATGATCTTTTGTTGCTGGTTTATCAGCATAGGCCAGAGATTTTACGTAGCCCCACAAAAAGTATTCCAAAGGTGTCAAGTCACACGAACGAGTTGGCCCATTCACAGATCCATTTCCTGGGATAATTTGGTTACCAAAGGTTTGGCTTAACAAAGTGATGGTTTCATGCGCTGCACGGCCTGTTGCGGTGCCTTGTTGGAACAATTTCTCCTCCAAATGATTTTTAATGGCATGAGGAATAAACAAATCACGATTTGCATCACAGAAAAAACTAAAAATTGATTTTAGTTAAAAAATTTGTGATCAGTAAACAAATTGATAGTATCAATTAAACGTTTAATTCACTTGACTAAACGTTTAATTCACTTCATTAAATATTTAGTGAAAACAGATTTTATTTTTGATTAATGCTTTAATTGGTTTTCTATGCTGTAGTGTTCGCCATTCACGGTAATTTTGGCACCGGTTTCGGATTTAAAGAAAAATGGGCCGATGACGCCTTTGTCATGTAAACCGCACCAAACAGTGATTATTTTCGGGTTGTAATGGAGTCTCAAGCGTCTTATAAGGATTGTGCTTTCTCCAAAAACGACAATTCTGCTTGTTTTAATACCCGTTAAGCCAGAAGTGAACCTCATCGCTGAAGATGATTTCAAGATTAAAATCTGGTTCAACTTCTCAGCATATTTACCGAACACACGACGCAATTGTTGGTCCGCTGGGTTAAACACTTTCTTCAGTTGGCTCTTATCTGATTTGTCACAAACCGAGTTGCTGTGAACGAAGTCGGATCGATAAATTCGAATCCTCTGTCACACTCACGTCTACAGCGGCCATGGTTTTTTCTATGCACACGTTAATCCAATACAGTAAATACTGTTATGCATCGGACCATAGCATTGCGTCTAAGCTGCTTAGATGGACATTTTAAGCTTAACGAAGTGCTCTTTGGCGAACAGAGTGTGTATTAAAAATATGCATGGTGATTTGCCAAAGTTTACTGAAAATATTAGTCAAACACACTTCATTAGTCTGATAGCTAGTTTAAAAGTTATCGGAGTTATCGGAAGTTCTATACGTTTAAAACAAACAAACTTTCAGTCTGCTATTTTTCCACTTCGTTTTTTTTTAATTTTAAGTCATTATATTTCATTATTTATTTATTTATTCACGTACATTAGAGCGACTCAAAATAAAAGTGATTTTGTTATCCCTCTAAAAATAAATCTTGATATGTTTTATGAAGATTCCCTAAATATTTTGGTTCTACCGTGGACCATCCGTGAGCTGGACCATTTTTAAAAAAGGTATTTTATTCTGTTATTCGAATTTTTTTGTACTTTGCTCCAAGACGTCAAAAATAATATTTAGTATCATCGCAAAGAGTTTTTGAAGCAGCATCCAATGGTTTATAATGGTTATATACATATTTTCATTTCGGGTTTTCATACAAATTCTACGTATGTGGAAATAATATTCTGCTCCCAATGACAAACTGTCATTAAATTCAGTATAATCAGTCCTTTCTCCGATATTACTGAGTCATCGAGCTGATGACATTTTTTATTAAACTGCTTCCGATTCGTCATTTCTGTGAGGCCGATGTGTCATCCCATTGATGACATAATTTCACCTGATGACCATTTGACCAAGTAATGTTAAGACTGACATCACAATGATGAAAAGTGTCATAGGGTCAAAAACGAAGACACTTGTTATAGTACTGATGTCAAAAAACATCAGCGTTATGACACCTTTTCTCTCAGTGAACAAACTATTATTTAATTTTTTCTTTAAAACGACAATTATTATCGTAAATGCTCTTTATTTTTTGCAAAAGCTTTTGTAGATTCTCTACAAATGAGTCAAATGTTTCATATATTGCAGGGAAGGAAAATGGGCTGAAAAAAAGAGTGATAAAAAATTTTTCACCTTAAGAAGATGCTTTATCGGATCCTATTTTCAAATGATTTTAAATTTATATAAAAGGCGTTGAAGTAAACTTAGTCCAATATTTATATATATTACTGTACCAAGAATCTGACAGCAAATGCACCTTTTTAACGGAAAATTTTAATTCAATTTGTGGCAGTAGAACGAACGATTGATTTCTATCAGGGGATTTATTAAAAATTCCAATAAATACTCGTGTAAAAGTTCGTCTTTGAAGTTGCAACATTTTGTGTATTTTTGTTTCAAAACACTCAAGAGTAGAAAATGTCTATCTATCTATCTATCTTTTGAGGTCTTTGTCATTTAACGCATTTGACAAAGTAAAAGTCGCATCTTATAAAAACATACATTTTTCATTTGAGACTTCCAGGAACTATAAGTCACACTTTATCATCGTTTTCTATGACTCCAATATGTGCCGCCTTTCTTTTTTGTTTTTCCTGTTCTTCTGTTGGTGTGTTTCCTTTTGTGTAAAATGAAAAAACACACACTCACTCAACAAACCTCCAATCTATTCTATTTCTATTTATGTATCTAACCATCCATCAGATACCAACAAATGAACAAGCGCACATCTAGTCAAACGTTAAACCGTAATAATGATGATTATGATGACGATAAAAATCCATTCGCAGAATTGTCTCATTGTGTTTGCTAATAAAAGTAAAGTGTCTCTAAGCTGACTTGTCTTCTTTAAGTCTTACATGCGAGCAAAGAATGTTTAGGATATTTGTGGCAAGCACAAGTGCTTTTGGTATGTTTGGCTAAAAGGAACATGTTGTATATTTGTATTTAAAGAGAATAGAAAAAAAGTATTTTCAAAACTGTCGCATGCATCTTGTCATTCGGTCAGTTGTTTGATAATTGTTGTTTGGATCTTTTGTATGGGATTTAAGAAAATTTGATGGTCTTTTAGACTCATTAGTGAAAATTAGATGCCATGTGTCATCTCTTATCTGAATTTTAAACGTTACTGTTTATGACTAATTTTGGTTCTAACATTTTTTGAATTATCCTTTTTTTTTTTGCATTCCTTTCGGTGCCACTTCGATGTTTGATCACATCTTTGATTTAGTTTGACATATTTCTTCTGGGTTTGAGTATTGACTGACACTTTTTTGGTTTTCATTTCTTTTTTAAATCATAATTTCTTGTAATTCGATCTTTTACTGAATTCATTTTAGAAATTTTTTAAATGTTAAAGATTAAAACTAATTATGAAAAGTCATGTTTATTTTAGAGGTTCCTGGTATTTTTTGAAATTCTTATCTTTAACTTTTATATAGAGTTAAAGGAATTTCGTAGTTTTAAAGGAATTTTGTGTTATAAAGTATTTTAATTAAACTGATGTTAAGAGAAAATGACAATTTCTTTGAAATTATGATATGGCTTTTGTTTTAAAGCGTTTTGTAATTTAAGGTTTTCAGAAAAAACATCATTCTTTGGCCTCTTTCTCATTAGAGGTCGAAGGTTAAAATTTTTAATGATTCCCAAAAAAGTTTTACGAAATGTCTGGGATTTCCATTAAACTTGAGAAAAGTTATTAATCAATCGTTAAATCGACACGTGTATTCTGATGCACAGAAACATTTTTGCATTAATAAAAAATAATATTAGTTTTAATTAAAAATTTATTAAAGTGAATAAAACGTTTAATCAGGGGAATTAAACGTTTAAACAAGTGAATTAAAAATTTAATTGTTTCTATTAATTTGTTTACGGGTGTAAATTAATAGCATCAATTAAACTTTTAACTCACTTAATTAAACGTTTAATTCACTTGATTAGATTTTTAATTAAAACTGATTTTATTTATGATTAATGCTTTTTTTGGGGCAAACTTTTTTTTTCTGTGGATAACACTATGTAATTAGTTCCAAAACGTCAGTTGTACACAGAAAAAAATAAAAATTGAGTTCAATTAAAACGTATGTGATATTAATTAAATTTGCATCAGTAAACAAATTAATCAATTAAACGTTTAATTTACTTGTTAACTTGATTAAGTTTTTAATTAAAACGGACTTAATTTTTGATTATTTCTTTAATTGGTGAAAAAATTGCGAAAATATTTTTTTTGCAAAGCAACTAGAATTTTTTAACGCATTCTACATGGCAACCGTGTAGAATCTTACAATGTCATTTGTCCCAATGGGCATCAAGAAAGTTATCGATAGATTCACAATAAACAAACCGTCTATTAATAAACTCTATACAATATTTTTGACTTCGACTGCAAAGTATTATGATGATTTGGAACTTAGACTTCCTAAAGACATGTTGCTTTTCAGTGAAACAATGTCACGTATTCCCAAAGGCAATCGTGCCAACTTTGACAAACTATTGCATTCCTAAAGTCATCTGTTTCACAGCTAATATGCAAATAAACGCAACTAGCGCATTATTTAAATTAGCAAAGCTTTTGCAAAACTTAAAATTACAAAGTGGGTTTGATTTACAGTGTTGTAAAGTATAAGTGCTTAATTTAAATACTGTTTTGATGTTGTATACAAACGATTTAGAAGGCAGTTTTTATTTTTTCTTGTAGATTTAGCTTCAGTCTCCAAAATTATGCAAAGTTTGTTCGCATAATCCAATGACATCCTCTTGGGAGAGTATTCCAAATGCTTAAAATGCCATAATCTTGTTACCGAACTGAACCATTTCGGGGAATGATAAATTCGAGAAATATTTTCTTGAGCAGGACCATGGTTTGACGTGCTGATCGAATACGCCATCGCCTGTGCATAGAAAAAATTCTCCAAACTTGTTTACCAATTAAAGCATTGATCAAAAATAAAATCAGTTTTAATTAAAAATTTCATCAAGTGGTTTAAACGTTTAATCAAGTGAATTAAACATTTAATCAAGTGAATTAAACGTTTAATTGATACTATTAATTTGTTTACCGGTGCAAATTTAATTAATATCACAAATTTTTTAATTGAAATCAATTTTCAATTCTTTCTGTGTAAGGTTTGAAGGCATGTTATTCTTTCCTCCTTTGACCATTGACCCAAAACTTATTCATATTATTAAACAAAAGAAACTTTGAGTTCACTTCCAGTTCATTTTTTAGCGTACTGATCGAAGATTCGAGACAAATGATGGTAATTTTTTAGTTTTAGCACCATTTGGATCTTAAAAAGATTATAGAACGAGATATCGACCTAAAATTTTAAATTAAATTGCTCTTATTTCTGTATCCATAGTCAGATCCACTTATTTAGATATTCCTCTATTTAGATATTCCTCAGTGCTACGCCTTACAACAGCAATTACTGCACAGAAAAATTCTAGAAAATGTTTTACCAATTAAAGCATTAATCAAAAATAAAATCAGTTTTAATTAAAAAATTAATCAAGTGCATTAAAATTTTAATCAAGTTAATTATACGTTTAATCAAGTGAATTAAACGTTTAATTGAAACTATTAATTTGTTTACTGGTGCAAATTTTATTAATTTTTTAATTAATATCAAAAACTTTTCAATTGAAATCAATTTTTATTTTTTCTGTGCGCTACAGTGCACACTCTACGACGTCTTCGCGGATTCATATAACAGTTTAGAATATACATAGTGCAAAATTAGTGCGGAAACACTCTCCGAACTGAATCCCAAATTTTGCAATACATTTACACAATTTGATTTAGTTTTTATTGAGTATAAAACATATTTTAATTACAGGTTTCGAAATCGGTAAAACATTTGTAATATATCAAAAACCTTATCCAAAATTACGCAAATACAAAATTGACTTCTAAAGAAGGTGTATATGAAGGGGATTAGTTTTAAGCCTGCACATACCCTGTAATTCAAAAAGTATTGCAAAAAGTAAGAATTCCAGAAAAATTTTGACTTTTTATACTCAAATATGCCAGCCTTAAAACAAATGTTTTTCCATTTAGCAAACACTTTGCAACCAAAACCAAAAAAAAAACTTAATCAAATAATAAACTTAAGAAAATATTTCAAATTTCCTCAGGATTAATTCACACCATTTGTTTTATGTGCATGTGTGCATAAGTGTGAGTGATCAGCCAAAGCTTTTACGGCCACGAATAGATTGCCAACCAATAACACTCATCATAATCACAGATGGTAGTAAACAAGTCCTAAGGCCCAATTCAAAACGCACTTTAAACGCAAATGATATGCGAGAAGCTTTTGGCAGCTAAATAAAAATATGTTGTAATTATCGAAAGAAAGGCGAGATTGTCCGCACATGAATATCCATAAAACCCGACAGAATATGAGAAGGGCATATAAAGGCTTTAAGGTAAAACGGGTCATGGAGGGAAAGTTTTGCAATTGGCATGTGTTTGTTAATAATCAAGAGGAAAGAGTATGAAAATACTCATCTGTTTTGAAGAGAGTAGCGATAAATGTGTTCGAACGGAACATGTAATAATCATAGTAATGATTATGATGATATAAATGCTGACGATGTTGCTGATGACGATGATGATGTTGTTGTAGTGTGTTAGCAACTTAATAAAATATTGAATTTAAGCATAAATATCATGTTGGTAAACGCAAAAGAATATACAGTGGTTTTCCGATTTAACGAACAATTGATTGTCAGCCCTGTTCGTTAAATTGAAAAGTTCGTTAAATCCAGTATTAAAAAAATTTAATTGAGCAATCCTAAACTACTATTTGTTACTATAAGGAGATCTTCATCTTCTCGTAAAAGTCTGGCCAATGGTATATCATCCTCTTCATCAAAGTGTTGGCCGTTTCTGTACAAAATTTTATTCCAGTATTTTGATGTTGATGTTTCTGAAACACGTTTCAACTCCAATGTGAGCATTAAAGAGGCTTCGTACAAGTTAAATTGTTTTAAAAAATTTATTATGTCAACTTCCCTTGATGTAATAATTTTAGACAAAAGGCTGTTTCTATAATGCAGCTTTACAAGACGGATTGCATTTTGGGCCATCGGTTGTATTAGAGTCGTAACATTTGTTGGCATATAAAGTACCCAAATCTTTCCATTACGTGTTTGTTTAACTAATTGATCTTCTGGTGGTTGGCAAGGAGCGTTATCCAAAATTAATAAAGCCTGTTGGGGTAAATTTTTTACGATTTGTTTATCAGAAACTAAAAAAATCAAAAATAGATGGCAGTAGTACATAATTCATTGTAAACAAAATGAAATATATGTCTGGAGGTGTGTGTCAAGACTACAACTGTTTGCCTGACTGCTCCATCTATGTATTTGAATAAGTTTTACGAATTTTTTGTATATTATTTATATTTGTTCGTTACATCGGGTACCAAATTGGATTTAAATTCGTTATACACAGTACCTAAGGTAAAATGTTTGCCTGTTCGTTAAATCCCGAATTCGCTAAATCGAGAGTTCGTTAAATCGGGAAACCACTGTACTTGTATCTCCTAGTTAATGCAGGGTTATTCAGAAACTGAAATTGAAATCAACACACTGAAGCTATTGAGTGTTTAACACTTGAGGGCCTTTGCTTTGAATGCCTTTTAAACAATTTCGCCAACCTTTTTTTAATATCTTTTTTTCACTCTAGGCTGAGACACCCTAAAGTCATTCTTGATGATTTAAAATATATTTATAAGTTTACTTTCCTTGAGCAATTGTATAAAAATAAATTCCCTAACTGCAAGTTTATCTACATATTTCCGAACAAAAATTTCGTTCGCTGAATTATACAATATTGTTTTTGTTTAACATGTAAGTTAAGCGAACACAGTCTTCGTTCGAAATCAATGAACATGCCATTAGCTTTTTAAAATAAAAACTAAAAAGTACTTTTAATAGCTCTCTCTTTCTCTTAACAAAAAATTGTTATCCCTCATTCTAACTTGGCCTTCTAACAGCCGTGCCGAAACAAGAGCGGAGGGCGGGCCGTTTTTTCACTTAGCTTTTACGCTGATATGCCATACCTAAACAGGAGCGTCAACGTTGTGTCACGAACTGAAGTGTTAACTCTCTTGTTCAATAAAACCCAGATAATATAAATAAATAATGAAGATAAAACCGCTAGATTCACCAAAAATAGCTAAATTGACATTATCTATTAACAATAGCGGCGAACTTCACTATTAAACACGCTGTAAAATCGTTGACGCCACGACATTTAGGAAAGCTTTAATAATGGAACGGAATTGAGTCTTCAACTTCCGCCAAAATTCTAAAGCCCCCAATTAAAACGTCGGCAGTATCTTTAAATTCTCCCCATTACTTTATTTTTCTTTTGTTCTTATTTTTCTTTGTTTACAAAATGTATGAAATTTAAAGCAATTACGGTAGCATTGCTGGGAGAATAATTTTTCATATGTGAGAGCATTAGAAAAAACGTTCTCAAAATAAAATTGATTTTATTTTTCTCTGGAAAAATTTTATGTTAAACTGTGGGGAAAACATCGTACAGTCACATTTCTGTTTCATCAGTTGTACTAATTGTATGGACATGACAATTTTTTGACAACTAAAAAACCCGTGCCGCTTTTGTTTAGGTTAAAAAAAATCTGAACCTTAAGATTCAAACCGCATTTACTACTCCGACTCTTCTTTTCCCTTAATTTAAAAGATCTTTAAGCATTAAAAGTGTAGAAGGAATGAAATCTTTGAAGATCGTTGAGAAAATCTACTAAATCTAATAGTTCAAAAATGATGAAGGCAGTTATGAGAAGGCCCTCTAAAAGCCCTGTATAAGAAATACTTTCCTATCCTTTCTTAGATTCATTATCAGCCCAATCAGAAAAAAAGATTCCGAAGGAAATTTTTCTCTTTCCCCATTCCTCCTATTACAAATAAAAATTCCGAATGAAATTTCTTCTCTTTTTCCGAAAAAAATCCCTTGCAAGTCATAAGGGAATTATAAAAAACTGTAAGTAGGATTTCTAGAGGGATGCTGAAAACGAGCTTGACTAGATGGGGTCACCAAATAATTGTGTTATATTTTTTATTCAATTCCCGTAGATCTAAGGTGGAAAATAGGGACTCAAAAAACAAGTTAAAATTTGGGTTGTGCAATGCCAAAGCCCAAATTTCACACCATGTACGCACTGCTGCTAGTCCAAATAATTGTGTTACTGAGTGGAAAAATTTTTGTTATTAATATTATTAAAAGTGATTGATCAATCAAAAAACAGTTATGGCCAATCTCCAGTAGCTCGTTTCTGTATTTCTCGCTTCGCAAAATTGCTCAAATGAAGTGTAAAACAAAAAATTCTATCATATCTCGATTTGTGAGAAAAAAGTGTTTCTGTATTTGAATGCGAGAACAGACAACACAGATTATGTTTTAACTGGAATACTTCCAGTAATTAAGTGTCAAATGCAGGCGAAACGTCAACGAAAGAAATAGATATAATAAAAATAGGGCTGCCAGATTTGACGATTTATCGTAATTTTGACGATTTTTTGTTCCGAAATTGGCAAAGCGCAGATTTGCTGATTTTTTCTAGTGACGATATTATTCAGTTTTCGAAATAAAACAATTTTAAATATTTTTATATATTTGTGTATTAGGCAACACAGAAAAAAATATCTTTAGAAACAAGGCAGCTTAAATTTTTATATTTATCCCTTTTGTGAAAATTGTCCTCAACATTGTTTGTCTGTTCCCTAAAAAAATTATCGGGAAAAGCAAAATGTCGAAGGAAAACTTTTTAATTTTTATTTCTTTCGACTATTTAATACATTTGTTTTTGTGATCAAAACATCAAACTATTACCCCATTTTTCAGTCAATGCACTAAGGAAATTATTGCCTTTTTTTAGCCAAAAATATTATTTTTAGTTCAATATGATATTTTGGCACGCCTTTGTGTGAATTCTTCAGGCAAAATAACAATCTGAAATTTTAAATTGCTATCGGATTAAAGAAAGAGTAAAATAATTAATTTTATAAAAATAGACCTCAAGCTTAACTATGTGTGCATAAAATATGTATAAAATACTAATGAACTTTAACTATGTTTTTTGACTAAATTTTAATTATAATCGAACTAAATTTGTCAAAATTAATTTTAACTTTTCGATTTTTTAAAACAAAATTGACGAATTTTTTTTTATTTTTTCTTAGGACATTAACGATTTTTTCACAAATTTATCTGGCAGCTCTGCAATTAAGATAACAAAATATAACAATTGTGTTTTATTTATTTTCAAAAATTTTAATTCTTTATTTTCAAATTAAAAACAAATAATACACATTCTTATGTACATACATGTGCATATGTATATACATAATTATTTTTTTCAGATAATATGGGCTCCGTTTTTTAAAATTTTATTTTTCTCGCATCAGTTTCAAATGTGACTAATTTTGACAATACTTGTGAGAAACTTTTAGCAACATATTGATACAGAAACACTTTTTCTCACATCTTTCCAATAATTGCTGGAAAATTATTTAAATGACATATAATTCTCGCAAAGTAAAAATACAGAAACACTTATGTGAGAAAAACCATTTTGTGTTTCATATTTCACTGTTTCTGTAATAATTTACTTGTTTCATGCGGGAAATTTTACGATGCGAGAAATACAGAAACGGGCTACAGGATTGACATTTGCGGTGATATGAGTTTTTTATATACTTTACAATTTATAATAATTTTGCACAATTTTGCATTGTTCGCTTTATTTATTAAATATTGCTCCTGGCAGGATCGCCAATTTTATGGTTTTAATATATTTTATATAAAATTTTCTTTAGGAAATAATAAATTTAAAAAGTGTTTACAATTGAAAAATTAAATTTTTTAATATTAATATTTTAATTTTTTGAAAGATAAAACAAAACTTATTTTATATTTAAATTAAATATTCTCAAGCAAAATTATTATAACTTGTAAAGTATATAAAACACTCATATCACCAGAACATTAAAACGCATATATGTTTAAAATTGTTTTAAATACAAAATTCTCTTCTTCACTAAACACTTAATTTAAATTCAACTTAAGTTGGCAAGGTGGCCTTAATAACTCAAGAATACAAAAACAACAGGCAAAGCAATAAGAACCAGCAGTTTTTTGAGACCACCATGTAAATAACTACATTTTTTATAATTAGTCAATTCACAAGGTATCCTAACATGTCATATTGTCAAAATGTCCTAATATTTCACAATGGTTTAAAAATATTGTTGTACGGCTCAGCCGCTCAGCGCTGGACTTTTCTGATTAATTATGACAGCACAATAAACACAGCAAGCAACGTTCTATTTATTTAAGACACTTTTTGTTAACAAACCAACAACAATATTTTCAAACCATTGTAAAATGTTAGAACATTATGACAATAAGCCATGATAGCACACCTTGTGAATACCCCAAATCTAAATACGATTTAAGTTTATATGAAAATTAACATATGGGGTATTCACAAGGTGTGCTATCATGGCTTATTGTCATAATGTTCTAACATTTTACAATGGTTTGAAAATATTGTTGTTGGTTTGTAAACAAAAAGTGTCTTAAATAAATAGAACGTTGCTTGCTATGTTTATTGTGCTGTCGTAATTAATAGCACATTAAATTATGAGGGGTTGCTCACAACAGTCGTATTTTTCCATGTTATTATTTTAAGACATATGACTTTATGACACCTTGTGAATCCCCCAATAATATAGTTTTAAATACCATCCGGAAAATTGGGCATTAGTATGGCCAAAGGCTACAGGATGGTGTTACCGATAAACCTGACACAAACGACATTTTAATAAAGAACTTGCAAGGCTATTTCATTCCTTTTAGTTTTTTATTTTGAATTTAACTAATTTTATTTTATCTTGCACAGCCACAACAAAAAAAATTCGATGTAACTAAGCAAAACAACTTTCGGTTAGTTTGTCACTCCGTGCGAAACTTTTTTAATATTCATCTAAGACGTTTGATCATTGTGTAATTCTTAGTCGGTTTAGTCATGTCCGCCTGCCAGGTCGTCTGTTTAAAACACGCTTACCTTTAAAAGACTCAACAGAAAACAACAATGTTGATGTAAAACTCTTTCTTGTTACCTAAAGCAGTTTGGGACTACAATCTACCTGAAATCGGCTTAGTAGAAAAAGAGTTATGAACCAAAATGTGAAACAAACTCCCTAAAAAATTAAAATTTTTGTTACAAAAGCTAACAAAAATTAAAAGTGGTGACAGAATGTACCAATTCTCATTCAATTTTTGACAAATTCGTTTTATTTGACTGGAAATCGCAAGAAGATTTTATGAAGATGGGTCTATAATTTACCATTGGCCCTATGTAAAGCTTTCGTCGTAAAATAATTTCAAAAAGCATTAAATTCTAATAAAATTGTATTACTGTATTGAGATTCGGTTTAATTTAATTTTTTTATGTAATATTTTTGATGAGCGATCTAGAATTAACAATCGGTTCAATTTAAAATCTATTTCTGAAAATCACTTTAATGCGCTTAATAATATTTCTGAAACAAATCAGGTTTTATGAAGATTGGCTTACAATTTATAGGTTCTATATAAAGCCCACTCCTGTATTATTCGAACTCACGGAAAGAGGTATTAAAGATTCGGCATAGCCGAATAGAGCACTCTTACTAATTTTATTTTTTATTTCCCTATTTAATTGTAAAAGACTATAAAGTTCGACAGTTATAGCTGCTAGTTAATTATAACTGAACTTGGTAAAATTGGCCGTTATTCATGTAATGTTATACCACGCTAATTATTTTAAAATGAATGTCAAATAAAATCGATTTTCTTTTTGTTTATAAATAATATTTTTTAAGACCTTTTTTAAGTATTTTTTGGAATTTTTTTTTTTTAGCATTTTTAGCATATTTTTCAAAAATCTAGCATTTTTCCTTCATTAAGTTTTGGCAACACTGGTTAGCAATGAAGTATTTTGTATGTACAGAAAAATATACAATTTCCGGAGCCCAGCAGAATGCAATGCATTTATTGACACGATACGGCCAGAAGTGTGTTTCCTTTATAAGGCCTACTTGGTGGGCGCTCCAACTTCTTTGTATTACAAAAGGTTTGTTTATAAATTTCTGTATGATTTCGTAATTTTGTATATGGAAATTAATGTCGATGATGCTGTTGGTTTGTTTGTTTGGTTGGCTGTTAAAGCTCATTTAGAACTGACAAAAATATACAAACTATATATGTAATGGTTGGTCAAGTCCAAACAAGCTATTGAGCCACAGTTCTGATAAAAGAGAAACAACTATAAGACGTGACATTGAAGTCAATGCAAAAATCAGAAGAAGAAGAAAAACCAAGCAAATGGATTGTAATGATGACTATGATAAGCCATATAAATGGCTAAATGTAGTACAAGTTTTATGAACTTCAGAGAAGATGACTGACTCTTCCTTTTACATACAAGACACAAATTTTGAAAAAAAAATTTACTATAATACTACTGTCAGTTAAGGTTCATATATATAGATATATACATACATAAATAGATATCAGCTAATGGTCATGATCAGGCGAAACGAGCGAATGACATGTTTTCGCGACATTAATCAACATAATTTCTGTATAAGTGGTCAAAATCGTCTTACGCTGCCGAACAAAATTACAATTTGATGTGAAAATAAATTGTGAAGCAGTAAAAAACGCTTATTGAACATTTTGTGGCTGTGTGTAAATGTTTGGTTTCTGCAAAGATTGGCAGACAGTAACTTTGGACTGGCTTTTTGACGATTATCACTCATAATTGCTTGATGAGCAGCATTAAAAAAAAAACGCTGCTTATGCGCGTATATTGGCAAATTAAATAAATTTTGATGTTAAAGATTTTTCATGGCTTAAACATGCAATGGCAATTTTGCATGATTTGGCGACAATTATGAGTGTTTTTTTTTTTTTTTTTTTATTTTTTTGGAAAAGGAAATCAACACATCTACCAAACCAGGCAACCAAAACGAGAAATCGTTGAAATAAAGTAAAGTTATTTTATTTGGATATTGAGCTTTAACCCAACCGAGCCACCAAAGAAGTCATAAAATAAAACATTTAGTTGCATTTAGGGTGTGTAGCAAAACTACGTTCATGGCTTTGCTATGATCTTTCCTCAGCCCGTCTCTTTAACAAAAAAAAAAAAGAAAACAAAAACAAGAATGTGTTTAAAGATATTTATTTTTCGTTCAGAGTCTGGGCTGTTGAGTTCTGCGTCAAAGGCCAACGAAGCAATAAAATAACATTCATTTACATTTTAGGTTCATACCATGACACCCACACATGCTGGCTGGATGGCTGACTGAATAGATGGCTGAAATAATGTTTGTTCGCTTGATGTTGTTTTGGTGGTATAAAACACGTTAACAGTTACCCATACCCATGTTTAAAACTATCCAAAACATTTAAAAGATCCAAGAGACAAGAGCATAATTATGTTGAAAACAAAAAGAGAGTGTGAGTATGTGCAAGAGAGTGCAAGATCCACAGAATTAACCAGTTTAAATGAAAAAAACTACTCCCTTACAACTGGTTAGGAGAGTATTTATATGCTGGAGTATAGGTGAGTTATTCTCACCTGTTTGGGCGAGATCGTTAAATTTTCTCCTGAGAGTTAAAAATTAGCTCAAATTTGCTTTAGGAAACCTCTTCTCTACTCCAAGTTATATACATTTTATGGCATTTTATAATGCATTGGTATGGGTTTACTCATTTATACTCTTGTGGTCCGCGTGAAATACACTAGGCAATGGACATTTAGTTGGTTCGTGGACTTCTCAACACTGTGCGCGCTTATCGCTACTCGTATACGTAAATAGCGGTCATTTAAACTTAAAACAAACTTAAAAGAAAAAAAAACATAAATAAGAAAATTTCCAGCTGAAAAAAACCTATTGGAACAATAACCGGAAAATCTTGCCAGCTTATATAAAAAAAAAAAACATTTTCTTAACTAAATTGTTATAAACTTAATAATAAACAAATAAATAAAAAATAAATAAAAATGTGGGCTTATATTTAAAAAAAAAACATAATTTGAATAGTTTTTTGCTCTAAATTAAAGTATTAACTTTTATTTAGTAGTGCTATTTTGTGTATTTTTGTCTGTTTAAAAATTTGTTGCTTTTGTTTTGGTTTGAAAACGTCAAACGACGATCTTTATGACTTTTGAAAGCGTGACTAAGTCGTGATTTATGGTGGCGTGTGGTTTTAAAAAAAAGTAAAAAGAAAGAAAAAATCGTACTCATCCCGTGGTTTCAGCTTGTTCTGGTTTTAACAAACAGCATCAGCAAAACGTTTTAGTGAATATTAACAAGCCTCGTCTTCGTCATAATTTTCTGCTGCAGCAGCGGCAGCACTGGTCCGTCCATCAGCTCTCCTAAGTTTTAAATCGATTTGGCATCGATTTGTTGGAGTTTTTTCTTTTAAATTGCTGGGATTTTGCGTAGGTGATTGCCTGGCAAAGCTTTTAATGCAAGTGTATACAAATCATCGAGTTTTTTTCTGTTTTGTAATTTCATCATCTTTGTCTGCGATATCCTGCTGAGCCTTCAACTTTGTACAGCTCTAAAGTGAAGGAGGAAAAAGCAAAAAAGATATACCATTGTTGTTTTGTCATGGATTCCTTGGGTTTAAACGCCGTTAGCAATATGCAGGAATATAATGGAAATATAACAATTTCTTCAGCCTCAGCTGCACCCACAAAATCTTCAACGGCCGCCAGCTCATCATCCACAACGGCGTCAGTGTCTTCTTCCCCGACTGCATCATTGTCGTCATCGACAAATGTTCATGTCAAAAAACTGAATGCCAATGAAACACGTTCGTATCATTTGAGTAATTCTGAGGTCAATAGCCGTAATCAGAATCTTGTGCCTTCAAATAATACTTCTTCAACTTCCTCTTCCTCCACCACTACTACGCAAACGCAACAAAATATTTCCGAAATTATTAACAATCCAGCTTTGTTGGAAGTTTTAGTAAATGCTTCGGCCGTTCAGCAACATCACCAACAACAGCAACAACAACAATCATCTGCCACAAAAGATGTAAATGCCTGCAGCAAATCAAGTAATACTCACAGTCAGTCTAGCAAAAATACTAACAACACCAACTCAATTTCCACCACGACTACAAATGATTTGGCAGCTGCAGCTGCTGTTGTTCTATCGTTGCAAGGTACCATGGTAACAAGTTTGCAACAAGCGGCCTTACTTCCCGTTAATTCACCAGCTGCTGCTGCCTTAAATCTACAAGCTCTAGAGTCGTATTTGGCATTGCAACGTATAACCGGCAAATCAGATGTATTTCGTTTTAATACCGTGGGAACTACTTCTTCTTCTGCCACTACTGCAGCAACAACAACATCATCACCCTCATCTTCATCATCATCATCAGATACCACTACCACTTCACACAATTCGCCAACTAATAACACTTCGTTAACTCAACAGAAGAACTCAAAAAAATGTTTGTCTACTTTAGTTGCCCATAGTGCCAAGGAAGCACCACACGATTCCGATTCTATTTACCATGAAAAAGCCACTACAAAATTACCTTCGGCTCATACTCTATTTCACTCTCTACACTCTAATGCCTCTTCAAATGATCTCGGGGATTGTGACCTACCCCTACTCAATAGCCAAGATGAGACCTTGAACTTTGAAACTTCAGAGTTGGAAACTTCCTTTCTTTTTAACACCGCCTTAATTAACACCATATCGGGTGTCCAACAGCAGCAACAACAATCGAATTGTAATCAAGACTTGGAACAGATTTCCAACTTGCAAACAACCATGTTTCAAGATAAACTCCACACTTTGGCCACCTCAGACTGTGTTTCACATAGCGCCGTTAATACTAACCACACTGAATCATCGGTATGCGCCGGCAATCTTAATCAACCAGCCGCTGGGGCTTTGGCTAGTGCCCAACGTTCCAAGAAACAATTCATATGTAAATTTTGCAACCGTCAGTTTACCAAGTCCTATAATTTACTCATACACGAACGGACCCATACAGATGAGAGACCCTATTCGTGTGATATTTGCGGTAAAGCCTTTCGCAGACAAGATCATTTAAGAGATCACAGGTAAATTGCACAGCTGCTCTAGAACTTTATATCTCATTATAAATGTTTATTTGTAAGAGTCTTAAAACCAATTGGCGTTTTCTCCTTTTTAGATATATTCACTCTAAGGAAAAGCCCTTCAAATGCGCTGAGTGTGGCAAAGGATTTTGTCAGTCGCGCACTTTAGCCGTACACAAAATTCTACACATGGAAGAGTCTCCCCATAAGTGCCCGGTTTGTAATCGTTCCTTTAATCAACGATCCAATTTAAAAACCCATCTCTTGACCCATACCGACATTAAGCCCTATAACTGTAATGCTTGTGGCAAAGTGTTCCGACGCAATTGCGACTTGAGACGTCATAGTTTGACCCACAATTTAACATCTGGTTCCGCAATAGGAATTAATGATTCTCTAGCTTCACTCTCCAGCACCGTCAATGAGATACTTAATAGCCCTTTAAGTACACACAACCAGGATATATTAATCCCAGTGCCCTCCTCATCCACATCCATAAATAGTTCTTCACCTACAACTCTAATGTTGCCAACGATATGTACGGTCCCCAAAAAATCCTCCGCTGTGGATCTTATAGCCGTTAAGGCCGAATTATATTAAAAAGCAAAAAAAAATTTCTTGAGAGCAAAGCGGACCTTTAAAGCCATCAATGATATTCCAGTTTTAAGCGAGACTAAAAAACTAAAATGTCAAACACATAAATGTTTTCTACAAATATTTTATTGGAAAAATGAAATACTGGTTCCACTGCTGGATTAAGGGTGTAAATGGCTAAATTATTATTTTATTGTTTTTAATTATAATTTTTAATCTTTGGCTCTCTATATCGCTCTCTTTTTTATCTCTATATTCGCCTAATGCTTGATTCTCATAAGAGTTAATACGACGAATAAAATCTCAATTGAAACCATAACTATCATGGCAGCACGATCGTTTTAATTCTCACGTTCGATCCATTTAGCTTCCATTAAATCATTTAATAATGTTAAGTTTAGTTAATAAATGTTTAGTTTTATAATTTGTATGCTATTTTTTTTTTTTTAATTTTATGTTTTTTCTTATACACAATACAATATTTAAGTAAAATGTTTTATTTTTTCTTTCATTGTATTTTTCGTATTTTCTGTGCTTGAAGCATTTTGAAGATCCGCTTGATTTGCGGAAAATTTGTAATCTAAGTTGAGAAAACAAAATTTCAAATTTCAAATAAAAATCAATTTTTTAAATAAATTTAAAAATTAATGTGCTGTTTTTACAACACAAGTGAGTAAATTTTACTACACGTTCAATCACTTGTGCTGTGAAAACAGCAAATAAGTGTTTTAATCTAGCTCCACGATTTAATTGACCACACTATCTTGGCTGTTTGTTCGGTATTTTGAGATATTTAGAAACAAGTTAAGTCATATGCTTGAAAGCAAATATTATCAAGATCAAGGGTTTCAATTTCACAGTTTACGTTATGGGCACTTAAATTTTTTTTCATTGTTGAACTGGGGCAGCACGATACATAAGTTACGGTATGCAACTTCATTTTAGCGGAGGTAAGATTAGATTAGGTATGGTACAAATGGTAGTCAGTTCTCAACTGATACACTTAGATCCACTGTGATACTATTGAATTCTACTACAATAAAATTCCCACCGTATAACTAATAGCGTAAGGCCATGCGGTCGCGGGCGGCAATAGCATTGCCATTATAAAAATGTTAGCTATGTTTACAAAAATGTTCATGCGAAAAAAATACACATCACAACAATTAAAACTTGTCAGCCGGCGATGTTAAATTTTTTCAACTTTTGCTTTAAGCCGCGTGAAGTAAACGTTGCCATTAGGGATGCAAATCGGGCCTGGTGTTCGCAAATCCCGCGGTTCTGGATTGCATAATATCAAATCCCGCGATATAACGGGATTTATCGGAATCGGGGTTTTTGAAAAAAAAAAGATAAATACTTTTTATAGATATTTATTAAAATCAAATATTATATTTTCATACATATATTTTTATCAAGCTTTTTTTCAAATTTTTTTATAAAAATCAATTAAAATATTATTTATTTTTCAATATTTCGATTTCGGTTGGAAATGTTCTTCATTAAATCTTTTTAAATAATATAAAATTACAAAATTGTTTTTGACAATAAATGGACAAATAAAAATTGGAAAAATAAATTTCAATTATCAAACTTACTGCCTGGCCCACAATGTCGACAAGAACATTTCTTTCGAATATTTATATTGAAAACAAAAACAAATTTCAGTTTTTTATTATTGTTTTCAATATAAACATGCGAAAGAAATGTTCTTGTCGACATTGTGGGCCAGGCAGTAAAAATAAAAAGAGGAAACCAAACAAATTTTTTAAAAATATTCAAAACCTAAAACCTATTTTAATTACCCTTTCCGTCAATGAATTTATTTTTATTTAATATATATTTTCAGTCTGTGCTATGCCATCTGAACTAAATTTTATAAATAATCAACGACAAATAAATGTCTATGAATCTGAGCTAATCACTCAGTATCTTTCTCAAAATTAATCCTCTTCGCAAATGGATCATCATTAATCTGTAACATTTCTAGCTTATATCTACGTTTCTTTAAATTTTCTATGTTCAAAATAGATGTGTTTTCAAAATCAGGATAATGATTAAAATCTCTACAATGTGTTGATAATGCCGTTCCATGGGCTGAATTATAATTTTTAAATTTTTGGTCACAGATCCGACTTTTGTAATATATCGTTAGTTTTTGTGAAAAATCAACCAACATTATTATTCACCTTATGTGCCATTCTGTACTTCCCTTTGTCATATATATTTGAGTTTTCTAATCTTTTCAAAAACCAGGTACATAAGTAAATGTTTTACAAATTTTTGGTTCCAAAATTTCATCAATATGACGAGATCTTCTTATATTGTATTGTCTTACTAATTTATTAACAATATGTTTTTGACAGTTATAACCAGGGCTGTGGAGTCGGAGTCGGAGTTGAAGAGTCGGAGTTGAGGTTTTTGTACCGGAGTCGGAGTCGGAGTCGGAGTCGCAGTACCCAAAAAAACGCGCGACTCCGACTCCAAAATTTTTCGGCATAAAAAATATAAAAAATTTCTAATATTTTCCAATATAAAAATTCTTCGAAATTGGCGATGCAATATTTTGCAGATCAATATGAATAAGTAGACTTTAATTTATTTTATGAGAAATAGTTGATTCAAGTACTTCACTATTTAAGTATATTTAGGTATATTTTTTATACGTGCGGGAAAAAGTCTAAATTACATTAGCAAAACTTATACTCAGTTATTGATCTAGTTGAAAAAGATGTGTGATTTTTTAAATAATTTACTCATGCTAAAAAATGTTAATGACAGGAATTGCCAATAATTTTAATATCAGAATTTTTTAACCATTAACGCTGAAATATTTTCAACATTGTACAGAATAAGTGTTGCTATAGCGCATAAATACTTGTATGTATTAGAAAAATTGTGAAGTTAAATTATTTCTCTTTTGTGTAGAAACATCTTTATCGGCCTGCCTTTAATTCCTACCATAACACTCATGTTTTTCTTATGCACATTACGCGGAGATTCCCATAATTCGTTTAATAAAGATGTTTCTACACAAAAGAGAAATAATTTTACGTCTCATTCATTTCGCATCACGGTTAGAGTAGGAGTCGGAGTCGTGAGTCGGAGTCGCACTTAAAAAATTTCAGCGTTTGCAGTCGGAGTCGGAGTTAGTACTTTTTTCGGACGACTCCACAGCCCTGGTTATAACTGATGGTTAGTTATAACAGAACTTGCTAAAATTGGCCTTTAATAATACCAAGATATAATGATTATATTGATTACTAAAATTTTTAAAAATTTTAAATTTTGATTTTTTTCTTAATTAATGATTAATTTAATTAAAAAAATGATAAAAGAAAACAACGTACGATTTCCAACAATGTGTTAGTTGGTTCAATTAAAAATAATTAACATAAATTCTATATAGAATCTGGGAACTATTTCGTTTTCATAAGCTTCTTTATTATATTCAACATTTTTTTATTTTTCGAATTCATTCTAAGAGTTAAATTTCAGTTATATATTTTATAAAGTTTTTTTGTAATAGTTCTATTCCTTAAATTTTTAGGAATGACTTTATACTAGGGAGATCGATTATTCGACTTTTTTCAATAACCGGTTTTCGAATATTACGAATAGTTGCTATTTTAAAAAACCCGGTTTTCGGTTAAGCAATTTTAAAATAACCGGTTTTAATTCGAATACTTAAAAACACAAAAATCAAATAAGTTTTTAAAATAGAACGTTAATTTGAATAAAAACAAAACAATTTGCAAAGGTAAGGAACCAACAAAATACATAGATATGACTTAGATCAGATCTAAGAAATATTTTACGATAAAACCCAAGAAAAGTGGGACCAGTAAATTGATCAAACTTTAGCTTAATTTTCAACAATTTGTTATTGATTTTCTTAACTTTATTTGTAAGAAGACATTTGTATAATGTAATTTAGAAACTGTTGAATGGTATTTGATCTAGACAAACGTTTTACAAAAGCAAATAAATTATAGGAATTTTATAAAGTTATTATATGAAATATTCTCTCAAATTAATTTTGAATGAGTTTTAATTTGTTAGTTGTTAAGCTGTCTATATAAATCAACCATATTTTTCTAAAGCTGCAAACAAAACCTCTAAGCCAGGATTATCTATTTCAAATTATTTTGTTTCAGCATTATAGAAACGAATAGTGAACTGAACATTCTTTTTGTATAAAATATTTGTCAATTCGCCGACTACAATTTAAAACATTCCATGACATTGTTTGATTTCTTCAATTTTGTTTTTTAGTTCTAGGTGGTTTAATAAATAAAACTGGTAGAAATTTTTCCCATATCGTTGATTCCGCTAAGATGCTAGGACTACTTAAGAGTTTTTAGTGCCTTAACGGGCATTTCGACCTCGGCAACACAATGGGCTAATATTTTACCCAATGATTCATTTTTTGCATCGTATTTTAGTAAAGTATTATTTGTCGTCTCCTTAAAACTACTTCGAACGGAGTTTAGTTTCATTTGGATCACATTAATGTCAAGCATGTATACTAATTAAAGGTGATTAAAAAGTCGTGACATGGAAGAACCTTTGTAACTTATCATTTTAGGGCACTTCAAGCACCTAACTTTGTCTTTTTAAGCGCGTTCGAAAAATATCTAGAGATAACCTTCATATAAAAATATATTTAATATTTAGAATACTCTTGTACAAATTACAATTTACTTTTTAACTGCACGCGTTTTTGTAGTATTTTAAATAGTTTTTGGTTTTTTTTTTCTAAAAGAACACACTTTTACACTTTTATAAGCGATTTGTATTTACAGTGCTCATAATGTTTTTTGACCTTTGTTACATTTTGTTTTGACATTCTTCATAAAAAGTGTAAGTTTGGCCAATATTTAATTAGAAATTACTTAAATTACGGGTACATCTACAAGAGTAAGGAAAATGTATATAAATTACACATTACTAAAATAACCGGTTAATTATACCAAAATAACAGGTTTATTCGATATTCGAGAAATGGGAATTTTAAAACAAACCGGTTAAAACCGGTCGAATAATAATCGTTCGATCTCCCTACTTTATACACAACCAGACTATTATCTTGTATCTTCCTGCAACATTTTACCTTAGCTATCTTTTGGATAGCAATGAAGTATATTGTATGTACAGAAATATTTCCTATTATTAGACACCAGCATTTATTACCTAAAGGTACGTTCAGACTAATGAAATATTTGACGAAAATATTTGTTCTGATATTTGCTTCAAACTGTGTGAAACAAAAAAATATTTTGTTTAATGTTCAAACTAAGCTCAAATATTGGACAATTTTTGTTTGTTAAACCATGGCCCAATTAGTAGGTCTACTCGAAACGCCTGCTGCTTTTTTGTATAGTTGTGTTTTTAATCATAATACATAGGCATAAATGGGCAAAATGTCAAAAGTTGTTTACATTTTTTGTTATATTTTTTTTTTTTTAATATTCTTTTTGATTTCCCGAAATCGTTTTTCTTATTGTTAAAATAAAATATAATAATTGTGAAAAAAATTGTGAATAAAAATTTTAAATAACCATAAAAATAAAAAAGTCTAATAACATTATAATGCGTTATTGTTTAGTGTGTAAAAAACATTTTAAAAGTGGATGCGGTACGTTATTTTCAGTGCCAAATAACCCAGGGAAAAGTGCAAAATGGTGTGAAATTTGTGGCAGGAATTTGGCCCCATCATATGAAATTTGCGCGGACCATTTTTCGGAAGCATGCATTGTACGCCAAAATTCCGGTTGAAAATTAACAAAATAAATACATGATAAAAACAAAACATATTTTTCTTAACAGGTGACAAGTTTTTGACATTTTTACCATTTGTACACACAAACAAAACGCGTGTTATTTTTCTATTGTTGCATTGTTGTAGTTGTGCGCAGACCTACTAATTGGGCCATGGTTAAAACAGATGGCAAATAGTTTGAAATAAAATAAATTAAAACATGTTTGCCATGCGTTCAGACTACAACAAATATTTGCATCAAATAATTATTTAATAAAAGTGTTCATAAATAAAAATATATTTCACAAATAGCAAAATTGAGCGCAAAAGCTTATTTATTTATTTTATTCTGTGGAGCAGCATCTCTTATAGTGTTAGAACAGGAGAATGTAAAAGAAAGAAAAAATGGAAGACAATGGGTAACGGGAACATGGCTAAAATTCGCGAAAAATGGCAAACTTGCAAACAAACCCTAAAATTAATTTGAAATTGCTAAATCGGTTAAAAACAAAATGTCGGGAAAATGTTGCAAAAATAGCGAAAATTCGAGAAAAATTTCGATATATCAAAGAAGCCAAAAAATTATTAAAAGCGCGTAAAACTATAAGGAATGGCAAAAATTCGATTAAAAAAAAATTGCTAAATTAGCGGAAATTCGCAAAAATTTGCTAAGAGCGGCATGATAGCAAAGTTTAATAATTATTAAAAATCGTTAAAGCTGCAAAGAATTACAGAAAGAAATCGCTTCTTTCGCGAACATAGCTAATATTCGCGAAAAATTACAAACTTGGAAACAAACCCTAAAATTAATTTGAAATTGCTAAATGGTTAAAAACAAAATGTCGGGGAAAAACCAAAAAAAAATGTTGCAAAAATGGCGAAAATTCGCGAACAATTTTAATATTTCAAACAAGCCATAAAATTTTGTGAAAGTGCCTAAAACTATAAGGAATGGCAAAAATTCTATTAAAATTGCTAAATTAGCGGTAATTCGCAAAAATTTGCTAATAGCGGCACGAAAGCAAAGTCTAATAACACTATGCTAGTTGAAAAAACAGACAAGCCGGGCACACGGCGTTTTAACATAATTCGGGTACGCTGAATCCAGTGGTGCCCGCGGTTTTTTAAGATTGGCTCTGGTTTTCGAGATATACCGTTATTTCGGAAATGGAGGAGGTTGCACAATATATATTCGCGTAACTCAAAAACGGTTTAGTTTATTGAAATTACTAAAAAAAACCGAAATACCGCAATAAAATTTCATTTAAGAAAAATAAAACTTTTTTTTCTAATATGAGTAGTCGTTATTGAAAAGTAATTTTTTTTTTTAAAAAAAATTAATTTTTTATCAAAATTTCGAAAATTTTGTTTTTTAAAAACTCATGAAAAATTAAAATATACAGCTAGGCTTCTAATTTTTTGCAGACATTCAAAAACGAAGCTGCAAACAAAACCAGCCATAAATAATTAAAATATGTTAGCAACTTTTTTTTTATTCACAAAAGTCGACAAATTTTAATTAATTTAAATGATGAAACAGAACTGGGGCTGAACGTTGTTTTCCATACAGTTTGACATAAAATTATGCCAGAGAATGCGGTCGAGAAATAAAATCAATTTTATTTTGAAGACGATTTTTCTCATGCTCTCACATAGAGACAATTATTCTCCCAACAATGCTACCATATTTTCGTTCAATTTCATACATTTTGTAAACAAAGAAAAAAAAGAACAAAAGGAAACGAAAGAAATGAGAGAAAATTGCAGTTTTAATTATGGGCTTAAAAATTTTTGCCTGAAGTTGAAGACTCAATTCTGTTTCATCATTAAGAATTTCATAAAACGCAATATTTGTATTGGAGCGCCCTAAGAAGTGGCGATAAGGGGCAAGTATGTCTTGAGAAAATGATAAGGACAAAAAATTAATTGAGGTCGGTCATACATTATATACCACTAGGGGCGACTTTTGGGAATTTGTGGGACTCTTTCTTCAATATATATGAAGAATATTATTTATATGGAGCATTTCATAGGATTTTTTTTAATTATTAAATTCTTTATTCAACATAACGTATATCGAGCCTTTGCTGCAATAGAGTCATAACTCAAAAACGCTGATTTTTGAGCTAATGTATTAAATGCTTTAGCTCACAGTGGAACATAGGGCCGCCTACTAGCTAATAATGTGGAGTTAATCACCATATTGCATAGAGAGAAGAATTAAATATTTAGATGCTAAAAATTCAAATTTGAGTTATGACTCTATTGCAGCAAAGGGCCGATATGGAGAATGTGCCAATGCAGAAAATTTATTTTCAATGACATTTTGACGTAAAATTTTTTTAAATGCGGTTTTGTGCCATTTACAATACAAAACAAATGAACAAATATTCAAATTTATGCTATTCCAAAGAAATATGCATGCATTATTACCACACTTTCACTTTGCGGTAGGAATTTTGGAAAATCCACTGTCACCGATTAAAAAATTCTTAGAATTAAGAAATAAAGTCATAAATGCTCCACATCAAACTGGGTATTGTAAAAAAGTTTTATTTTTCTTAAATGAAATTTTATTGCGGAATTTCAACCGTTTTTGAGTTACGCGAATATATGTTGTGCAATCTCCTCCATTTTCGAAATTACGGTATATCTCGAAAACCGAATTATGTTAAAACGCTAGGTGCCCAGCTTGTCACAAAAAAAGTGTCAATTTCTTGCACAGTGTAATTATAAAAAATCTTTAAAATTGTAAAGAATCCGAAAACTTTCAGGAAAAATTTCTTCTATCGGGAACATGGCTAAAATTATATGTCGTCGTTTGCTCTTACAATTTTTTTTAACATCAAATAAATGTTTGCTCAAAATAAACTAAAATATTTGTTTTTTTTTGTGTTCACATGTTCACATTGGAAAAATATTTTTTTGCCGACACATAATTTTATTTGCTCAAAATCAGCTGTTATTTTATTTGACACTTAAAAATATTTTGTGTTCGGACTACGTCAATGAAATATATAAGTGTTGCTACCAATTATTTCATCAGTCTGAACGTACCTTAAGTTAATTCAAACTAAATAAAAAAAAATAGAGCAAACTAATAATTGATTTATTTGTAAGATTCTATTAACATTTTTATAAATGAATTTAGATGAATAATTGAAGTTTGAATTCAAAATTAACTCAATCAATTTTTTAGTTAAACATAGAAATCTTTTTTAACATAAAAAACAAATTTTTATGTAGTGTATAAACTACACTACATAATTTCGTGAAATCGCTCCATATATTACCATATTTCCCATGCCCACTCCCGGAAAATAATAAGCCTAACTGCCTGTTCAACGATTTCGAACGTTAACGTTCGAATAGAAAATAACATTTATAACAAATACAAAATTTCAAAATTTGTTTTTGTTTTAAATGTAATTTTCTATGCGAACGTTAACGTTCAAAATCGATGAACAGGCAAGGCAGTAAATCTGTAAAGAGGAAAGTTTAAATTTTGCATTTGTTGCACCAGTGAAATCAATTAGAAAATAAAACCACTCGGAACTTTTTGTTCTTGTTTTTGTTTTGTGCATTTCAAAACAAATTTCTTTCTTTAAATAATTGTCTTTAATTATTTTCAGCACTTCTCACATTAAATTTTCTTTATAATTGTTGGACACGCTTAAAAAGAATAACAAAGCTTAACTTTTTTCTTTCGTTTCGGAGATAATCAAAAAAATATAAAAGACCAATATTGTGTTCTCTATCCTCTCAACGGAGAGGAGAATGTCATGATGAATTTCTTTTTATAAAAAAAGGTAAAGCAAAAAAATTACTTTAACGATTTCGGGATTGACTAAAATACGAAAATCCCAGGATTAAAAATGAAAATCCCGGGATTTCGGGATTGGTATCCCTAGTTTTTATACACAAACACAATCATTTAATAAAAAAAATTTAAAATAAATTACAAATAAAATGGATGAAAACTAATTTTTTAGGTAAAATTTTATTATGTTCAAATAAAGCGCTTTTTATAGATCGATTTAAGTAAAAAAAATTTAACAGCTTATTTGACATTTGTCGCTTTAAAATGTGCAGTGTTCATTTGCCTATCAAAAAAGTTTCAAGCGAAACCCTAAACAGCTTTTCGCTGCCGCATTCCGCGTACATGACCCTGCCACTAGAACCCAAACTTCTAACGAACTTTAAAATGCACTTCAGTGAATTTAAATGCATCGCAGTGGCAGATCTCATTTTGACTAGTCGACTTCTTACCAATGCAGGACAGCATTTTCTTCACATTATCTCTTCTTTCTCTTTATCTTTCTTTTCTCATTATCATATTCCACTGCGGCAGTAATCGTAGTGTCTGGCTCCTAGACGTTGTGCATGCCTTTTTGCCGAACTCGTGTAAAATCTACTTATAGAGTCTTAGGCATAAAAAATATTTCTTTGATCTCTGTGTTCTAACGTATTGAACTAATTTCGTGAAATAAGTTTAAGTACGTGTCTTGCTAACGGTCTTTACAATCTTCAATATTGTCCAAATTGGTATGATTGGCTTCGCGTAGCAACATGGAAAATAATCTAAAATATTATTATTGCTAAGCAACCATACAATTCTTTGTGGTAATCTAAGGCAACCATAATATGGCTGTGGCGACCCATGGGGGACGAATTTAACCCATGCATGGCTTACCGTAACAATATTTTTGGTCACGTAACTATAATCATTTTGAAAATTTTTATGTATTTTCTCTGCATATATGAAAACATACATACATACAGTGCGAGCTCGATTTTCGCAACAGGCAACATATTTACGTCTTTATGACTGCAACTGTTTTCTTTAAGAGTCTCAATAAGTAAAACATAACTTTTTTTTATTGATTCTTCTTTCTTTCTGTATTTCTTGTTTAGAAACGTAGTTTTATCAAAGAATTCCATTTTATTAACCGTTCTTACCCATTAAGGCCTAGTTAGCTATACGTTAAAGTTGCGGGCAATTAAACGTTGCGGTCGACTTTAATAGTTAGAAGATACTTCTAATACGTAAACGTGTATTTTGTTGTAATGTTTTAAAAAGGAAACAGAAAATTTTTCAAAATTTATAACGACGATTTAAAAAAACAACACAAGTTATAAATTTTACTGCCTAGCCCACAATATCGACAAGAACATTTCTTTCTTATACTATTTATATATTGAAAACAAAAATAAATTTTAGTTTTTTATTATTATTTTTTAAGAAAAATATGCAAAATAAATGTTCTTGCCGACATCGTGGGCCTGTCAGTTAATATTTATTATATGCACATTTTGGAAAATATAAAAAACATCGTGTACGTCAATGAAATGCTCGCCATACACTCGATCAATAAACAAACATAAAATTAAAATACGTAAAAGCGGAGAAAAATGTTTCTCTTATCATGTCCATCCACAACGCAATGTTACGTGTACGTAAGTATAGTTCGGAATTGTGTGATATTTGAAATTTAGCCTGAACGTTCCACAAATGGCTTAGATGTGAGCAAAAAACCACGACTGCCCTTTATTTTACCCTTAAATTCCTTGCTGTTTCTTTTTGGAGAACGGGAAGATCCAAAGGTTCCGAATTAGGTACAAAATGCTTGTTGTTATAAATACACAACATGCCACAAATTGTGGGAGGGATTAAAGAAGTGGGCGTGGCACTTCCCATACAAAGGCAATATAGGCTTCTGTATCTATATATAAATCGGCAAAGGCAAAAAAGTTAAGAACACTTTCCTCATCTGTTTGTCAACCGATTTGAACAAACACCATTCACAGAAAAACTTTTCAGTAGTTTTTTATCAATTAAAAATATTGTTTAAAAAGTATTTCAATTTAATTTATGTCATAATTAAATCAATTTTTATTTTTTTTTTTGTTGAAAGAAAATTAATTAAATCAATTAACACGTTGTATAAAACGGCAAAGTTTTTTAAAATTTTTTTTAATTAAAATTAAAAATATTCATTATTGAAATAAAATATTCACAATTATAAATTTTGTACAATTTTTAGTAATCAATATAATCATTTTGGTGATAGGTGCAAGATCAACAAATTGTTTGCTTGAATCTATGAATTTGGTGATCAGAAAAAATTAATGGTATTTAATTACAGAAGTGCACTGTGTATATTTTTTAAAAATCTGAGGGGGTAAAAGAGTAAATTCAGTAACCTCATATCTCCAAAACTAAAAGAGATTAAAAAAAAATTATATTTATCGTTGTTCCTTAGAAAAATAAGCGGACCGGTGATTCGTACTTTTTTTGAAATTCGGTCGTTTCAGGGACTAAACGGGTATAACCTGTATTTTGGTTCTTCTTTGTAACCTCATTTATCTTTTAAATCATGTTTATTGGAAATAAAGATTATACTAAACAAAATCGTGGATCACATTAAATAAGGCTATTCGGCGATTTGAATCGCGAACCCATCAATACTGCATGCTACACGTCCAGTAAATACCACGCAGTTCTCTTAACTATAAACAGTATTCGAATAAATAGTAAATAAAAAAATCTACAAATATTGATGCACACTCTTGGCACACTCTCTAACAAGACCGGCTTAAGTATATCGTTTGATTACTAATTTATTAATGAATTGTGGTTAACATTTAAATGTTTTTTAAGTTCTAAGGCAGTTCTTACAAATCGATTTTGCCAGAAAAACAAAACATTTAAGCACTCCGAACCAAAAGTAAAAACCAATAGAGAGGGATTTTTTTAGTTAAAGTTTTAAATATTTTTCGCGTTTTGATTCCTTAAAAGTTGGGAAAATTTAGTCCAAAAAGATCTAAGTTGTCATCACTTTCTACAAACATTTAAACATGTATCAACCAGGGATGTTGAAGTTGGTACAATTGTACTTTTTTTTTGGTACATTTTGACCTTATAAAGTACCGCGGTACTACCGTGACTCATTTGGTACAATTTAAAAATTTGTCATAGTTCTCCCTTTTTTAATTTTTGGTATAGCAAACAAATTATTGAGTCTTTCTTCATTGCATTTATGTTGTACAATAAATCCTTAATGTAATGGGCACTTAAATATGCGACTAGAATTGTGGTGTATAGAGCGCCCCTTTTACAAGGTGGCAAGTGAAAGCCAGACAGACGAAGTTTGCTCGTAAGGGGCGACGCTGTATGCTTGACACACTTTACTTTTATCCTTTCTCGCCAACAAACTTTGTCTGTCTGCCTTTCAAAAGTGGACTTACGGTACTCACAGACGAGGCAACATTCGTCAAAACCTGTGCTACTACTTGTGTTTCCTTTTTACCACAGACGATAACACTATAAGCAAAACATCAGTATGGTTTTTTTTTAAATAAAGAAGTACTACTTAACTTAACAAATATACGTGTATGCGAAAGAAATTTTTCATATCCTGCTTTTTTTTTTTGTTTTTTTTTTATAATTCTGTAAAATTTTTAAATCCATTTAAAAAATTTCTCCATTTTTTAACAAATCGATATTTTTCCTTTTTTGTGTACTATTGAATTTTTATGTAATTTTTTTGTTGTTTTAATAAATTTAAAAAAAAATGGTACCGTGAAGGTCCAAGAAGTACATTTTTTTGGAAGTTGGTACAAAATTCAAAACCCCATTTAACATCCCTGGTATCAACCCATAGAGAGGGAGATAAAAGACATATTGAACGTAAAAAGAAATGTATACAAACATTTAAAAAAATCGTATTTCCGATTATTACCGTAAATAACAGACCAACTGACTGATTATCGGCAAAATGTAAAAAAATCTTTCGAATCCTAACAGAAACAAGTAAAAGTACAATACTCGGCTAAGCCGAATCTTATATACCCTTTACCATGACAGGAAAAGAGCGGAATGTTTTATTTGAGCTCATTTGTATACACTTAGGTTGTTTTGTACGAAGCCTATCTAACCAAAACCATACCTCGGGAGGGCACTTTTTTGGGTGTCAGGTGTTATAATAGAACGATTTGGCTTAAATATTAAATAGTCCTTATATTTAAGAAATATATGAGCAAATTTAGTACGGGAATCAATTTTTACAAATTTAATGAAGCAATTTCATTAAAACTATGAAATTGAGTATCGCAACTTCGTTAAAATCGTTAATTGGATTAATGACGACTTAGTTTCTCTTTTGAAAAAAAAATTCAGCTAATCGTTATACATTATTGCAATAGGTTTTTAAAATAAAAATCAACTATTTATGAATTAAAATATTTAAATTGAATTAAGAAAAAAAGAAAACTTTTGTGGCTTCATACTCTCAATGAAAAATGTCACTCAATCCATAAAAACCAAATAAAGTCCTTTAACTACAAAATTCGTATAACTCAAAAATGATTTCTTCCTCAAATTGTTGCTAAAACGTATATTTAATTAAATTTTTGGCAATATACAGGAAAATTTTAAAAAAAAATTTAAAATTTTTATGTTTAAAAATTTCAATGAAAAAAATTCATTACGATAACGAAAAAGAGATTTTAACTAAATGTTAGTAATTGGTTCAAAAACAAACAACGAGAAAGAAATAACAATTTATAACAGAGGTTTATAAAAATAATGAAATTTAGTAATTAATTTAATGAATTTATGTCATTGGACAAATTTTTAATTTTATTGAAATGCAAATAATGAGAAAAATTCTTTAAACGTTTGACTCTTCATCATTATGTTAATGAAATTTTACATTAATGTGATGATAAATGGTCATAGTCGAGATTAAATTTCTTGCATTAAGCTATTGCAAAATTTTATGAAACATTTCATTAACTGGAGGCTAATGAAACATTCTTTATTAATCCAATGAAGCGTTACATAGGTTGAATTATAATGTAATTTTTCAATGGATCAATGTCAAAATGCATTTGATGTGTGAAGAAAATTCTTTCAGTGTAAGGACCCATAATTCACATGTACCCTCTTTACATTAATTAACCGACACAGTATGCCCATAAACTTTGGCTGTGCTTAATTTGTTGGTTAACTAATGTGAACTTTAACTTTTTTTCGCATAAGGGGAATATTCTTTGTAGGGTCTGACAACAATAAAGTTGAAATTACAAAAGGAATAACAAACTTATATTTATCCTTTTCACCCGTGGTGTAGGGTATTACAAGAGTAAATGCATTGTTTGCTTGTATATTTATTTGTAAACGAATGTATAACAAAAAGAATAAACATACTTAATTTTTATGACGAAATGTGGAACTAAAAAATAAAGAACAAATTTACCGCCGGGTGTAAGTAAAAGTACAATTAAATGAACGCACTTCCATGATTATCCAGCCAAAGCCAATGGGCCTGTTAAAATACTTAACAAACATATTAAAAAAAATAAAAGAGTTTTTTTCTGCAAAAGTATTGGTCACACAGGCGATCCTCTTAAACGGCCGAACGTCTAAAAAAAAGGCAGTCAGTTAGTTGGTATAATGCGATTGTAAATAAATGTAAGAGCGTTATCTGTAGCGGTAAAAACTCCTCAAATAAAAAAAAATAATAATAAAAATATTTGGGAACTTGTGAATTATCTTGTCGGTTATTTTCGTTTCATCAGTGTTGTTTTCTTTTCATTTTTTTATGATTTTAATATTTATTTGTCAATATTGCCGATATACCTATGAGCTTCTAATAATTTTTTTGTTTTCTTTTGTTGGTTTTATCATTACAATTCATCATACATGTAACGTGTTATATTTTTGTTTTTTTTTTTTTAACCGAAACGTTACAAGAAATTACAAAGTAAACGTAAATAAAGCGAGTAATTATTATAAATATTTAATTTTTGCGGCGGCCATGTTGAAGTTGTGGTTACCCTACGATTAAAAAACAGAGACCTTGAAAATGTTAAGAAAGATGCTGAATAATAACAACTATTTGTATTTAAATATTTTTTTTTTAACAATCTTCGAAGATTTCGTGTAAAATTAAAAAATAGTGTTCTATTCGGCTTTGCCAAATCTTACACATCTTTAACTGTGTAGTATTAAAAAATAATTTCCTAGAATTTTTTTTTTTTTTTTTTTTTTTTTTTTTGTTTGAGGTTCCAAAAGATCGTGGATTTTAAAAGTGGATATTTTTATAAAATAGATATTATTCAATATATTTATTCTAAAATCGGATTTTAAGCAAAATTGAATCGATTTTTCAAAAACTAGTCCAGCAAACAGTTTTTGAATGAGATATTATTCAATATATTTATTCTAAAATCGGATTTTAAGCAAAATTGAATCGATTTTTCAAAAACTAGTCCAGCGAACAGTTTTTGAATGAGACTGAATCGAAGAAGACTTCTTAGAAATTGCTTAACCATCACATGGGGAGAGTTTTTGTTTTTTTTTTTTTTTTTGCTTTCCATCAAAAGATGTATTTTTAACATAACAATAATCGCCCAATAACTTAATTTTATAAACAATTCAATTGTTCTGCCGGTCATATTTCAGCTTCAAAATTAACAAATTTTATCCAAACTTTATTTAATCGAAAAAGAAATACAGCAGAAATGTCTATACACAAAATTTAATTTAAGTGTTTTCTACTTACATTTTGTAGAATGCGTACTTCAAAATCTAAATACGAATAACACCAAAAAGTACTTAAAACCAGGGACCGAAAATAACAGTTATTTTGAAATTTTAAAACAAAAAACGCATATATAGCAGTAAATGCTGGCAAACTGCTGGCATATTGATCCTTATGAACTTTTCTATTATAAAATATTACGATTTCTAAAGTTTTACTGGCTGTTCACCGATATCGAACGTTAAGGTTCGCATAGAAAATTAAATTTAAAACAAAAACAATTTTTGAAATTTTGTTTTGTTTTAAATGTTATTTACTATGCGAACGCTAACGTTCGATATCGGCGAACGGGCAGTTAATTTTAATTTTTTTCTATCAAAAATTACAGTTGTTTTTTGATTTTAATTTTTTTGAACAAATATAACAGTTATTTTTTGATTTTTATTTTTTCAGTCAAAAATAACTATTTTATGATTTATATTTTTTTCAAGCAAAAATAAAAGTGGTTCTTTAAAGAATTGTACGTGCCATAATTATTTAGTTGTCTTTGAATATTTATTTAAATGTGCGATCATCAATGGGATATCTTATGCGCATTAAAATAAATATATAAATATTTAAAGTCAACTAAATAATTATGACACTTTTATTTCTTTAAAGAATACCTTTTATTTTTGCTCGAAAAAATAAAAATCAAAAAATAACTGTTATCATCTGATTTTTATGAAATAAGAAATAACTGTTACGGTCCCTGCTTAAAACAAAACAAACTGGGATAACTTTCTAAAGCCAATATGCGTGCATACGCATGGGTTTGTAAAAGTTTGTTCCAAAAATAACAACAACACTACAAAAGAAAGTAACAAACGACTTGCTTGTTTTGTGTAGAAACGACACTGCAAGAATAAAAAGTAAACTAAGAAGCAAAAAATTCCCATATTCTTTTTGTTAATATTGGTCGCAATACCTTGAAACGCGTCGAAGGGTTACAATTTAGATGAAAACAAAAACCAATATAGTGATATAGATATAATAATACTTATTCTTTGCATAATTTACGCTATTTTTTGTATTATTCGGAGGTCGTTCCCTAAAATATTTTCTGGATTAATAATCTACACAAAAATTCTTTTTTATATGAGCTGAGTAACATTAGTGAGTATATCAGGATATCTACACGCAGAGAAAAAATATGTTTCAATATGGTCACCTCCGACAAAACTGTGTTTAACGAAAATGTTTAAACATATTATGGTTAATTTAACCATATTATTCTATTACATATTAACTAATTGTATACTTCTGCTATTTTTAAAACTTAAGTTTTGTAGTAGAAGATCACACGAATAAATAATAAATAAAAATAAATAAATTCTTACTGGCAACCATATTTTGGTTAAATTAGTCCTCCATCACTAAGCCACAACCATAGTATGCTTGCCTCTTAACATGTTAGGGTTGAATATGACAATAATTTGTTTTTAAATTAGCAATTGTATTTTCCTCTTTTCTAAGAGAAATATACTATGGTTGAAAAACAACCATTCTATTATAAGTGTTAAACATATTTTTGTTAGAATTAGCCATAACATGTTTGGAGGCAACCATAATATGGTTCTGGCTTCTTGATGGACGACAAATTTAACAATAACATGTTTAAAAATATATTTTAAGAATAGTTTTGTTGGAGGTGACCATATGGAAAAATTTTTTTTTCTCTGCGAGTACTTAATAGGTACATTGCAAGGATGTTCAAAATTATGTTTTTCTATGTTCGCACAATGTATGCACAAACCAGATATTTCAACGAACTTTTTTTTAGTAAATAAAATGTAATCCATTAAAAGGGTCCTAAAATATTTAGAAAACAGCTTCACATTTTGTTCACAAGATTTATTTAACAGAGTCTATGTCAATATATATAAAATTTTTAATGATATAATCACCACAAACAGCACAAAAACTGGCTGGATTATTTGTTTCACGTTTTTTTCTTAGTAGCAATTATAATATTAATGATCAAACACTGATTTATTTTAGTTAAAGTAAAAAAAGAAATAATTAAATAAATTTTTTTTCAATAAATGCACAGCGGACAGAAATACGTAAGGGAAAGTTTTTTTTGATTTCATAACATTTGCATAGAAAAAAGTTTAAAGGATTAAACAAAAAATGCATGAATTTCAACATCTTAACAATAACAGTAAGATATCCCTGATTTATTCAATAATCTGACTCTACTTAAATTAAAGAAACTTTCGAAAGAGACCGTTCGCGAAATACAATTATACAAAAAATAATGTTAATTATGCAAATAATATGTGTCACTATATCTCTAAAATTACATCTGGTAGGGAAAAACTGATAACACAATCGTCATCAGCAGATGAAAATAAATAAGGATCAGTTATTTTTATTTCAGAAAATTTAAAAAAGCTCCACTTTGTTGTAATTCATTAAATATAAAAGAATACCTGTTATTTACATAAAACAAATTTATAAAAACTCTTTTTTAAAATATTAAATGCTATTTTTTTAAATTGAAGTAAATTGCTTCGTTACCAAATTGTTTGAGATTTATCTTAAAAGCGTTAAAGACAAGTTTTCCGGTTTATTATCTTCATCAAGATATATGCAACTATTTTGGATAATTGTGTCCATCTTCACACATACTCCTTTTGTATGAGCAATTGCTTACTTAACGAAAATACTCTTAAGAAAAATATTTCTACATCGATCCAAAAGAAATGCACTTAAGAAGGCTTTATGCTCAGAAAGAATTTCCTTTAAGTTAATAAATATTTTTTCTATTTGTGATAATAAACTTTTAATTTTTTTTTGCTCTTTGAAAAATGTATTTTAATTTTAATACCGTAACGCCTGTACCGGTATGATACCGGAATTAAGGGAAACGGTATACGTATACCGGTATTTTTCGCAAAAAAATTATTTCGATATCGGTATCAATACCGGTATTTAATTTAAACGGTATTGGTATCGGTATCGTTTGCCAACCTTGGGTTTTTTGCACCCATATTCCTCGAAAAACCCTTATTCCGAGCGGAAATTTATTCGGGAATAAGGTAAAAAAATAAACCTACTAATCCTACTTGCAACATTAAAAAATTTTGTCTAAATCAAATTCGAACGATCTAATTGTTCATTTGAGGTCGCTATCCTGTCGCAACCCTTAATCGAGAGGCACATTTGTATTGGCGCTAAGTGAAATAAGAGGTCGACCTGGCAGATTTTTAAAACCGAACAAAAATAATTTAAAGAGAATATTTAAGCTGAATTGCATCAACATAGCCTGTGTTGTATGAGGCCTATTGTACCAAAACCTGGCAGGTAAATGGTCGAGTTTAGGAGGAATCCTTCGGGTATGCCTTTAAATCGGAAACTTGCAGGCAACGTCTAGATTTTTCTAGATGGCTAAAGGTCGGGGCTATTTCGATACATAATGATCATTTAGCTCTTCCTAGGAAGAGTGAACATATTTAGAGGAAATTTACCTCTTCCTATTGTGATCATGTTAGAGCACAAATCCAGTATATTAAGAAACATTTCTGTTCCGTAACCAATGATGATAAGGTGTATGCTTGAAAAGGTGCATGCTGCCTTGATAGCGACAACTATCGAAAGACAGAGTGCATATGTCTAGTCTTTGGATTCAGATTACTCGAGGTCCGTATCTATGGACTTTAAACCTTAGGCCCCACGGGAGTCAGCTGCCCCCGGTGCAAACCGGACTGACTATGGTTGCAGGTATCCGTTAAGTATGCTTCTTGTCTTCCGGGATGATTGTCTTTGCAGAAGTCTGATTTTTCACCTTCGGGGAAAGTTCGGGCTGTGAGGGGTGACTGGGTGCTGTTGCTATTCGACAGAAGCTGCCAGAATTCATTTAAAGGCAGCGAAGGTTAGATAGCTCCAGTCCTCAAACAAGGGACGAATGTATGGACTTTGTCGAGTTTATACATTCAAAGTTGCCACCTGTATGTGCAAATGAATTCTCTCACACACACAGGGGCATTTGGTATGTTCTTAATATAAACTCACCATGCGGTTTGGATTCGCTTTGAGATGATGCCGTAAGGCAGGCAATCAAGTTAAACGAGCCGTCGCAGTACCAAAACCTTTCCCCCCGAGGGATTTGCTGCGCCTCTAAGGGGACGTAGTTAAAGTAGCTTGAGGAGTCCGACCTCTTGGTGCTATATCCACCGAAGGATATCTGCTTTGTTATTTAATTAACTTAAGCGCATCAATACTGGTGTATGCAACCTGAAATGCGCCAAACATTCAAATGACATTTCAAAGAGTTCAACGTTACACCACGGGAGTGCCACGGGAGTCAGTAGTCCCCGGCGAATCTCCATCAGCGTGCTTCTTTGAGGTATATTTGCGAGCAACACATGGTTGTTGTGTCCTAAGGCCAAAACCGCCGGTAGGGCAACGTCCACATGGAGGGCTGATTTTTCACCATTTTGAGAAAGTTTGAGGAGTGGAGGGATCCCTAGGTGCTGTTGCTGAGAAGCTTTTTAGATTAACTATAGCAGTGGAGGTAAAATAGCTTCGCCCAAAAAAATCTTTTTTATTAATGATCGTAGGACACTTACAAAAAGTATTTAAATGATTTGATTTATATATAGACATCAGATAATCTTTCGAAAATCGTTTGCTGTGGAAAATGTTAAAAATGGCCTTAAAGTCACCAAAATTTGATGGCGATTTTAATGCCAAGAAAATGCGAATTGAACATGTAATGCTTATAAACGCTTGCTTAAAAATGCTCTCATAATTTATAAGGCTGGAGGCATTAAAAAAATGTATTTAATTCTGGCAAATTTTATGCGTTGGGCCGAATTTTAACCAAAAATTTTGGGCAAACGAGTTAAACATTCTACAAAAACGTAATTCAATATCGCTTAAAAACTAACTTAAAATTTTTTTGTAATTTCTTTTAATATTGAATGCCGTTATTTGGTCCCGAGCGTTGCAAACTAATAGCTAATTGTACAGATCAGGAACAATGAATACTCACAATTACAACTATATCTCTGATCTATAACTACAACATTGGAACGTTGTCCTTCGAATTTGTTATCATTCATTGTTAACATTTCAAGTAGTTGATTTATTTGTGATTAAAAGATTGACAAATGGTTGTTTGATAATTAAAGGGCTGGTGGAAAAAAAGACGGACACAAAGACAAAACGATAGAGTCATAAACGTGTGCTGACTCTTAACACTTGTTTACTTTCAATATGTTTTACTTAAGACTGAAACACGGCCTGACGTTGAACACTCTCAAATATTTGCGTTAAAGTTTTTGTTTTATTTTTATATTTTATTGTACTTGATACGATTATGTTTTCTCTACTTTGAGGTCTTTTTGTCGGCCTCTCCCATAAGGAATTTAATGACGGTGATGGCTTGAAATCATTATATTAACCATGTCACTTATTATTTAGGTGTTGTACTTATAGCTGGTTGCACATTGGGGTGATTTTTGTAAATGTATGGAAAATCATTACAATTTTTTTTTTTTTTTTTTTTTTTTTTTTTGAAGGAATAGCTTGATTTTGAAGACAGTAAGTATTTTTACTAAAGAAGGAGAGCAAACAACTAAAAAAAATTTTATTCTTAGAAATTTTCAAAAGTTATATGGGAACTTCGAGGCTTCAATGAACAGACTTTTAAAAATATTTAATTTTAAGTAAGTTAGATCCTTAATTTTTAAAATTCATGACAAAACTATTCTTAATTCCATAAAAAAATCAAATTTTTCTGGAAAAAATCTGATTTTTTCCAAAAATTCCCCATTGTGTTTTGTTATTGTCATGGTAAAATAAGATTTTATTACTTTTAACGCAAAATTACTGCAATTTTACACAATTTATGTTACAACCGGACTAGCGACTTTGACTCCAAACTAAATGATGACAACAAAAAAAAAAAAAAAAAAAAAAAAGAAAAAAAAAAACGTTAGAATGATTGTAATCATCAAGTATAATGATTATTATTGGCAAAGTTAAGACCTCCTTGGTGTTGGATACTTTATTGGTGTTAGTGGTTGGTGTCAAACTATAAATAAAGATGATAAAAATTAGATGGTCCTAATAATTTTTTCTACTTTGTTTCAAAACGTTTGTCTTGCGGATGTTTGTTATTTTTTTTTTTTTTTTTTTGTTTGTCTTGAGTGTTGACAGTGCTCATTACACTCGTAGTCAACGTACAACACAATTATATTTTCGTATCTATACATTGGATGATGGGAAAATTTAAAAATGTTTTTGTTTGTGTTTAACCAACAATTATGACAGCAAGCAAACGATCAAGCGAGCCAACGGCTGTTCGACCATACGTCAATCTACAAGTCATTTGTACAATGCAAATACAACATTGTCATTAGGCCTGTACGCTCCATTCAATCCTCAAGAAGAGGTACAACAGTGCAACAATGACAAAACCAATAAAGAAAAAAAATAACAATAATATTTAAACAACAACAAGCGAAAGAGATCAAGCACTTACCGCCAACTTCGTATGAGTTTTTGGCGTGCGCTTTGAATTTTCCGCTTTTGTAAAATGTCTCTAATGAGACCATAAACATTCGAGTACTACAACAAACACTTGTTGGAACCTACATAACAACAACAAAAACAATAACAATCGGTCCACAAACACTTTGTTGCCATTCTGTCTAGTTTTAATGGGTATTTTTTCCTTTTCTTTTTTTAAGTTTAAGTATTTTGTAATTCTTTTTCTTAAGATTTTCTGTATTTAAGGGCCATCATGGGGCGTGGAGCAAAGAGTGCGTACATATTTGCAAGATAAAAAAAAAAAATCACACGCTTTCAAAATTTTATGCTTGTTCGACTGACTTTCTTTAGAAGTTGTTGTGAATATTGAGGAAGTATGGCCGTGTTTGTCGTAAAATATTGATGAATGTTTCCTAGAATCTTAAATTCGAAAGAATTACTTACATTCGTTTCGGCGTTTGTTGCCAACATGAGGGCTTTTGTAATTTTAATGTTTAAAGTTCTCTTGTTTTTGTTTTTTTTTTTTTTTTTTTTTTTTGTAAAATTGCTACACGTAAGTATTTTTTGAAAGCTTAGAAAATGTTTGAAAAGGTTTTTGGTGTCTTTGACAGTTATCTATTTCAATATTAATAGCTATACAAAGGCGAGCTAACTATACGTGGCGGGTATTTTGTTTTTGCTTTTCGGTCATTTAATGCCGAAAACAAGGCGAATTTATAAATAAATTAATTCGCCTTGTATTACATGGAAAAAATTAAAAATTGTCTCTAAAGACCAAATTCACTACGAAATTCATAGAATCAAGCAAACAATTTGTTGATTTTGCACCTACATATTACCAAAATGATTACATAGATTACTAAAAATTTTAAAAATTGTAAATTGTGAATATCTGTTTTTCAATAAATGATATTTTTAATTTTAATTAAAAAAATTATGCAAAAATTTTGCCGTTTCAAACATGTTAATTGTTTAAATTAAATATAGTACTCATGTTCTGTAAATTTTGTGAGAACTTCTCGCATCGAAAACATGTGAAACAAAATATTCCATCGTTTTTCGAAATGTGAGAAAAAGGTCTGTCTGTAACTCATGTCGAAAACTATCAAAGTGATTACGTCGTTACGTTATAAATGGCATAATATTCCACTCGAAGCCGATATGAAATTGCAGATGTTGTGAACGCCAGTCAAACAGACGTTGACGGCGACCAAATTTGACTAAAATTAAAAAATTTTCAACGACGGCGGCGAAAATACAACCGTCGCCTATACCAAAAAATTTAAAGTGCGACTTTAATGTTTGCTGATGAACAAATTGCTTTGAAAACATTCGTATATTTTCCAAAAATGTTAAAAGCAAAATAATTAAAGTATGAAAAAATCTACGAAGAACAAAATACTTATCTCTTCCGTGTTAATATTCATTGCATTTTGCATTTTAAGTTTATTTTTTAGTGTTAAAATTTTTTCTCACCCCGTTTTTATGCGTGAGTTTATTTGACAGTTCAAAGCGAGAACTTTCTCACAGACATTTTACAGACACACTTTATCACTATATTGGCGAAAGATTTCCTTACGTGACAGTTATTACTCGCCAAAAATGTTACCGAAGCAGTTAAGTGAGAAAAACAGCTGTTTGTTTCAATTTATAGCATTTTTGTTTAATTTCTTACAATTCAATCGAAAAGTTTCTCGCCGCGGGAGTTACAGAACATGGGCACAGGTTTTGAAAATTCCCAACAGCAATTCTGCAAGTTTAAATTATTTTATTTTAAACGAGAAAATCAGTTAAAAGTTTTTATTATTTAATTAATAATTTAATTAAAAATTTATATCAAAATAACTAAAATGCTAATTAAATCAAAATTATATTATTAATTTTCTTTCAACTAAAAAACAGTTGATTCAATTATCACATTGATTAAATTAAAATACTTTTATATTAATTTAAAAAACACATTTATAAGATACAATTGATCCTTACTGGTACATAATACTAAAACTAAATTATTAATTTAAAAACAATTCATTTAGGGATTTTTTATTTTTTGAGAGGATACTATTAATTTGTTAACTGGTGCATTTTTAATTAATATCACAAATTGAAATCTATTTATATTTTTTACGTGTAGCAGGACTTTACAAACAAGAGGACTAAACTGGAATAGACAGAATACTGGGCATCTTTCAGATTAACCATTTAACACAATTCACGGGTCAATTTCATGAGATAATTCGTTCACCAAACTTTTGGCTCAACAAAGTGATCGCATCACGCGCTTTAAGGCATTTCTCCTCCAAATAGTTCGCAATGACAGCACACACTTAAAAAATTATTACAGTTACGGATTGTGGGTTAATAAATTCGTTATTCGTACTGTTAAAATTTAATAAAAAAAATATGTTTATATTATGAATAGATTTATTTTTTAACATTTATGTTTGTTATTCAAAAAACAAACTACCAAAAAATAATGATCTTCCGTACTTATTTGTTATGTACCCAGCAAAAACTTTACTCACAATCCTGAATTCATTACTTTATAGCTTTATTCGCCACTTTTTGCATAATTAGTTATATAATCGTATTAAACAATAATTTTATTATTATATCTTAAATAAGTCATAATTATACATTACAAAAAATACTTTAGTATAATGACTTAAATAAGTTATTATTATATGTCTTTTAATAATTATTTGAATCAATTTGCAATATTTTATATAAATATTTGCTAGATATTCGGTAATACTAGAAAAGTTTTAAGAATAAATTCGATGTGAAATCCATATAAAATTCAAAAAACAATAAATATGTTCCAAAATTACCCCTACAATATACATATTTTTGTTATTAGACCACTAGTAGTGTAGTAATGTAAATGATGTTTTGGAACAACATTATATTTACATGTATTACTAAACACATTGTTATTACAGTGTTAGAGCTATAAATGATTTTGAGCAGGCAAAACACTCTAGTAAATGTTTCCTTACATTTCGAAAAATTTATTTTTTGGGGCACTTTTTCAACAAAAATTTCATAAGATTTCACATGCATATAGGAGCAATTTTAATTAGTCTGTTTTAACTTTTTAAAACTTAATTTGGAACGACTTATTTTTTCTCTGTTTTTGTAACTACATATTTTTATAAAACTTTTAAGTATAAAAGAAAGTTATTATTTTTTAGGTTGCAATTGGCCAAATTATAAAGGATTACTATTGGGACATCGCGAACAAAAATAAGTAGATACTTTTTCTTGTAGAAAAACAAGTAGTATTTTCGTCAAGTTCTCATTATTTTTCTTCTTATTTTGTATGCAAAGTTTTTGCTGGGTAGTTTGATTTTTTGTCGGTTAAATCAAGGCGAATTCATACAGGTGACCGCATCATAAGATAGACTTATGCTAGATATCACTTTTTTTGAAAAATACTTTGTATTTTCTTTTTGTAAAAAGTTAGAGTGAAAGTCAAAATTACTTGTTGAAAACATAAACAAGGGTTCTTTTTTTTTGTTTATAAAATATACACAATTGCTTTAGAAGCTAAAGCTTTTTCCTGTATTGCAACTTTATTCCTTACGCACTTTTTATTCCTTGATTTTATATTCACTGTTTTTTGTTTTATAAAATTTAAATAAGTTTTTTTTTTAGAGTATTTAGATTTTCATTGAATTTTTTATTTAAATTCTTTTTTTCACAAAATGTAAACAAACTCGAAAATGTCACCTGTATGAATTCGCCTTGGGTTAAATTATATTTTTTAAAAGAAACAACTTTAGAATTCTACGGAATATGCTGTTTAATAAAATGAAAATCAAAAATTGATGTAAAATTCATTTATTTTAAATGAAATGTAAATGATCCGTTTTTTAAATAAATTTTTAGTTGTTTAAAATGAATTTTCTGTGGAACATAATAGTTTGAGTGCAGAAATACAAAAATCTCGAATCATTTTCTGAAGCGTTTGAAATTTGCGGTAAAGTTGGCACCGGTTTCGAATTAAAAGGCAAATGGACCGATGACCGATGTAAACCGCTTCAAACAGTAATCTTTTCAAGAAGTAATGCAGTCCATGAGGATTGTGCTCTCTCCAGAAACGACAATCTTAATTTTGTTTTTTTTTTCTTTCTATCCTCTTACAATTCGTGTTGGGAAAAAAACCAGCCTATTGTAGGGGAATGTAAGAAAGAAAAATTCACGGTTTATTGTTGTGGCTTTGTTGAAGCTTTGATATTGTAACGGGTAAGACCTGAGTGTTTAAAATTCTTATTCACTTTATGGTCTTACTTGTATAATATTTTTTAGCTTCCTGACGAGCTGGCCTAAGCAACCAGTGAAATGCGCGTAGAAACTAGCTCTCGCACAACAATAAATTTCAGTGTTTTAATCATAAATTGGGATTATTTGCACATCATTAATAAATTAATTAATTAATAATAAATATTTCATTCTCGAAAATAATTTTTGATGACAATTCTGCTTGTTTGCATGCCCGTTAAGCAAGAAATGAGGCTCATCGCTGAAGATGATTTGACGATAAAAATCTAGTTCTACTTCCAGTTCATTCTCAGCCCATTCACCGTACTCGCGACTCAATTGATAGTTCATTGGCTTTAATTTTGCACCAGTTGGAACTTATATTGATGTAGTGCAAGATCTTTCCTCAAAAATTTCCAAGAAGTGGGCGGGCAATTACCGATTTGCTTAGAACGGCGTCCGATCGCTATTTTGGAGTCCTCTGTTACAATCACGTATACAGCGCCTTCCGTACAGACGGTACGGGCTCGATTTGGATGACTATAATCCAATGGAGTAAGTGTCATGAATTGATTAAAAGCATTGCGTATTAGATACTTAAAAGGACACTGTAAACTACGAAGTGCTCTATACGTTTGGCATGGTGATTTGCCAAAGCTGAAAATACTGAAAAGAAGTCAAACACACTTCATTAATATGACAGCTAGTTTAACAGTTATGCTTAACGAATTTTTTACGTCTAAAAAAACCTTTTAAAGAACAAAAATGAGAATATTATTTACATATAGACGTTAATTTAACAAATTTCAATAAACTTTTTTTAAACCTTAAAAAGTAAAATACGTACATATAAATAATCAGATTTTTTTTTTCATGAGAAGTTTTTTTTTAATATATCATCACATACATAAATCATAAAGAAACATGTGTAAAATTGATCAATTCCTAGAGAAAACACCTACAATCGTGGGAAGTTTAACGAAAGTCCTAAAAAATAAAATCAAAAAAAAAATTTTAACATCATTTATTATTAATTCATACATCAAAACAAGACATACATAGATATTCCATTTCTGTTAACAAACATAATCTTGACAAGTAAAGTTCCTGTCCAACCGACCAACCATTCAACCAACCAACCAACATATCACACACATTGACAAATTTTCCAACAAATTGATGAATGAATCGTAGACGAGACATCAAAATCAAAGTTATGACTACAGTGACTACAACAATAGCAATAATGCTACAAAAATACATATTGAAATTGTGGGAAAATTTATAAAAAGCCCTTGAAGATTCTAAAGAATTTTGTAACCAACAACAATTAAAAATAAACCGAAACCGAAACAGAAAACTAATTTAACAAGATAAAGTTATTAACGCATCTGTTAACATGAAAAATACATACGAAATTCATCAGCCAACAAAAAGCAAAAAAAAAAAACTTTTTAAAAAATAAATGAATAACCAAATGGAAAAAAAACTTACACAAAAACAAACATTGATTTGGAAAAAAATAGCAAATTATGAGAAACCCACTAAACCTCAAGACATCACCAACATCAACTTGGAACAACTTCACTTCCCTGGAATATGATACGAATTCGAAAGACAAACGGACAGACAGACAGACATCTTGTCAATTTGTTCGTAATGACAAATTAGACGGCACAATTGACTTTTTTATCTTTTGGTTGTTTTATTTATAAACACAAATAAAAGTTATTTATTTTTATTGTTTCCCCCTCCCCGTTTGTTTTGTTTACGAATTTTCTGATTATTGCCTCGATTCTAATAAAAACCGGCTGCCGCACCTACATTTTGTCACGTCCCAGAGTAAGAGTAACAACGGAGCTAATTGTAACTGCATGTAAGAACATGAACGAGTACATCGATCTATGTATCGTATGTTTGTATAAAGTAATTTGTTAATGTTTGTGAACAGAGTGAATGTTATATTCACCGACAAATCCGATTGGCTTAATCAAAGTGATTCTTTTCGAATAGGATTCAAAGAAAAACCTGTTTAAATACAAAATGTACTTCCCAAAATGTACTGGTTGAAGTTTAAATCAATTATTTTTCTAATCACACATAAAACAAAGAAAACCAGATAATGCATTTAAATTTAAAAGGCATTATATTTCTGCGCATGTACGTCATAGTAGTAAAAGGGCATTAACATGATCACACAAACACGTGTATGTGGTATGCTAAATGTTTGTGTACATTTAAATCTCTTTACTACAGTTACGTAAAAATGATGCCAAAATAAACAATTAACGGGCCTGCTCAATGCGCTATCTTGTTTTCCTGGTTTAATGCTTATCATAAAGGCATGAAGCATTTGATATACTTTTTTAAGCTTTTTTCAAGACTTTTTGAGGTTAACCCGCAAGGTTAGGTTAGGTTAGTTGCTAGTTTATAAAGATTCCGCATAGGCCGTGTTGGTCCCTTCTATGGAAGAAGATTGGAATATAACACCATTAAAAATGGAGAGTATATAAGATAAAAAACCCGTTGCACGACCAAAGGAAAATCGAAAATTTTGCAAAAAAATGGCCAAGTTTATTTTCACCTTGGTTACTGCAAAACATTCACGAAACCAGGAGATTATTTTAAATGAAGGCGAGGAGGCTGTTCGTTTAATTCTGTCAAAAAACAGGCTAAGAAAGCGCTATATAAAAAAAGGGGAATTCTATAAACTCATTTTCAATGACACTTGAACGTACCAATTTCGAAAACGAAACACCTTTAAAAAAATTCAAAACTCCAAAGGCGATGAGTACACCGGTAGAAAATAATGAAAGCAACTCTTTTAAATACGAAAAGCGAGAATGTTCTGACTTAAACGACTTTTATTATTCTCCACATCAATATTCACGTCAACCAGCTCTGCCGCCACTACCTAAAAAGGATAGTTTTGCTTTATTTTTCAAAGCAATAAGTGCCACAGTTAAAAATTTGCCATCTAAGCTTGCGGCTGAAGTAAAAAGTTGAGTTTCACAGGAAATAGCTGAGTTTTAGCTTCGCGCAATTTGCGAAAAAGGGGCTCAAGCAAAATCCCAACAGTCTGTTATAACAGTCCCCACGGAGATGAGAAATGTTGTTACAATAGTTCCCGCCATTTCTACAGCGTTAAGTGCTAATGTTTAGAATTACAAGTACAGGAAATCAACAAAACGTAGAATGCGCTTCTACAGTGACGCAGTACGTCGACACGTATCATCAAAAGAAGGAAATCAATTAAGCATATTTTAATTAGGGTTCCAGTTGTACTGCTTTTCACGGGATCGTCCCGTTTTTCTATACTATTTCACGCCTACAGCGAAGAATTTTGAAATTCCGCTCCTTTAGAAATATTTTTAGCTTAGCATCAGTAACTTTCTAGTAAATCGCAAAATGATAACAGTTGTTTAAGTGTGTCACTTGTTAACACCGAACTGATGAATATCTTTACACTAGGTGTATTCATTTGCTAAAAATGTTAACGAATTTGAAACAATTGTTACTGGAAAGTGTTCGTTAACCCAAAAATATATGGAGAGACATAAAAATTCTTGCAAATTTGTACTTGCAAGAATTTTTTAAACATCTGTTTCATGTTTTTGTTTAAAAAACAAACCTTTGGAAATGTGTAACAAAATAATATTCATTATTTTTAAATAAAAAATTGCTCAATGACATAATGTATATATTTTTCTTAAATTTAGGAACAATAACCATCAAAACAATTCAATTGAGGAAGACAGAATTTCGTTTCTTGCAGCTGGTAAAGTAAATTACCTCACCTACAGTGTGATTTAACTTTAATTCCAAGAAAAAAATTAAAAAACTGTTATGGAAAAAATTTAAAAAGATTGATTAAATATACATAATATAAACTGGAAATTAGAAAACAACTTGCTAGTGGCAAGATGTTAGCTATAGACATGGCACATGTGGTTCGAAATGTTTTGTTTACTATTCTTAATAACCAACCAAAGAAATGAAGTATTCAGGAATGTGATCGATTTCAAAACGATTGTTTTTAAAATGTGTGATGAAGTTCGAGCAATTTTAAAATCCATTTCTGAATTTAAGTCGTAATTTTTTGTTCAGCTACACCTGACATAACTTATGTATGTAATATAAAATTTAAAAGAATACATACAGAAAATTAAAGGGAAATGGCCCAAAATTAACGAAGTGGCTTGAATTCGTTATAACTTTTTATTTAAGAAATAATAATTATTTTTTTTTTTAATACAGTATATAAATGGGAAATATTTTTAGTTTAGTTATGAAAAATAATATCTCGCAAGTTGTGGCCATTTTCTGCTTTGCAAATTCGTGCTCTTCCCAACACATTTTCCATAACCTTTCGCAAAACTTCAGGTGTTATGTTGTTTATTTCGTCGAGTATATTGCTTTTTAATTGCTGGATGGTTGTAGGCTTATTAATGTAGACTTCTCCTTTCAAATAACCCCAAATAAAACAGTCTGGGGCGGTTAAATCCGGTGAACGCGGAGGCCAATTAAAATCACTTGTACGCGAAATAATTCGTTCACCAAAGATGTCCCGTATGGACCGTTGACTTGAAAAATAAAGCTCAACAATTTGGGCACGTTGTTCAATTGAGTACTGCTCTATTTTAAATTCCCCAGCCTTATATTCCGGCAGAGCTCTAAGTCCTTCCCTTCTCCTCTTGGGCATGATCCTACTAGTGCAATGGGCTCCCCGAGAGGTGCTATTAAGCAGCTCACCTTCCATGTTAGAGGTAATAGTTTTCACGCTCCCAAGATCCGAGTCTGAATCGACAACGGCATCCGCACGCATCATTTTATCGTTTATGGCATCTTCAATATATCCGCCTTTACTACGGTAGAGAATGTGTGACCGCTGGCGTCACGTATAGGAGATACTGTTTCTCCCCCAGTGCCCGACGGTGGTCGCAGTCACTGCTTACACCGACGTTTGGGCGTATATTACCTCCCGACTTTTTTCTTTTTTCCTCGTCCATTTCTCATAGTTATCATTGGGTGGGTCTGTCGGTTGGTCTCCTGACCAACATGTCATTTGCACCAAATGACCTTTCTCATGTCGCCAAAATGAGAACACGCAATAGGTGCCCAACCTGCATTTTATACATGCTGCAATGTACTTAATAACGCCGATCCACTGAACAACAGACGCGCACCAGGAAGCCGCCCAATATTGGACCAGCCGCGCCTGGGTTTTGAGAATCGTGAGCCATCGCCGATCCGTGGCCGCCCAATATGGGAAACAGACGCCCGGACCGAATCAAACTCCCGATTACCTTTGATCAAGACCCATCCCAGTAATGTAACAATAGGCGTTACATTGTGACACTACGTTCAAGACCCTGATCTTAGCCGCGTACCAACTGGTACCCGTTTCCAGCCAGAATCCCCGTGGAGGGTTTTATATGCCGGCTTTAAATCTAAAAAGTAAAAGCCAGCTCTATTTACCTAAAAACTTTTGCCGCTGATTCTCATAAATTCTTACATTAAGAGAACAAACATCTTAAAACTGCCTTACAAACTGGCTAAATAAAATTTAAAATTCTTGGATTTTTATACATTTTTGAAAAATCTTGGTCGCGGATATATTTCTACAGCACTTTTATCCATTTCGGTTTTATGATCTTCGCCGCTGTTCAGTGTGACCAGAGGGTGTGGCAGAGGCCAACACCAACGGCGGTGGTAAAGAACTTTCGAGTTGGCTTAAGCTAATTAAAGTTATTAGTCCAATAATTAAGCCGGGGGTATGTAGGGATATTTCAACTTTTGTTGTTACATCCTTCAGGGAATCAATATCTGGTATTCGGCAGTCAATACCTGGAACTCGTCAGTCAATATCTGTAATTCGGTAGAAGTCAAAACTGACATATCTCTTGAGATCGCGGCTGACTAGGGGTTCTATCTGGTATCACTTAAGAAGGAAGCCCGGTTCCGAACTGACTTTTGGTAAGGCACTCTCGGGATTCGCCTTGTGGTTCAGGCTTAAACCCGAAAAAAAAGATTTTCAAAAATACAGCTGAGTTTAAATATAATTCTGCCAAGTTATACACTCAAATTGCTATCTGTGTTTGTGTGTTGGTGGCACGCACATACAGGGGCAGTTAGTAATAGCACTATTTGTCACCCAGTGGTTAAGATCGTACTCAGGCTCACCAGGCTCGTGCTCATGTTAATCTTGCTATAATGAACATAGGCCCGAGGGATGAGATGCCTGATTTCGACAGATTTCCTAAGATGACGGCTAACCAGGCCCCTATCTGCTATAATGAGGGCCAGTAGCTCCTTAGGTAGTCACGTGGTAGGTGTTGTTTATATCTAAATCGCTAGGAGTGAGATCTCAACAACGCTGGATTATGGGTTGATCGTAGCACGTACTCTTGGAAAAAATGCGTTATGCTGTTTGAGACAGCTCCAGCTTTTATTAATGTACTACTCGTATAACTGCCACCCACCTCTGTTTAAGTGCTCACATACATGGGCGTTAGTAGTTGCAATATATTTACTCTGTCTTTGGAGCTCTTTAAGTTTGAGTCAACACGGCAGCAACCCACGTTTAGTTAGGAGTTTTAGTATTCTAACTGAACTTCTTTAAAGCCAAAATAGAACATCTACTAAGGCCAGGTTTTTAAAATGTAGATTAAGTTTAAACTTAGATTAACACAGTTTGAAACTCAGATTTTTCCGGCGAAATGTGATTTTTTTTATTTAGACTAATATTTTAAGGAAAGCCAAGCTGTTCAGCCTAAGCCGACTTAATTTTCAATTTACATATATAGTTAAGTCCGATTTTATGAAATCTTGTTCCTAATTCGTAAGAAACTTCGCACGAAGTTTGTAATTTGATATAAACAGAAATCGGTTTGATCTAACAATAAGATTTTCAATTGTAAAAAGTCGGCATTTAATTAAAATTATCCACTAAAACGTTCGATTACTTAAGTATGTATCACTAAAACGTTCGATAATTTACGTATGTATTCGTAAACTCGATCCGCATTTCTAAATTTGTATTCTATTTGGAAGTTCGGAAGAACGTTTTATCAAAAAGTTTGGCCTTCGTCATTATAGTGGTCAGTCTTGATGTGGAAGGCTTAAGAGTATCGTCCAAAAAATTCATCTTTGTGTACAAATGCTTATAGTTTTAAGTGGTTCGACCTGTTCCTAAATCGAATATGATCTAAAAGTGTTCTTTAACAATAATTAGTATTGTGGTTATTTTGTTGAACTATTCATGGTTTTTAATCCAAATTTTTACTATTTTTAATTAGGCTTAAGTTCATTAAATTTAATTTTCATTAAATTATTTTTATGAAGAAAGGAATTTTACAACATGGAGAATTAATTAAAATTGTTATTGATAATTTTCATTCTTGACTGACCTGGGATTCGAAGCCAGGCTGGCTGGCGTGTGATTCGAACCCAAGCGGCTGGTTACCCTGACATGTTTCGACCTCAACCACTAGGTCTCCTCAGAGGGATTTGCCGTCTTACACTCGCAGCCATCGATGACTGCTGACGTCAGTAGTCAAACATCAATCCTTAAACCTAATTGTATTTTAACCTTTGGTTGATCGAAATTTGCTTTTTGAATGATTATTCATTTTTAATTGATCTCACATGTTTTCCTTACTTCAGTTTTTTCGTACTTTTGTCAAGAATTCTTCTTGAAGTCCAAAGTACATTTTTTGTTTATCATGTTTTTGTCTTTCTTTTTTCTTGTTGACATTTTTCAGCACAACTTGAAGGACAAATGAACACATAGAGCTTGTGCCTTAGCTTTAACAATAATTAGTATTGTGGTTATTTTGTTGAACTATTCATGGTTTTTAATCCAAATTTTTACTATTTTTAATTAGGCTTAAGTTCATTAAATTTAATTTTCATTAAATTATTTTTATGAAGAAAGGAATTTTACAACATGGAGAATTAATTAAAATTGTTATTGATAATTTTCATTCTTGACTTAAGTTAATGTTCTTTAACATTAACTTAAAAGCTTTAAATACTGGGTCTATGTAAGTCTTTCTACATTCTACAGCTATCAGTAAATCATTTCTAAGGGTTCATATCTATTCAATTCGGCTAACAGACATCGGGGGGTTCAAAAGGGTCTTGAACGAACTTCTGTAACTCAACTTACAGAGATAAAATTAAAAATTGTCTCTAATCACCAAATTCATACCAAATTCATAGAATCAAGCAACCAATTGGTTGATTTTGCACCGATTACCAAAATGAGTATATTGAAAACTAACAATTGTAAAAATTGTAAAATTGTGAATATTTTTTTTTTTTTTTCAATAAATAATGTTCTTAATTTTTTTAAAAAAAATGATCAAAAACTTTGCTGCTTCAAAGAATTGGTTAATTGATTTAATTGAACATATATCAGATTTTGACAATTCCCAACAACAATTCTACAAGTTTAAATTATTTTATTTTAAGCAAAAAAATCAGCTAAGATTTTTTTAATTTAAATAATATATTAATTTAAAATTTATTTCAAAACAACAAAAAAAATTAATAAAATCAAAATTAAATTTTTAATTTTCTTTCAACTAAAAAAATAATGGATTCAATTATCACATTAATTAAACAATTTCAGCAATTTTTTAATTGGTAAAAAACTACTGATAATTTTTTCTGTGTAGCTAAAAATTCAGTAAATATTAAAGAAAGCAAAAAAAAATTAACTCTACTGCCTTATTGTTTATCAATAGCCGCTGACATAATCCGATTTTCTGATAAAGGCCTTTAAAATCTTGTAAGATCACCAACTATTCTCTTGTTCCCATTTTTCCCAGTCACTCTGTGTGATTTAAAACGTTTTTGTGTGTATGAAGACTTGATGTAGACTCGTGCAACTTCTCGGTAGGTTATCATTATAAAATAAAAATAGCAGTTCCCACAGCTAATAACCCTGATAAGCCCCACCAAAAAAATTGTAACAACCGTTGGTGAATAAACAGTAATTGACAAACTGGCTCAATGACAGACAGACTCACTGACTGACTGACGGAATAAATGACTAAAACTGCATGACTATCTTATGTTTTAGATGGTGTTTATTAAATGTCTGTCTATGTTGTACATGGTGTTATGACAAAAACAAATGAAAATCTATGTTTAACTATTAAAGAAAGCAAAAAAAAAAAAAAAATGCACAGCAACTAAAAACGATTTAGTTTTTCCAACTTGTGGTTGGGGGATGTGACTGTTAAGTAGTGGTTACCATAATATTTATAATGGTGTGGTTCGTATAAACAATTTCGTAAAGTAAAGTGAATTATAAAAGATTTTGTTAAACTCATAGCCATGTGCATACATACAAACATACTCGTATTTGCCTTCCAACAGTCATAAAACGCCACTCGTAGGTTTTTGTGTATTAAAAAATATTTTACATGAAAATGAGAACCGCTTTACTTAAAATCAAACACGAACAAATAGCCAAGTAAATGATGTGACGGACGGACAGACGAACAAATTGATCGCAGTTGAAATTTTTGCTTGTAATTAAACGACATTTACTAGAGTTTTTTTTTTGACTACTTACTCATGTTCAAAACTCATTATTCATAAAGAATTTTGAACTTCTGCATTAGGAATAATTTAGTTGTTGTTGTTGGTTGCATGACAGTTAGTTGCAAGCGTTTCATCCTGTTTTTATTATAAACGGGCGCTTTGGTGATGATGACATTTTTAAAAATAAAAAATAAAATTGTTATATGCTTTGAAAATTTCAAAAAAATTTGGCGTTAATCATGGAATTTGGAGACATGATGAAATGGAAGTCAAAAAGATTCTCAGTTTTAGTATCTATTTTCGTTTGATCTTTTATGTGGTAATAAAAGAGGCTGAATATGGCTTTGCAATAGATAATAAAATATTTTTCTTCTATAAAAGCAAAGCCAATAATGCAAAAGTGCTTAAATATTTGGAGAATAAATCCAAAAAAAAGCATGACCAGTATTTTAATCAAACTTTCGCTTAATTTTTAACAATTTCTATTGGTTTACTAAACTTTGTTTGTAAGAAGATAATTAATTAATGTAATTTAGAAACTGTTAAATGGTTTTTTATATAGCCAAACGTTTTGCAAAAGCCAATAATTTTTTAATAAAATTAGGGGTTACGTGGAGGACGTCAAATATTTAATAGGTGTGAACATAGCTTAAGTATTTTTTTTTTTTTTTCATTAATAAAAGAGCAATTTTAAACTTTAAAAATTTATTCTTTTGAAAATTTATTCTTATTATAATATAATCATCACTACTCTCCAGTTATACTTTTTTAAAGTTTTATTCCTAAATATCGTATGCGTGATGTTAGGAGTACATCAATATATTTCCAACGAAACGTAGGAAATATATTGATAAAATGCGATAAATTGTCTTTTATTTAATTAAGAATAAAAACAAAGACCTTGAAAGCCTGTCCATAGGTAACTATAGGAGAAAACATTTTTGAAAATATAATCATAAAAAAGTCGATTAATAATAATAAGGTAAATAAAATCTATTTATTTATGTTTCTCGTCATTTTTCAATATGTACAATAGAGCGACTCACCAAAAAAGTGCTCGATATACCCTCCTAAAAATGAACCATGGACTTTTTTAAGATTACATTTAAAATATTTCGGCTCCAGTTTTGACTTCTCGTGAGCTGGACCATTTTGAAAAAGGGTCTATTTTTGCATGTTTTGTTAGTTTGAGTATCTGTTTTCTTACCAACATATACAATATGGGTATCATAAGAAAGGGTTTTTACGATATAGGACGATCATTCATGTACTTTTTTTAAGGTTATTCTGTAAAAAAGAACGGTTTTTTAATATTTTGTTCGGGGTTGTTTGTAATAAAAATGCCAAATTAACAAATTTTAATCTTTAGTCGATTGAATTAAATACGGATCTCAGCTTTTTTTTGAAATTCGTGCTAGTTCGCGTTTTGACAAAAATGTAATGGGGTGGTAACCCTCCGTTTTAAATATGATACCCATATTGTATATGTTGGTAAGGGAACAGATTCTCAAATTAACAAAACATGCTGTTCGCCATTAGCCACTCAGTTCTCACAAACTTTTTCAAAATACTTCACTAAACTGCGGTCCAAGGAATATTTTTGGGTTAGAATTTGCTTAAATTTAAGATTTGGAACTTAAGATTGATAAAATTTATTTTAAAAATGGTAGTTTACGAAGTGAGAAGACTCTTAAATGCTCAGATCTCTCCTACTTGTCATAGTCACGCTTTTGATAATAGATTGATGGCTGATAAATATATTTTTATATTTGTAAATCATTTCGCTTTTAAGTCTGCCCGGTTTTTTATAAGTTCATGAATGAATTTTTAAATATACAGGGTGGCGCAGAATGACTTATATGCTTTGTTGTTTATGCGACTGTTGTTACTTTTTTTTAAATACAGCATATCTTTGGGAAATTTTTTCAATTGACTTTGTAAAAGGATATCATGTTAGTGATGTTCATTTTCTGCTTCGCACATACGTGCTCTTATTTGCCATAACTTTTCGCGAAATTTCGGGTGTAATTATTTTTCTTCGATTGTCTCGTTATATATTATCAATTCCCCAATTATTAATTCTCACAAAATCCTGAAAAAAGGCAAAGCAAAATTAATAATTGAAAAAGTTATAAAGAATTCAAACCATATAGCTCGTTATGACTCACCCTGTATTTCGCATACCCAAGACAAGTTATTTAAATAATAATTAATCGGGTTCAATTAATTTTTTTTTTTTGGATTTTTGATTGTATAGTCATTCATAATTAATTTCCCTAGACGTCTTCAAAAGTACAACTAATTAGTAAAAAAGTTATACAGAATTCAAGCCATAAAGAACATTCTGCGCCACCCTGCATTATGACCTTGGCTACAACCAACTCTCACCATACTGTTCGGCTTGATAAGATATGTTTTATTTGTCTCCAGCCTCCACCGCTTCGATTAACATTGTTGTGGAGTAACGACGTCAAGTGTGCCATGGCCAGTCATTTCTTCGAGTGGTATGCTGAGGGCTCATCTGCCTTCAAAGCGTGTGACCTATCTAACGCCATTTGCAAATTTCAGTATGGATTGGGCGTCGGTCTGTTTGTCGCCAGAGTTGCGTGTTGGCTATGACGTTTGGCCAAAATATCATTAGGATGTTTTCTAGGCATCGGCTAACAAATACTTGGATTGCGTTTATGTCGTGTGGTAACGTATTCCAAGATTAACAGGCGTATAAAAGCACCGACTTGAGGCAGGAATTAAAGATCCTGATCTTAGTATGTTTAGAAATAACTGACAATTACAGGGCATAGCATATCAAAAAACCAGTTAACCTTTGCATATTGATAACTTACATACATCGTCCCTGCAGTATGAAAGAATCGATCCGCTTACATTTTTTTTTTATAAGGGTGTTGGTTTCCACTAGGGCCGGCCGGTTCTAAAACAAGGATCTATCGTATTCGATAAGTTAGAAAAATGGTTTGGGTCATAAAGACGTTGTTGATTTAGGAAACGAATCTGTGCTGTTAAGGTTAAATTTCAAAAAAGAGGCTGAGTACCTTTTTTTACAAGAACATTTTTGACAATACAGTGGACCTAAAGATCCAGGAGTAGAGTAAACTTGTAGCAAATACGAGAGATCTATAAGTCTCGAAAAGTAGAATATATGTATGTGTTGAAGAAACTTTTTAAACATTTGAATTGGCTTACGGATTTTAATAACGGGTTATCCATTTTTTAGTTTCAAAAGTAAAGTTAAACAAAACACAAAAAGCTATGATTTCGATGAAACTTTTATTGCATTATAATGATTGCCCCTTGTCATTACGTACTTAATACAATGAAGTTTAAATGACCGCCTTAAGAATGGTTGCAGCAGCCGATCATTTTGAAGTAGTTTTTGACTACTTTATCGAGTATTTCGGGTGGTATCTGTGCGATAACTTGACGAATGTTGGTTTTCAAATACTCCGACGTTAGGGGATTATCCGCGTAGAGATGGCATGATCTTGGTAGCTAATTGAGGTCGCCAGAACGTGAAATTACGTGTTGTGGAAACTTCCCTTGCAATAAAGCCAAGATCGGTCGTGAGGTGTCTCGTGGCACCATTTTGTTGAACCAAATTTCATGATATTCAATTTCAGTCCAAAAAAGATAGACCCAATTGCTGAAAACGCCGTTGAATCGAAAAATTCGCCACAATTTCACCAACAGCAGCGATACTTTCGGCAGTGCGCACATTGCGATGGCGCGCAAGCCTTACCACATCTGAAACGCTTCCAGTCTCTTCAAATTTCTTTATCATCTTGCCAATTCCTTGCACACTATTGTGCAAGTGTATTATGCAAAGTGGCCACGTTAGAACCACCAATTTTTAAAAGTGAGTTTTAATAAACAATTTTACGCGTTCTTCGGTTGTTAAACGATCCGTATTCAAAAATGAATAAATTTCCCTAAATAAATGACACTTAAAATGGCAGATATTTAGTATTAGTATTTAGTATTATTTATTTATTTAGCAAAATTCGCTATTTAAAAAAAACAATTAAGTTTACAATTACATTTTTTTACAATTTCCATACGATATTTAAAATTTTTCTCTAACATATGTTATAATTTTACGCTTAAAGACATGAAAATTATTTTCAATTTTAAGTTCTAACGGAATTGAGTTAAATAGTTTAAGACCATTATAGAATAAAAGATTTTGATAGAAATTTGTTGTACTAAAGTTTAATCTGAAATCGTTGTTATTACGTAGATAATATGGTTGCACATCCGCTACATATACTAATTGATTACGCAGATAGTTGGGTAACATTCCATTTTTTTTTTATATACAAATATGAGTACGATCAATATTATTCGTTGGTTGACTGATAGCCATTGCAACTTAAACAACATGTATGCTACGTGGGTCAATCTATGGCATCTTAATATACATCTCATGCCTTTATTTTGCAATTTTTGCATTTAATAGCTGGCACGCTTGCCAGACCGACCGATTTAAAACCACTTAATTAATAACCCTGTATATGTATATTTTTTATCTAAAATTTATTTATGAAAAATTTAAAATTTAGGTGTTATTCCAATACCACTGATTCCGAGACTACTAGGCGGCTGTTTTTGACGCAGAGCATTCTTTACGTCCAATTTTAAAAGCAGTAAGGGGCGCCGAACTAAGTAATGCACCAAACGGTGCATTTATCTAGATGTTATAGAGTCTGTTTTACTCCATATGCGGCAACTTTGTTTATTAACAAACCCGTTAAGGCAAAAATTAGCTGTGCGCCATACAAATCGAGAAGTCATAAGTTGCGAGAATAGATGACTGATTTTCAAAGAAAACTTAGATAATTGAATAGCGTTAGTTATGCTTGAATCTTTTCATAACTGATCATATATGTCAAAAATTGAGCGTAAGTTCTATCGACCTTAAAAAACGCCGTTTATTTAAAAGTGAAAAACTTCGATAACTTTTTTGTTTAATGTCTTCATGACACCGTAAAAAATCTGTACTTTCCTCAAACTTTCACTTTTCTAAAATATTTTTAACCCAAAAAACCACATTAGTACCATGTAATCTTCCAATTAAGATTTACACTGAAAACTTTTTTTAGATTTATAAATGTAAACTTAAAAAATAAAACTCTCGAAAATGTCAGTTACACTCGACAAGAAGGCGCTCATTTACAATAAATTTATTAAGACCCATAAATGACAAAAGGTGACACAAATCAAAAGATGGATTATGACAGTGAAACTGACAACAACATTTTTTTTATCAACCGTTTCTATTTGCTGGCGGAAAAAAAATACTCTTAACAACTTTCTTATGGGAGATTAAAGAAAAAACAAACAATAGATGAGTTCTTAAGGCCCCTTCGACTCAATAATTCGGCAAATTATCACACAACAAATGTCAAATGTTTCCATAATTGAATCGATTTGGTTTTCTTGCTATTGTTAGAAATTTCGTATTTAAATGTGAATGAAAAATAAACTCAGACCCTAAAATAGATAATCCGATGCATACAATTGATAAAAAAAAAAGGAAATGAAAAAGGAACAATTTTTTTTATCAGACTTCGAAATAACACGTTCGTACTACATAAGCACACTGAAAACCAACATTATAATTGTGTTAACCTTTTTCTTCCTCCACAAAATAATTTTTTTTTTTTTTTGTTTAAATAAACAGATGTGTCTGAGTGTGTGTGGCTTAATGCCTGATGCAACCAACCCAAAGACAAATTCTTAAATTTTTTTTTCATAAATACCAATGGCACACACATTTCGTAATTTTGTACCCTGAATAAAAACCGTATTAAAGGTAAAATTAAACCTCAAGTATTACGTAAGATTATCCAGATACTTACTAGACACACACATACATACATCCAAATGGACAAAAACTATTTACACAAATTATGGGCCATCCACAACTGGCAAATGCTCATACTAATTATAATTATTATTTTAATTTTTGTTTCCATCTTTATTTCGTTTAAAAACATACACCCAATAAATAAAGGCCAGTTTATACAACAACAATAGAGAAAATATACCAAAAAATGTCATCGGTTGGTTGGTTCGTTGACTGGTTGGCTGGCGGGATTCATTAAATGGTTGAATGACTGAATTGTGATGATCATTTTAAGGACATTTTACGCTTGTTTGAATTTTAACATGGATTTATACGACAACTTAAAAAAAACAAGAACAACAACTAACAAATATTTAACATTCTTTTTTTTTACAACAAGAAAGAATAAAGAATAAAACTTTAATACCAGAAAGGAAATATAGAAACTATAAGAATTTTTTCGATTAAACAAATAAAACCAAATTTGTATGTAAAATAATGAAAATCGCTTTACAAAAAATCTTATTTCGAAACATCAATGATCTTTGCAGGAATTTAAAAAAAAACTTTGGTAAAATAAGAAAAAGTTGACAATATTTTATAAACTTTTTTCAAATTTTAGACACTAAACCTTTAAATGTTAAGAGTCGGTCAGTATAAGACCTCTCCTTCTCGGAAAACCAAAATCCGCATTTTTAACTGCAGTGTGAAGTCAGTATTACTTTACGGCTGCACCACATGGAGCTTACCGCAAGCCACCACGAGAAAAATTCAAACTTTCATCAACAAATGTCTAAGACAGATCTTTAACATCCACTGGCCAGATCGTATTTCAAATGAAGCTCTGCTCCAAAGAGCAAACTCCTTGCCAGTACACATTGATATTCGTAAACGGAAGTGGACGTGGATAGGCACATACTGCGAAGACCACAAACAGAAATTGCAAGAACAGCCCTCGACTGGAACCCCCAAGGACAACGTCGCCAAGGTAGGCCCCGTAACACCTGGGTTCGTTGCCTTAAACAAGAATGTTTACTTGCTCGAGTATCCTGGAATCAAACAAAAACAATTGCCAGAGATAGAATCAGATGGAGAGAACTGAACTTTATTTAATATTTATGGTGTTCGGAAATGTAATTCTATTTATATTTAGATAAATAAAGGACATATATATATAGCATAAGACCTCGCCAAAACAGAATATTGAACAAAATTGGAAGACATATTTACAAAATCCTGCTTGAAGTGTGAATGCAGTCTTAAATGACAACAATCAGAGTCTCTATTGTGAAAATTAAAAGAATATTTGTTTTGTTTTTAAATTAATAACTTAAAATTCACTTTTTCGCTAAACAGTTACATTTTCACTAAAAAGTCACTTTTTCACTCAAAAGTTAAATTTTCACTATAAAGTCACTTTTTGACTACGAAATCACTTTTTCACTTAACCCCTCTTTTTCACTAAAAAAAAGGCAATCTTTTACTAAAAATTAATTTTTTTTTACTAGAAAGTCAATTTTTTAAACTAAAAAGTCACTTATTTACTAAAAAAGTCACTTATTTATTAAAAAGTCACTATTTTACTTAAAAGTCACACGTTTTCATTAAAAAGTCACTTTTTCAATTAAAAAAAATCACTTTTCCACTAAAAAAAATCACTTCTTCATTAAAAAGTCACTTTTTCACTAAAAAATCACTTCTTCATTAAAAAGTCACTTTTTCACTAAAAATCACTTTTTCATTAAAAAGTCACTTTTTCACTAAAAAAAATTATTTTTTCATTAAAAAGTCACTTTTTCACTAAAAAATCACTTTTTCATTAAAAAGTTACTTTTTCTTTAAAAGGTCACTTTTTCATTAAAAAGTCACTTTTTCTTTAAAAGGTCCCTTTTTTATTAAAAAGTCACTTTATCATTCAAAAGTCACTTTTTCATTAAAGTCACTTTTAATATGTAATGGGTAAATATGTTAAAAAATTGGCTTTTAAATTCATCCCAACACTTACATACGTGAAACAGTATCGAAGATAAGAGGATTTTAAATTTTGAGTTAATTAGGCGTGCCATCCCCCCTTTGACCAACCACAACTTTACACAGCCTAGGGCTCAATAATTCATAACAACAGCCTACTGTGAGAATTTGATGACGATCGGCTCAGTAAAGGGGCGTGGCTCCGCCCTCTTTTTTCATGGAGCTTATTTCTATTCATACTAACACTATATGTACTAAATATCATCATCCTATGCAAAAAATGCCTAAGATATAACGATTTAAAATTTTTGGTTGTATGGGAGTAGCATCACCCCTCTGTCCAATCTTAACTTTATATAGCCGAATGTCTCTTCCAGGGTCACAGTTATATTCTGTGAAAATTTCAAGATGATCGGTCAAGTGGTTTGGCCTCCTATAAGGCACAAATATATATATATTTATATATATATACACAAGCATACATTCACTTTTATATATATAGATTTTGTGAAGAAGACACAAAAATAATTACACTCGAAATTTTAAGCAATGTTTTGGATAATATGTTAAAAAGAACATGTATGTGCGAAGCAGAAAATGAACAACACTTACAGAATATCCTTTTTCACTTACAGGATATCCTTTTTTAAAGCTTATTGAAAAAATTCCCCAGTAATAACTATATATAAATAAAAAAAATTAACAATTAAAACCATATAGCTCATTCTGCGCGACCCTGTATTTCTCCTTTATTACAGGTAATTTGACAGTAATTTGGCTGAGGTTTTTAGATCGACCTTTTTCCCAAAAAAAAAAGCTTTTTCACTATAAAATGTTTATGGCGATTTTATAGTTAAGTATGGCAACTCCCTTTATGTTTTGTTGTAATTTTGTTATCATATATATATGTCAACTTAATCAAAAGTTTAGCTAAAGCCAAGTTGTAATAATGGCTCTTAATCTTAAAAATTATTCTTTTAAAATAAAAATACATATTGGTGGCTATTCTTAGAAGCGCGTCGAAGGAGTGAAAATTTACATGAAAGCAAAAACAAATTTACAAAACATTTACAAAAATTGTTTTTGTTTGTCAAACAAAACTAACAGTTTTTAAAAGAGACAGAAACACGTTAAGTCTCTCACGTCAATTTAATTTTAGTAGTGTAAAGATAACAAAAACAATTTTCGTAAATTTTGTTTTTGTTTTCATGTAAATGTTGACTCCTTCAACGCTTTTTCAAGAATAGTCACCATTATTTTAGTTTCCGGACAAAATTTTCCAAAGAAGTACTTAAAAGTGTTTGTTTTAACATATTTTTAAATATACGATTATAAACACAGATAAAAGTGTTTTATCAATTAAAAAAATGCTTTAAAAAGTATTTCAATTTAATTAATTTGATAATTGAATCAATTATTTTTTTAGTTGAAAGAAAATTAAAAATTTAATTTTGATTTAATAACCATTTTAGTTGTTTTGAAATAAATTTTCAATTAAAATTTTAATTAAATAACAAAAAGTCTTAATTGATTTTTTTCGTTTAAAATAAAATAATTTAAACATGTAGAATTGTTCTTGGGAATTGTCCATATTTATTTAAATAAATTAACACATTGTTTGAAATGGCAAAGTTTTTTGATTACTTTTTTAATTAAAATTAAAAATATCATTTCTATCATATATCATATCTTTTTCAAAATTTTCAAATTTTTAGTAATCAATATAATCATTTTGATAATAGTTGCAAAATCAACAACTTGTTTGCTTGATATTATGAATTTGGTGATTGGAAAAATTTAATAATTTTTCTGTGAAGTATTCGAATAAAAATTTTGTTTACATTTCACTCTTATTACGATTTGTTTATTAATTTTTTTTTTTATAAAATTTTTGAACAACAACATAAAATAAATTTTATTTAAAAATTAATTATGAATATTATCTGCGTTTGCCCCTAAACATATTCATTAAAATCAAATCAAATGTTTTTAAAATATTTATTTAAATTTAAATATAACTTAAGTTATATTTAAATTTGTTAAATTTTCAATATGTATCCAAGTATTTATCCTAATAGTTATTTATTATATATTTAGAATGAAACATCTAGTTTACTGTATTTAAATACATATTATTCTACATTCAATCCCAGCAAGTGCCATCTATTTCCGAAAAATAAACGTTTGGGTTGAAAATGCGAGCGGTTGAATTATTAATAAGCTTTAGTATATGCATTCTACCTTCCCATATATACATATGAAAATATGTATTGGTCTAGTAAAAGTTCACCAAAGAAGAATTATATAACTGTCAAATTTCAAGTGCATTAATAAGAAAAGTTCTTTGATATACAAAAAATCATAAAAATTAGTGAAACAATGGTGAGTCCGTAAATTTTTTTTTAATATAATGTACCTATATAAGTATATATCATTACCTTCAGTCGAAAAGGATGTAGTCCAATGTATAAATTTTATAGGAGAGAGAAAAACCTTTCTAAGGTCTTTAGTTCTGAATATATTTTAAGTCTGTAAATCCAGTTTTGCTTCATTGCCGACTCTTTATTGGCTTGCAAGCCAACTAAAAATAATATATTTATGTTTTACATAGCTTTTCGTGACTTATCACCTTTTCTATTATATATTTTATACTTTTAATGTACATTTTAGTATGTCAATTTGCAAAAAATAAAATATACTATAAAATTATTTTATTTATTTCAATGTTGACTATTAACAAATATTAACAAATTTTTTGAAAGTTTCAAATTTTAATGGGCCCTAGCCCTTTTTCTTTAGCATTTTTGGACTTAGAACTTTTACATATCGTTGCAAAACAAGAACTAGAAAAAAATATTTGTATAGGATTTATAAGCCAGCCTGTCATAAGTTTTTATGAATATTGCCGAAAACTTTTAAACTCGAATTTCTACAAAATATTCAGTTTTGCACTAAACATTAATATTTTTACGCCTTTTACTTGCCGCAATATATTTTGCGCAAAAATAGCACTTTTTATAGCATTTTTCGAAACATCCTTGAAATAGCACTTTCATTCGTTCGTAACAACTATCTATCATATTTTCCAACCGGGTGGCTGTATTTGGGAAAAAATCTACTGATTCGTTTAAAATAATCGCTGCATTCCAAACATTATCAATATTTTCATCAACTTTGTCATCATGATTTTACAGTATGTAGTTTTTTCGCCATTCGCCTTTCCATTTTGCACAGATGTGTTTAAGGGTAATACCAAAACAAACAATCAATTTCGAGCACAATTTTAAAGGGCGTGTCTGCTCATTTTGGTTGCCGTTCAGACAGGATAACCGCCACTTAACTGTGATTTACGTTTGATTATAGTTGATGCCTGTTGTTTGTTGTATCTATTACATGAAATCCATCCATTTAATGACTCACTCCGGACCACTTTTTTTTTTTTTTTTTTTTTGTTCTAACACTGATGGGATAATTAAATGAAGTGCTAAAATTGAGGAAATACAAAAACATACTTAATAACGTAACAATTTGTTTTTCTATTTTTTTTCGGCGAAATTGTTGTTGGATTGAATGGAAACCCTTTATAAGGGAGGTTTTACATTAAAAGCGTTATAGCATGGGATTTTGTTTTTTGAATTGAAAACTTTATTTAAGTGTCCTGCGGCGTTTAATCTCTACTTTATTATCTCTGTCTCTATCGACTTTTTTCAGTTGTGTTTATAAAAAAGCAAAAGTTCTTTATTTTATTAAAATGAGTTGTTTTGTTTTCATAATTTGTATGCAAATGTTACTTTCATGTGGAAAATTGTATTATTTATAATAATTTGTATAAAATCGCTTTCGTTTATTTGATTGTCATTGTAAAAGGGATGGATGGAGTGAATGAATGTGTTGGGTGGTATATTCTGTTGGTGATATTTTTTGAGAGGTGTGGCTTCGAAAAATGTTAAAGATTTCAATAATAGATCAAAAAATATTCGTTTCACTGTATTTATGGAAGTACTTTTTGATTTTCTACCTGATTATAGAAACAAGTGCTTTAAATTAAGTAAAATATAAAAAAAAATGCAATGCGAGTTAAGCCCTCCCTCGTACACAATACTAGCAACAATTTCGTTTCTTATTTCTTCCCAAAGTATTTCATATATTTTACTTTCATTTTTCGAACAAAAATGTTACTAAAATTTTTTAAAAAGTTGAGTCTACTTCTACTTCAGCAACAATTTGTATGAAAATGAGTATGACGTTTATAATAATTTTATTTAGTTTTGAATGAAAATTTTAACAAAATGTTTTAAAAAATAATAATAAATACGTAATATTGTTGTGGGCAAAATTTGTAATCGGTTTCTTAATGGAAAATGTGTGTGGTTGTGAAAAAAATTGTTGGTCTATTATGAACACCAGTGAAAATGTTGCTGCCTATTGTGTACGAGACTTTAACCGTATTTGTAGAACTTTCTTTTAAATTTAATAATAATAGCATTCCTGAAATTTTTTCTTATAGGAGTTCTTTACTGCCAGCAGCTGATTATTTAAGATCTATTCAGATTTAAAAGTCTAACAGAGATCGTTTATCTTTTTTTTTGCTCTTCAATTCTTATCAATGTCGCCAAATATCAAAGAATGTTCACCTGTTGCTCGCGTAGTCTAAGTTTTAGAAAAAAAAGTTTTATTATAAATTATTACCGAAAGAAATTTAAGGTTAGTAGTAGGTTAGGTTTCTAGGGAGCCATCCAGAAGACACCTCACTTGGTTCCCTCAGTGGTCCTCTTTAGAAACCCAGCGTCAATGCCCAACCTACAGAGCAATTCCTCAATAGTTGTCACTGCAGATTTAAGCCAATTTGATTTCCCAATGAAAAGCAGAAGCAACTTAGTTCTATCTTAAGGGGATCATCCAAACAAACATATATTGCTTTCCCTAGGAATCTCTCCCTAATGTCCTAAATTCCAGGACAATGACACAGAAGTTGAAAAACAGTTTTCTCTTACTTCTTGTCACAATTTTTGCAGCAGTAATTTAATTCCCAACCCCTTTATATTCGCATAAAACCCTACTGGCCAGTGCCCAATTAACACCGAGACCACTGTCCTGAGTTGTTCCCTATTAATCCTCAGTAGATGGAATGCCCTCCGTAAGTCATACACAGAAAGAAAAAACTCGTATTAAATTTAAGTTTTTTCTACTTACTTTTAGTACTAGTCGTTCTTAAAAATGTAAGTACTAAAAAACACTAAAAAGTACTTAAAACAAATAAAAATGGGATATCTTTCGAAAGCCGATATGCGTGCTTACGTGTGTGTTTGTAAAAGTTTATTGTAGCAACAACAACAATACTACAAAAGAATGTAAAAACCGCTTTGCGTGTTTTGTGTAGAAACAGAAACAACGGCTGTGGGAAAAATCGCCCAAAGAAAAATGGCCCAAAAAAAGAAATGAAAAATCGCCCAAAAAAATTCCATGTAAAATTGGGCCTAAATTCATGTGAAAAGTGACCTAAAATTTTTGGGCTATTTTTCGTTATTGTTGGGTGATTTTTCGTTTTTTAAAATGTTGTATGAAAAATGGCCCATTTTTTTTGATTTTCTCCTCTATGGTATAACAAACACCGGCTTCGCTTACTAAAGCTTCTCTGCACAGCCGGCCTTCGGCCGGGCGCAAGGATTTTCTCCTCTATGGTATAACAAATACCGGCTTCGCTAACTAAAGCTTCTCTGCACAGCCGGCCTTTGGCCGGGCGCAAGGATTTTCTCCTCTATGGTATAACAAACACCGGCTTCGCTAAGTAAAGCTTCTAAAATCTGCCTTGTTTCCAAATGAAAGCCGACTATGCAGAGAAGCTTTAGTTAGCGAAGCCGGTGTTTGTTATACCATAGAGGAGAAAATCCTTGCGCCCGGCCGAAGGCCGTCTGTGCAGAGAAGCTTTAGTTAGCGCAGTGTCCATGGACACTATGACACTTTTTGGAGTGTCATAACGTCCATGGACACTATGACACTGGACGTTATAACATGCCACCGGGAAAAAATTCGTTTTTTCTTTTTGGGTAATTTTTCATTTTTTTTTTGGGCCCTTTTTCGTTTCTTTTGGGCAAAATTTCATATATAACTTTTTGGGTAATTTTTCATGTTCTTTTGGGCGATTCTTCATTTGGGCGATTTTTCATTTCTTTTTTTGGGCCATTTTTCTTTGGGCGATTTTTCCCACAGCCAGAAACAACACTACAAGATTATTTTCATGTTTACAAAGTAAAATAAGATCCAATAATTCTCAAATTCTATTTGCTAAAATTATTTAGTTGAATTCAATGAAATTTTAAAATTAGAATTATTACGAAAACCATAGCGGGCATGGGGTCTTATAATTGAGATTTCTTCTGTAAACAAAGGACGGAATACAACAAAAGTGAAATAAATAACGGGTAAGTAAATAATTATATTCTCTCTAGCTCTGGTTCTCTGGGTAAGAGTTTAGGTTAGAATCAATCTTATCTCATTTTCTTTTAGCCATGTCCGTATGTTAGAAACACGCTCACTGTCGAAAGAATCAATATTAAATAACTAAATTGGCGTCAAACTCTTTATAGTTCTCCTAAAAAGTTTTGGATTGAAATCCAGCATAAGCGAATCAGTAGGAAAATTGGGGCAACCCAAATGTGGAACAACCTCCTTAAAAAAGTATATGTCTGTTACAAAAACCAGCAGAAATTGGTAACAAAATGTACCCATTCTCATTTAATTTGTACTAATTCGTTTCATATGAATGTAAATCATACGAATAAGTTTTGTGAGCATCGGTTCAAATTTTCCATACGCCCCAAATAAGGCCACTCTCGGAAAATAGTTTGGTACACCTAAAACCGCCTAAAAAATTGTTTCATACCATTAGAAACCACTTCGCCGAATTACGTAAAGATCGGTGCATAATTTACCATAGACCCCATATAAAGCCCACTCTCGAAAGACACTTTAGTGCGTCTAAAACCATAACGGACATGGCTTTTGCAAAATTTGGTTTGTCATGGTTTCATGCGATTATAAGCAAATCCGCCAAATTTCGTGAAGATCGATCCTTAATTTACCATCGGCCCCATATAAAGCCAAATCACTTTAATACGCCTAATAATATTTCGGAAACAAATCATGATATTTTATTTCAATTAGGGAAAATATTATAATACTGTGACGTCAGGTTTCATAAATACCATAGATGGGGGTAGTGTACTAATTTTTCAGCTTCAACTCACAGTTAGTGATAGTGCAAAGGGAATTCAATCATTTTTTTTTGCTGAGTGATGAATTAAAAATTACCAGTCAAAAAAATAAAAAATATGTGTGATTGAAGAAAAAGCAATCATCAAATTATTGCAACTTTTTTATTTTTTACTCATTTGAGTGAAACTTAAAATTTTACACTAAATTTACAAACAAAAAAATTGTTTTTTCATGATTAAAGCCATGAGATATTGCGTTATTGATAAAATTTCATGTTGTTTAATTTCCCTTGCTTATGCATATCATCACATGAATCAAAAACTATGCATATACAAAATTACATTTTTTAAATTTAGTGAGAGGGTGTTTAAATGCAGCTTTTTTGATAGCAAGTACAAACTTTGCACTGTTTGAATTGAGTGCAGATTTTATACATTCAATCGCCGTTAGTAGCAGAATAAATTAGAATAAATTTCAATGCATCAGTGAAATTAGTTTTAGCGTTTCCAGTGAATTTCAGAAGGCTGACTAATATGTGATCTATGGTAGATTATGGACCGTATAACACAAAATTGCATGACATTTTTTATGCTCATCTGAAGCATTTTAATTTTACCGCAATATCTATATCTGCTTCAGCTTTAGGCGTATTTAGTTAATTTCCTAGAGTGGGCTTTATATGGGGCCTATGGTAATTTGGCAGTGTTATCTCTAGTCTTATAAAACTGTTACATACCAAAATTTATTATGATGGCTTTATTTGTTACGGTTTTAGGCGTACAAAGCTGTTTTCCGGGAGCAAGGTTTATATTGGGCCCAGGGTAAATTATGGACCGATCTTCGTGAAATTTAGGACGAATTTATGCAAAATTGTATATCATTCCGTGCATTGTTCCGCCATTTATGTTAGTTTTTGTAACAAAATTATAAATTTTTTTTTAGGGTGTTGGTTCCACATTTTGATTCATAGCTCTGATCCTACAGAGCCGATTTTGCTGGATTTTAATCGGAAACTGCGTAGGATAATTACAAGCAAGTTTGTTCTTTTCGTTTGAGTCATTCGAAAGTGAGCGTGTTTTCAACAGACGGAAAGACAGATGGGCATGGCTAAATCGACTTAGAATTACTCCAGGTTCCAGAAAATATATACTTTATGGGGTCTTAGATGTATAATCAAAAAGTTTCACAAGGAATGACAAACTTAGTATACCCTGATTCACCACTAGTGGTGGTGGAGGATATTAAAAATTTAACTGAAACAATTAATTTATTTACTGGTGCAAATTAAATTAATTTTTTAATTAATATCACAAATTTTTAATTGAAATAAATTTTTTTTTTTTCTCTGTGTTTGGGTCAGTTTAGTGTCAACCATGGAGAACGCTTTCACCGAGAAGTCGCTGTATTTTAAAAGGCCCTTTCAAGTTAGATGGGAACATTCTATGCTCGCAGATTTCCAATGGATCCTTAACTGATGTACACCTAAATATCAGTACAAGAGGAAAACTAGTCACTCCAAAAACAACTCTGGCCTCTGGTAACAGTCCCTTTATTTACTTGATTTTAAGCGTTTAAATTACAAAAGAAAAATCATATAGAAAAAGCCATTTAATTACAACTTGTAGTGAAATAATTTAATAAATATTTTACAAAATAAATTTTCTGGTTTTTTTTTTTTTGTAAATTCTGTGTTGGGAAATTTGATTCTAAATTGTTCCATAAACGCCAAAGATGTGAACACATTATTTGGTGGTTTTGTACAAGAGTTTAAGAGTTTTTTTTACTGTGACTGCAGGACTGGATCGATGGCTGGTATGTGGGCGTTTTAGTTTTCGAAACTATTTTGTGTGTAACCTGATACTAACAAATCGGATCATTAGACACGTTGACTGGCTATAAAGATTTTTTGTCAAATAAAGTTGGCACCAAAGTCAAACATAATGTGGCATGATAGCAGTAATACTTGCAACATACACAACACACAACTAAAGGTAGTTGATGGTAGTATGATGGTGGTTTAAATACAACGATCATGATGGTGATGGAGATTTAGAAGATGATGAGGGAACTTTAAATTTCTATAAAAAAAAACAAAACAAAAACAAAAAGATCTTAAAAAAAACTTGGAAAATAGATAACGTCAACAAACGGTCTTCATTGTTGTCGTTATTACTTTCATTCTAAATGCTGTTGTTGTCGCCGTTGTGGTCTATGACTGTAAAACTATTTGTTTTAAATAAACCATGGGGAGATTTCAGACAAAACGGATACAAAAGGAAAAAAATCAATATTGAGAGAAAAAAAAACAGAACAAAAGAACAAAAATCATAATCAAGAAAGAAAAAACATTCTAAGTAACGCTGTCAATGCATGTGGCGTTTAAGAAACCCAAACCAATATCACAAGCAAGAACAAAAACAATAACGCCAAAAAATTATGCGGAGGTGGTATATAAGGGCGAAGTTAGTCAACGAAACATCCATCCAGACTTTCATTCACTTCGCCTGCCCAGCCATTCAAAACTGTACAGAAAAGCGTAGATAGTGCGCGTGTTGATCATGCCACATGAGGTAAATATTATAAAAAAAAAAAAAAAATTGTGGAAAAAGTCACTAGTATATACCAGATGATGATGATGATGCTTGACTTTATTTTCGAACTTTGACAGAATGAGTAAGCCTAGCCCTTGTTTTAAAAGTTATAAAGAAAACAACGACGACAACACCGGCTTAAAAAACAATCATTTTTTTTTTTTTTTAAATAAAACCTCAAATGTGAGGATGAATGGTTTTTGGCTGCATATGAATGGCTTACAATCCCTACAAAAAGAAATGAATGTTTGTTGCATTCAAATCAAACCACAGTTTATATATGTATTTAATGGATGAATGAATTGTGGCGCTTCGATTTTTTGTGTCTCTAGTATGTGGTTTTCATAACGTTGCAACTAGATGCACTACGAGAAAAGTTTTAGAAAAGTGATACAAAAGTTTCTGTAACAATTGAACTTTTAAACTTCAAATAAAAACTTTTTACAGCATAACGTCTAGTCAGGGACAAAATAAGCCGCACGAATGGCTTGGCAAGCACATACATTGTGTCTGTTTCTGTTTACAAATAAACAACATATTCAAGGTAGTCATAAAAGTGTAAAGTCATATGTTTTAAAATAATTACAAGAAATATATATGACTGCTGTGGGCAACCGCTTATAATTTAGATTTCTATTGTACAGTTATGACGAATCAATGAATTTTGTTTAAAAAACAACAATATTTTTTTTTAAACAATGGTAAATGATTATTTGGGACATTATGACGATATGACTTGATAGCACACCTTGTGAATCACCCAATTAATTGTTTTCATTTTTGTTTTTTATTTCAATGAATGCAGATGACCTTAGGGCTGCGGCAATTTCGCTCTCTGTTTGTTTAAGCCGGTGGAGAAATATAAAAAAAAGAAAAATAATTTTGACTAAAGAGTTGTTCAAACACCGAGCTGTTTTGGGCAAAACAATGCTGCTTAAACAATTGAATTTCTAGATGATAATTATTTGAATACTTCTTCTTCTGCTTCTGCACTCTGCAAATTTTTCTCTGAACTAATTGCATTAGGGCAGAGATCACAAAAGGTTTGACAAATATCCAACAATGAAAACGTTAAAAATTTATAATATTTCTACAAACATGCTTCACAAAACATTTGTACAAGTGTACAATTTTGACATGTTTGGCAAGCCTAATGGGTCAAGACTAATGGGTCGATTACGGATGGCAACACAACTGAAGTTGAGTTGCCAGCAGTAAAATTATGCAACGGCGCTCATGTTAAAATATACAAATTTTTGAAGGCTCCATTCTTTCTTTCTTTTTCGAGGGTTTTATTTCACAAGAAAAGCTAATATTACTATTCATGACACAACGTTGCCGCTCTTAATTAAGGGGGGCCCCGGTAGGTTAGCTGGTAGTGAGCTTGTCTATCGGTTCTGGGGTTGCGCGTTCGTTTCCCGCCAGAGGCTCTGGTCTCCTGCAGACAAGCGAAGAGCTTCGAGGAATTGGCATAGGAAAAAATTAAGTATATCATTTCAGCATTAAAGCTGGGCACTAATAAGCGTAATGCTCGGCAGGCTGATTTAGGTTGGCCTGTTAGAGTGCTAATTCGAAGCATTCGGAATATATAGGGGACTGGTAGATATTACGCTTAACCACATGTATATAGGAATTCAACAAAAAACCTTCTACATTTGAACATCGAGTTAGTCGAGCTCCGAGCTTAAATCGAAGTCCGAAATCCTACACAGGACCAGGTTTAAAGATTTTTTTGGTCCGTATATTCCCACGACAGAATATCATTGCTCTAAAGTATTTAAATATTCGAAAATCCTCCAAATAAATATATTCAGCCTTATTTCGGTTCTCGATGTCGAAAATGACTCTGTAGTAGATTAAAGGAACAAACATCCTGTGTTCTTTAATCTACTACAAAATTTGACTTAAGCTGTTACCATCGAGAACCGTAATAAGGCTGATTAGTTTCTGCACATACTGTGGACGTCGAACCGCCCAAAACAGAGCCAAATTCTTAATAATATCGGATGAAATGTTATTTAGTTGGGGATGTAGAAAATAGAGCGAAATAGTCATCATCCCTTAAGAACCAACTATAATATCCATGAGCTTGCTGAAGCTACTGTCAAAAATAAAAAGCAAGAACAAAATCAAAACATATTTGATTCCGCACGGATGTGCGACTATTTTCGCACTTTGCTTAAGCAAATCACAGTTTCTTAAAGCTTAACAAAAAGTTTCCTAAAGTTCAATATGTTTGAACATCGTTGTGTCACGTATATCACAAAATAAAAATATGAGATAAGACCGTTTACTGTGGTAAATCTAACAGATCTATAGATCTGCACAATTCTTAGGTATCTTTCTCTTATGGAACATGCCCCCGTCTTGTTTTCTCAAAGTTGATGTTTAAAGTTCGTCTTCCCTGGCAGAAGTTTTGTATTGTAAGGATTCAATTTCCATAAAAAAAATGTTTGTGATATAGGTGAGTATAATTTCGCACGACGACTACTCGCTCATTGGCTGCGACGTCATCATAACTCAAAAAAATACCTTTGGAAATAAGTGTGTTGAAAGTTTTTGAATTGCTTGCAGCACTTGGAAAAATAACAACACATTCTCTTTCAACGGAGAAAGTAAAGGGTGGTCCAACCATAATGCACGATGTTTATTGTGAGTCACACCTTAACGTCAAGTTTTTTGCCCAACTTAATTTGACAATTCTTTATTTCAGTGTTTGACAAATTGAACCATGAAGAAGTACACAATTTAGCAGCGCATTAAGATTGTTGAAGCCTTTTACGAAAATGGTCGTTTAAATCAAAATGCATTTCGTGCACTTTGCATAATCCCATAATTGACCAAATGTGTCCACAACCAGGCGAATGGTACGAAAATTTCATCGAAACTGAGTTTGAAGGAAGTGTGAAAATACCTGTGCGTGCTCGCCCAGTTCGTTATCCGGAAAACGTTGCTGTTGTTCGCGATAGTGTGGCAGAAGAGCCGTCAACCTCTACTCGTCGTCGTGCTCAACAATTGAACATCTCTCGAACATCACTGATTGAGGATATGGACCTGGACAATATGTGGTTCCAACAGGATAGTGCCACTTTCCACACAGCCAACGAAACAATGGCTCTTTTGCGAAATTCAATGACAGTTTTTTCTCACGTCGTGGCGATGTTAATTGGCCGCCACGATCATGTGATTTGACACCGTTGGACTTCTTTCTTTGGGGATATTTCAAAGAAAATGTGTACGCCAATTAGCCAAGAACAATTCAAGAGCTAAAGGATGAGATAATTCGGCACATTAACGACATTGAACCTTAATTATTTATCAGAGACATTGACAAATGGACCATTGGATAGAGGAATGCCACTGAAGCCATGGCGAGCATTTGGCCGATGTTTTGCTTCACACATAATTGTCATAGATCCTTCCATCGTAATAAAAAATATTAAGATAATTCCCCGAAAATTTTTTGTTTTATTTACAATTAACTTCGTGGGTTTTAGTTGTACCACCCTTTATAAAGAAAATATAAGGAAAAACAAAGCGAACAATCAACTGCATCACTAACCTAAAAACTAAATTTTTTTAATTATGACGACGTTGCAGCAAATGAGCGATACATGATTAACATGTATTCACACAGTTGCTTAAGCCAGCTTATGCATATTATAGTTGGGCCTTTAAACCTTAAAACCAACAGAAATCGGTTAATACCGAATAAAGTTGACTTACAGTTGATTCTACAGTTCCCTCAACACTTCCTTCCTGCAAAAACCGATTTAAGCTTGTTGTGTTTTAAAACAGGTTCTGTCCACACTGTAAAGTTGATTCCGCCTTTTACATCGTTCACCTTAATGGAAAAAGGTATGCACATAAGTCGAGGTTCGAATGCAAAATTCAACCCTTAATTATTAGGAGGAACCACCACAAATATTCCAGAAAAATGTCTTGAAATACATTTTTTTTCGAGTGTAAGCCATTTCACAGTATATAAAACAACAAGTTGAAACGTGGGCGATTGAGACTTCCTTAGTATGATTATATATGAATGTAACCATGTATATAGTACGTAGATATATATAAGAGAATAAGTTTGTTTGTGAAGTTATAGTAAAATATGTATATAAATATTTGTAACATAAGGTTTGGCAAATGGCCTGCGGCTTGCTATTGAACTCGAAAGTTATGAGCCAACAATGATGGACGTATAACGACATCGCTAAAGACGAAACATTTAAAACGTCCTTATAGTCGAAAATGAATGGCTGAATAGATTGGTTGATGTTGTCGTTGTTATTGTTGTTGCTGTTTTTATTATTATTAAAGAATTCATATTCTTTTCCCACTTGAAAGCTGGTAGACATCAGGTTAGAAACAACACGAAAATGGATAAAGAACTTGAGATTTTATTTTCACATTTGCTGGCTGGTAAAAGATGACTTTGTGTTATTTTTTTTTTAACTTGCAATAGGCGTTTATTCCCCAAAATATGTATGATACCCACCCACGAGCAGCAGTTACAGAAACAAAAAAATTCAAGAAAATCAAGACGAAGTGCTGGTGGATGTAGAAAAGTTATTGCCTGAATGTACGTATGTTGAGCAGCAAATGCCTGCCAGCAAAAAAAAAACAGAAACCAAAGCATTTAAAATCAAGCATACATCCATCCGACTATTCATTCGTACATTCATGCATCAGTATTCTTCTTCTATTCACATTTATCTATCGAATACAAGTACCGCATTTCAGCTGGCGCTGTCGATCTTCAACAATGCCTCCAAAAACAATGCCAAAAACCCTCAAACGAAAAAAAACAGATAAAAAAGCTACAAAACCGACGTATTATATGAGAATTGTTGCTGTAGTTTTGTTACCTTGCCTCGCTTTAAGGTGTGCTCGAGGTAATAATTCACAGTACTCTGCAAAAGCTTATTTTTTTATACCCTGCCATTATAAGCAAAAGATTACAACTCAATTCGGTTGGACGTTCTGTTTGTAACAAATTACAAAAATTTATTCAATCTTAATTAAATCAAATAGATTTTTATAAAACTTTTGAGCTTTGCATAGTTTTAAGTAATTCAGCAAGATATTAAAACCAAATAACGTGCTTTATAAAAATATCTAGTACTATATGTCTATTTATAATTTTACATTTCAGCCACTTTAAATATTATTCAGCAAAGCAAAAATAACAAAATTGACTTTTTACACGTTTCAATATTTTAGCTAAATTTTACATGAAATAATTTAGCAGGCTGTTAAAAGATTGTATCAACTATTTCAATGTTCTTGATTTAATTACAATTCAGCAACGTAAAATTAAAGTGTAAAACTTTGTTTTTGTTTTCAATCTAGTTATGCGAAAGAAAGAATTCTTTCGCACATTGGAAATAGGCTATAAGACTTATTACTAGGGATTAGATTTTCATGCACTAAAAAATCCAAAATATGCATTAACAAAATGAAAAATATGCACTAAAAACTTGGAAAATTTCCATAAAAAATCGCTTTTTAGTTTAACTGAAAACAAAAATATAAAAAATTCCGTATATTGTTACTCGCATTAAAATATCTTTAAAAACCTGAAATAACAAATTTTTGTTTGTTTAAATAAATAAGTACTGTTTTTTAAAAGGAAAACTTTGTCTTGTACTTAAATAATGCCAATGCATTTTGAAAAAATTTATTTTCAGATCCCACTTTGATTCCAGATCAGATCAAAAATATTTGAAATTCATTTTATTTTTTTAAATCCTTAATTTTTTTTTTTTTGCAAAACGTTTGGATTTTTTTTTTTAAATTGTCGGGCTATTCTTTCTTCCACATTGTTAATTTAACTTTCTGTGATATCAATTAATTTTGAGCATTAAGTTAACTAAATCCCTCCTAATTAATTAATTATTGTTTCACCAATATATCCGTTATTGGAAAATATAAATGCTAATTGACTTCTGCTGTTATCTAAATTAAATATTTCTCTTACTTTTTTAATTGCACAATCATGGAAATCAACAAGCTCTTCTAACATTTTTAAATTACTTGAAGTTTTTTGAATAGAATTCTGAAGCATCTAGCAAGGCTTCTAAATTTTCTGCAACGCGGTATAACCCATGTGCTAAGCAAGTAGCTTGTAACAGTTTTGAATAAAATATTTTAAACCCATTGCAAGCCTTAACCATATAAGTTACTGCATCGGCTTAAAATAAAAAAATATTGTACTTAAAGCAAAGCTCCAAAAGAATTACTTTATTGTTTAAAAGTTTTTTTTGTGTACTATTTTTTTTATAAGAAATTTTTTATAATATGGAAATGAAAAAAATCCCTCAAAGCTGTAAATATGCAAAAATATGCATTTTCACTAATATATGCAACAATATGAAAAAACAAATCGATGCCATTTTATAGCAAATTAAATGATTCGGAAATATAATTGGTCGACATCGTTCTTAGACTATCGATAAAAAACATGCATTTGCATGGAAATCGCATCCCTACTTATTATATACGAAAAATTCAACTGAACTTAGGCCCTAATCACATAAAACGCAACGCACGCCAAAGAATAACATTGAAAACACAAACAATGTCATAAATATTTTGTAATTTTGTTGTTGCTTCCTACAGAAATTCACATTGCGTTTTAAAATTTCAAACACTGCATAGCTTGAGACGTTGAAATTTTTAAAACGGTACATGAATTTTTGTAGAAAGCAACAACAAAATTACAAAATATTTATGACATTGTTTGTGCTTTCAATGTAATTCTTTGGCGTTACGTTGCGTTATACATGATTAGGGCCTTAATTTTAATAAATTCGTCAAGATTTTTTATTTTTTTTATTAATTTCTTTAAAATTTTGGACAACATTTGAAATTTTATTGGAAAATTATACACCTTAGATGGAACGATATTCGAAATATGTGCAGAGTAAAGCCAGAAAAATTTTATTTTATATACTTATACCTCTTAAAGAATACAATTTAATTTTCAGATTTTACAATTTAGAATAATTTAATAAAGGTGCATGTACACGGCATGTTTTTTACATCTGACTTGTCAACTTTTCAAGTCACATGTAATTGTGCATGGCTGTCAAAATTTCTGTTTTACATAAGGTTTATAATATTTGGTCACACACGTACATCTAATTTGCTTCTGACATTGTCTCTGTTTTTTTCGCGTAGTTATTGAAGAAACCAAAGTAGTTCTAGGTTTCAAAAATTTTTATTTGTGCCGTAAACGAGTTCAGCCATCTGAACATTTTTTTCTTTAAATTCAAAGAAACCAATTTGGAATATTATAATGAAACGTTTTTTTATACATATATGAACATAATTTCTATTCAATGGTGAAATTATCATACATATATCGGTTTTGTAAAATATTAACTTCAGCCGACTAATAATTCCGTCAATAATGCACCGCCGCTGCTGGTTTCTTCCCGGCATAGATTTCTGACACAGCTAATGTCAGATGGTTTGTCAGAACAAAATAGAGCACGCTCTAATTGAAATTTTGTCAGATGACTTTGCGTCTGACTTTTACAGATGCAATGTTTTAAAGGTAAAACACGACATGTTTGTTTTTCACAGTGGGAAATTTGACAAGTCAGATGTAAAAAACATGTCGTCTACGGGCACCTTAACAAGTTTTTTGTAATTAAATTACGTTTGTTTCATAAGTTATCTATTAAGCCATTTATTACTTCGACGGGCCATTTTTTATTATATATAAGAAATTCGTTAAGTAATACAATTTTGGTTGACAAATTTACAATTCAGCTGGTTAAGATCCTATTCAGCAAAGTACAATAACAATATAGTTAAAGATATATCGATTTTTTTTCACCATTTATATACAATTTTATTTTAATAAGCTTAATTCAGCACATACTTTATTAAAAAAATTACTATTCAGCTGTTAAAAAACCAAAATAAATTTTATAAGAAGATATAATGTTTTTATATATATTTACACATTTGAAGAATTTCCTTCAATTCAGCTAGATTTAATAAAATTCAGCATAGTGTTTTTGTAAGTTGTTTGGTTAAATAAAACACTTTTTATGTAGTTATCCTTAAAGTCGTTGCCACCAAATGTGACACTTAATAATTATTTGTTTTTTTTCTTCATTAAGTTTTGTTGATATTTGTTTTTGTTATTTTTTTTTTTGTCAAAACAACACACAAAATTTTTCTTTGCACAATTTAGAAATAAAAAAAACAACGTAGAAGAAGATTATTATTGAGGGATGCAAAATGCCAATAAATAAGTTCAAAAAGTTTACTTTGTGGTACATTAGTGGTATGTAGAGTGGAGTGTTTGTGTGTTTGAGGTGCATGGTGTGGTTAAGGTTCGTTATTTTACAACTTTTTAACAACTGTTTAGGGAACTTTTTTTATTTCTTTGCTTGTTGTTGTTTTGGCGGCATTCAGCATAAAACAAACGTGTGCCCACCTATAAAGTGAATAGTTCGTAGAAATCTTTTATTTATTTTTCTGATTTTTTTTTCTTATTTTTTTTCTTTTGCAATATTCACAATCATAATTATGAGTAGCAAAATTTTGACCCGATGACTTGTTTTTCGAATTGTTGATTTCTTTTTCTTGATTTTTTTATATTTTGGGTGGGTTGTTTTGTTGATTTTTAAGATTAAAATATTTGATATAATTGCAATCAAAAAGATTAGTAAAGAAAACTTAAAATTAAGTATGTAATAGAAGCGTAAAACAAACTTTTGAATAGCATACAAAATATTTGAATCTGCAGACAGTGGGTGTGAAGGGGCAAAATTATTTTCTTCATGTGCCGAAAAAATTTTCTAAGAACATTTCCTGAATATATTTTGTACAGTTTTATAAAATTATCATGAATGCCATTAAATTTTGAGTAATTGTGTTAATGTTAAGCTAATTCAGCAAGAAAAAAAGATTTTTATATTTACACATACATATATATTTTTTATTTTAGTCAAGCATTTTTCTTTTCAGCTGCTTTTTGTATTAAAAATTCAGCTAACCAAAATAAAAATATTGATATTTACCAGGAACTCAACGGAATTTTCATTCAGCAAAGCAATATTTCGTTGTATTATGCAAAAATAGAAATATATTTTTTCAATTTTTAAAAATTATTCAGGAAAAATTTTATTTTTAAAGCAGATTTTTTTTAAATATTTTGCACACATCGAACCCTTACCGCAAAAATAGCTTAAGCGACGTCATTTTCTACTTTCGTTTTTTTCCATTAAATGAGTTAATTGGCAACACTTGCATCATCCCCTAAAATTTCATGGTCGCTTAAGGTACCATTACGATTTTATAGTAAAAACAATTTTAGCTTAAGCGCCAGCCTTCTCCTGTAAAATTGTGTTTTTGTCGCTTAAGTTTTTTTTGCGTTAAGGGCTCGATATATGCATACATAAGTACTATTTTCCAGAACAAAATTTCTAATTCAAATGCATATTCTATAATTCAGCAAAACGTAAGTTCCTTTATTTGTAAAAATATTGAAAAAAATTAAATTGCTATTTAGTTTATTGTATAAAGTTAAAAACTAAATAATACAGCAGAGTTTTTGTAATCTATGGCTGCTTTAAGTACAATTCAGCAAGGCAAAAATCTGCTAAATTAAACCAAAAAAATTGTATTTAAGTTTTTAATAGACATTTCATTAATTTAACAAGTTAAATGTAATAACGTCTGCATTTTTAATAATCTATTTCGTAAAAAAATGTTCCGTTTACCAGCTTAAAACACAATTCAGAGAAGCAAAAACACTACTCTTTTAAAAAAATTGATCAATGATTTTATAGATTTTTATATGGTTATATTGTGTTTATTTTTTAATTTAGCAATTTATAATAAAATTTAGCACAGCAACAACAAAACTTTTTAAAAAATTGTTAAATGATTTCCTAGATTTTCTTAAAGTTTTATTTGATTCTACCTACCCAGAGGTCTTTCTGCAAAAGGGTTAACTATTTATAAAGGGTGGTTAAATTTTAAGGGCCGATGTTGAATGTGAACCACACCTTAACTTCAAGTTTTTTTTTGCATTTCTCAATTTCAGACTAACTCAATTTGAACCATGGAAAGATACTCAATCGAGCAACGCGTTAAATTTATTCAGTCAGAACATGGGCCTTCAAATCAAAATGCATATCGTGCATATCACCTCAGCGGCTTCGTCAACAAGCAGAATCGCGCATTTGGGCGAATAACAATCCAAAAGTGATTGTCGAAAACCCAATGCACAAAGAGTGACTGTTTGGCGCGGTTTATGGGCTGGCGGCATCATCGGGCCATATTTTTTCCAAAATGAGGCCGGTCAGGCAGTTACTGTGAATGGTGTTCGCTATCGTGAGATGATTACAAAGGTTTTATGGCCCGAATTGGAAGATATAGATGAGGACGATTTGTTGTTTTAACAGGATGGTGCCACTTGCCACATAGCTAACGAATCAATGGCTCCTTGGCGCGACAAATTCAATGGCCGTGTTATCTCACGTGCTGGCTATGTCAATTAGCCGCCAAGATCATGTGATTTGACACCGTTGGACTTCTTTCTTTGGGGTTATTTGAAAGCAAAGGTGTACGTCAATAAGCCAGCAACAATTCAAGAGCTAAAGGATGAAATAATTCGGCACATTAACGGCATAGAACCTCAATTATGCCACAGCGTCATCGAAAATTTGGATCATCGGATGGTGGTGTGCCGCCGAGGTCGAGGAGACCATTTGGCCGATATTTTGTTCCATACATAATTGAACCATACCAATATTATCATAATAAAAAGAAATTACTATAATTTCCTGAATCAACATCGTCCCTTAAAATTTACCCACCCTTTATATTACTTTCCTATCATCCTTCCTTCCTTCCGTCCTTCGAAAAATAAATGCTGACCCCCCAGAAATATGCCCAATTTTACATACAAAATCTAGAACAAAAAAAAATTTTGCATAAAGACACCTTCTAACAAACTATAAAAGCAAACATCTAAATTATTTTTAAAACTATAACAAAACCTTAAAAACCAAAACATTAATATCTCTACATTAATTATAAACACATACAAATTAAGAATTTTATTCTGCCCATCGTTCTTATTATCACAAACACAATAATTGAATTAATGATCATACTCGTAGCAATGAAAAATACAAACACACGGTAAATGCTAAGAATTCTTTGAGTAAGTTTGCTAAAAAGTTGTGATGCTGATGATTATACCAACAATAATGATGATGATACCCAAGATGATGTTGACAACGACAACGTTAATAATACATTTAATAATAACATGAAGCGATACAAGATATGATACAAATGAAATAAAACAACAACTACATTTACATCCACAAGATACAATACAATATGTTCTTTGCAAGTAAACAGCTTAAAACTATATTTGCTGTTGTGGTTGTTGTAAGGAACAGAAAAAGATAAATAAAAACAAAAACAAAAAAACTTAAATGAAACGTGATGTGATGCCAAAGTCAGTTAGTTTGGGTGCCAGTCGTAAAAACAAGCGACGCGCATGCGCAATAAACTCGTCAATAAATTGTCTACAAAAAACAGAAACTTTACCAACAAACTCCACATAACACAACAACAACTACAACAACAAAAACTCCATAAAACAATAATAAACATGAAAAATAAACAAACACCACAAACGAATTGTCCGTCTGTCTGTCTTTTAGTATCTCTTAATATTTAAAACAAAAAAACAAAATTCAAACATTTTCAATTTGATAAAAAAAACTTCTTTGCCAAGTGATGGTGGCAACAATAATTACGATGACAACGATGATGAAAATGGTCTTAAGAAAGAAGCTACAAGTTCTTCTACAACAGTCATGTTCAATAATTTAGATAGGCCAAGCTAAAGGTTTTTAATTTTGGATAAACTAAAAGCAAACTCTAGGAAATTTTTATATTTTTACAAAGTTCGCCATTTTGGCGCTGGTAATATAATTAAGCAAAGCAAAAAGAAAACGAGTTATTAGCAGCTATTGCAACTTAAAAACGATGTTTTTGTACGTTAATTCAGCTGAAAAGTTTTTTTACAAACGGCTGAAGGGTTTTTAAAAAATGTAATTTCTCTTTAATAAATACAATTTGAGAATATTAAGTTTTAATTCAGCAGTGCCAAACTGCTAGTTGCAATACATCATTCCAATATTTAAACGCTTTCATAAATTATTTTTCAATTCAGCTAAGTCTTAAGTAATTCAGCAAGAAATATTTTGGTAATTATTCATTAATACTTATTTTTTCATATTTTTTATTCATACTTTGTTCAGCAAATAGCGCGTCTCTATTTTAAAATTCAACTGCTTTAAATGCAATTCAGCACAGAAAAGAAGTCTTAGTTGCAAAAATGTTTAATACATTCCTTTACTTGAATTTTATTAATTCAGCCTAATACGTTATTTTAGGTAAATTAAATTAATTTTTTATGAAATAATTTGCTAAAGTTATACTCTTCAGCATTCAGCTACTTTATATTCTAGTCTGCAAAGCATAAGTAAAATGCATAACACATACATTTAAATATTTTAGAGACTTGTAAAACTTAAGTTAGTGCCATGCAACTCAGCAATTTTTTTTTCAAGTTTATAATATTTATACATAACAGCGGGGCTTACAAGTTACAATTGTAAAAAATGCAATTCAGCAAAGGAAAAGTGTACGTAATAAGAAAATTTTTTAAATATTTTTCTATTCCTCTCAATGTCACAATTTTTTAGATAATTGAGATACAATTTTTTAAAAAAAATTTCTTATCATTAATAAGATTTTGTTTGTTGTGCCTAATTGTTATCTTGATAAATACACTGAAATTTATTGTTAGAGTATAAGCAGGTTTCTATGCGCAATTCCCTGGTTGCTTAAGTCAGATCATCAGGAAATATTTTCCCAAAAAAATTTAGAAAAGCCAAATTTATTAGCAAATAAAACTTCAGAGTGAATGAGAATTACAAACTCTCAAATAGTCTTATTTGCAAAGCTGAAACAAAATACCAACAATAAACAGTGAGCTTATATTTTCTTACATTCCCCACTATTTTTCTTATCTGGTAATTAGCAGCAAATCTTTGAAGTCTTAAATGAAATTAATAAAATTGGAAACAAATATTTAATTCTTACAAAACATTTTACAATTCAGCTTTTTACTTTTGTCTGCTGGAGAATTTGAATATATTTGTATTTGAATGCCGACATTTTTATTTTAGCTAAATCTTAGAAACTTTAGCTGGAACATTGTTAAGCTTCTTAATGGAATTAAAAAAAAAAATTTAACAAAAAATTAATTTCTTTGAAATATTTTATAATTCAGCTGTCTCAAATACAATTCAGCCAGGCAAAAATACGTGTGTTTTTATTTTGTAATAGAGATTGTTTGATTTAACATTGCACTAGATAATTAAGCTAAAAAAGATGCAAGTTTTTCTTGGACATTTTTATTTAATATTCGTTAAATTTGCGTAAAATAAAAGTATCAAAAAAAAATTGGAATTCAAATCACCAATTTCTGAGTTGGGAGCTAATTTTTCTAAAAGTTCAAAAATATTTGTATGACTTTCATGATACGGAAGATTTTAAAAGGAGGTAAGAACAAGTATCCTGTTGCACAAAGTTATAGAAACCGCTGGATATACTTAAGTACTATTTAGTACTAATAGACTTCTTTCTTTAAAGAGTATTTCGATCTTACTCCTTACAATCGGACCTGACTTCATGTTTTTGTAGTTGAAAGTGTCATCTTTACAAAGATATTAAAATGAGCTTTATTGTCGTTGCTGTTGTTGGTGGTGTTGTAATTTGTAATTTTTTTTTTTAACTTATAGATTGCATTTTGATGGTGTTGATGATGATGATGTTGTTCTTGTTGTTGTCTGTCGTATGTTTCCGACAGTCTTTTGAAAAGTTAAAGAAGACGTGCAGGGAAAAAAAGGAGAAAGAAGTTGATGCTGTAGATGGAACGGTTGGTGGTGGTCTGCTAAGTGGATTTGTATGTTTTTTTAAGAGGAAATGTTTATTGTTTCAATTTTGTTATCAGCACTAAAACAAACAAACATTCACACACAACAGAACAGATACTTAAACTCAAACACAAATACTCATCAAGCGACACTTTTTGTTGGTGTTGTTGTTTTTGTTTTGTTAATTTAAGTATGAATGAACATTTCATTTGACCAGAGCAGGGACAGACGGACAGACAGACGGATGGACGGACGAAAAGTCCAAGCAGATATAAAAACATAAAAAATTAACTGTTGTGAGTGTCTGAAATGTTGTTTTGTTTACAGTCAAATCCAAACGTTCCGTATGTGTATTTAAAAGATAGAAAGCAGATAAACTGATATTTAGTAGACATTAATGTTGGGTTTTTGTATAAAATTTGTATGGTAATGCGGTCCTTATCAATGTGTGGTGTTGGATCTTGGTTTAATTTTTTAATTTCTAATTCGTTGGCTGGCTGGCTGGCTGGCAACCACAAAATTATCTTATTATTTATTGCCCAACTGACACTTCTGTTTACCGGAAGAATCACCATTCAATTTATTCATCGTTTGCATCGTCATCATCATCAACATGTTTGTATGTGAATATAAAGAAGTATCTGTAAACTATCGGTTCTTTTTTCAATCTCATCATTATGATTTACATATTAATGGTTAGGCTTATCCAGCAGCACAAACACCAACAATAAGAATCGGGTGAATATAACAAAAAAAAAAAAAAAGTATCTGTTAAGAATGAATATGTGTGGCTTGAAAGCCCTGCATCAATATTTATTGTTTTAATTCCGGCTGCCATCGATCTATGGTGACCCAAACATTCACAAGTATCACATTCATCCATTTATTCATTCATTTCTTTCTTTATGGAAATCACAGGTTCCCCCCAAAAAAAAACGACAATTTGTAATAAATTTAACGAAATTTATTGAAACAATGAAATTTCATCTGTTAGCCATCAATCAGTTACTTTATCGTTTATTCCCAAATTCTCGTACATTTGTTACTTGTTTTATTTATTTATTTTTTTAATTTTCAAATGACTTTGGCGATTTGGAGAAGTTGGTTGGTTGGTGGTTGATGCCTTTTTTCGGTAACTTGTGCTTTGTTGACGACTGTTTCTTGTGTACAATATCTGTGTTTTTACACCTTTTATGCAGAAATATACAGAAAAGGAAAAAGGTACTCATTCTTAAGAAGAAGAAGGAAAAAAAACAATTTAATTAATTATATCTTATATTCAGGAAGATTTTTAGATATGAACCATTTGGGACAGTGGTGACATATTATTATATTATTTATCAAAATTAAGAGAGGAATGAAACACATACGAAACTCACGTAAAACGTAAAGAAATGATGTCATTTAATGCCATGATTATCCAAAACATGAAGGTAAAATGAGAAATGATGTGATGAGAGATAAGGATACCTCGGTGTTCAGAAGAATCGTTTAATGCCACTTCCTTGTTGAATTTGGAACAGAATGTCTCTAGAAAATGTATCTAAAACACTTACAAAAATCTCTCGCCACAAAAAGAAAGTCTAATTTTTAGTATTGCTGGACAAGAAAGTTCTCAACGGTTTCTTATACTATAAAAGTCCTCAAATTGGCAGTTCTTCAATAGATCAGGATTGGTCAGAGTCCAATTGACGCGAATGCACAATTTAAGGAGCACGTTACGCGCTCCTTAAACACAACTCTATGTGTTGCATGGTTAAGGATTATATGTTCAACTCATACCACAAGGTTGGTCAACTCATACCACGGGCACCAGTGGGCCCTGGACCTAATAGAAGCTGGGCTACGGGGACCAAGTAGAGGTTTATATATATATTTATATTCTTAACGAAGTCTTAAATATTGTGCAATTCTAAAAACTTGACGTCTTATTTGTTCAACTAAGAATCCAACTAACCAGGGCCAGGGTTGTCAGATATTGTTTACCTTCGTCGCCAAATTATACACCGAAAATCGCCAAAATTCGCCACATATTATTTTCTTGAGATTTTTGCTTAGAAAAATTAGCCAAAAATCGCCATATTTTATTTTTTTATAAGAAAATGTGCACAAGATTCATTCAAGCGTTTCCAAACACCCAAATATAAATTAATTTTAATAAATTTTAGAATAGTCCATTTTCTGACAATCGCACGATTTTAAATCGCAAAACGCCAGATCTATTTTATGGTCTTCTGAAACTCGTGCGTTTGGCTTGTGATAGGTTCTTAAAAACTTTCTAGTTCCCTTGAGCACACTTTTGCAATTTGAAGTCGCCAAACTTCTTGCTGTTGCAATTTACCGAGCACTTATTATGCGAGTTCAAGGCAGAATCGCAAATATTTAGCGTTTTGTGATTGAACATGTATTTTTAGGTTGAAGTTTCAATTTAGTACAACAAGTACAACTCGTACAAAAACCACAAGCAATTTGTTTTTGTAAAATCATTGTTTAATGTCAAAAACCGAAACAAATCAAAATAGAAACAAAGAAAATAAACAACATTTTGGCATCCAACAATTATAAAGCTAAAGAAAAAGTTACCAGCAGGGCTTTTAGGATCACCTGTAATGAATTCGCCTTGCCTTTGATATCATTTTAAATTTAAATGTTTTAATATTTGAAAATAAAAACTTGTAACTCCGACTCCAATATTTTTCGGCATAAAATATTTAAAAAAAAAAATGTTTAATATTTTAAAAAAAAAATTTAAGAGTCTGCTTTAAAAATTTTGAAGTCAGAAAATAAGGACCTTTACATATGCAACGTTTTAAAATTAAAATACTCGTATCTATTTGAAATATTTACTAAATAGTTTTCATACTTTATTTAGACATTAAAGAAGAGTTTAAAGTCAAATAAGGACCAGTCTGATATGACTAACATGGGAGGTTATAATAGGAGTTGGAGTTGGAGTCGGACTTTAAAAATTGTAGCGGTTGGAGTCGGAATTAGAATATTTTTTGAGGACTCCACAGCCCTGCAATTAACCATTATCTAGAATGGCAGGGAACCACGATAATCGTAAAAAACTTTAACCGGACTACTATCTGATATCACAGCAATTAGTAGGCTTTGGTTTAGCAATTGGCAATGAACGTTTGGCGATGACGTGATGACTTATAAACTTCAGCTAATCGCAGGGAGTTAAATCCTAAAGATATTTGATTAGGAACTGGATCTTAGCGTGTTTTTTAATGTGCTTTTGCAAGTTCGATAGGTACAACTACCAACATTTTACATTTGTGAAACTCAATTTGACTAAAAAACTACATTTTTGAATTTTGAGTTGTGCCTGTTTATGATTTAGTGTGCAATACGGATTTTTGAGAAAAGAGGCTTCCCATTTTGTTGGCATCAGATTCGTAAGCAGCCAGTTTTCGATAACTTTGACTAATGTAAAAGGTATCTCAGTCAGACTGTCCCAAAGCAATCGATAAAATTGGTAGACTTTAGGTATATGGGCTGAGGTTAATCTTCTTATCAACAGTTCTTCAATTACTTTCTCAAGAGTGCAAAAAATATAGCATTTGGAAAAAAACATCCTCTTTTATGATGGCGTATTTTGGCTATTTTTCGTTGATCTCCCAAGTGATAGTTTAACGCGAAGTTTATAAAAAAATTTAAAATTATGCAGAGAACGTCTTTTATGTGTATCACGGGGCCCCTTCTTATCACACCGACTGATGCGCTAAATATTCGGGCATGTTCTGGCAATCGCATAAAGCAATCGCAATCGTTTTGCGAATCGCAAAAATATGCTCAAAACTAAGAACTAGAATATTTTTATGAAACTATGTCAGATCGCAAGAAAAACGCATGAGTTTTAAAACACCATAAAATAAAAATGGCGTTTTGCGATTTCAATAGTGTGATTGTCAGAACATGGCCAACTATCCGTTACCTACCAGCCTTGGATTTGGTAGATAAGGAAATAGCGACGAAATTAGCAATTCTACCAAAATGTATGCTTTAAAGAAAAGGAAGTAACTGCGAACACAATAAGATTATCCAGTTGTATGATTGTCGGTGCACAACGCTGGAGCCGTATTGGCTGGAACTAAATTACAAAATCGGTAAATAATAACATGGGCCGAAAATGTTGATTCTATGACTACCAAGAAGTTCGTACCATGCCTGAACTTTTGATAGCTATAAAGAATGCGTTTTTCCTGGTATTTTTACAGAGAAAAAATGCTCGCTAATTTTTCCAATGAAGCCCTTAATAAAAAACAAAATTAGTTTTAATTAAAAATTTTATCAACTTAAAGTCTTAAACGTTTACTTATAAAGGGTGGGTAAATTTTAAGGGCCGATGTTGATTTTAAATAAAACACAAATTATTTAGGAAATTGTTGTCATTTCTTTTTATTATGATAATATTGGTATGGTTCAATTATGTATGGAACAAAATATCGGTCAAATAGCGGTACCATGTGCCGCAACCTCGGCGGCACACCTCCATCCGATGGTCCAAATGTTCGATGACGCTGAGGCATAATTTAGGTTATATGCCGTTAATGTTCCGAATTATTTCATCCTTTAGCCCTTGAATTGTTGCTGGCTTATCGACGTACACCTTTGCTTTCAAATAGCCCCAAAGAAAGAAGTTCAACGGTGTCAAATCACATGATCTTGGCGGCTAATTGACATCGCCAGCACGTGAGGTAACACCGCCATTGAATTTGCCGCGCAAAAGAGCCATTGTTTCGTTAGCTATGTGGCAAGTGGCACTGTTCTGTTGAAACCACATCCATATCTTCCAATTCTGGTCATAAAAAGTTCGCTATCATCTCACGTACACCAGTCCCAGTAACTGCCTTACCGGCCTCATTTTGGAAAAATACGGTCCGATGATACCGCCAGCCCATAAAACGCACCAAACAGTCATTCTCTGTGGGTGCATTGGTTTTTCGACAATGACTCTTGGATTGTCATTCGCCCAAATGCAGCAATTCTGCTTATTAACGAATCCACTGAGGTGAAAATGTGCCTCATCACTGAAGATGATTTTCAAGATATGCATTTTGATTTGAACACCCATTTTCGTAATAAGCCTGAATAACTTTAACGCGTTGCTCGATTGTGTATCCTTCCATGGTTCAAATTGAGTCTGAAATTGAGAAATGTCAAATGAAATGCATAAAAAACTTGAAGTTTAGGTGTGGTTCACATTCAACATGGGACCTTACAATTTAACCACCCTTTATAAGAACCATTACTTTAGAAAATATTGTTAATATCTAAAAATATTTAAGTTATACAATTAATTTGTTAACTGTTGAAAATGTAATTAATTTTTTAAATAATATCACAAATTTTTTAATTGATATAAATTTTTATATATTTCTGTTAAATTACTGGACAGTGTTATGGACAGGCATACACAGCGCCTAGAGACCAGATACTACGACGCCTGCCGCAATTGAGCGGCTGATATAAGAAAGAGAAAGTGAAACACCTTCTTTGTCTTTAATCTGCGCTAGCTAGAAAGCAGGATGGGATATAAAACCTTACATAAATTGTCTGATCTTCCAAGCCTTGAATTATATGCTTTTTAAATTTCGCAATGTGTTCGTGTTAATTTTACGGTGGGTGCCCCGGTAGGCTAGCTGGTAGTGAGCCAGTCTATCAGTGCCGGGGTTGCGGGTTCGATTCCCATCAGAGAAAAAAAAGAATTTCAAAAAAAGATTTTCATGGCATCACAATGGATCAATAAATACTACCCTAAAATAGAGCTCACCAAATTATCTCACCGCAATAGCTAATTTGCCTTGGTGCTAAGTTTGAGTGCTAAATAGTCCAGTCACTCAAACCTGAATCAGATGCAAAATGCTGAGCTTCTGTTGTATCGATTAAGTATTATTTTTAAAATACAAGGAAACTTTAGGTTACAAGTTCTTCCATACCTTAAAGAAAGTCTGTAAAATAAATAACTCTTTTAATTAAATCTTTAACACAAAATATTTTTAAAATCCCAAAAAAAAAATTAGCTCAACCTTGATAATACGAAAATTGGACCTGTTTAGTTTTTTTTTTTTACTTTTAATCGATATTAAATACACCAAACGAAATTCCTAAAATTCCATGCAATAAAATTCTAAAACATTTATGTGACAAACTGGATGTATAAAACTCGTCTGTGTGTCTCATGCATAATTTTAATTTTCTTTCGAAAAGGTGTTTTTAATCTCCTACGCAACAACTAAAAATTTGTTTAAGAGAACAAAATTCCGTAACAAGAAAAAAAGGCGATAAAATCTCAACATCGTTGAGATGATATTTCACATGGCCAATCTGTAGATACGAATTAGTACCCGGCTTGTATCTGTGAAGAGAACAAACAAGCCAACATGAATGTGTGCCGATCCATATTTGGCGACAAAAAAACCCCAAAAAAGAGGCATGAATAAATCACCAAAAAGGCAGCTAATAAAATAAAAAATGAATGAATTTATACTGGATATGGGAGCAGAAGTAGTTATTTGTAGTATGAGAGGGGGTGAAGTATGTTTGCTTTTTTTTATCTTTTATATAATTTTTTCTTTGTTTTTTTTTTTTTATTTATAAACCTTGTTAGAATTTATCTTTATGGCCATTTTTTTTTTGTTTAAAAATTTGTCTTAGAGATTTTTAGGTTATTTCATATTGTAAAAACAACATAAGTCAACAAGAGAAAAAGAGCTTTAAAAGTTTGAAATCATAATTTTATTAAAGTATTTGAATTAAATTAATGTGATATTTGAATCAACTATTTTATTAGTTTGAAAGAAAATTAAAAATTTAATTTTGATTTAATTAACATTTTAGTGGTTTTGAAATAAATTTTCAATTAAAATTTTAATTAAATAGCAAAAAATTTTGATTAACTTTTTTCGTTTAAAATAAAATAATTTAAACATGTAGAATTGTTGTTGGAAATTGTCAATATTCAATTAAATAAATTAACACATTGTTTGAAATGGCAAAGTTTTTTTAATTAAAATTAAAAATATAATTTATTGAACAAACAATATTTACAATTTTACAATTTTTAGTACTCAATATAATCATTTTGGTAATAGGTGCAAAATCCACAAATTGTTTTCTTTATATTATGAATTTAGTATAAATTTTTTGATTGGAGAAAATGATTTATTTTTTCTGTGCAGAAAAGATACAAAAACATTCTTACATTTCTATTTAAATCAAAATGTTTATATATTGTTTAAGTCTTGCAATATAACTTATTAAGTTTGGCCCTTAATCCTGAGTTCAATATTAGTAAATTAAGAATCATCTAAGCGTTCCGATAAACATTAGTTAAAAAGTGGATCCACTACGACAACCCAAAGCGCAAAAAGATGCTAGAGATTTGAAGCCGTCCAACCAACCAAATTAACGCCAAAGCCAAAAATTTAAGGCGCCAAGGTTATGCTCTGTTTACGTTGGAACCATATTTAATGAGCTACGGTCACAGTTGTAGAAAAGATTTACATGAGCAACTGCTATGTCGGCCTTATCTCATGGTGGATCTTACTCGTACAATGCCGCGCCCGAGTTTGAAAGCAACCACGTTGCAATTTGAGTGCATAATCCGGCAAGTTTATACACTCGCCCATTGTAAAGGAGCTGGAGCTCTTTGACCTCCGCTGCTTTTGAAAAATGCCAGCAATATATGTTGAGTAGTAGCAGTACCTAGAGAATTGGTGTCAAATTATACATAAAATTATTCTCTGATAAATTATCTAACACGTGGTTATAGAATTATAAATATTGCAGAAACACTCACAAATTGTTATAAATTCAAAGGCAAAAAAATTAAATAATCTTTTAATCCAAATGTAGATATTTTCATCAGGCTTAAATTCATCGAATTTAATTTTCATTAAATTATGTAGAAAGAATTTAACAACATGGAATCAATTAAAATTTATTGATAATTTTTCATTCTTGCCTGAGCTGGGAATTGAACCCAGGTTTTCACGGACAGGTTGCACTTTTTTTTAACATAATTTAAAAATTATAATATATTTTGACTAAAAATAGTTGTACTCAAAGCGAGATTTCTTTTGAAAAAGGTAAATTCTTGTCTTAAGAAATATCTTACCAGTCTTGTAAAAAAAATAGAATATTGAGGGCATAGAAGAAATTTGGTATTACGGTATAAAAGTACAAAGAAATTTTTCTTTATATTTAGATAAAAATTCTGTAGTGTAAATGCTTGAAAACTTTTTTTGGCTTAAGCTGCTGCAAAAATAATAATTTTAAGGCTTCAACAAATTTTGTTTAGCATAGAAATAAAATAGTTTTAACTTTGCTTGTACTCGTATCAGAGATTTGCTGGCAACCAAATTTTTAAATAGAATATCAACTACCTGTGCTACGTATTTGTATGTATCTGATGTTTAACCAAATTCTACACACTTGCTTAAATATAACAATTTACTTTAATTTCGCTAAACATAAGTCACTTAAATGTATTTAGTTACGAATAAAATTTCATATTGTTAATAAACGTTTAAAAATGCTTTGGTATTTTTTAAAATAATTTTTAGCATTTTTTGGCCATGTCTAATGCCAGTTTTAGCTGTAAACATTTTTAAAATCTGGTTACACTGCCCGTTACACATGTTTGTTTCGCTTTTGTTGTATTGCCGCCTTTCGTTTACAGAAGAACTCTCAATTATAAAACAGCAGCAGCATGCCCGATATGGATTTCGTAATTATTCTACTTTGAAAAATTGATGTATTTAACAAAATAGTTTTAACAAATAGGATATGGGAATTTTTGCTTTTTATATTACTTTTTAAACATGAAAATAATTTATCGTTAGTATAATTCGCAAAGACGCTAAGTCCACTTCTTTCCAAAATTGAGATTTTAATGTTAAACGGTAATACTATACAAAATACATATTTTACGGCAACAAAAAGTGTCATTATGTAGTTTAAAGTTGTTGTAATTTTGTGGTTTGCAAAAACGCTAAGTCCACAAAACTACGAAAAATATTAAAAGCACTTGCTAACTCCACGAATATTAATTCGTTCAATTGAATTTGGTGTTTTCTGTTCTATTTTATCTAAAGCCGTGAAAAGTAGAGAACTAAAAAAAAAAATAAATACTTAAAAAAATATACTTTGCAATGCCCTGCTCAATGTGGCTATCAAACATGGCATTGATATTGAGCAAAAAATTCTTAAAAATGGCCATACGCAAATGGCGGTAACACAAAAGAAAGAGCTATGAAAAAAAGAGCAATTAACGAACCTTCACAATTCAAAGATGTTTGTAAAGATGCTCGAAAAAACCATAGACCCTATGATATTATGTATTTAGATCATAAATTTTTCAAAACATTTGATAACGTTCAATTTCTTAGGAGTATCAGACCTGGGCGTAATAGAGGTGATAGTAAATTTAAAGATATTAGAGCTATAAAGTACACCCCAAGCAAAAATATATTTTAAAATTCGTTTTGGTGATGTATGGAAAATATTACCGCATAAAATTGATGATTAAATTGATCCTATAGACTTGAAAATTTGCAGCAACTTTATCAAGAAAGATGAAAAATTAGTGCCAGAAGGTATGAAGACTGACAATTTCTCAAATCAACCTTTCCCAATGAACACCACAAATTTTACGATGATTTGGCCTCACCTTTAAATTTTTTCTATTTTAAGTTTTTCAATAAGAATTAAAATGAGCTTAAAAATTTATATAGTTATATTTTTGTCTCTTTTTAATAGAAATGAACGGAGCTTGTCTTAAGTTTCTGCTTTTTTTTTGTTAAATAAAATTAATATAGAAAATTAAATCAAAATTATTTTTAAAATTAAAACTGATTGTAGGAAAATGTGCTAAGTCCACAATAAAACGAATAAGTTTACAAAGCAAAAATGCTTAGTCCAAAAAGTGCGAATTTTCCTCCCAAGATTTTATGAAATGGATTTTTGATCTAGGTCATTTTAAGAGAGCAATTTTGTAAAAATAATTGCGTTGAAAAAGTTTACAAATTTTAAAAACTGAAAAAGCTACAATGTTTTTGGTGTCTCCTGTAAAATTTGAAAAAAGGGACTTAACACATTTGCGAATTAGACTAACGTTATGCTTTTCTGCTTGTCATGTTGTTGTTGTTGTTTCTATACAAAACAAGCAAAACGTTTTTTCCTACTTGTGTAGTGTTGTTGCTGCTGCTACAACAAACTTTTACAAACCTACGCGAATGCAATGCTAAATTTTTAAGTACGACTCGTACTTAAAGAAAGCCTGGGTTTTTGAGAGGTCAGTTAAACTAGGTTTAGTTAATTTGAAAACAGATATGTTCCACCATTACTAAGATTGTAAACAAAATTTTGACGGAACATATTAGGTTTGCTTAAAAGGATGGTCTTTAATGAAATAATAAACAAAATCACATTTCGCCGGAAAAATCCAAGTTGTAGACTACATCAAACCGCATCATAAAAACGTGGCCTAAGTGGAAAAAACTTAAACTTAGTACGAGTTTTTGCATTCTATAAGAAAAGATTTAACTCTTTTACCCCTCTGCCACTAATCATTCATGAATATATAGATTGAAATTATTGTTCTTAACTCTAAATGAATTTATTTTTTATTCTATATATCTGAATACTGTTTTTTTTTTAATTGTAGTGGTTTTTATTATTGCTAATGTTGTTGTGACTGCTGAAGTCATTGTTGTTGTTGCTGTTGTGTTTGTCATAAAATGCAACCTTAATTAATAGCTGTTGACAGTATAAAAGACATGTCAGCAAAGTAAATTGCGGTTGTCGTCAATGGCAATTATTGTATGAATATTTATTTGTGTTTGTAGTATCAGGCTTGTACAACTTTTAATGCAGTTGGAGTTTGAAGGCAATTAATGACAAACATTAAGTGATTTCTTTTTTGTTCTTGTTTTTTTAATAAGTAAAGATTTAATTTGTTTCTTTTTTGTTTTTTTTTTTTTTTAAAGGTGAAACATACACAATTGTTGTTGTAATTAAAAATGTTTTATTCAAAATATTTGAAGCTGTTAAAGACTTTTTTGCAGTCGGTAGTATTTGAGTGAAATTCACAAGAGATTAGTCAGCGTAGTTAGTTGCTTGTCGGTTGGATCGGTGGTAGTTGTTGCTGTTGGTTGGTTGGCTGGTTGACTTGATATTTATTAATGATTATGGTTTTATTAACACTTGTTTATGTCATTTAGGCTCTTGTAGCTGTTATTGTTGTTGTTTTTGTTGCTGTTTAAGCTGATTTCTTGCTGTTGTCTTTGTTTAAATGTTGCTGCTGATAAATTTTAATATAAAAACAACAATAATTTTAATAATAAGATTAAATTGAGCAGTTAATAGCAACACTTAAATAAAAAATTATTTAGCAAAAAAGGGCTCGTTTTTCGTTCCGTTCATTTGTTGTAGTCCATTCATCTTGTTCCAATTAAATTGGTTACAAAAAAAATGTGTCAACTTTAAAAACAAACTGTCTGCTGCACTTTAAAGTTTAAAATATTATTTTTTGTAGCTTTTTTTAAACTGTAAAATCGTGTATTTTATTATTGAATTTAATTTGTTTTCCCTTGAATTGGCTGGATAATAATTTCTTAAAATGTTTTTTACATTTTTATTGACTCTAAAATAATTTTAAATGTTAACAAGATTTTTAAAAATTTATTTTCATTTCTTTTCACTTTTGAGGTGTTTTTTTTTTTTTTTTTTTTTTTTGGTTGACAACAGAAGGTGACACATGCCAATATGTGAAATGAATACAAATCATCCCGTAAAGTGAAACATCACATACCATTATGGTTTTAGTATAAAACTCTTTGACCGTCCGTCCATCCGTCTGTCTGTCGGCCTTATAATATTGTTCCTTTTTTGAGTTTTTGGAATTTTTGCATGAAAATGGTCGCGTGTCATCCACAAAAAACTACAACAAAATCATGAAACCAAAAACAAACAACATAAAAAATATTAAGATCACTTTGGGGACGAGAAAAAATGCTAATGGGAATAATATGTAAACGTAAAGATTTCATGTTTGTTGTGTTGTTTTTTAAGGTTTTTTTCTTTAACAAGATACACCATTTGGCAAAAATGAAAATCCAAAAAAATCTTTTAAAACAAAAAAAATTTCGAGGCAAAAATACATGCCAGACTTAAACCAACAAAAATAAAAGGAAGAAAAAGGTACTCACACATGTTAAAGTATAAAAATATTTAGTACAAATTGCAGTCAGTCACCTAAATATATCATTAGACGGGTCCCATTTTATGGGAAATGAAAAAAAACTTGGCCATGTTTCTAATCCCAACGAAATTAAAGTATGTTCCGTGTCTTACTAATTAGTTTCTAATTACTTAGAAATTGCATAGTTAGCAGCCACAATTCTCTTCTTTGAGATTTCTTTTAATTTTTATTTTTATTTTCTACAAAATATCTAAACAAATTACACACAATGTTAAAGTGCGTTAATAAGAAAAACTAAAATTATCTTTGATTAAAAAATTAAAATCCTTCATAACCTATAAACTTGAATACTCCTAATATAATTATAAGTCTGTATGTGAGATCCCTAAGAATTTATGTTTTGTTATGTCTTTAAGAGTTGATTGCCTGCTAACAAAATTGTGTTCGATTCCAGATCAACCAGTGACTACACAATGTACTCAATGTTAAACAAATTCACTGACAACCAACATCAACATAAACAATAAAAAACCAAAAAAGAAACAAAACGAGTAGTTACACTCAGCAAAAAAACAATATTTCATAAAAAAGTACTTTTAAATAAAAAAAGTACTGTTTTCTATTGCCTGCAGGGCTGTCAGAGTGGTGATTTTTCGCCAAACGTGGCGATTTATAAACCTTTATGGCAATGAAGTTTTGTGTTTGGCGACGTGATTCTTTAGGCGATATATAAAAAGTTGGCGATTATTTTAAGCTTCTTTTTATTTTTGTTTATGAGTACGGGTAGAGTTTTTTCTTTGAATTTTTAATAATATTAAAAATCCAAATTAAATAATAAATTGAAAGTATTGCCAGATAATAACCTTGAAAACATTAGAAAGTTGTTGCTATAGAAATTTGGAATAAAGTTAAGTCTCGTTTAGACTTTTAGATATTTTCCTTATCAGAAGTTTATTTGTTCAAGTATTTAAATATACACATAGTCAATATTTCGAGTTAATATCATTTTCTTATCAGTTATCGACTATTTACGGAAAAACTAGTCAATTTTTAATTTATATTGGAAAATAAATTCTTAAAATTAAATCGTTTTCAATCCAAATTTTGATATCTTAATCAGGTTTAAGCTCATTGAATTTAATTTTCATTAAACTATTTTTATGAAGAAAGGAATTTTACAACATGAAATGAAATCAAATTTATTGATAATTTTTTATTCTTGACTGAGCTGGTAATTGAACCCAGGTTTTCGCGGAATAGTTTCGAGTGTAACCACACAATCTCTTCAGTGGGGCTTTCCATTTAGCTCTCACCGCCATTGACGACGGATGACGTCATTAGTCAAACATCAATATTTAAACCAAATGGTATTTTACCTTGGTAGATCGAAATTGTCTTAGAATGAATGATTTCCTATTGTAATTGATCTACATGTTCTTCCTTACTTCTTGTTTTTCGTACTTTTTGTCAAGAATTATTCTTGAAATCCAAAGTACATTTTGTCTTTCTTTTTACTTGTTGACATTTTTCAGCACAACATGAAGGACAAATGTAAACATATAGCTCGTGCCTTTGCTGTTAACAATAATTAGTATTGTGGTTATTTTATTGAACTGTTAATGGTTCTAATCCAAATTTTGATATTTTAATCAGGCTTAAGTTCATTGAATTTAATTTTCAGTAAATTATTTTTATGAGAAAGGAATTTTACAACATGAAATTAATAAAAATTTATTGATAATTTTTCATTCTTGACTGAGCTGGGAATTGAACCCAGGTTTTCACGTACAGGTTGCCCAGACTAGTTTCGATTGTAACCACACAATCTCGTTTCGATTGCATATGAAATTGAATTTTTAAAATATTAACAATAATAATGTATACTGGGTAGTATGCAAAAATATTCCATTGTATACTGGGTAGTATGCAAAAATTCCATTGATATCAGGTTCTGTAAAATGTATCAAGTTTATTTTTTAAGTCGTAGTTTTGTGTACTTTTTGCCTGTATTTTTAACGAAAAAAAATCAAATTTTTTTTTATATTAATAAAAATATTAAAGAAATAAATTATTAACTTTAAATTTTATATAGAATGGAAAACGAATCTGGGTTAAAAGTTTCTTGTTAAAAATAATTCATGTAATGAAATTGTTAAGAAACCCTTCTTGACTTCAAAAATTGGATATTGGGCATTTTCTTGAAAGTCTAATTAATTGTGACTTATTTTCTGACTTATTTTCACATAGAAAATCACGCTTTTAAAAACGAATTTTTTTGGAATGAAACTGGCTAAAATTTATATTTTTGCAACATTCAATTTAATGATTTCACAAATCCAAAGTTGTAAAATATTTATTTTTAAACGTTTAAAATACTTCAATATAAACACACTACTAGAATTGTGCTAAATATAGAAAATTATTACTAAAGGTGAAACTAATCTTGTTGACTTTTTTATTCAAAACTTCCAATTACCGATTTTTGGCGAAATCCTTCCACCAAAAATCTAAATAAATAAAGTTTAGGCGATTTTCGATATACTTTTTAGCGATGAAGTAGAAAAAAAAATCTGGCAGCCCTGATTGCTAGCTATAACAAGTACGAAAGTATAGTCGGTGAAGCCTGGCCATATGATACCCTGCAACACAATATCTAACAACAAATTTGCGAGAGTGTACCCTATTTAAAAGCCATGGGCACTCATGGACCTGCCAAAACAAAATTATGTTTTGAGCTTAAGATTCTATAAAAGTTCTTTGTGTCGAATATTATTTAGATATCTTCGTCTATATAAGATTTATTTTCTTTTAAGTGATTCTAGAATGGGGGTTTATATGGGACCATTGGCTTATTTTGGACCTACCAGCACAACATTTTGTCATGACATGGTAGCTTTCGTAATAGTCATTGTCGCCAATTTTAATGTTAATACCAACATTTATAAGGAAGTTAAGGGACTTAAAGAGAGTAGTATTTGTATGGGAACTATGGTCAAATATGCATCGATTCCAATTAAATTTGGTAAGATGTTTTAGATTGCAATCAAATAAGTTTCGATCAAATTTTTTCAAAATACCAATGTAAGGGCTTATGGGCACAAAGACTCTATTCCGGAAAGAAGCTTGGATGGGAGCTTTGTGAAACTATGGGCCAATTGTCACCATTTTCAATGGGCTTGGTCCTTCTGGCAAAGCCTATGTACCAAATTATCTTAAAAATTGCTACATGTACTTGGACAGCAAGCCAGCTGGACGGATGGGCGAACATCTTTAGATCGATTCAAAAAGTGATTCTCAGTTGTTATATATACTGAATGATATGTAGGTCAAAGAATAATATTTTAAGGTTTAACAAACATCAGCACAAGCGAATAATAATACCCTATTCAATAATGGGGTGTAGGTATAAAAAACTTGACTGTTAAAAAAACTTAAGCCTAGAGTACACGGAATGCAAAAATTCACACGTACATGTAGTTCTAACGTAATTGCAACGCCATCAAACAGCACACAATGGCCATTGAGGCCTCGTAATGACGTAAAAATTACGTAAGAACCACATGCGCATATGACTTTTCACATTCTGTGTGCTCTAGGTTTAAGACTTATTTAATATTAAAATAGCAAATTTTTTTAAGGTGTCTATAAAAAAGTACTCTGTGTTGAAAATGTACTTTTACTTTTTTAAGTACTATTTATTTCCTAAAAATTAAGTCTTTCTTTATAGTAATACTTATTATTGCATACAGTGGAACTTCGGTTAAAAATATAATTTACTGTTAAAAATGCTATTACATACTCAAAAATATATTTTCCTCCTTTTTCTGCAAAGACGCATCTTTCAGAGTAGTAGAGTATTTTTTTTTTATAAAATACATGTTCCAATTATTTTTGCAAAGAGATAATTTTAAGCAAGAAAAAGGTACATTTAAATAAAAAAAATTTTTATACCCTCCACCACCACTGTGGTGAATGAGGGTATACTAAGTTTTTCATTCCGTGTGAAACTTTTTTATAATACATCTTTAATTTAAAGTATTTATATACTGGCTCCTTGAGTAATTCTAAGTCGAATTGGCCATGTCAGTCTGTCTGTTTGTCTTTTGAAAACTCGCTCACTTTCGAAAAACGCAAATGAAAAGAACAAACTTGGTCTCAAATTGCTTGTAGTTATCCTAAGCAGTTTGGGATTGAAATCCAGCAACATCGGTTTAGTAGGATCAGAACTATTAATCAAAATGTGGAACTACTACCCAAAAAAAATTGATAATTTTGATGCAAAAACTAACATAAATGGTGGCAAATCACACTGTTAAATTTCGTGAAGCTCGGTCCATAATTGACCATATGCCCCATATAAACCCTTCTTGCGGAAAACAGCTTAGTGCGCCTCAAACCGCAATAAATAACGCTATCATATTCAAATTCGGTACGTCACAGTTTTATAGGACGAGAAATCACACTGCCAAATTTCGTGAAGATTTGTCCATAATATACCATAGGCCCCATAAAACCCTACTCTCGGAAAACAGTTTATTGCGCCTAAAAACAAATAAATCCCACTTTGGGAAAATAATTAAATTCACCTAAAAGAATCGCAGATATATTTATTACTTAAGTTCATATGGCCAGAAAAAATATCATGCAAATATGTGAAATTTACTGTTAACGCTAAAACTAATAACACTGCTGTATTGAAATTTATTCTAATTTATTTTTTGTAATACCAGAAATCAGTTTTCAGAATTTTGGGATGATTGGTCCATAATACAAATAACGCTCCTAAAAATTATTTTAGTTCTGCTAAAACTTTTACGAATCATGATATTTACTGGATTGAGTTCAAAATTCTAACAAGAAACGCATAAAATGTTCTTATTGTCGGTCAATAATTTAATTAAGGTCTAAACCGCAACCAATTTTAGTTTTTGTGAAGTTTAGTTAATAATATTTATGTATTTATCACATAGAGCCCACTCATGTCGGTGGAGGGTATCAAAGATTCGGCACAGCCGAATGTAGCACTCTAACTTGTTTTTTTTTTTTGCTTTTTTTTTGTAAATTTTGCCAATAGTAAAGATTTTTTTAAATTATACACTTTTAAAGCCAAAGTTTACAAGTATAATGACCATTTTCTCAATGTGTCGACAAATTGCCTGTTACTTAATGTAGACATAAATTTATTAGACCGATAAACCGATCGTTGACAGCACCTCTCAAAATAAACTAAAAATTTGGGAGTCAGCTGATTGAATTTATCTGTACGGCAAATAAATAATTGGCAGATGAGTGCCGGTCACCTTTGCGACAGAATAGAAGTAAATGAAATACATATTGAGAAAATCAAATTTTCTTAATATACAGTTTTTCGTTGGGGAAAAAGATAATCCGCTTATGAGAAAACGGCCATAAGAAAATTAAAACTTTTCTTTGAAAATTGGAAAGTAATACTTTAAGAGTACTTTTTTGTAAATGAAGGAGATTTTCTTAAAGATACCTATTTTTTCGCGAAAGCTTACTTGTCGTAAAAAAAAGCAATAATTTTCATTTTCTATGTAATAAAAAATCACTTATTTAAAAATGCATTTTTTAAGTTTTTATTTTAGTTTTAAATGGTACTTTTTTCTAAAGGGTACTTTTTATGCTACATTTGTCAAAGCCCTAGGGGAAAGCGAACGGACAGGTTCTTTGGTGGCAGAGACCCGGCCCTAGTTCTTTATATGAATGGCACCTATCACTTTTACATGGGCTTGTCATTGGAGGGGGTTAATTGACACCTAAGAGCCACCATTTGACCAGTCACACATGTATTCTCAATAAACGTGTTAAGTGTTAGTTACTACAATGCTAGTACTTGATATTTTTCCAATAAAAAAGTCTTAGAATTAATTTTAAGAACAAGTTGTTAAATAGTACCAAAGAAATATATCACACCACCGGTAAATACTGAAGCTGTTACAAAAACTGTCCTCATATATAAATAATAAATTATTAAATCAAAATTAAAAAATCTACCTTTTCATTTTTACTTAATGTACCAGTTAAGTGATTAGTTCGGCTTTCACTTGTCATTAGTTATTTCTGATTGTTCCTATTCCAGGACCAAGACTGTTGGAACAATTGACACAATTTTCCCGCAGGGAGAGTACTTGGCTTAAAAGGAATTTCTTTTAAAAGAAGTTTTCTGAAGACGTATTTCTTAAAAGTTAATATTAAATAAATTAGTTGCTCTAACGACGAAGGAAATCTTTTTAAGCAAACTTTTTTCAGAAAAAAAAAAAGTACCTTTTTGTTAATATTCTTTTTTTTCTAAAAGACATATTTCGCTCATTTGTTGCAATATTGTCATATCTCAATCAAAAACATTAGTTTTACATAAATCGACTTTAAACTTTTAAATTTACACACAACATAATAGAAAAAAAAGTTGTTCTTCTATCAAGAGTTGAGTTTACAATATCTTTATATGAAATATCTACAACAACTTCATTAGAATGATTTACTTTTCATTAGTGATATTAAGTCAAAATTTGCGATTTTTGACTCATGACGTTGTTGCAGCAAATAAGCGATATGCATATTATTTAAGTTTTCCGTTTTCTGACAGAGACTTTTTAAAAATAATTTTTTTAAGATACATTTTTAAAAGGGAAACGGTATTTCCTTCTTTTTTTCTCAGTGTTTTCTAAAAAATAATAAAAAAAAAATCTAAATTTCAATGTCTAAAAAATTTTTTGCCAACAAAAATGTTAACTATTTCAAATATAAAACCACATTTATACGCTATTTTAAGAATTTTCATGCCAGTGTGCACATTTTATTTACCAATCAATCTGAGTCCTTCAAAATTTAAACATTCCTTGAAAAATATCAAACTTTGGCAATATTTTCCCTTTACTTTTCCATTTAGATTTCTGTTTGACAACAAGTCTTTCTTTAAAGCATATTCCCTTATTTTACTTTCTGCTGTTGTTGCTGCTGTTATTCTGTTAATAAAAAATTAAAAGGACAATCAAATGAAAACCAACAACGACAACAACAACATGAAACACTAAGGCCAACCAAGCAAATGTCCAATAATAACAACAAAAACACAACAGCAGTTAATGACAACAATACATGTTGGTCAACAACTACAAGCCAATAATACAACAACCCTATACAAGTTAACAATACAACAAAACAAGGAGAAATCTTATCAAGCAAAAAAAAAAGAATGTTAAATAAAAAAAAAATAAAAAATAAAATAAAACTTCAAGTAGAAGGTGAGCCCGCGCCCATTCATGTCATCGAGCGTGGTAAAACATGCCGTATTCCATTAGCCGCAGCAAAATACAAATTTCTTGTTAGATGCATTCCGACAAGTTGTTTTCTGACACCTTTTTATTGTGAAATTGTTGTAGTTGTGGTTGTTGTTGCTCACTTACAGCAACAACAATCATTTTATACACAACAAACAAATGCACGCATACCTTTTTGGAACCAACCAGTTGTGGTCAGTTTAAGGGAAATACACAATAAAAACAAACAACAAACATTTTTTTTTTTTGGTCCTGTTGTTGATTGCCTGACTGTTGTTGGCTTTAATGTCTACAAAAGGCAACTAAAAGTATCGCTTAAAAGAAATTAAATTACGCGAATTAAAGGCTGATGTGGTGAATCACCACCAGCTACAACTCATGCAACACATTCACACCACCCCATGCCTTTGAACATAAACAAAAACTTGCCACAAGTCGAATCGTACATTCAAACGTACCACGTAGCAACTTAACAAATGCACATGTAAATTCAAACCCAAATCAGAAATGAATAAAAATGCATCAACAACAACAGCTACAACAAACAATATTTGTGGCATGCAGAGTGTGCACAGCAGTAGTAGTTGTTGCAGAAGTTGTTGTAGTTGCAAGTAGAATTTAATATTGAACGACTTTAGCTGACCAATTTGGCCGCGTATTAATTATTGATTTTTATTTGTGACTCTGCTCTGTTGCACTCCACTGAATTGTTGCTACAAACATTTATTGTATGTAAACAGCAACATGCCAACTACATGTGCTCGTACACATGTTGCACTCTGTGTTACCTTTAACGCTGTTGCTGTTGGTTGCAGTTGTTATTTTTGCTGATATATTTAACAACTATTAGTTTGAGTTGGGCATTTATTTCTCTGCTGATTGTGTTGGATGCTTGACTAAATCTTTTATAATTTATTTAAATCACACTTTCGATTTAGTGAATTTCACACCAACGCCATCGCTAACATCAACATTAACTGCAGCAATAGCAACAACGACAACAACAGCAGCAGCAACATTAATACCAAATTTACAACGATAAAAATCTAACTATTTGCCTGACCAGCCACAATATGTTGCAGCGACCTATCGTCCCATGTGTGCGAGTATGTGTAAATATATGAGTACTTTAGTGTAAATTATTCGATATAAATATTTAATGCTCTGTCGCACAGTGGGTAAAGGAATAAAAATAACAAAGACCCATTTAAAAGGGAAGTTTTTTAAATATATGCTCTTTAAACAAAAAGTAATAGACTGATAGAAAAGGCGTCATAACGCTGATGTATTTTGACATCAGTACTATGACAAGTGTCTTTGTTTTGGACCCCATGACACTTTTTATAATTGTAATGTCAGCCTAAATATCACTTGGCCAAACTATCATCAGAGTCAAACATTTAAATTATGTCACTAATGGGATGGCATCACAGAACTGACGATTTGGGGTCGGTTTGATAAAACATTGCATCAGTTACATCGGAGAAAGGACTCATTGGGCTCAATTTAATGACAAGCTGTCATACAGTTGAGTTATTGGAATTGACTTAAGTCAAATTCAGAGAATATTATTATTTACTTTCCCGTTACACATGTTTGTTTTATTTTTTTCTTATCCGCCCTTTGTTTACAAAGGAACTCTCAATTATAAGACACCAGCAGCATGCCCGATATGGGTTTCGTAATGTTTCTAATTTGAATATTTGATGTATTTAATTAAATAATTTAAAAAAATAGAATATGGGAATTTTTGCTTCTTATTTTACTTTTTAAACATAAAAATAATGTAAATAATACACAAAATGTGGCATAGAATAGATGTCACTGTAGGCATAGCATAGACTACAGTGAAATATAACAAAATTGTATGATGACGTTCATCATTGAATTGTTGTCACTTTTTCCCTCATTGATGCCATTTGTAATACTCGTAACATTGATGTTAAAATTCTGATGTAAGAGCATTGTCAATATGCCACGGTTGACTAGTTGGTAGTGAGCTAGTCTATCCGCGCCGGGGTTGCGGGTTCCATTCCCGCCAGAGACTCTGGTTTATGACCTGCAGACAAGCGTAGATCTTCGCGGCATTAGCATAGAAAAAAAGTCATTTTTCTATGAGTGTAGTTTTAAAAAAATTTAGCTTTACATTTTTTTATGAAGAGAAGGAATTTTACAGCATGAAATGAATTAAGTAAAATTTATTGATAATTTTTTATTCTTGACTGACCGGGAAACCGAACCCACGTTCACGAACAGGCTTTTTTGACATGTTTCGTTTAATACCTACCGCAATTGACGACGGCTGGCATTCAATAGTCAAACATCAGTCTTTAAGCCCAATGGAATTTTTAGTTGGTGGATCAAAATTTTATGTTGTGAATGAATTATATTTTCAATTGATTTACATGTTTTTTGCTTTACTTCTGTTTTTTCATACTTATTTTCAAGAATTCTTCTTGAATTCCAAAGTACAGTTTTCTGTTTTTGGTCTTTGTCTTTCTCTTTTTCATTTTCAGCACAACCCGCTTGTTCGGCAAAACTGCTATTGACGTTTTTTCTGTAATAAATTCGTCACTCACAATTGCCAGTACCTACTTGGTGTACCAATATCTTATATGAATTCGTTGATCGCATATAAGCAAGCGAGCAAAATTTTTTTTCTGTCATATTCTATTAAGTTGAAAAGAAAACTGTGTACAATAGTTTTCTAGCCTAAGCACAACCGTTGTTGTTTTTATGTGAATTAAAGTTTTTGTTCTATTTTTAATGTTAGTTTTATAAGATTTAAAAGACTGTAAACGCTGCGAATTAAAAAAATACAATATTATATAAAACCATAAACCATTAAAGACATTTTTAATATATCATTACTGAGCATTTACGAAGTAGTTCATTATCCAACGTTAACGAAACCGTTCATTATTTAACTCCGGCTTCAGTGTTCTTTTCATCATAGTATTTTTGTGAATGAAAACTATGATGAATATTCGTCACTGTTTTCGTCAACGGAATGTAAGCGAGAAGGTGGCGATTGTATACTTCCAATGTCATCCCCATGTTAAATTCGTCACTCAAACGCACTGCGTAGGTATTGCCGAGCAAGTATAGGTTATTGCTTTGTGCATAATGGTATAATGACTTATGGAATGTATCCGCGGACAAGCGGGAACTCGAAGGACAAATGTAAATATAAAGCTTGTGCCTTAGCTGTTAACAACAATTAGAATTGTAGTTATTTTATTGAACTGTTAATGGTTTTTAATCCAAATATTGATATTTTAATCAGGCTAAAATTCATCAAATTAAATTTTTAGGAAATTATTTTTATGAAGAAAGCAATTTTACAATATGAAATGAATTTAATTTTTGATAATATTTCATTCTTGACTGACCGGGGGACCGAACTTTAGCCTGATTAATATATTAAAAATTGGATTAAAAACCCAGTTCAATAAAATAAATCCAATACTAATTATTAAAAATTAGCTTTTGGAAAAAGTACGTTTTTTAGCAAAAGGTTTGCTTTAAGAGCAAAAAATAAATATTTTAAACAAAAAGAATGTTCTTGATCAAAATGTAGCCTTTGGAACAAAGAATACTTTATTAATAAAAAAAAGTACCTTTTTATAATAAAAGAAAACTGTTAAACTAAATATTTTTAGGCCAAAAGTATTCTTAAAAAAAAATATTTTATAAAGCATTAGCAGCCTGGCCCCCGATGTCGACCGCTATCGTTCGCTTGCATTTTCAACGACAAACAGCTGATTTGCGGCCCACTAAAAATTTTCAGCACTATAAGGCGATCGACAACGCAAGCGACCGATAACGTAACAGTTTTCATACACTATTTACAAAAAAGTACCAGGAAATTTTTTTTTAAAAATGTACCCTTTAACAAAAATCTATTTTAGCTACCTTAATAATAATTGTAATTCTCAGCTGTTGGCACCACTGTCGGCCATTCGTTGACTCTGTTCGTTCCTTATGAAAGCGCGTGTCAATCTAAGCGATAATTTATTTCAATTAATTTTTGTTGCTTGGTAAAATTTCAAAGGTGGCAGTAAATTTTATTTAATCATTTACCGTACGAGTAGTTTGTAGTTTCATTAGTCAATGACGTTGACTACATTTTATGACCTCCCCCATATCGGGGTGTCTGCGACTATTTATTGCGTGTGAAGAGTAAAACTTTATATTAACAATTGCACACTGTTGATGAATTTAATCGAAAAAGGAGACGATAAACTCTTTTAAAACAGAGTCTTTAATTGTAGATATGTGTCGCTCATAGAAGTTAATTTGGTGGAATACCCCACAGTGAAACTCTTTTAAAAGAAATTATGTTAAGAGTGGGTAGCAAAAAGGTTGTAGATACTTTTAGAAAAAAAGTTGAGTCGCATATCCCCTTTTTTAAAGAATTTTTAATTTTGAGGTTTTTATAACTTTCAATTCATCAAGTTTTTTCTACAGAAGTTACAATTTATTAAACATTGGGTGTAATTTTCTTTAAATTCTTTAACCATTATTTTAAACACTTTCAATGCTACTTGTACACAGTATAGACGAGTTTAATCTCTAAACTAGATAATCAAATTCTATTGAAATTTAGTTCCGGGTTTTATAAAATCTAAATGTAGAAAATTCGTTGGTGTTCATTTTATTGGTCATAATTTACATTAATGAGGTCAGTTTGACAGCAGTGCGAAGTGAATAATTAAACCCGACTCCATATTGATAATTTCATTCATAAAATTTAACACGTAGATTTCGCAGTTTATCGCTGAATGCTTTAAAATAAAAATCTAAAACACAAAACTAGAAATCACTGACACTGAATCACTGAGTCTGTTTGTATTTAAATTATTTTTGATTCATAAAAGGTGTGAAAAATGAATGGCATTAAGAGGTGATGAAATAGACTTCAACGACGTTAAGTAGCACTATCTATATCAATCACATCGCATAAGCTTTGTATTAACAGCCTGCCCTACGATGCCGATCGTAGTGACAACAAGTCACTGATTAAGCGGCCTACAAGGTTAGGTTCAGGTTAGGTTAAGAAGGGGTAGCGCCCAAGGGCACACCTCCATCCGGAGACCAATGCTGTCCATTGTGAATCCCTTCAATATAGAGGAAGAAGAAAGAGAAAAGAAAATGGTTGACAGTTAGCTTTAATATAGGCCTACTAACTATCGACTTGTCGGTTGACTGGCTTTACGTTTCTAACGTAATCCATTTATTAATTGTCAAATGACTGTATAACCACATCAACAATTCCACAAATAACACTGTTACGTTATCGTTCGCTTATATTTTCGATCGACTTGTCGTTCTGAAAATTTTAAGTGGGGCACAAATCAGCTGTTTGTCGTTGAAAATGCAAACGAACGATAGCGGTCGACATCGTGGACCAAGCTGTTAAGGTACTAATTTTTTTTATATAGATATATTTTTTGTTTTGAATACAGAGTACGTTGTTAAGGAACAGTAATTTTCTCGAGAAAAGTTCCTTTGTAGAAAAAATAATCATTTTTAGAAAAAGATCCTTTTTAAGAAAAGGTACTGCTTAAAGATTAAGAACCTTTTTAAGAAAAGTCTATTTTAAAGTAAATCTTTTTTAATAAAAAATAAGACAATTGTAAAGAACAAGTACATAACTTTTAAAATTTAAAAAAAAAAAGAGTTATGTTTTGGGAAACATAAAAATCTTTAATAAAAAGTACCTTCTTATGAAACTAACAGAAAGTATAATTTTGAACAAAAGAAACTCTCTTTGGTTTAATAGCCGACTTTTTTAGTCAAAAGAATTTTTTTTACAGAGATTAGTTTTCAAAAGAAATGTTCTTGCACACCTTTTGAAAAAAAAACCAAAACTACTCTTAACAACACAAAAAGAAACGCTTGACACAAAAACGTAATTTACACTCTGCAAAAAATAACTTTTTACTTCGAAATCACTCTTTGCACAGAAAAGTGTCATTTTACACAAAGAGAACTTCTTGACACAAACAGTGCCTTTTTACACAAAAATATATTTTTGGTACAAACAATACCTTTTTAAACAATAATGTCCTTTCACAAAAAAGGGCCGTTTTCAGCAAGTAAATTTTTTCAAAAAGAAACTTTTTTCCAAAAAGTACGCTTCTTCGAAAAAGTACCTTGTTATTTTAAACTACCTTTTACAAAAAAAGTAGCTTCTTACACAAAAAGTATTTTTTTTTTTACACAAAAGTACATTTTTAGAAAGCAGTACCGCTTTACAAAAAAGGAAATTTTAAGAGAAAAATTAACTCTTATCAACAACTTGAAAAATAATTTTTGGAAAAAAGTTCCCCTTTAACGACTAAAAAGTACCTTTTCAAAGTAAATGTTGCAAACGTACCGTCGGAACTTCTAATTCCTCCGAAAAAATGTAGCGAAAAAACTCGAAAGCAAAACCCAAAAAAAATTAATAAAAAGACCAGTAAATAATGTCGATCATAATTTACACAAATCTCTAAAACATTTAGATGGTTTTAATGCCATAAATTTTTGTTTTTTATTAAAAATCTTGTATTGTTTTCGGTAAAAAGCACTAAAATAAAATTATTCACTAAACTTAACGACAGTTTCACCGTCAAACCGCCAGTTCACTAAGTGACTTAAACAATACGAAACGACTGATTTGATTGACTGGTTATTGCGATGATGAACCGGAGATTAAAAAAAAAAGCAGCAGCAGCAAATTATATGCACAAGATTATTGAATTTTAATAAACATTCAAAATAAAATATAAAAAAAAATCGGATCAATTCATTTGAATTAAAATATTAAATTTTATTTCATTCATGCGTGAGTGTTTTGTTTGACAACTGAACTGTGAAATCTTACCAAAACGAATTAATATTAATAATTTCAGGTGTTGTTTTGAATTAATTTAATTTATTTTCGGTTTTTCTGCTTTTGGTGTTAAAAATTTATTGCACAACGAGAGCGAAGTGGGAAACATTTCTGACTATGAAACAACATCAGGCACATCTCAAAGCCGTTAATCATGTGTAGGAGCCGTGTGAACAAATGAATTCTATAGAACAAGACAAAAAAAAATGCACTAGTTGTCAGATTTAAAAGCAAAATGTTTATGAAAACATTTAGAAAAAAAATAAGATGCTAAGTTGCCGCCTCATATAAAGAGACAAATAGCTGGACGGACTTGCGGACAAATGCCAGGAAGGCCAGGCCAAAAGTGTAGAGAATAAGCAGTTAGTAAAAGAGAAGAAGATGAATAATTGTCGGGTACAAAGTGTTGAATATGAAGATAAATGAGTTGTTGTATTGTTGTTGATGATGGTGATGACGATGACAGTGACAATGACAATTGTGTTGTTTGCTACAACAATGTTTATTGTTGCTGTTATTGTTGGTGCTGCAAATCAATGTTAGCACTGCGAGAATGTATCTTTAAATACCCAGTTTATTCATCCATTCATTCATTCATTCAATCTTGCATACACTTTAGTCTTTGACTCTAACAGCTCATTCGTTTATCTAATACGATTTTGTAGTATGAAAAGAAGTGAAAAATGTTTCGTTTATTTCTAGAAGCTCTTTTTGAATTCCACTGCTTCGTTTGGAGGCGAATAGGAACAGAATATAACAGATACAATAGCAGCGGTATTAATGATATTTTTTTACGTCTTCGTACAATGTTCACACTTAAGTTTACTTGTATTTACGTGCATAAAGATCAGCGAATATGCCTCTTTTGTCTGCTTACAGTGGAATCGTTTAAACTGCCATCCATCAAATCGATGGTTGTGTAAATATTGCGCTGATCTAGTGTTTAAATTTGTTATTTTTGTTTCTTGAAGTTTTTGAGTTTTAAGGATTTTGGAGCAATTTTTCCACAAAGGTCATTTCTAGACAAAATACTTTTTAGAAAGAAGAGTCTATGGAAAAGATGTTTCTTTAAACGTTTAAAAAAAATATTTAAAAAAATTTTAATTTAAATGAACTCCCTAAGTCAATAGTTTAGCAATATCCATGAAGAAATAAACAGGTGGCACTACTACGCCAGATGACGATTTTTGTTTATGTTTACAAAAAGTCCACGTTTTGTGCTGTGATTATTGTTTTGTATTAAAGTTTTTGATTATTTAAATTAAAATTAAATAAGATAGTAACCATAGTGAAATAAAAATTGGCTAAAAATTAATTTATTTCATTGCGTTCGGCGGCAAAATTTGATTTTAGTTTAATATAATTTTTGACGTATACGGAGACTTATTTTTCATTTTTGTTGTAATGTTGTATTTGTTGCCGTAGCGCTGCCACCTACTTATTCCTCCATGGCAATATCCCCAAATTGTCATCTAGAAGAAAATAATCAAAGTAATTTTTTTATTTTTTTTTATTTTTATAGTTTTTTAAAAACATTATAAAATATAGACAGAAAAAAATTAAAATATGTATGTATGTATGTACATTTTATGTTTATCAATAAATATATAAAAAGGGCGTAGTTTCCACGATAATAACTATTACAGATATTTGAGAACTAAGCAAAAGACAAACAGCAAAACTTATGGATGAAACTTTTAAGAAAAACGAAGAAAGTGTCGTACACGGGGTAAATAAGGATAATGTTTTTTTGTTTCTGTAACAAAGTAATACAGTATCCTAAGTTTTTAGGACTTATCCGCAGAAAGGGGATTTTTTTTTTTGAGAAAAAGCGCCTTTATCGCTGGGGATTTTTGAGGATAATATATTCACCCTTATTCCATTTAGCGTCATCAATACGAAACGATATCGTTTTGTATCGATTGTTGTCAATCGGCAAGCCCCTTGTCCATATCAAAATTTATCGACAAGTGTCGATGTATTTTTGGTATACCGTACGCAACGTTTACGTCTGCATCGATATAAATTAACTCTGATTTTGTAGTCAGTCTTACTGGTGTCGAAACAGTTTTATTTTTTTTTTAATTTTTCAATAATAATAATGTTAAATTAAAAAAATGGAAAAAGAGCAATAAAGCTACGCGAAAATTGCAAAAATAGCGAAAATTCGCGAAAGTGTTTAATGTTTCACACAAGCCATAAAATTGATTAAAAGTTCCTAGAACTATTAGGAATGGCAAAAATTTCATCAAAATGGCTAATTTTAGCCATTTTTGCGATAGAAGTAAATTTTCCTGTAAGTTTTCTGATTCTTTACAGTTTTAACGATTTTTAATAAGTATTAAACTTTTCTATAATGCTGGAAAATTTCGAGAATTTCCGCTAATTTAGGCATTTTTATCGAATTTTTGCCGTTTGTTATAGTTTTAGGGACTTTTAACCCAAGGATTCTTGGTAACTTTTTACCACTAAGCTCTCCTCTTGGTCTGGCCAGACCACAATTAGAACAGCTAAAAAACCCAATTTAATAATATGTAAATAAATATATTTTTTTTATTGAACGTATTCTTACTATTTTAAATTATACGAATTTATTATATAAGTTTTCATTATTATATTTCACATTCAAGTTATCGAAAATGTAGACTTTCATTTCGCCAATTGCTTTTTCAAATCTTCGACAGCTGAAACGAGTTCTGCGTTTGATTTTTGTAGTAAAATTGAAGTAAGCGCATAATAGGCCGTAGATTTCTAATGTGATTCAAACTGGATTTATTCGATTCAGAACATATCATTTATAGAATTCACGTTTCTGTTTTTTTTTTGGATTTTTTGCCCAATTTGAAAGATATTGCAAGCCAAAAAAAAATAAAAAAATTTTGTCTGGCCAGACCAAGAGGGTAATTTCGTAGACTTTTACATAAATATGGAATATCATCCTGATAATTTGCTCCAATCGAATCCAAATTAGTTACATTTGATTCAGCACATATCATTTATGGAAATCACGTCCCTGTTATTTGAATTTTTCTTATATTCGTAAACTATTGCACGCAAAACAAAATTTGGTCTGGCCAGACCAAGACGGTAATCCTAGGGTTAATCAATTTTATGCGTTGTTGAAATATTAAAAAAATTCACGAATTTTCACTATTTTTACAAATTTGGTTTCGTTTTTCCGACATTTTGTTTTCTTTACCGATTTAGCGAGTTTAAATAAATTTTAGCGTTTGTTTGCAAGTTTTAAATTTTTCACGAGTTTTAGCCATGTTTGAGATAAAAGCGATGTTTTCTTGTGATTCTTTGCAGCTTTGACCATTTTTAATAAATATTAGACTTTGCTATCATGCCACAATTAGAAAATTTTTGCGAATTTCCGCTAATATAGCAATTTTTATGGAATTTTTGCCATTCCTTATGGTTTTAGGCAGTTTTAGTCAATATTATGGTTTGTTTGAAATATTATTGCAAAATTTTGCAATTTTCGCGTAGCATTGTTGCTCTTTTCGGCACTATTAACACTGTCGATTTATACGGGCGAAAAGTGCAATAGCTTATGCCATAAGTAAGGGTTAATTTTTCAGAATTAATCAAGCTACCCATTTTGAGAGCAAAACATTTCTAAGAAACGAACATCAAATTGTATTTTTTTTTATTAAAAACTGAAAACAAGACAAACCAACTGTCTTAATTATTAGAGATGTGCTTTAAAAAACGATAAACAATCGACATCGTTACATTGCTGTTATAGAATACAAGTTTTGTATCGAATTGATGACGATATCGATAAAAATTGATGTTAATATTAAATTGATGACGCTGACGATGACGCTAAATGGAATAAGGGAGATTATTATTATTTTGAAATAATTGAGTTTGCTGTGACAAATTTATTATATCTTCTCAAATGTTAACACTTTTTAATACAAACAACATGTAAAACAAAATTGCATTGGCTGATGAACCAGAAGTTTATCATTCTGAAGTTTTCGAAATGATAAACTTTGATGCACCAATTATTTTTCTTGCGTATGTAGATAGTATTTAGAACTCAAAGTACAAATAAAATTAGTTTTAATAAAATTACATAAATGAATTTAATTAAAGAAATAATAAATTATTATTATTAATTTTTTTTTTATTTTTTTATGATCCGTGGGGATTTTTGGGGATGAAAAATCGTAAATTGGGAATAAGGTATAACAAAACTGGGAACCCTGATGTAATACAGGGTGTCCGCCGGGAAGGTATACTACTTTGTTTTGCCGCCATTTTGGTAAACATTAGTCTTGACAGTTCATATTTGGCAGTCGTGAAGTTAACACGTGGAAAATTTATTATGGAAAAAAATTCGATAAACCAACGAGTTTTAATCGTTAAAACATCATTTTATCAAAATCAATTATCGATTACTGTGACGCTGAGAAAGTTACGTGAAATTTTTGGGAGAAACAACGTGCCAACAAAACGCACTATTTATCGTGTAGTAAATGATTTCGAAGAAAGAGGGTCTGTAGGTGATAGGCCCAAGCATGGACTACAACGTACTGCAAGATCGGCTGAAAATATTACTGCTGCTCAAGAAAGTGTTCAAAACAATCCGTCAACCTCAATTCGACGCTGTGCTCAGGAGCTTGGTCTTCAAGTAACAACTTTGACCACAGTTTTGCACAAGGATTTGCATTTGTTTCCATTTAAGATTCAGTTGACACAAGAGCTTCTTCCACAAAACCATCTACACCATTTACAAACAAAGTAGTATACCTTCCTGGCGGACACTCTGTACATACTTTCTTGTTCTGTATTCTTTCTCAATTTTTGCTTTTTATATTATACTAGTTTATTAAATAAATTATACTTTTTTTAACTATAATTTATATAATAATCAATTTTTTAAAATAAAAATTTGTGGTTATACATAAATATGTAAATTAATATTTCTCAATATGCCAAGTGTTTTTTTTTTATGATCCTAATGATATTTTTGCGATATATTCCTAAAAAAAATTATACTTTTTCTCTAAAAAAAAAGAGTACTCCTCAAAAATTAAAAATTGTCCCTGATCACCGAATTCCTAGAATCAAGCAATCAATTTGTTGATTTTGCACTTATTACCAAAATAATTATATTGATTACCAAAAATTGTAAAAATTTAAAATTGTGAATTTGTTTTTTCAATAAATGATATTTTTAATTTAAATTAAAAAAAATGATCAAAAAACTTTGATTTAAATAAATATTGCTCAGGTTTTGAAAATTCCCACCACCAATTCTACAAGTTTAAATTATTTGATTTTGAACGAAAAAATCAATTACGATTTCTTGTTATTAAATTAATATTTTAATTAAAAATATATTTCTAACAAAAATATTAATTAAATTAAAATTATATTATTAATTTTCTTTCAACTAAAAAAATAATTGATTCAATTATCACATTAATTAAATTTGAATACTTGTTAAACAATTTTTTTAATTGATAAAAAACTACTGATAATTTTTTCTGTGTTATTACTTTGTTCGGTTGTGCAGTTAGTCAAATTAAATTCCCCAAGTGTTTTTCAGAAAATGGTTAAAAAAAAAAGCCAAAGACAAAATAATAATTAATAGAGTTATAAAGAATTAAAAACATATAGAGGTTATGACAATTCCCAACAACAATTCTACAAGTTGAAATTATTTTATTTTAAGCGAAAAAATCAATTAAGATATTTGGTTATTTTATGGATATTTTAATTAAAAATTTATTTCAAAACAACTTAAATGTTAAATTAATCAAAATTATATTTTTAATTTTTTTTAACTAAAAAAATAATTGATTAAATTATCACATTAATAAAATTGAAATACTTTTAAAATAATTTTTATTACTGTGGTTATTTTATTGAACAGTTAAATAGTTTTTAATCCAAATTTCGATATTTTAGTCAGGCTTAAGTTTATTGAATTTAATTTTCATTAAATTATTTTTATGAAGAAAGGAATTTTACAACATGAAATTAATTAAAATTTTATTGATAATTTTTCATTCTTGACTGCGCTGAGATTTGAACCCAGGCTTTCACGGACAGGTTGCCCAGACTAGTTTCGATTGTAACCACACAATCTCGTCAGTGGGGTTTGCCGTTTTACTCACTCGACTATTGAAGCTGGATGACGTCAATAGTCAAACATCAATCCTTAAACCAAATGGTATTTCACCTTGGTAAATCGATATTTGCATTTGAATGAATGATTATCTATATTGTATTTAAAAAATAAAAAATTTTTTTAAAAATCGTGACATTGTTGATTGATAGTAGATGTTAGATGTTTGAAGTGTGAATGCATGTTTCACATTTTCAACATCTTCCATGCGTTTTTTTGAAACGTATGCAAGTGTACAAAAAATTTTAAAATATTAGAATACAAAGAATGTATACCCTCTTCACAACTAGTTGTCGAGGATATAAAAAGTATATAAATAAGGTTTTTTAAAAAAAAAAGATTTTTACGTTTTTTACGTACTTTTCTCAAATAATAATCCTAAAAGTAGCCTTTATAAAAAAAAATTATATTTTTCTAAGAGGAAATATTTCTCTAAAAATCACTTTTGTATTAAACAGAAATATATTTAAATTTACCAATAAAAAAAATGAATTTAAAACTTGTTGCAAGCAAATATTTTGTAAATTTGTTCAATCAATTACTAGTCAGGTGTTCCAATTCACATGGTCTACTAATCACCTGAGTGTTCACGAAAAATATGAATGAAAATCATAAAAATTTTATATTTATCGTTAAAAAAAATGATTTTCCTTATAAATACTCATACTAGTCATATAAATTGCAACTGTTAATCGGCCAATAGTTGTTGAATCATTATTTTTATCTGCAGATACACGAAATGTTTGGCTGCATGGTAAGAAAATTCAATTCACACAAACACACACAGGCGGAAACACATATTAAATCAAAAATTATTTAATAACTTGGCCAAAAGTGTCGGTTTGATTGTGTGTCAGTTGGTTGTTCATGATGCTTGTATTAGTGTAGTTGTGGCAACATTTAGCTACGACTTAGATGGCGATGACTATGGCGGTGGCGGTAACGGCGTCGGTGCAACATTAATAAATTTTTAAAACAACAAATTGTAACATTTTACTGTGAAAATAAAACGTGCTACGCCCACCATTTGTTTTGCTGGCTAAAAAAACAACAACGTTAAATTAAATTTAGCTGATCTTAAACTGAAACTGAATTGAGTTAAGTCGAGCTGGCTCAAACACATGTTGTTGGCTTGCAAACGCCTTTCATTAGGAATTGGCTGTGGATTTTATTCAGTATAAACGTACATATGTATGTATGAATGTACAATCTATTCCCAGTCTCATGGCTCACTAATCACTATTCAGATACTGACAGTATTTTTACTTGCACATGATGTAAAGCCATCTTTTATGGAAATAGTTAAATTGTTGCAGAGGGATCATTCAAATATTTGTCTGTTTTTGTAGTTGAATTTCTAAAGTGATAATTGATCTATTTTTGTTGAATTTTTGTATTCTTTACAAAAATATTCACACGCCTGCTTTATTGTGTAGCTTTTTGTTTACTTTTTCAACTTCACTATCAGTCAGTCGTCCATCCATGATCATTGTGGTCGTCATAACAACAACAAACAAAGTAGATCAAAACGTGAAATATGTATGTTTAAGAGAAACGCCAGATTAGGGTTAACATTTTATGTCTGAGTTTGTTGTTCTTGTTTGGATGGATGGATGGATGAATGGTCTGTCGGTTGGTTTAGAAATGGTAGTATGATTAGCTTGTATATATTCAGGGATCACTTATAAAACCATAAACTGTATAAATGGCTAAGAATCACACATAATACGCCCAATTAGGCTGATGCTTCTGATCCTACATAGAAGAATATTATTATTTTGTTGTAGTTCTTTGATTGCTATACATTTTCGGTATGTTGAGCTTGTGGAAGAGTTTGCTATATTCTATAGCTACTAAAGCCATTTTATTGCTGAATTCTAAATTTCAACTTATTATTGTGCTCCCTAAAAAAACAGAAAAATTTAATAAAAGATTAGCAAATAAATAATGAGACTTCCTACTATTTACATAAATTTAATAAACAAAAATTCTGAGTTTATTATTTTGCCTAAAGGGGGAATAAGGGGGTGCTTTAAAACCATGTGAGATAAGGCCATGATGGCTTTATTGCTCAGTTGAATGGGAGATAAAGCCATAATGGCCTTATTGCCCAATCATTGAGAGGTAAGGTCATATTTAAAATTTTGCGAAATGAGAGATATATCCATATTTTTTTTTCGCAAATGAGAAATAAAGCCATATTTTTTCAGAATATTGTTACGCATGGTGTAAACATTCTGTAAAAGGGAAAATCTTTAGTTATCATTGAAAAATAACAACTAAGAAATCTTTATTCAGCGAAGCCACCTGCCGCGTCCTACTGGAGGAGAAAACCCGTAAGCACGGCCGCAGGCCACCACGCAGAAAAACTTTAGTATGCGAAGCCAGATTTCAATACTTATTTTTAGTGTCTCCGGGAAGACATTTTTTTACAGAATGTTATTATTATTATTAATATTATTAGGTTTTCTTCCTTCAATGAATGCACATACAAGAAGAAACAATATTAAAAATTATGAATGGGAAATAAAGCAAAATTTGCTATATTACCATATAATTGCTTAAATTTATAGTGCTTTGTTTACACAAAGGTGTGCAAATTTTGCTTTATTATTATTATTTCTTTTACATTATAAAAATAAGAAAACTATTGATTTTCCCTTTTACGGAATGTTTACTCCTAATGTAAACATTTCGGAAAAGGAAAATTATTACCTCTTAATTATAAAAATAAGAAAACTATTAATCAATGTAAAATGCAAAAGTTCTTCAAAACTGAAATGAGAGATAAAGCCATTTTCTAATATTGCTAATGTGAGCTAAGGCCATGATGGCTTTATCTCCGATTCAAAAAAAGGCTTTATCTCCCTATTGAATGAGCGATAAAGCCATCATGGCCTTATCTCACATGGTATTACAGCAACCCCTCGGGAAATATCCTCGCCACCATAAGTGAAGAGGGCATTATACGTGTGTTAAGAATTCAGTTTTCAACTTCAGGCAGAAATCCTAAAGACATAATTAAAACGTCGGCAGTAACTGCAAATTCCCTGACATTTTATTGTTTTAACACACTAGCTGTTGAAAACAAAAATTTTGCGCATAAAACGCAATGCATGTAACCAGAATTGAGAAACGTATAAAATGCACACAAAGTATCTAACGCATTGGCGCGTGGTATGCACGGACGATGTCCGTCCATCTGGCTGGCTGGATTGATGTCCATGTAAACCTTGTGTCCAAGCCAAGTGACCAAATTGTACACCAGATTTCTACACCCACGCCACCATAGTGGAGAAGGTATTATGCGTTTGTGCTAATGTGTCTTACACTCAAAAATAGTGGTTGTAGACCCATCCGTTAGTATACCGATCGACACATAATCAATTTTTAAAGTTAACTAAAGATGTCCGTCCGGTGGATCGCAATTTTGGAGATAATTTAATTAAATTAACCACGTGCTTTTTAATTGTAATAAGGACCAAATCTAATAAAAATGGTGACAATAGATGCATAATTTCACATATCCCCCCTAGGAGATTCTTTCCGGAATAGAGTCTTTGTGCCCTTAAACCATACTAACTTGTTGGTATTTAGATGTAATTTAATTCAAACACAGTTTATTGTTATCTTAATCTTAATCATCTTACCAAATTTAAGTGGAATCCGGCAATATTTTCCCATATAACTCGCATAAAAATACCCCTCCCGAAAATAGCTTTTAATGCCATAAATATTTTGTATTATCATAAAATTAGGCGACGATAACTTTTGTAATAGCAACGAGTACTTTGTCATGGCAAAATGTTCTATTGGCAGGTCAAGAATTGATTATAGATCCCATATAAATCCCCCACCCCCCCCTAAAATCTCTTTAGGGCGAACAAAACTCATATGGGCATTTCCTGGGGTCACGAACGTACGTTCGTACGCTTTTGATGTACAAATAATATAGAAAACAATAATTTTCTTAGCATTTGTTTTTTGCGATTCGATAGCATTTTGGTAGCTCTATGTTTAGTGCAAAAGATGGATTTTATCGAGTTTTAGTTTTCATAATGATAATTATAAACATGTGGTCACGAACGTATGCAGAATAGAAGTCAACTTTGTCTGACAGTAGTGAAATGTAAAAATCAGCGAAACAAAACGGAATATTTAAACGTGATTAATTTATTTTAAAAGTGTATTAATTTAGGTCTCTATCCAGTATTTACACAATATAATATCTCTATTGGTTTTTGTTTAATTGGCTTAAGTACCGGTCGCGAACGTACGAGTCGCGAACGTACGATTTTTCCATATGTTTTAACCGTTAATCGATCTTTTTTTGTTCTCCTTACACTTTTCTCTTCTTAATTGATTGTAATAGAGAGATTTTAAAGAAAGAGTGCAAACATAACGAATTTTTTTGCATGTAAAATAATTAAATATAAAAATGTCTTTAGAAGTAGCTTAAAAAGAAAATATAAAATTTCCTCGCTTCCAGCACAATTTCCGCAAGTAAAACAGCTGAGATTTCATAGAATATCATACATACCATTCTATTATTAAAACAAAGACTTTTTTTTAATTATAAACAACAAAGCACAATGATTATTAACATTTTATTTTTCCATCCTGGTTGACCATTCGGAGGAAATGCCCATATACATATGCAGTTGTACTCGTTCAGAATGTAGCGCTTCTTAAAGTCTTGTATGCACCTCCCATATTTTAAAATCCCTATAAAATTAAACAATGTTTTTTATTACTGGAATTTCTTTAAGAAGCTGGAACTTGTAGAAAACTCTAAACACAAAAAAGAACTAAATTAAACAGCAGTGGCTTGATTTTGTTTAATTTTTTTTTTTTTTTTGTTTTGGAAAATTATTTCTTTTTGAACTTTTGACAATTTAATAACAGGCTTCAATTTTACGCTAAAAATTGTTTGGACCAGACAAACGGACAGACTGACAGTGCCTATACGAAACGTTCAATAAAAGACAGACAACAAGATATTTAAACTGAAGCTGCTGCTTCTTTCAAAATCAAACAAAAGCAAGACAGCATAAAAAATGCGCCCACATTTTGCTTTTTAGACAAATTTCATTTCATTTTCTACAAAATTCGAGGAATTTCACTGCATGATAACAGAACTCAGAAACAGAAAATAAAAAATATATTGCGGCATACTTACTAGCCTGGTTTATATGGATCAAAACGCTAAAGAAGCTGCAGCAGCAGCAGCAAAAATTTTATTTCCCTGCCCAACAATAAACACTCTGGCCGGATTTCTTTAAGAATTTGGAAAAAATATTTGTAGCTGCCACATTTACTTTGTAGCAAAAGGGAGTTTTCAGTACTAAAGTGTATGTGTGTATGCAGCAAGTTTAAAGGTAAATGAGTGACTGACTAGTTGCCTCTTTGGTAGCAGCATATACTGTAAAGGGGGCGTAAAAAATGGGCTGAACTCAAAACCATGTCCAAAATAACAAAGAAATAACAGCAACAATGTGAAATATTTATGCCCAAAAAGTTAACTCAAGAGGATAAAAGGTCTTAAATAGCGGCAGAAACTAAATAATTTTTAATGATTTTTTTTTTGTTCCCGAAAAAAAATACTAGTAGTTCAAATCATTTTTCAAGGGGTTGTTTTCTAAAATTCTTTTGCCGTTATACCAAAAGAATATTAAAATTAATTTGAAATTAAAAAACAACCAACCACCTTTTCAATATCTTCCATTCAAACAGCCATATGGTGGATTTCAGTCTGCTGTAGCTCAATTAAATATTATTAGTAGTAAATATAATTTTTATTGCTGTTATTGATACATTTTTGTTATTTTGATAAACGGTGCTAAATTGCGCAAATTAAATTATTATCACAAGACACAAAAGAAAAAAAAAGAAAAATAACGCTGCAGTACTTTCCTTTTCCAAAATACAAAATGATTGGCCGGGCATCTTCAGCAGTTTTATCTCCAGGTTCCCACAAAGTCATCAGTCGCTACGTGTTTCACTCAAAAATTTGGCTGACTGAGTGACTGACAGATTTCCTTTTTAGAATTTCATTGTTATTTATTGAAGTGAAATTAATGATTTCTTAGCTTCTTTTGGCTGGTCTCTTACGGTAATAATGGGTTTTGTTAACAAATTTTTAATATATTGGATTTGGTTTATCTGTTTTTTTTTTTTTTTTTTTTTTTTTTTTTTTGTTTTAGATTTTTAGCCAAAATTTTGCTACTTCAGAAATAGTGTCAGTCTGCAATTGCTGTGCGTAGGCAGAACCTTAATCAAAGATTTATAAAGGCAAAGACCAGTGATTAAGTAAAACGTTTTCAAAAAGATCTATAAAAATTTTCTGCAGGCAAGCCAACCAATCATTTAGTTCTTTGTTTAATTCACAATTTTCAAGGTTAACTCCTGTGAGACAACAAACTTGGAAATTATTGATTGAAATTGCTCCCCATGATTAGCAAATTTATTTATAAAGAAATACATATTTTTAATAGAAATATATTTGAACTAGACTTCAAGAAAAAAAGTAGGCCATATAACGATGCCACCGAAAAAAGTTTAAAAAAAATTAAAGTCATAGCTTAAAATATCCTTCAATAGCATATCAAAAATTTTAATAAACAACCTTTTTGTGGTTATTTCGCTTAGTACACCGAAACAAAATTACGACAAATCAATTGTCATATTAAATGCAATATTCGTCAATACAATTAATTGTGTATTCAAAATTTTAGCACTCACCAAACAATTTTCACAATCAGCCTTATTACGGGTGCCATTCTATTAAACAAAAAAAAATTTCAGTAGTGTTTAATCAATTAAAAAAATAGTTTGATAAGTATTTTAATTAAATTAAAAGAAAATTAAAAATTTAATTTTGATTTTATTAACATTTTAGTTGTTTTGAAATAAATTTTTAATTAAAATATTAATTAAATAACAAAATAACTTAATTGATTTTCTCGTTTAAAATAAAATAATTTAAACATGTAGAATTGTTGGTGGGAATTGTCAAAACCGGTGTCACATTTAATGAAATCAATTACCACATTGTTTGAAATGGCAAAGATTTTTTGATCAATTTTAATTAAAATTAAAAATATTAATTATTGAAAAAAAAAAATATTTACAATTTTAAATATTTACAATTTTTAGTAATCAATGATTTTGGTAATAATTGCAAAATCAACAAATTGTTTGCTTAATTCTATGAGTTTGGTAATCGGTCAATCGCTCGATTAATTAACCGAGGTTCTGGTTTAATCGGTTAATATCCGGCTAATTTTATTATTAATCGGTTAAACAATTCATAAAGTTTTTTTTTTATATATTTAGAAATTTCAATAAATGAATATGCATAAATTATTTATTATTTGGAGTTTATTAGTAAAAAAAAACAACAACATAACAAACATAACAATGCTTGAACTAAAACAAGCAACAAACCAAAAAAGAATTCATAAATATGTTATAGACATTTTAAATAAATACATATTATGCATTAATGAGAAAATAGACTGTGTGATCATTTAATTAGTTATTTCAATAGTTTAAGGAGATCTAATAAAAAAATCATTTAGAAAAATAATTTAGTTTAAATGTTTAGGGTTTTATTTCTTTTTTTTCTTGTTTTGATGAAAACGTGGAAAAAATATTTTATTTATCGCAGATGTTGGAGAAATCGAAAGCAACCCATAATACAGAATATCCAATTTCTCAGTTATTTTCCTGGGTCTCTCTTAACATATAAAATCTTCCATTATGCAATTAGAACCCTGTTTTAATTTTTTTTTAAATTTTCAACACTTCTTATTGTTTCGGTTAATTCTGTTAAAAGATGGATATGAGAAGAAACAAATAACTTAACATTTTTGTTATTTTAAATGAAGATCACTGAACACCGGTGATGCAAAATGTGGCACAATTGGGCCATGTGTGGCAATTTTGAATGTTTGATGGCCCTGTGGTACTTTCTAATCTACTTTAGCCCTTTCAGATTAAAATTCAACTAACTACATTTACAAATTTTTCAATGTAATTTTCTCATTTTTTCAAACACAACATTGCTTTGTTTGTTAAAAAAAACTTCATAATTGTATTGGCAAATCTATCATGTATTAAATAAGAATTGTTCTTTGGTCGTATGTATGTATATCAAGTTAGTACCAAAAATCTCAGTCATTCTTTTCTCGTATTGGACCATAGCAACTCAACTGTGCAATTGTATTTCAATATGTTATTCGCTCTTTTGTGATTTGCGGGATCCAGTGCCTCATTAATAGCTCTCCTCCAGCTTTTTTTCAGAGCGTCCTCTACCTATAGGGTTCCAAGTAAGCGCTTGTTGAGCAAAATTATATATGGACAATCCATCGCCATTTCAACGTTTTATTTCATTGCACTGGTGTTGATTTGTTTTTAACCACAAGCCAGCATCACTGCTGAACCCCTTCTTTGATTGTATGAAAAAATATTTTCTAAACACATTCCATTTGCATGTGAGACGAAACAAATAATTAAAAACACAAAAAAAAAATAAAAATTTTGTTACATCGGTTAATAGGTTAATCGACTGAAATTAACCGGTTTAATCGTTAATCGAAAAAAGCCAATTTTAAATTAACCGATCAGTTACTCGGGTAGTAATTAATCGGGTAATACCTTTGTGATTAGAGACAATTTTTAATTTTGTCTGTGTGGTTATTTCGTTTAGTACACAGAAAAACAATTACGACAAATCAATTGTCATATTAAATACCAAATTCGTCAATATTCGTTTTACTTTAATTTTATTTACTACAGTCCGCAAAAAAAAGCTTAAGCGACCACATTTTCCATTTTAGTTTTTTTTTAATAAATTAATTTATTGGCAACACTTGCATCATCTCCTTAAATGTAATTTTTATACAAAATTTTAATGAAATATAAAAGAAAAACTCCTGTAAAATTTTGTTTTTCTCGCTTGAGCTGTTATTGCGGTTTTGGCTCGATATAATGGCGCAGAGCCTGGCCAGGCCCTGGTGGTGCAAATAATACAAAAAAATTTAGACAAAGAATGTCACGCCAACAAATACAAAAAATTTAGTTTCTCTAAACATGTCCGCTCAAAAATCCTTTAGTGAAGGATTGATAAAAAATTGTGGGGTCTGTCGATGCTAATTAGAGAAAATAGTAAGAGAAAGTTCAAAATCGCCTGGCCAGGACCCGGTATCCACTTAAGGGTTAAACAAACCAACGCTTTGTGTGGACGTCCAGCTAAGTTAATGACAGCGTCAATTCTCAATTTCTTTTAGGAAAATAAAAAAATAAAATGTACCTGTTCGTCCATCAAGCCACTTCACACTATTCCAACTTTTGATCTATTTAGCTGAGTGTGCGATGATTTTAAAAGCTATAATCTTTTTTTACTTTGAAAATACATTATGAGGAGAAGGAAAGAGGGAGTAGTGTTTGTGGACATTTAATTTGAATTTTTCCATATTGCAGCCGACTGGGAAGACTTCTGCAGGGAGTCTATTCCACATACGCCTAGATCGACCGAGAAACGAATTTACCCTGTAAATCATTGTGCGATACACTGGACAGTCGACAACAAACGGATCTGATCTGCTGGAAAGGCGAGTACTCGCGTCTCATGGATGAGTTCTCCCATCTCAGCTGAACACTTACCGTGGTAATATCGATAGAACAATGGCGCACAACCCATATTCCGACGATGCTCATACTGTCATTGACGATCTTCAGCACACTCCTTTGCACCTTGAAGCACCTGCCCAGATATGGGAGTTGTATTCCATTTTCGGTCGGATATAGGTGGTATAAATAGTGAGGAGATCAGACGGTGTGAAGTAGTTCTTGCACCGTCTTAAGAAACCAAGACACTTCAATGCTTTTTTCGACAGTTGAAAATCATGTTGGTTCCAACGAACATCACATTGAATTTCCTGCCTGATTCCTCAATAGGTATAGCTCCCATGGATACAGATGACGCTGACTCCACAATACGTCTGTGGGTCAACACACAACATTGGGGCTTACGATCATTAAAATCGACCTTATTCGCAAGATCCCACTCGGAGATTGTCGTAAGGTTATGATTGAGTGTATCGTTCATATTCTGCCTCATATCTTCAACCTCAGTAAGGTTTGGTCTATGATTAAAGGAAAATGAATGACAAATGCTGCTGTCATCTGCGAAAGAATGGATAAGATTGGAAGCTAGACCCAGGAGGTCATTAACAAAAACAAGAAAAAGTGTAGGAGAAAGAACAGAGCCTTGCGGTACCCCTGAATTTAAATGGAACTCCTCCGATGAAACGCATACATAACACCACGTATAGAGCGGTCCTTAAGAAAGCTTGATATAAATCGAGGGAAATCACTGCCGACACCAAACGCAATAAGCTTTGAAATGAGTGCACCGTGCCACATACGATCAAATGCTTCGGAAATATCTAGAGCAACCACTTTGCTTTCTTCAAATTGGTGAATAGAACGACTCCAATGTTCCAAAAGAAATGTTAACCGGTCTCCCGTAGAACGACTTCTACAAAAGCCCAACTGTCTATCACACAAAAGTGAATTAGACTCCAGATAATTTACCAAGAAGTGATTTATCATGCTCTCCATGATCCTCGAGAGCGTAGGTCAAATTGCTATTGGTCGGTAGTTTTCAAGGTTTGTAGCTGGAGGTAGCCCACCTTCCCGCAAAAAGGTAAAACTCCTAGCCGGTGCGAGTAGCTGAATAATGTTGCCAAAGGACGAGACAACGACAATGCACACTTCTTCAAGACTACAGCCGTAACACCATCCGGCCCCGGGGACTTTAATAAAAATGCTGAAATCGTAAAAGTGCTATAATTTAAACTCATTAAATTTATAACTTTTAATATGAAAGCAGGAGTGCCAGATAATTTTGATAAAAAATCGACATATTTTAAAAAAAAAATCGGCTTTATCGGCACTTCAATTAAATAAATTCGGCAAAAAAAAATCGGCAAATAAAAAATTATACCTTTAAAGAACAATAGAACATATTTTTATTAACACAAAAAATATAAATGGCTAAAAATTCGGAAGAATGTAGAAGGACCATAATTTGTTGTACACACTTTGACAGCACTGGAAATGCATCGGTAGAGTCCCCACGTTTAAAGTCTGAAATTTTTGCCAAAAAGTTTGCAAATTTACTTAAATTTCTTCTAAATCTTCTTTAAAGTTAAAAAATTTTAACTTTTACATTCAGGGTCTGAAATTGGTTTTTCTTTCTCAAAAATAAAGCTGGAGAACTCTTTCCGAATTTCTATAAAAGAAATATTTTCCTTTTTATAAGATTTTTCTTCAAAATCAAAACGTTTTAATATTTGATTTGCAAGTTCTATATAAAAATTAATACAGTTATAAACCATTTTGTTAATTTTGCTTTTGTTGAGTTTTAATTTTGATAGTACTCGTAACACATTAGCCAATAAGCCCAAATACTCCGCATGAAAGTTAAAAAAATTCTTTGTGTTAATAAATTTCGTTAAGTAAATTTAATTTTTTTTTTATCGTTTTTTATAAAATAAGTTAATACAGTTTTAAAAAGACTTTCCATTTGGTTGTAACAAATGCTCCAAAGTAACCCAAAATTAATTAATTACACGTTAACAAGCAAAGTTAGCGTGGCTTAAGTGTTTATCAAAAAATCGACATTTGTGGAGTAGAAAACGGCAAATCGGCACTTTGCTAATTTTAGGGCAAAAAGTCGGCAAAATGCCGATAAATCGGCAAATATGGCAAGCCTGTATGAAAGTGTTTGCTTTTTTATGTATTAATAAATTTCTATAGAATTAAATCTTTGGCGTTAGGCCAAAAGGAATTAAGTCAAAACCCCCATTTGGAGTTTTTGATTGTATTTACTTAATTTGTTTTCTCTTTCGTTTAGTATCAATAACTTAAGACTAGCCCAACTCGCAATCATTTGCTATTTAAGAAATATTTCAATTAAATAAACCAATTAAATAATTTTAAATTTAACATTACGAAAATTTATTGTTTCTGACTTAACCCCTTTTTGCCTGACTTCAAAGAAATAAATAAATATCAAAACTTTCAGCCAATAATCCCACAACTGAGTAACATTCTCGTAATCTAATAAAGTTTTTGCCTTAAATGAAAAGTAGTAAATATTTTTTGTGGCACTTACTGACACTCTTCTGTATCATTAAATGGACAACCAAATGCGTAAAGAATGCCCTTAAGTGGCTACCGTATTTTCCAAAAGAAAACAAAAAAAACAACAAAAGCGCTTTTCAAACCAGCATGAACAAACACATTTATACCTCCAAATGTCCACTGTGTACGTATATACTTGCAACATCGTTTATGAGTAAATAAGGATGTGTAGTGCATTAAATGCGTTTTGTATACTCAGTCTTTCAGTATTATCAAATCAATTGCAATTTTATTTTATAATTTTTTTTTTTTGGAGGAGTTGGTCGTTGTTGCTGCCAGCCAGTTGGATATGGAACGTGGTAAAAAATGTTTTGCTGTTGATGTTGTTGTTGTTTTAATGCAAAGAAATGACTAACTACTGCTGTTACAACAAGATCATTCCAGGAACAGCAACTGCTTTGGCCCGCATACCGAGCTGGTGGACTACAAATGGGAGATTTACAACTTGTGTCTACAGCAGGAGGTGACAGGAAGTGCAAAAATATTTTTCCTTTTTTTTAGATCTTTGTAGTGGGATTTGTGTGTGTGCGTGTCTGTGTGTAAAAGCCTGAGTGCTAGTAAACGAGGTAGTAGTAGGCGAAGATTTAAAATAAACTATTACGGATGAGATGGAAAGGGATGTGTTTATACTGCAACATATTGCTTACACTGTTTGGTGTCAAGAGCTGTGGCACGTGTGGTTTTTCAAAGGAATTCGACAGAACTTAAATGCCTGGCATGGGTTTTAACTCACTTGTATATAATTCTTCTTCTTGTTGTTGTTCTTTTTTTTTGGCAACATAAAGTCGTACAATTGTTAATGTTGATTTTTCTTCTTCCTTGTAGTTGTTGTTAGTGTTTAGCCGCTTGTGGCACAGTGTGAATATTTTGAAAATTGAAAGAATGTCTTAAAACGTTTGCTTATCGTCGTAATGTTTGTATACAAAACATTAGTTTTTTATTATAAGCAATACATTCAACTAGAAAGCAGCTACCTAAAAGATTTTGCATTTAGCAAACATGCTGGCATACTGCTGTGCCATCCAACTGACACACCGCATACAGCATTTCTTCATCCATACACACCTTCTAAAAATATTATGAAATATTTACACAAATTCAGCCCACACCTACTCGAGTGTACGTACCTTCATAGTAAATAGTCGGATTGTTCCTGAAGAATATTTTGATTTGAATTTAAATTGATTTTTTATTTTATAAATTTGCGAATTTGTTAAATGATCTAGTAGGCTGGAAGAGATTTTTAGGAATCTAAAGTTTGTCCCGGAATTAACGCAAGGTTTGAATTTGCGCCATTTGTGCAGTAAAGTGTTAGCAGCCCTAAACAAAAAATTCGACAGCTGACTGTTAACAGTTAGTAAAACTTGGAACGTTACACGATAGAACAACGTGTCTTCATTTTTGAACAATATTTCAAAAATTATTAAAGTTATGGTCGGAATAGTGTTTTGACTTCGTCAACTGTGAAGAGAATAATTGTAAAATTTAGGGAGACTGGATGGATCATTTGCAAAGTTTTTAATTCTTACCCCGCTAAACCAGTGGCTTGTCAGCAGAAATCTGCTTCGATACTGACATTAAACGGCTTGTTTTTGCGTCTCCAACGGATCCAGTCCTCCTGAATTTTTCAATTAAACTCTTCACAGCTGACGAAGTCAAAACACTATTCCGACCATATTTTGAAATTTTCGAACTGCTTAAATTATTTTTGAAATATCGTTCAATAATAAAGACACGTTGTTCTGTCGTGTAATGCTAGGAATACAACTGGGACGAACGACGAACTTCGCCCAACACGACGAATTTTTCAATAAAAATTCGATGAGTAAATTTTTCGTATGAAGCACAATAACGACGAATAACAAGCAGCTTTTATAATAGAGAAAGTTGATTGCTGTTTGTGCAAAGAGAGAAAAATAGTGTGACCATATTCAAAAAAATAATGCTTAAAGATTGAAACATAATCAAAAACGCAACTTAAAACTATTTTTATAGCATAATACCTTGTATATTTAGTTTAAATGTTATACAATAATAAAAAAACAATTACTTGAGTAAAAAGTAACTTTATTTACAACATACTTCTAAGCAAAACCAAACAAGGGCACCTGGTACTGATTTGCCGGCGTATGAAATAGAAATAAATCTATTGCACAGACGCCGCGTATGACGAATTTCGCCTGACGCTATTATTGTGTTTATTTTCATATACATACCAATACCAATATGTTTTATTTTTGGCGACGAATATTCGCGGCCAAAAATTCGTCGTTCGTCACTGTTTTGTTTCTACCATAACGCTGCATTTTTACCAACTGTAAACTTTCAGCTGTCGAATTTTTATTTTTAAGACTGCCAGCACTTCAATGCACTAATGGCGAAAAATTCAAACCTCGCGTAAATTCCGGGACTTCCTTAATAACAGTGGTGTTGGGGTTTTTTTAATAGTTTCTTTAAATGTTAAAGTTTCTTCTAAAATTTTGCGAAATTTACTTTCTCTTTCAAATCTGAAAACCTTCCCAGATATTTTTCAGAGTTAGGAACCGCCAAAAATGTTTTAAAAATTAGGTTTGCCCCTTTAAAAAAATAGTATTCCCTAAATAATGGTAATATACATTTATTTGATTTTAAAACCCTAAATTGTCTTGAGAGAATTCGAACTAATTTGTTCGATTTTAACACAACTCGTATTTTAATACAGTAATTATCGCTTATACGCACTTTCAAATTTGCATGACTTTTAGTGCAATCTATAAGCATCGACAATGCTTATAGAAAAAATTTGCTTATATGCATCGGTGGTGCATATATAAAAACTCGGTTACTTGCACAAAGTGCTTATACAAAAATTAAGAACGAAAATTTTGTTTCTTGTTTTTTTAACATTTTTATTGGGAACAATGGCTCATAGTCATAGTCAAAAATTAAGTCGACTTTTTCTAAACAATGGCGTTCGCATGCATTTAAAGCCGGTTTTAGTTTAAAGTATACACTACTTTGTCTATGAGTATGGACCAATGTTTCTATACATCGCACTTACTCATAAAGAGGGTATTAATTCAAAATTTTTATTCTCACTTTTTGGGAAAAATCGACGGGTAATATTTATATCTGCTCGCTGTAAGCGCGATATGCATATAAGCGCGATATTCTAATAAACGTTAAATGCTTATTACCAGTGTGCATATAAGCGATAAATACTGTAATGTTTTTTTAAAGTTGCCTATTGGTGAGAGTATTTAGTATCCTTGTGGTTCTTTTTTTCCTGTCAAAAATTATTATTGTTAAAAATTACCGATATAAAATTAAGACGATGATCACTTAATTTCGGCACTGCAAAGTTTGATGGTCAAATTCCGGAGAATGGATTTGTAACAAAATCCAACTGACCATAAAACTTCAAGCATACACAGAAAAAATTCTCGACAATTTTTTTTTAATTAAACCTTTAATCAAAAATAAAATCATCAAAGTTTTTTTTTCTTTGGTAGTATAATATTCATTAATAAGATTTTGTTTTAATGTGCCTAATTCCCAATTCTTAATCTTGATAAATACTCGTATATTGAAATTTATTGTTGGCCGGATAGTTTGCCTGCGCATTGCCTAAGCAACTAGTGCAATGCGCAGTTTTAATTAGAAATTTAATCAAGTGAATCAATGGTTTACTTATATCAATGACATTACTGCAGAAAATGTTGTTAATATCAAAAAATGTTTAATCGATACTATTAATTTGTTTTCTGGTGCAAATTGAATTAATTTTTTAATTAATATCACAAATTTTTTAATTGAAATCAATTTTTATTTTTTTCTGCGTTGACAGCTCCTCGGTTCTCTTTGGAGCATTTAAAAGAAAATGCAAATTTTCAATTGTTTATCAAAATCGGGCAGTTTAAATATTAAGGAACGTGGGCTTTTACTTACATCGACTGAACATACCCACAAACTCCCTAAGCAGGATCTGGAGCTTTCTAATTGACCACCAACTATTTTCCTATAACTGACGGAATCAGCGGCTCTAAAGGTTTCGATACTCTTAAGTAAATATATACGTTGCGGATCAGCTGTTCCATTTTCCGTACCCAGCTTTTGTATAAAGAGGTACTCTTATGTAGACGTAGAATTTCGTTGTGGATGAACCTGATATAATTTAAATTTTACTTAAAAAAAATTGTATGTTTGTTTATTTTTACTGATAAAGCGAACATTCCATCGACGGACACGACGTTTCTTTTATATGTTTATAGAAAACGCACTATTGAGTATAGACTGGCATGCGCTGCAGTGGCGCAAACAATGAATTCTGATGATGGGAATGTGGTTATTCTCGAAACATGTAAATTCGATCCGAGTTCAATCCCGTGTTCATTCAAGAATAATCAAATAAAATTTTTCTAAATTAATTTCATGTTGTAAATTCCTTCCTTTAAAAAAAATAATTTAATCAAAATTAAATTTGATGCACTTAAGCCTAATTAAAATATCAAGAAATCTTCAATTAAAAACCAACAGTTGAATTAAAAATCAAAATTGTTATAAAACGCACAAATTTCAAAAGCTAAAATTTATAAATTATATAAATTTTGACAAATTGTGGGTTTTCTTGTAAACATATTTCAATACGTTTAATTTTTTTAGTAACTACAAGCTTACGTGTCCGCAACATTTGCGTATGAGTAACGAGGCCTTAAGTCTTAAAGAACTCGTGCCTAATATACATACGAACTTTAATTCTGTACAAAATGCAACGGAGCCAGAAACTCAAATCTTAGACAACGCGGTTTGATCCCCGAAAAAGCATCGGAGTGTTCGGAAGAAACCCCGAATTTTTTACTTTTAAAGGACTCCACTGTACAAACTTTAAGTTTGTGCAAAGTCCAACGTGGCTTTGAACTGTTTGGAAAGGATCCCTTAAAAAATTCTCGTACAAAATCCAACTTACCGAAGAACTTAAAATTAATGGATATAGACAGTACAATTTGTTCCTCAATTGGGATTCGGAGCATTCTGAAGTTCTGAAGTAACAGGTCAACGGCAAATAACGATGCCGGTCGCATAAATTTAGCAAGATTAATGAGCTGTTGAAGAGCTTTTGATACTTGAATTAGATCGGAGGAGCAAATGACCTATGACACAGATTTAATTTTTAAGCTGGTGATCTACACAACGCGTTCTATGCGTTTAATACTTTCTTGACCTTTTTTGCAAGACGCATGCAAATGTGAAAGTAATCCCACATAGTGCGTTCTATATGTATGTAAAGCATTATACGCATTTGCTGTGTAACTTGTTAATAAAATTTTAGACTGATTCTACTTTATTGTCAGATGTCTTAACGCATCAGCTTAAGCCGTTTTTCTTTGCACCAAAGAAGTGAAATTTTGTCGCACTGCTAAATCTTTTATGTATTTGTAGTACAAAAAACGTACATATTTTTTAAATTTCTAGATTTTTATGATTGTTAGATGTTAGATGATTATTAGATGTTTGTGAGAATAAAAATCATTTTGCTGAAAATTTTGTGTTACTTCGAAGAGACTACAAAATACATAAGCAAGGCCACTGCTGCATTGTCTGACGTTATTCCGCTAATGAACAGTCTTCGAACATTGTCAGAAAATATACTTAATGAATAAACTGAGAAAGAGAATAGTTCAGAGGCCCAAAATATGGCGACTTACTAAGCATTAGTTCTGAATGAAAGACAATCGGCAGCAATCGTATCGAAAAACGTCTAACTGAGCTACTGTGAACATCCTCAGCTGTGGTTCTGCTAAAGAAGAAGTCGAGATATGCCTTAGATCTCCTAATATTTCTAGAGATGCAGATCCGCTTGGGCCAGAAATATTTAACTTTTAAAATGAGTTTTGTCGCATCTGATAGACTTTTTCCACTGCAGGTCTGGTTTAAACGGAATTGCGATCTCCGCGAAAGTTGATTATACCCTGTATTTTTAACAAAAATCTTATTAATTTAAATTTTAAAAACTTATGATATCTTACTTTTCTATAAAAACATTATTTATTTTTTGTTACTATTAGCTAAAACTCAAATTCATTGCTTTTAAATCATATTCACCCCTACTGTAAACAATTTTTCCCTGGTAGTTTTTTCCCCTTTTAAGTTTACAAAATTAATTTTAAGGTTAAGGATCAGTTAAAAAAGGCACAAACCAAGGCGAATTCATCTTTCAGGTGGCGTTGAAAGCACAGTTGTGCTCCTTTTTTTCTTACTAAGAGAGAGAAATGTCAAAATTTGCTTGTGTTTTTGACATATCGATCAACGAAAGCAACGAAAAACTACATTGATGTGCTTTTGGTGTTGTTACTTGTTGTAGTATCGACACCACCGTATACATCAATTCGCCTTGGCACAAACTTATATGTACAGGGTGTCCGCCGGGAAGGTATACTACTTTGTTTTGCCGCCATTTTGGTAAACATTTGTCTTGACAGTTCATATTTGGCAGTCGTGAAGTAGACACGTGGCAAATTTATTATGGAAAAATATTCGATAAACATCGATAAAACATTTTATCAAAATCAATCATCGATTACTGTGACGATGAGAAAGTTACGTGAAATTCTTGGGAAAAACAACCTGCCAACAAAACGCCCTATTTATCGTGTAGTGAATGATATGTGAATAAACAGAATAATCGGTTGTGGACAATGGAAAACCCTCATCAGTATTCATCAGTCACCTTTGCATCCATTAAAAGTGACAGTCTGGTGTGCAATTTGGTCAGGAGGAATCATTGGACCTTACTTCTTTGAAAATGAAAACGGCGTAACGGTAACTGTGGAGGGGGTCAGATATCGACTGCATGCTTTAGGCTTGATTAACATGTGATATCAACAAGACGGTGGCACATGGTATTCAGCCAGGAATAAAATGGAATTACTGCGAGACCTCTTTCCACAACAAGATATTTCAAGAAATGGTGATGTTGTTTGGCCTCCACGGTCGCCTGATTTGACTGCTCCGGACTTCTTTTTGTGGGGATATCTAAAAATCAAGGTTTATGCAAACATACCAGAAACGCTTGAGCAACTCAAAAAAAATATTCGAGATGAAATTAATGATATACCGCGTGAAATGTGTGAGAATGTAATGAAAAATGTGCTCAAAAGGTCTCGCATTTGTGAGGCTAAGAGAGGCGGACATTTATCTGATATTGTATTCCATACATAATTGCCGACATTAAATAAAACATTTATCAATATAAGATCCATTCTCTTTCATTTAATCAAAAATTATAAACAAAAAAAGTAGTATACCTTCCCGGCGGACACCCTGTATATTGCTCACGAATCCGAAACAACAGCTCGATTGCCTAAGGATTTGTGAAGCTTTCCAAAGACGTGGTGGCAGAATTTTAGAAAATATTATTTCATAAAAGTGGGAAAAGGTAAAATGTTGCAATCAAATTTTCACTCCAATAAAATATATATTACTTTGTTTGTTTAGATTTTCTTTAAAATATACGTGTATATTTTTGAACAAAAATTTCATAGATTTTAAATGTTTTTTAATCTTTCTTCTTTTTTACATTCACTGAGAACTGATAGCGCGAAAGGGGTGATTAACATCAAGTTTAAATTTTAATGATCTCTTACACTATAATTTTACATTAAATTCAAATTTAATATTCGTATCGATATCGGTATCGGTATCGCCGATATATATTTTTGAGTATCGGTATCTCATCGACAAAAAGTCGTACCGTTACCTCCCTACTATTAACGTTTAGTAAATCATTTCTAAATTCGCTCTGCGACAAAATCATAATTTTCTAAAACAAACAGGATAAGAAAAAAAATTATTTGGAAGATTGTACTTCCAAGAAAAAACAATTATTACAATCATGCTTTAGATAATCCAAATATTAACCACAATATTTAACCATTAATAGATGTTTCCCCATTTTAACATTAGTCAGTATTTGTCTCAGAATCTGTTAAATAAAAAAAAGCAATTGAAGTTGGCCTTCGTAGATAAACGCAGAAAAAACGATGTAAAAAGCCACAACTCTATTTACCACTAGACAGGCAGACAGACTCGGACAGCGACATCGTTTAGTTAAACCAGGTAGCCAGAAGCAACCAGTAATTTAGTATAAACTACAGCAGCCGTGGAGTCTGCTTAAATCTGGTACAAAAAAAAATTTTTTTTTTTTTTGTTTTTGTTAACACATGGATTTTGTTGCACTTCTTGTTTCACACTCTTGTCGCAATTGAATGAAGACGATTTAAACGAGCAGCATGAATCATGTTTGGTTTTTTCTTGTTTCTTTTTTTTTAATTTTATTTAATTTATTTTCTGTGGTTTAAGCTGAAAAGTTTAGTCAACACAACAGCATCATTATCGTCATAATTTTTTACTATAAATTTTGCCATAATCAATGAAATTTTTATTTTATGTGTGTTTTTAAAAGCGCTTACTCAGCGTTTTTAAATCGCATACACAGAGATGACATTTAAATGATAACTAGACTAGTTAGTAAATCTGCTTTTACCTCTGGCGCATTTTTAACATGATTCTTCAAATGTTTTTTTAATCACCTTTTTTTGGAGAAACCTATGACTTTACTGGTTTTATACGACTGATATAAAAAAAAAATAAAAGACTGTCATAAACTTCAAATTATAAGTAACGAGTAACACTATCTTTTCTGATGGACCAAAGCAATCAGCTGCTGTTGTTAACATTCAAACACGCGCTTCCTTATAGATCTATAAGTGTTGATAACGAGTATTTTATTTAAATATTGCTCAATACACACCCATTTGTATGCCACACTTTAACAAAAAAAAAAAGCCCAGAAAAAATGTATTGCGCACCAAAAACACCACTGCCAACACCACCACTGACGTCTGTCTTCAAAGATCACCAAGTGTCACGTACTTATTAATTTACACTGCATATTAAACTTAACATCGTCCAACAACAAAGATTTTGTTTAGTTTAGACTCGAAAAATTTGTTGAGTTAAAAGTTTGTCTCTTTTTCTTTTTTGGATTTCGAAAATATGTAGATCTACCCAGTCTAAAATTTCATTAATTGTCTGCTTTGGTTGCTTTCAGTCAGATTTTCTCACTTAATGTTTCTTCGTAGATCCCAAGGTTAAATGGCTACAAAATGCATAGATCCCGGTATTCGGGATTCACTTAATTTCGAGATTGGCATCCCTAATCACAACTGCCAAAATTAGCCCCCTGCTCATTTAGATCCTCCTAAAATCAAGAACAAGGTTTAATGCGAATATCTTTTAAAAAAATTTGTATACATCATTCCTGTGATCAATTTAAAATTTTCGTAATGTTTTTTACGAACGTTTCATACTTTTGTTCTTTATAAAATCAAGTCACAGTTACTGTGAATAAAGAATTAAAGAAATACACCAGTACAGGCAGTGTGTTCCTCAGAAAAGTAAAACTGATAGGATATACAGACAAAAGACATTCAAATTAAAGCGAAAGCCTTCCAATGACCGAAATAGAGCTTCCATCATTATTTTCAATAAAATCGATCTTGATCGATCTTCCTATGTAAAATTGAAACATATGAGAAGCCTGCACTAAAAACGATATTCTTCTATGGAATTCAAATTATTTCTGGATAATTCAATATCTCGTGAGTAAGTATTAGTCGAGAAACACCGGATTTTTATCGGAACCTTTCTTTGCTGCTCGCAATGCCCTTGCCAAACGTAAGCTTTTTACAACATCTAATAACATTTCGCGTGACGTTTTCGATTTAAAGAGATTTGATCAAGTATCTCCATATACCGAACGTGTTTTTGGCTGGCGCTTTGATGATTACCTCAAATTTAAAAGTTTAATCTTTTTGCATAAAATTATAGTAACAACAGAGCCTAAATATCTCTACAACAAGCTGACATTCACCTCATCATTAAGAAATAATAGCAAACACACCTTTAGATTTCGCAAAAGTGCTTCTTAAGGCCATGCCAGATAAAACTTTAGCTTCGCGTTGCGTTACCGATTCGCTTTGACATCTAACATAAAATATACATACTTATACGAAACATGTCACATAAAGTACTTTCAAAGCGGATCGAAACAAAAAGTTAGCCAACTCTCATCTTTTTGCGCGCTTTGACAATTGGCTAGTATAATTTTCTTTTGTTTTTTAATTTTTTTGCAAAAACTCAATTCCAAAAAACCGTCCAATTAAGTTTTTAACTTTTATTTTTATAACTAATAATTAAATGTACAAATTACCAACCGCTTTTTTAAGTAAACAAACAATGCGTGAGTGTTGTCAAAGTTTTCATTGTGTCATACACCTTTTGCTTTGCGTTTTTCTGCCAAAGGTAGAAACGTCACGCAAAGCGACAAAGTTGTATCTGACACGGCCTTTAGGGTGTGTGTGAAACGGTAGCAAAGGTGGTGAAATAAAATTTGTCTGTGGTAGAAAAATGTCATGTTTGTGCTATGTGAAATTATAAAATTTTTGACAACGTAAAATTTTGACCTAAAGAAAAGAACAATTTCTTTCTGACATTTCTTAACAGAAGCCTAAGTCGGCAAATTTTTTTGCCGCGGCGGTACAGCAAAAAGTAGCCGGTAGTGAATCACCTGACAAAAAAATTTGTTATTCAAAATAGAAAAATTATCTATGTATTAAAATTTGTTATTATTTGAAATATATGTATTTGTTATTAATATAAATATATTTTAACCCGACTTCAAAAATGAAGGAGGGTTTCAATTCGGTTGTATGTTTCTTTTTTAATGTTTGTAACCGCATAACTCCGTCATTTGTGAGCATTTTGATAGGACGTGTCAACAGATTGTAATTACAAAAAATTTTGGAAATCAGACGGACAATTTGTCTGTCCGAAATTTTATTTTTGATCTGCTCCTGAATTTATAAACCAATTTTCAGAATTCGCGCTTACCTTTAAAATGATTTGCTAGCAAATTGCAAATGTGAACAAATTTTGAGGAATTTTTGCAGGTTGCACATTTGGCTTTTTCAAAATTTTTTCATTTTTTTTTTTAATTTTTGACTTTTTCAGCGGTTTTTGGTAACCCGAATCCTTATAAGCTGATTATGGCATTAATGATCTAACAAACATTATTTATCCAGTTTTTTCTATTTAGATTACCTCTCAATCGAATATATTTCCACGTTAATGTGATTGGTTTTTTCCAATTACAGTTACATAAGATTGTGCCTAGGAAATATAACAAAATGCTTGTAATGTAAATGTAATTAGCGTTCTGTAGTCTATTTTTGAATTTGAAATCTATTTTAAAAAAAAAGTATTCTACTTTTATTAGACACTAATGTCAACACGCATAAATTATAATAACAAAAATTTTATTAATAAAAAAAATTAAGTATGTAACTATTTTGGATCTTATAATAGCTTATATAAATATGCAACACGGCTAAAAAGCAAGTTTGACTAAACAAATGAGTGTAAATATGCCTTTCGAACCGGCGCACAGTGTCTCGACTAGTACAAGCTAGCTTGACAAAATTAGTTCTTCACTTATTTTAATTGTTTATGTATATTCCAGTCATCTTAAGCTATTTTAAGAAAAAAAAAGTTGAAAAATGTGTACTGTAATACTTAATCGTTTCAACCCATTTTTTAATAAATTATGTTTTTTGTGTTTTTCACATCAATAATCCAATTCTGCCTGAATTTGGCATAAATATGTAGCTTACAAATATCAATTTACGTACCAAATTTTATTATGATCCGACAATTTTTGTAGGTTTTATAGGATTTTTAAGAAAAAGGATATATGGCAGGACCTTGAGTCCTTAGTCCGATTTAAATGAAAATTTACACAGACGTTGCTCATTGTATGTGTACCAAATTTTATTATGATCGGACAATTTTTGTAGGTTTTATAGCGTTTTTAAGAAAAAGGATATATGGCAGGACCTTGAGTCCTTAGTTTAATTTAAATGAAAATTTACGCACACGTTGCTAGTTGTATGTTTATCAGCATGACCACTTTTTTGTAGCTTAATGGGCATTATTGGAGCTAAAATTAAATTTTTCATTTTCAGGACACATGGGAGGTAGGCGTGCCCTTGGACCGATTTCTCCAAAAATTCGTATTTTTCTTAACTAAGATATTTCATGCTACTGTACCGAATTTCAAAAATATCTGAGAACTCTTTCTATTTTTGTCCCTTCGTTATATGGGGACAAAGCAGTGTGCGACTCGTTCTGGCAAAAATAAAATAATTTTACTTGCGGGCCTTTACGGGGTCTATTATATATATCAATCTGTTTCTGAATGTTGTAGGTATTACATATAGAAAAATCTAGGTGGATATATGTGGATAAAAAAAGTTGTAAAGTTAACAATTGATGTAAAATTTGCTGGATTTATCTATACATTTACAAATTGATATTACACCAAAAGTATACATACAAATTATAAACAAATTAATTTTTGGAATTCGCTACCTGGGGGGCGGCTCTTTACAAGACGCTATCAGTGGTTAATGGAAATTACGTCATGAATATTGTCCCACTAGCATGCTCTAGCCGAATCACTGTGCGGCGGCTACTTCAACGCAATATTTAAATTTGGCCGCGGCTAAGAGGCGACTGAGCTGCACAATCTGGGAGTGTGTCTGATAATTGTGTGGTTGTCAAAAATTTCTAGTATACATTTTATTTACTTAAACAGTGTCAAATTTTTTACATTCAAGAGTACTTTGCTACCGTTTAACACACGCCCTTATAACTAATTTTATATTTCAGCAATTTACCTCTGGCACCATCTTCGTGCTGATATATAACTCACTAGCAACGCAATAAAATTCAAAAAATTGTGAAAAGGTTACTTTGCTAATAACTAGAATTCTAATGCTGTAATTCAGAAGATATTGTATCTTGTTGTATTAGAAAATATATAAATACAAAATATAAATACAAAATACCTTGAAAGACCATTATATCGGTAATGATCAATAAGACTTGACTTATACTTCCGAGATAATGAATCATTGTCTATCAACAGTGGGTATAAAGCCCCAGTTAAATGGTAGTTTAAAATCAATAGCTAAAGTGAACCTTACGATAATCCGAATCAGTAACCTCTTGTAAAATATATACATCAAAAGTTGGTGCGCTCTTAGAAATAAATACTTAATTCGAAATATTGTATAAAAATTCGTGCTGTAGGCAGGAAATATTAAACTCAACTTTTTTTATTTATAAATTTTTTTTTGTTTTTTTTTTTTGGTTTTTTTACATTAAATTTTTTACCAACATTAAACTTAGAGTGTAATAAATTGCACTTAGGAAGTGGTGGCGGTAGAAGTGATGGCAATAGTTGTGCTGGTAAAAAGGATTGGTGATTGTAAAAGTCAACTTGTATTTCTCTGTTTTGCTTAAGTCCAAACAAAAGTTAACATATGAGCAAACAAACAAACAAACGAACGTACCCAATCCCAAGTACAAGCGTTACGTCTGTAAATTTTATTATGCGGTGTTTAAATGAAATGTTTGCATTTAAAGGAAACAAATTGTAAAACAGAAATGTGTGTCATGTTGACAAATCAACGCCAATTCAATCTACATTATTTATTTCAATTCTTTGTTCAATCTATCTTTAGAATCTAGCAAATGTTTTATTTTTTTTTTTTTTTTTGTTTTTTCACTCCAAGCAAAGCTTGATTCTTTAGCCTGGTCTGGATAAAGGGTACTCTACTCTAGTACTTAGAGCACCTAAGAGCTCTGTGTTGTGTCCTCTTTCTCCCAAGAGCACAGCATGGCATCTTAATATCAATTGTCCTCCTGACGGTGTGCCGTCAAAGTAGGGCTGATAAATGGGTTCGAAAAAATGAAGATCATTATCTTACGAATACGCTTAAACATTAACATTTTTGTTTGTGTTTGTATGTGGTTGTGTGTGTGTATCTGTAAGTACATGAATTGTGTTATAAATACGCGTTGAATGATAAAGTTACGCTTTGTTTGAAAATAAATGGGAACAACTTTACAACAAAATGCAGAGGAGGTGGCTCGTTTATTTTATTTTACTTATATTTTATTTTATTTGGCTCATGTGGTGTTTGTCTTGATAATTTACATATTATTAGAATGGTAAGGAGTAAATGTAAAATGTTTCTGTGTCTGCGCATGCTCATGTATGTTTGTGCAAGCATTTTGTTTTTTTGTGTTACAATAATTTATAAGAGTATCTGGTGCACATATTTTTCGAGTATTATTCGTTAATAGAAAAGTAGTTATAGAGCAAATGTTTTATAAACCTTTAAAAGATTTAATTTTTATATTAAAATTTTTTTGTAATCTTTCCTGATTTAGATAATACATTTTTCTTACATTTATTTCGTGTCCTTATTTTTTTTTTTTTTGTTTTTTTTTGTTTTTTTTTTATGTTAGGACCAGCACAGGGGATGACCCTTACAACAAATGCAATGCATTGTGTTGGAACTAGAAAAAAAGTATGGGAATGAGGATAGAGGGAGTAGTGTTTGTGAACATTCGACTTGATTTTATATATGTTGAAAGTGAGAGGGAAGACTTCAGCAGGAAGGTTGTTCCACATACGAGCAGTCCGGCTAGAAACGGGATTTTCCCTGTAATGCGTTGTATGATGCAACGGCCAATCGACCACAAATAGAATAGGCTCTTAAGGAAAAACGTGTGTTACGAACAAACGTATAGTTTCGGGAACCAGATCCCTAATTTTATCAGAACACATCCCATTGTAGGAGCGATAAAACAGGCAAATACAACCCACATTGCGACGGTGCTCAAGGGAGTCAATACAATTGGACAACCTACTGTCACCAATGCGAACCTTCGCCTTGGGTGTAGATGGGGTCGGAAGTTTGAAATAGAAAAGTAAGAAATAGAGTAGGAGAAAGAATGGTGTCTTGATCAATCATAGCAGTGAGCAATCATAAGAGTTCGAATCTTTTCAACTATTTTTCGCCTAAAAGTTGACTCTTAAGTAGGAATCTTTAGGGGAATTTTGTCCGGACCATTCGTCAAAATATTTCCAAAAATTCCAACAATGTCTTCTAAAATATAAATGCTGGAATCTCGACATTTAGGGAACTATAGTTTCAGTTATTCGACAAAAATTTTGTTTTCATAAATAGTTTTAGCAAAATTTCCCTAAAGTAGAGGTAGTGTTCTCTGCGCTTAAGGCGAATTTCGGCCAGGCTATTTGTGAAATAGACCCAAAAAATGTTTCCAATGCATTTTACAATTAAATTGCTTTGATCTCTGCAATGGATCCAGACTTTTAAGGAAAATCTTGGCAGTCCCAAATAGAACTAGTTGTTAAAAACTGGCTGGCTCTTGCTCTTGGCTGGCTTTTGCCAGAAAGAAATAAATGTAATGTAAGGAAATTATGATTCAATTCATAAAATCAAATATAATAAGCGAATATTTAACCACAATCTTGAAAACTGGGTTGATAAGGAGAAAAGATTTACTTGGGCACCTGCCGTGTTGGCCTAAATCTAATATGGTCTTAACATTGGGAGACAAACTATGAGTTTACAAGCCGCCATCACGCAGGAATTTTGCATATAGAATCCGTTAGAATTATAAGATCGACCCTTGTTTAGGAGCTGGAGCTATCAAACCTCCGCTGCAAAAGAATAGTTGGAGGCTTCTGTGAAAAGCAACAGTACCTAGGGAGATCTGCCTGCAGGGCAAACTTCCCACAAATGGTTTGAAATCAGCCCTCGAACAGAATTTTTCAAGATCTCCCTAGCTACAATTTTAGGTCCAAACCACAACCACCACGTGTCGAATTCAGGGTATCCATTGCACCTGACTTCCCCAGAGGACGTTACACCGGAAGATGGAATATTCTTTTAATGTTTTCCAAAATACTACTAGGACGATTGATAGAAAATATACAGCCGTAAAATGTCTATGCTTTAATCGAAAATAAGCAAATATTTTAGGTAAAAGGGCTCTTGCAGGTCTCGACATAAAGAAGTATCCTGGGCCGGATGGTACACCTGCACTTGGCTTGAAGCAGTGCTCTTCGACGAAAGCTCGTTCCTTAGCAAATCTTTTTAGCACTTTATATCATGCCGGGGAATATCAAGTTTGTTGGAAAGTTGGTAGTGTAACGCAAATTCCTAAAAAAGTAGTGGCTAGTAACCCTGAATATTATCGACCAATTGTGATTTGTTCGGCACTTTCCAAACTAATGGAAAGAAATTTTAAGAGTCAAACTAACTACTAAGCCACCGCCAAAAATGGCTGCAGTAGAGATCCCTCTACTGTAGACTTACTGGCCTTGTTATCGGAAAAACGGCACTGTTCCATTCTCCATTTTGACAAAAGTAAAGAAAATGCTTTAGATATTTCAAAGGCATTTTACAGAGTCTGGCCTCGTGACTCTTGTTTAAACTTGTTGCATTTGGTGTAGGGGATAATTTCTCTCGATATTAATCAAGCTTTTTCAGAGAATTATATTATACTAATTGTTATAGATGGGTTTCGTCAAACGAGTTCAAGATTCACTCTGCGGTACTGCAATTCTCCGTTCTTTCTCCTACTCCATTTCTTATTTTTTCAAATAACCCGAAAGACCCAATATTGCGTGATGATTAATAAAAGCGCGACGGATCAAGGTACCTCATCTATATACATATACACTCACAACATTCTATACGTAAAGTTAACTAAAATTGCAATATAAAATAAATGAATATTCATTTAAAACCCGGTCTTCTTATTTTTCATTTATTTTTAACGAAAAGTTAATTTAATTTTTACTGTCAAATATTCAACCACAAATTCCGTAAAAACAAATGAATTTTCAGTTATTTTATGTAATTCAGTAATTTTTTATAATACAGGTTTTACTCGAATTTCAAAAAAAAAAATACCAGACACCTGTCCCCTTGTTTTTCTAATGAGAGAGAGAGATAATATTTATTTTTGGACACTTTGTTTACAGGAGAACTCTCAATTATAAAACACCAGCAGCAGTGTGGTTATTTTAACATTTTTGCAGCTAAATTTAGCATTAAAAAATTTTTTTAGCTGCAAAATTTTTATTTAGCTCTTGGCATTTTATTTAGCAGTTTTAGAACATCTTTTTAGCATTATTAAAAAGATTTGGACGAATAGTTTTATTTATTTTACCTACATTTTTTTTATAAATTATAATAAATTTTGACTAAAAATAGTTGTACCCAAAATGAAATTTCGTATAAAAATGGATCATTCTTATGTTGTCTTGTTAAAAAAGTGCAATATCGGGGAATATAAGAAATGCCCTCATCATGTTAATTGTAAATATTATTTGCCCTTTGATATTACGATATAAAAGTACAAAGAAATTTCATTTTGTATTTTGATAAAAATTAAATATTTCATGTCCTAAACGTAGCCCCTAGATTTATTAAAAAATTATTTGCTTTTGCAAAACGTTTGGCTAGATCAAACATCATTTAGCAGTCTCTAAATTAAATTAATCAATTATCTTCTTACAAACAAAGTTAAGTAAATCAATAGAAATTGTTAAAAATAAAGCCAAAGTTTGATCAATAACTGGTCATGCTTTATTTTGGATTTTTCGTCAAAAATTTGTTAGGTGTGAACATATCTTTATTGTTTAAAAAAATTGTTTGCCCTAAACTGCTGAAAAAATAATAATTTTAAAACATCAAATTCTCTATAACTTTCAACTATAAAAAATGAAATGTTTTAAAAAAAATATATAGCATAGGAATAAAATCTTTTAAATTTTGCATGAATCAGGGGTTTGCGGGCAAATATTACAAAAATGTTAGCATTATTTTTATTTCTAATGCCAGATTAAGCTGTAAAAATTTTAAGTTATGGTCACACTGACCAGCAGCATGACCGAAATGTTATTCGCAATCATATTACTTTACAAATTTGATATGTTTAACTAAATAATTTTAACAAACAGAATATGGGAATTTTCTACATAAAACAAGCAAATCGTTTTTTACTTTTACTTTTTGTCACAGATCTATAAATAGATAACTAAAAATTAATTTTTGTTTGTAGTTAAATTATATAAAATTACTGAAAATTCGCGGTTTAATTTTTGACAGTAAAAATTAAATGAAGTTTTCGTTAAAAATAAATGCAAAGTAAGTAGATCGGTTTTTAAGTAAATTTGCAGTTGTTCGCTTTCATTTAATTTTACATACAAAATACTTTTACTTAATCAACGGACAATATTAAATGCAACCGAAAATTCGTATTAATGTGCACTTAGTTTTTTGAATAGGAGTTGGAATCAGTTAAATAAATTTGCTTGGAATTTTAAATGTTTATTTATTTAATAATGAGTGAACGGAATACTTCTTAAGTAACCTACAGTTCGGTACTCTAATAATATTGTGAGTGTATGGGTGGTATAATTATTGAGTAATCAGAATCTCTTACTGTTCTAGGAATTAATATACAATGTGATGTCCGATGGACAGAAACATATGTACATGCAAGGTGTCCAAGGAAGCTTTCAAGTACCTCGGTTTTTTAAAAGGGTGTTAGAGATACCTCACTCCTATACCTCACTGTTGACTCCCTTGATCAACGTCGCAATGTGGGTTCTATTTTTTATCGTTACTACTATGGGATGTGTTCTAATGAAATTATGGAACTGGTTCCCGAAACTCGTACGTTTGTTCATAATACCCGTTTTTTCTCAAGAGGCCATCCTTTTGTGGTGGATTGGCCGGTGCATCGTACAATGCTTTACAAGGAAAATTCGTTATTCGCCGGACTATTCGTATGTTGAATAACCTTCGTGCTGAAGTCCTCTTCCCTCAGTTGAAATGGTTTGACACACTCCATAATTGTTGCAAAATATACTTTGATATAAATATCATCATATATATACCAAGAATATTTCATTCACAAAAAAAGTCAAACAAAACAAGCAAACAACAAATGTGAATAAGTTCAAATCTAAGGTCTACAGTCACTTCTTCCTCTATCATCCTTCCCATAACGTATTTTCCTAGTTTCAGCACAATGCAAGGAATTAGTAGGGGTCATCCTCTGAGTGATGGTCCTAAAAAAATATTTCATCAAATCGTACAATAGATTTATTCCACGATAAATTTATTCGTAAAAAACAGGGAAGTGTCTAGTCCAATGCAATTCTATTTGGTTCAATTGCCTGAATTTTCTAACCTTCACACGTTTAAAAATTATTTCTAATTTTTTCCAGCTTTTCAAAACCCTAAAGAGACTGAAAAATCTCATTCTATTTCTTTTTTCTTATTATTTATTAAACGGCAAATTCTAAGTACGGGTGGTTGGTTAAAACTCTCCTAAATCATTGTGATATAATAAAATCACAAACGTACATTCGTGCCTCATTTTATTCCTTGATCTGTCGTTTGTGCATTTTCTTTATATTTCTTGTTTTATTGGTGTCTTATTTTCTGTGTTTGCACTCGTTATGGCCATTCTTTAGACGCGTTAAAGGCAGTTAAGATAGCAATTTGTCGACTCTTATCTCTAGCGAATTCCAAACATGCGCGCATGCTGCTCTCTGACTTACTTATTTTATAGCTGACATCTACTAAACACTACGAATACTCACTCCGCCACCATCATCATCAGCATCATCATCAAGTCCTCACAAGTTTCTTTATACAATTTTTTTTTTTTTTTTGCTTTAGTGGCGGACATGTATGTTTAAGGATTGAGTATAAATTCGGATTTCAATTATACTGTTGTTGGCAAATTGTATGAAATACCGATAAAGATGAGATAATGCTTTTGGGTCGTAAAGTTTGTTTCCTTTTTTTTGCTTTTGCTGTTTGATCATGGTTTTTGTTTCAGTACTGTTGCACTATTTTTATTTTTGTTTTATTTTTGGAAACAATTCTGCAAAAAAAATAAATTTAATTCTAGAGCACTTGCAATAAAATAAAGTCAAAGTATCGTTATCCATTTGATTTCATTTTTTTTTTTTTTTTGCAGCTTTAGTTTGTCTTACTGTGTCCAATCCCTGTCCGTTGTCTTCTTGTGTCGGTTGGTCAGTTTTTCTGTTGAAATTGTAACTCCTTTTGACTTTACACAAATGTTGGTTAAATGATCACTAAGTGATCTGAGCATTTGATAAGTATTTCTTTTACATTTGTTAGTGTAACATTTTTTTTTTTTATTCTATTCTACGACCGAGGAACTTTAAAGGTTGTACTTGTATGGCTGTACTGGGCAGTGCAAACATCATCAACATTGTTCTAAAATAGAGATAAAACTTATTTTAGAAGAACGTCCAGAAAAGAACATCTAAACTATCAACTCTTTACGTTGCTTTAGTTTAGTTTGGTTTGGTATGAAGTTGCTGAAAATGAATTTATAATTTAAACATAATTTAAATGAAATTATCTTGTCTACTTTGGTTTTTGCAGTTATTGTTGGTTTGGTTCTGGCTCTCACTCATTCTCGTACATGGAAATATTTGGGTAAGAATGTGTGTATGAATTCACACCGCTATCTGCTGCCTGGCTGCCTAAGCTTTTTTTTCCTGAACGCTTTGGATGTTTTTTAAGGTCTGCTAAAGTTGTAAAGTCTAATCTGCTTAAAAGTATTTCATTCACTGTTTCTCATACAACATAAAGTCGAAGATTCATTTTGCGATACCCTTAAACACTCTCACATACACAAAACATTCTAGAAAATCCTCGTAAATTATAAGTGTGAATAACTGACTGAATGTCTGTTAGTCGCTTTTTATATTCTGTTTCTTTTTTTTACTCTCTGGCTTTATTTCACCTCGCCACCGTTCGTTGGTTTTTGGAGATTTTTGTTTGTGAGGTGGTAAAATGCCTTGTTTTTAGCGGCAATTATTTACGAAGTGTTGATGACAATGTTGGATAAAAGGGGTCATTCTGCACTTAATTCACCAAAAATGCGACAAAGATTGCATCTAAAGAAAAACGAAAACAAAAAAATTCTAGTCTTCTGAATGTTTGCCTTCTTTCGGTAGTACACGGTGAATAAAATAAGTCCTAATATATTCTTTGTAACGTTCAAGATTAGATTGCTTATTATAAAATCGTATTAACTTTTCCCCATAATTTAAAATGTAAGTATGTATGTATTTACTTTGGAGATTAATCGGAAATCTCACTGCCAAGCAGATAGTTTAGCTGCTTACTCTTGATCGAAAAATTCACGTTTTTTAGATTTAGAGAGCGAAGAAATCCGAATTAAACTCTAAAGCATTTGTCTTCCATTGTTCTTAGAATCCTTTAAAAATTAGACATCATAATCTTTATCATCTTTATTAGAAATATTTTCTATTCGTTCCATAATCTTCCTAAAGAATCAGGTGAAATCAAGCGAAACTAATAAACTATTTAGTCATGCCAATAATGTAATCTTACCACTGTCAAAGTCGTCAGTTAGGATCTTTTCTAATACGTAAAATAAAGACAATGTTTATCTAATAGTTTTCCATAGTGAAACAATGAGAAAAGTTTTCTTAAGCAGATACCCTCGAAAATCCCCTGCTGGAATTACATTACTTTTAATTTGCATTCCACTGTTAAGGGTATTACGAAAATTTTAAAAAAAGATAGATTTTTACTTGGCGCCTCCAGACTATTTTTTCATTTCCTTTTCAGTAAAGTAAGAAAGTTCTCTAATCCGGTACCTGCAACTCTATATATTTATAATCTGATAAAAGATGTTATACAGTTTGGAAAAAGGTAAATAAATTAATTGATGCTGTTCCGCTATTCTCCTGCTTGAGAGCAAACGGCCTCAATTCGACATTTCCATCGGGTTCGGTCGCAGCTATCAGAACAGCCTCGTTCTAAGTAAATTGTAATGATGCTTATTGATTTAACGTCGATGTACGCCATGTTGTCATTAGGCGTCTTCGTAGACGGAAACACTGTGGGTTATACGTCAGAGTAGTCTTTGCGTTTGTGTTTGCCGATCTAAGCGTGTGGTCAATCCATCCGAGTTTTCGCTTTAAGATGTCCTAGTGGACTGGTGTCTGCCTTTTCGTGTAACGAAGCTTCTCGTTAATGATCGTTGTTGGCCAAAAGCGTTGGATGATACGGCACAGGCAACGGTTCGCGAATGTTTGGAGCCTCTTTGTGGCAAGTTAATTCAGACCTCAGATTTCACATCCTAGCTTGAGGTCACAAGTAAGATCATTTGACATGCATACCTTTCTCAGCGAGTACATAGCCTTACGAACCTTGTCTATCTGATTTGCGACATCTTCATCTGCACCACTGTTTGATAAGATTATACAGCCAAAATATGTGCGAAAGGGCATAGATCGTCTGCATAGTCTAAAGCTTCGTACAGACGACGGTCAGATCTAACAATTTTGTCAGTAAAATGTGCTAAAAATGCCTTATAACCGAGTGAACTTGCAAATTTTGTTTGACAACGCTGTCAGAAAAAGGATTGTCGGTATATTGTTAGACAACAATATTGTTAGATATCTGACAATCGTGAACACTCTTCGTTTCTATTGGCAGATCACTGTCAGACGTTGAAAACTTTTTATTTATTGCATATGAAAATGGCATCATTTTAAGAGAGATTTTTTTTATTGGTAACGCTGCAAATATATACGTTTCAGGGATGGAAAATGGGGGCTTGGATTCTATACCAACAATAACAAAACGTAGTTTTGAGACTAAGACGGTACTAATTTTATATTTTCTGATATGCATGAGTGAAAAGAAAAAAAACAAAAAAGTTTGATTTTGCAAAATTAAAATTAATTTCAATCAATATCAATGAAACCTATTAAAAGCAACATAAAAAAGATAAAATTCGTGCTATTCGCTTCAATAACAATAATGTTCATTTTCTGACAATGTCTAAAATCAGATCTGGCAATTCTTGCTATGCAATTATCTGACAACCGTGTAAACCGAAAATTTTTGTTGGCAAAGGAATTTATTTTCAGACAGTTGTCTGTCAATGAAATTGTATGGTTTTCTTACAATCGTCGAAACTGCCAATTTATTTTTGTTGGCAATTTTCCTTTGGCAGTATATTGTCTTCATATTGCCACCCCTATCATTATTGTTAGATCAGACCACAGTCTCTACGAAGCTTAGGTCATTTAATTTCGTGAATGAAGCCCACCTCAGACCGTTAAGAGCTGCTGTGTTTGTCGCTACCATTTATTCATTCAGTACGAGTAGAAACAGGAGTGGAGAAAGGACGCAGCCTGGGCGGGCTTCAAGGTCAATTAAAAATGCTTTCCAAGTTTGTCAAGTTCCCGTTTGCCTGCTCGATAATAATCCCGGGCGTAGATACATGCACGTTCTTTTCTTAACGTTGGATTAAGCGGAGGTAGTCGATCCAAGCTTAACATTGCGAGTAAATTCTGGATGGTGTTTAGTAGTGATATCTCACGGCAGTTTTTACATTCTCGAAGCTCACCCTTTTTCGGTAAAGCTATAATTAAACCTACATTACATCGCTTTGTAGTAAGTTAATAAGGGCAGAAGTATATTTGAACACCAGGGTTGGTTGTTTTAAATATTTCTGGAGGAATAAATATTATGGGTGCCAGCAGTTTTGCCATTTTTTTTAATTCAGTTATGGTTGTAATTATCTTCCCTGTATACGGGGAAGAATCGGATATGTTGACGGGAATATCAGCATTGTTGTTTTTGGTTTTAATTTCGTTGTAATCCTTTATTTCAAAGTATTGTTTCCATCTGCCTACTTGTTGCTCGTTGGTTGTGAGTACGTGGTGTTGCATATCAAAGAGAGGTACCGATGTTTTATTTGTATGTTTTACGTTCTTCTAAAGTTGTTGAAATAAAGTTTCTTTCCTATTCCAATCCCTGCAAAGGTTTATATTTCCAATTTGATTAAAAATACCATACAGCTTAGAAAAAGGTTAAAAAAATAATAATAGTTTAACAAAAGAGATGGTTGTTCTTTGTGAATTCGAGAACTTTAACAAAATATTTAAAATGTTTCTAGTCGCACATATCCTTTGCGTTGAGATTCCAATTTATTAATTATGTCCTTAGAGATCGAAGAATTATTCATATTTGAGAAAATGAGGCAGATTCGCGAAGTGGATATAAAGACTTTTGTAAAACATTTATTGCGCTTATGCGCTTTCTTGAATTTCCAATCCTAAAAATTCAACTGATCGAAAAGGGGAGGACATTTTAAGAGAACTATCAATATATTTAATATTTAATTATTTAAAAACATATTTAAATCAAAAATCCTCAATGATATATTTATACCCCCATATTCATTAAAAATATTTTAGTTTTATAGCAGGTTAATGAAACGATTTTTCTATGAACATTTGTTTAATAAACCTTTTATTATTTTTATGAATATGGGGGTTAATCTATTGCAAATGTTCTTATAAAACAGAGACAAATTATAAAAATAATTAGTATTGTGGTTAATGGTTTTTAATCCAAATTTTGAAATTTTTATCAGGCTAATGTTCATAGAATTTAATTTTCATTAAATTATTTTTACGAAGAAAAGAATTTTACAACATGAAAAAAAATTATTGATAATTGTTGATGCTTGACTGAGCTGGGAATTGAACCCACGTTTTCACGGACAGATTTCCTTAACATAAAAATAATTTCATGAAAATAAAATGCAATGAACTTTAGCCTGATTAAAATATCAAAATTTGTAATAATGAAAATACATATTGAAAAACGTTTACAATACTTTCACCAAAGATAGTTCAAATTCTTTTGATCGAACATATCGTTAGTTAAAACGCAAACGGTAGGCCGTTACAGGAGAAGTAAAAAAGTATTAAAAATAAAAAGTAAAGTTTTAATGATAAATTGCTTTAATATGTTTATAATTTAAATTTTTTCAATAAACAAATTGTTTGATAGCAAAACCTACCAGTTGTTTTGCTGTAGTGATGTTGAAATTTTGGGGAAATAAAACTTCTAGTTTTTGAGTTTAAAGAAGAAAAAAAGTCATAATCTAACAAAAGGACAATTCATTCAAAAAAGTACAATCTTTTGTCCTCTTTTTTGAAAGAAATCTGAAGGGACATCATACCAAAAAAAGGACTGTCCTCTTAAAAAATGACGAATGGTCACCGCACACGGTAAGTTAGGTCTTTTAGTGCCATAAGTGCCGTTTGTTTTCCGTTGATAAAATCGCTCATTTTGATCGGAAGATTCCAAAATTGTTTATGGGAATTTTTGTTCATGCAATACATCAGAATCAAGGAAAAAGGAAAATTGTAATTTTGGATCCTAACTACCGTTTGCGTTTTGGGTAACGAATGCTCGTAAAGCAAACAAATTTTTCGATAGGGTCACCTCAAACAAAATAATTTTTAATGAAAAATATTTAAACACACAATTTTTTTTTTAACACATTATTGTCACCGGGAACCATATTTTGGTTAAATTAGTTCCCCATCTAGAAGCTACAATCATATTATGGTTTTCTCCGAACATGTTATGGTTAAAAATAAGAATACTATGTTTACCACACAGAGAAAAAATAAAAATGGATTTCAATTAAAAATTTTTTGATATTTATTAAAAATTAAATTAAATTTGCGCCAGTAAATAAAGTTTGTAATAGTGTCCAATTAACGTTTAATTCACTCGATTAAACGTTTCATTCAATTGATTAAACGTTTAATTCAATTGATTAAATTTTTAATTAAAACCGAATTTATTTTTGATTAATGCTTAAAACTTTGGAGAATTTTTTCTTTGCACTAATGTTGTGGTAGTTAATTAACGAAAATATTTTCCTCTGTTTCAAGAATGACATGCTATACGCTAAAAACAACCACACTATTATTATTAAAAAAAAACATTGATATTATTATTGTTATTAATATTATTATTATTATTAACCATAACATATTTGAAGGTTACCATAGCATGATTGTGGATTTTTGATGGAGTCCTGCAAATATCCTGGAGAGGATTAATCCTCCTTTTGTCTCTAAAATCTAAGCCCAGATTCATTATTTCCTAGAACTTATCCGTTCACTGTATAAAATCCCAAATAATAACTAAAAAAATATATAAATGCAGTAACGAAAAAAATCACACTCACATACTGACATTGTATAGAAATAAATCAAGCGGCTTCTAACTCTTATCACGATCTCTTAAATTAAGTCGCCTGGAAGAAAAAAGTTGCAATGACGCTACAAATGCAACGAAAGTACGAACGAACGAAAATAAACTTTTTGTCAACATCTTAAGGCACACACGAGTCTACACAGATAGACAGCCAGACAGACAGACAAACCGTCCTGACTGATTGAGCTTTGCAATGAAGTGAAGCCACTTTATGGTAAATTTCACACACATTTATGAATGCGACTGTGAATTGGTTGGCGAATTAAGACAACGACTAAAACATGATGAAAATACGTTAAAAATGGAAATGAAATAAACGCAAATGCGAATTGCAAACGCATCATAGTTCGTTTAGGTTCTTTGTTTAATACGACAGGCAGACGGACGAGCTTTTGGGCTTTTTCTATTCTGTCTGTGTGATTGTGACAAGTATCCCTGGGTAATAAGAGGCACAAATATCGGAATGGAAGTCACAAGTAGGCTGGGAAATGTTTTAGAATAAGCTATCATCATCTTGGAAACCTAAACTCAGCTAAATAACTTGAGCAGAAAGAACTGCGTTGAGCACAGCTGAGCTTGTGAGTGATGTCAGACGGTTGGAGCAGATGTCACGTGTGTCAAAACTGCTGTTGACAACAAAACGACACAAAACAACAGCAATAATAAAATTTCAGCAACCACAACGCCAAAAAAAACAATTCTTGGGCAAAACTACTCCGCGTGTAGATTGTGCTGGTAGATGAAAGAAAGATTCAACAAAATTATGAGCAACATGGAAAAAAGATGAGGGGAAAAGATGGTAATGTCATACTGGTACAAGTTAATTTAAAGCACATTAGTACGAATATTATGAGTGCTTTAACTAAAGGAGAAGGTTTAGATTTCTTGCTGGCAACCAAATTGTTAAAAGACCGCCAGAACGTCAAAAGGGAGGAATAGCTTAAGAAGAGTTTTTGTCTTTTTTGTGTGACTAGTAGTAAAGGCAGGATTATATTGCAACAATCTTTGTTTAAAAGGGGATGAAAAGCGTACCATCAGCTTTTCTCTATGCACGAGTATGTTTGTATATGTGCGTGTGTGTGTAGATTTAATGACATTATTTAAAACATCTCTGGACATGAGGTGGAGGTAAATCCAGCCTTATTACGAACGACACATTTGACGCTATTGTCGACGTTATTGTCCTACTTTTATACCCTTTATTTTGAGTAAATTTAGATTTCTCATTCGATTAGTAATTTTTGGATTCTGAAAGATGAGAATATAAAATAAACTTAGTCCATTCGTCTTTCGGTTTTCTTAACGAAAGAAAAATTGCCAAATCAAAAAATTTTTAATTCAGAAAAATATATAAAGTTAAGGGAAAACCTTTAAAATTCATTAAAGCACTTATATAGAAATTTTCCAAAGTATAAAAAACTCTTTTAAATTGCTTTTTAAAAAAAATTGTTAATAAAAAAAATTAACTCACAAATTTATTGTATTAGACATCGACATATGAGAAATCGTCAAAACCTTTTAGATCATGGAATTTGAAGTAACACAAGAACAATTTTTTTATTTCAAATAGAATCGAAAAGTTCTAAATTAGTTTAAAATTAACAATTGTCCCAATTTAAAATAATCAGATCATAAAAATTCCTTTAACTTAGAAAAAAAATGCAAGATCAGATTTAACATTATACGAACAAAATCGCTTAAATAAGAAAAAAGTTTGCTAACAGTGAAAAAATAATTTTACAAAAATAACTGAAAATAATGGAAATTTGGAAAATTTAACAAAAAAAAATTAAAATTTAAAACCAACTTCTAAATAAATCTATTATTTAAAAAGAATCCCCAAATCTTATTATGTATTTCAAAAAAAAATGTCGAAAATGTTTTGAATCAAGTCGTAACAAAAGTCAGAATCAATCACAAATTTTAACACCAAAAACTTAATTAAAGCAAAGAATTCCATTGATTCAATTGATGACTTAAACTTTAAAAAAGTTTACCCTTGAAAAAAATCGTCCAATTGAAATCTTTACCAATTAGAATGAAAATGCCTGCAATAAATTTGATGGATAAGAAATCATTGAAATCAAAAAGCTACTCAAATCAGAAATTAAAACGAAAAAATCTTAAAATAAATCGCATATTATAAAAACACTCTTAAATCGGAATCAAATCGGTAGAAATCACTAAAATTAAAAAAAAAAAATTAATTGTCCAAAGAAAGAGAAAAAAATTTCAAAATCTAAAATCGCTAAAAACCTTATTTTTGTCGCAAGCACCCAAATAAGGATCAAGAAAAAAGTACTTACCAGCCAAATCGATAAAAACCGAATTAAAGCTTAAAAACCTGTTCGTCTTAAAAACTTAATGTAATAATAAAAGAATCGTTAAATAAAAACAAAAATGCTACATTGAAAATAAAAGAATAAGAAATTGGAAAATTATTGATATTTATATCTAAAATAGCATCTGGGAATTTTAGTTCTCATGTTGAGTTACATTTTTATTAAAAATTTTCATATTAATTCGAATGTGTATTCTAAGTCAAATTACAATTTATAAAGCTTGAAAAGTCTTATGCCTTCAATAGTTTTCAGGAATATTGTCTATGCACACAGAATACACATTCGAATTAATATGAAAATTTATAATATCTAAAATATATAAACTCTGAAAAAATTTCCTGAATTAGGAAAAATTTCAAAAAATAAGCTGAAGTTGTAAAAAAGTGCTCAATTAAAAAATCGCTTTAAATCCAAGTGGGAATGAAATTTATAATCGAAAAACTGAAAGCCTCAGCACACATAAATTTTGCAAAAATAAAAATCTTAGAAATCGATAAAGAAAAACTACGGAAAATATCTTTAAAAAACGTCGAAATAATATTTAATTGGGGGATTCACAAGGTGTCATAAAGTCATATGTCTTAAAATAATAACATGAAAAAATACGACTGTTGTGAGCAACCCCTCATAATTAATTTGCTATTAATTACGACATAGCAAGCAACGTTCTATTTATTTAAGACACTTTTTGTTTATAAACCAACAACAATATTTTTAAACCATTGTAAAATGTTAGAACATTATGACAATAAACCATGATAGCACACCTTGTGAATACCCCAAATATATAAATTAATATATTGGATGGAAAAAACTTTAAGCTAAAATTTAACCCAGCGTTAAATAAAAATAATTAAAAAAAAAAAATCAAAAATCGCTTAAGTTAGAAAACAGCAGAACATCGTTTAAATATTTTTGAAATGAGAATATTATTTAGTACGTTATTGATGTTGTTATTGTTGTTTTCCTCCACATTACTGAATAAGTTGGGCAATATAAGAAACAAATATTGCGTAGTTTTTTATTAAATACATGAAAAAGTAAACAAAACCAACGCACACATGTGAGTATTGTACAATATTGTCAACATATAAGAAATATTTCCTTTTGCGCAATACAAATCAAAAAACCTTTGATTCAATACATTGTGTCACCTTCTAAATCCCAATTTACATTATACGATTATCGTCGTTGCGATTATTGTCGTTTCTTCTTTGAAGTCGGTCTAATTTTTACATTGAACGATTTTTGTCGTTACAACTTCTTGTGTATACATATATTTTTACACAGCGAATGAATGAACAAAAAAAAATCGAAGAGTACACCCCTTTTAATTCCTATCACCCCTCTCGCCTATAAGGTAAGAATTGCAACGACAAAAATCGTTAAAATTTATTATTGAACAATAATATGGCAAATCTATGGGTACCTTAACTAAGTTTAAGACTATTTCAAAAGTAGAGAAAATCCTTAAATAAAAATTTAATCACAAAATCGACTAAAAAATCACTAAATGTAAAATGTTATTATTTATTCAGTTAGCACAGATCGGGGAGTAGTTCTGCAGAGAAAGAGCTTCTAGCGATAAATACAATAAATATGTAAAATGAAGTTAAATTAAGATAAAATTTAGTTAAATTTTTGTCTAAAATAAAAAATATATATATGAACAAAATATGTATTTAAAAAAAACCGTTGGAAAGACTTAAATTCAATAAACGTTAAAAATATCGGCTAAATTAATATTATTGAAGATTCAATGAAATGATATCATTAGAAATTTTAATGTTATAAACATTTTAAAAAAATTACTTGATTCCGACATGACGCTCAGAAATATTTCATCAAACAGGGGCTAATTTTGGCAGTCATGATCGAATACTTTTTCGATGTAAAAGCAATTTTATTTATAATTCTTTCAGACGATACTGATAGAATCGAAATTATTTCATCAAACAGGTGGCTAATTCTGGCAGTCAGGAAATAATACTTTTTCGAATCGAAAGTAATTTTATTTCTAATTCTCGATACTGAACGAATCGCTACATTTTTTCAGTGTAGTGAAAACTTAAAGAAATGCTTTACAACACTGAAAAATAATTTCGATTCGTGCAGTATCGACTGAAAGAATTAGAGAACAAAATTACTTTCGAATCGAAAAAGTATTTGATCACGACTGTCAGAATTGGCTCCCAGAAGATTGGGGAAAAAGATTGTAGAAACGCTTGAGGAGAAAACAATTTCGCACGAAATGTAAAATCAACCAACAATTTGATGTTTCTCTTTAAAACCATTCGTAAAATGTTTTAACATTTTTATAAATTTGAATTTCATAGTTCAACATCTAATTGAAGATTCGAAAGAACGCCAAAAGAAAATACGAATTTTGTTGCAGGGACACATCGCATAGTCTGAAACAGCTAAATTTAAATAAAAGCACAAATTTAAATATTTTATTAAAAATAGAGTTCTTTAGATTCGGTTTAAGTCTCTTTCTCATTTCATTTGTTACTTTTGTTATTGTCAAGAGTCATCGTTGTCGTATCGTATGTGTCTAGTACAAAAAGTTTATTTTGTAACCACACTTTTGTTAATGTTACGAGTTACGATGTCAGTCGGAATTGTTCACTGAGTTTAAGCAAATGCGATTAAAATGTCAAGACTTCGATCTGTGATCTGTAAGCGAAAGAAAAAAAATTTCAGCAAAACAAAAAGTTAGCGTGTGAATATGTCGCCAAAGAGACTGGTGGTAAAGGATTGAAATGTTCAGATAATGTCTAGAGTTGGTAATGCCATGGCTGCATATTCATGACATGCTCCTCTACTCAACAACAAACTGCAACGCATACAATCACTAAATATTCAAGCAAAAGTAGGGACGTTGCAACAACAACAATAACAAAAACAGCGACACATGCAACACTAAATACACACAATAATGAACATTCAACTTTAACTGAAATCGAAATGGAAATGGAAATGAGGAAAAAAATAGTGGCTGCAACAGACAAAAACCTATAAGGTGTGAAGAGTTTTTAAAAATAATATTCACAATTCACTTTAAGTAGTACGAGAGTATTTCGATTAAGTATGATTTTGCTGTTGCTGTTATTACTGTTGTTGTTGTCGTTGTCTGCAACAAAATTTCAAAATTGCAAAAATTTTATTTGACATTGTCATAACAATTGTCAAAGAGGCCACCCATCTTAAAGTGTATCCAATAACCATAATCTCACAGATCTGCTACAGAAAATGGAAATAAAAGTAAAGAAAAATATAGCAAATGTAGTTGGTCTACATGTGTAGCCGCCTGTAGAGTGTAAAGATATCCCATCCTCATCTCATCGTCATCAGCATCGATACTTTGAGTTTTTTCTTTTTTTAAATTCCTTGACAATTCAGATGTTAAATTTATATTAATTTATTAAATATCCAACAACAGCAGCAGCAGCAACAGAACCACCAATTTAAAAAAAAAAACATAAAAAAAAGATCAAAAATAAAAATAAATAAAGTAAGAAAAAGAAAAAGAAGTTCATATGTTGTTTCTCCAGATAGATAATGATAAAAAACAAAACTCAATGTTGTTGACAAGTTCTTTGTTGGATGTTGATTGTTGTTGGTTGGTATCAGTTGTTAATAATCATCGCCAGATATTCATTCGCGTTTATTTACACATATTTAGCAATTCAGTTTTAATTCTAAACGAAAACCCCAATAATCTTAAGGAATTTTTTATCGTATTAATATTTTATTAATATGAATTATAATATTTGAGCTGATTACTCGTACCCGTGTACTCGTCCACATGGGGCGAGGTAGCACATACCAAAAATCAACGTGACTGATAAATTTTGACACACACAAAAACTTCAATAAAAAAAAAAAAAAAAACAAAAATTCATTATAATAAAAAAGAGAATGTAAAACAAAGAAACAAGAACAACAACAAAAATATTATACAACTTGGCGACATTTTATACGCAGATAATCACCCAGATTATGTCAACGTCTTCTAGAATAAGGCACAGTACTTTGGAAATGGATCAAATTCAGAAATTGACATTAAAACAAGTTCTAGCTCATCTCTACCGCTACGAAATATGTATCTTTAATCGAATAATTTGTTTGCTTAAGAAAAAACATTGTAAACAAATAGAATTCGGGAATTTTTCTTTCTTTTTATAAAGTATTTGTTTATGCAAATATTTCTTTAAATATGACTTTCTGAAGCTACCAAATATTTTGGTTGTACCTAGAATTATTCCTTAATACATACATTTAAAGCTTATTGCTATCCAAAGCCTGGCTAAAGCAAAAGTATTTATAATATTTAAGGCTTAGGACTATTAACAAAAAACTTTCCAAATTCAAGTTGGACTCAGAAGCCCATATTGAAATAAATATTTGGTAAGCCCCCCTTATCTCACTACTACGAGGTGATACGGGAAAGATTCCGTGATGCCGTTAACCGGTCCTTGAGGGGCAGAACGGAATACAGGGTATCTAGGGTATTATGGCCCGGACTAAACGCTGGGGCAACCAGGGGTTCTATTAAGATTGCATCATAGGAGTGGTCTCAGGACACTTATAGGGTTATTGACGTGTCCTGTTAGGGCTTTTACGAGTAAATGAGACAATACCATTTGGAACTGCTGCAGGTTGTGCAAGGATTCTGAGAAGCTAGAGACATTTGAGCATGTACTGTACCACTGTCCTTAGATGCAGAGTCGCAGGCAGAAATGGCTAGGAGATAGATTTCACGACGAACTGGCGTGTATCGCTGGATGTAATCCAGTCGATCTACTGGAGCTTGTCAGAGCAATAGGACGGTTATTTCTGATGAGAGGACTGTAGGGGGAGTTCTTGTTCTATGTAGTATCTTCTAACCATCCTAAATCTATTTGTCGTTTTTTTTTCTTCTTCACTTCTCTCTTTCTTCTACGTATTTTAAATAAATCATGAAACTATTCCTCAAATGAGGCCGTCGTCCAGGATTCATGCCGTCTTTTTGTGAAGCGATCTTGCGCTCGGGGTTATGGACTCTTCCTTCAAGAGTTTTTTTGAAGAATTGTTTTTAAGGCATTTTTCTCACTTGATCTTTCCACTCTCATCTTCTTTTCGTGGTCACTTCATTTTTGTTACAAGGTTGTCTAACCTCTTCATTAGATTATGTGTCAAACCTTGTGTATCCTGCTGTTGTTCGTAGAGAATTTATTCCGACGGTCGCAGAGGCTTGCTAAGTAACCAGTGATGTCTAAACGAGTTGCTAAGGAAATATATTTTAATGAAAAAAGTACCTTTAAAAGAAAAGTAAATATTAAGGAAAAAGGTCGTCTTAAAAACCTTTTTGGCAAACATTTATGTTTTTTAAAACGTACCCTTGTGAAATTTAATCTAAAACGAGCTGCTTTAATTTATGTTTTGAGATAAAACTTTTAAAAATTACATTTTAAGAACATTTGTTTTATCTGCTTGAGACATATTTTAAAATTTTAACCAATTATTAGTATTGAGGTTATTTTATTGAACTATTAATGGTTTTTAATCCAAATTTAGATGAAGAGATTGTGTTGTTACAATCGAAACTAGTCTGGGCAACCTGTCCGCGAATGCCTGGGTTCAAATCTCAGCGCAGTTAAGAATCAAAAATTATCAATAAAAATTTTTCAATTAATTTCATGTTGTAAAATTCCTGTCTTCATAAAAATAATTTAATGAAAATTAAATTCAATGAATTAACCAATACTTACAAAAACTGTTCCAGTTTTAAAATAATTTTCTTCGCCCAGTCGTTACACTGTAATTTTTTTTATAAAACTCGTATATTAATTTCTACATTCATATGTGTACAAAAATATGTTTGGGTAGTTGTTGTTGTTGTTGGCCTCGTTGACGTGATATGCTGCTAAAGATCCCTGAAATTCACTGAAGTAGCATTTAATTACTTGTGACAGTCGATCAATTTTAGCGGCATATCAACACAACAACAAAGCATTTGTCAAGATTTAAGCTCCGAAAAACATACAGCTTAAAAATATTTGTACGATAAAATGGAAAAAAATCCGAAACACAAAATCATCAAACCCAAAAAACCCAACAAGAACACACCAAATGACTGGATACTTACTTGCTCACATACAGCAAATTTATTTAATCGTACTAATTTTATTCCGCACAAAAAAAATGTGTTTGTCACCAAAAACAGCCAGCCGACATGTAATTTAATTTGTTTCGTGGCATGTATGAAAAAACTTATTTATTTTTATTAAATTTTTTGCATAATAAAGTTATTAATTGCAAAATTATCACTCCCATAAAATTTTTAAATTTATATTTGCTTGTTTACTGAAAAACATGCCCATTCATTTCAATTGAATACACTGTTTTTGTTTAATTTTTTGGTGATTGCTGTTTTTTTTTTCACTGAATGGAATTGTAGCGAAAAGCAGCTAAATTAAAGCAAAAAAAAAACAGAAATTAATTAATAAACCTCATCGTAATTCTCAGCTCATAAATTTGCATTTAACATTGTTTTGTTAACGTTTGTTGGTTTGTATTGTTTTTCATTTAAATTTTTTATAGTGATTTAATTAAAAAAATAAATATACAAAATTTAGCTTAACACAGACTTAAACTCGGTTAACGGCTTACTTAAAACAAAATCTAAAAATTTTGACACTTTTTTCAAAATAACGACGGTAGGCATAAAAAAATCTGTTTGTAAAAGCACAATTGAACAGAAAATTAAAAGGATATTTCGAAAACATTGGGTTAAGAGACACCTTTTATGTAAAAAGGTACTTTTTGTTTAAAATGACTTTTTGTGTAAAAAGGTATTTTTGTGTAAATTCGTCATTTTTGTGTTAAAAGCTACCTTTTGTGTTAAAGGGTGCTTTTGTATAAAAGTGTACTTATTGTGTAAAAAATGTAAAAAAGTACTTTTTGTATAAAAAGGCACTTTTTGTATAAAAATGTACTTTTTGTATCAAAAGGTACTTTTGTATAAAAAGGTACTATTGTGTAAAAAGGTACTTTGTGTAAAAAGGTACTTTTGTGTAAAAAGGTACTTTTGTCTAAAAAGGTACTTTTGTGTAAAAAGTTACTTTTTCTGTAAAAAGTTACTTTTTCCGTAAAAAGTTACTTTTTCTGTAATAAGTTACTTTTTGTGTAAAAAGTTACTTTTTCTGTAAAAAGTTACTTTTTCTGTAAAAAGTTACTTTGTCTGAAAAAGTTACTTTGTCTGTAAAAAGTTACTTTTTCTGTTAACCCTTGGGTAACCGTCTTGGTCTGGCCAGACCAAATTTGTATTTTGCTTGCAATAGTTTTCGAATATAAAAAAAAATCAAAAAGACATGGACGTGAATTCTATAAATGATGTGTGCTGAATCGAATAAAACTATGTTGGTTTCGATTGAAGCAAATTAGTGGGGAGAAATTTTATTTTTATGTAAAAGTCTATGAAATAACCATCTTTGTCTGACCAGACCAAATTTTTGTTGTTGCTTGCAATATCTTTCAAATAGGACAAAATATTAAAAAAACAGAAACTTCAATTCTATAAGTGATATGTTCTGAATCGAATGAATGAAATTTGAATCAAATCAGACAACTACAGCCCGTTATGCGCTAACTTCAATTTAACTACAAAAACACAAAACTCGTTTCAACTGGAGTAGATGCGAAAAAGCAATGGGTAAAATTAAAGACTACATTTTCGATGTCTCGCATGTTGAATAAAATAATGAACTAATAAAATTATTTAATAATTATTTCCTTTTTATTTAATTGGATTTTTTAGCTGTTCTAACTGTGGTCTGGCCAGACCAAGAGGAGAGGTTAGTGGTAAAAAGTTACCGAGAAACCTAACCCTAGGTTATTTTTTCTGTAAAAAGTTATTTTTTGTGTAAAACGTTACTTTTTGTGTAAAACGTTACTTTTTGTGTAAAAAGTTGCTTTTTGTGTAAAAACGTATTTTTGTGTAAAAAGGCACTTGTTGTGCAAAAGCTACTTTTTGTGAAAAAATACTTTTTTTATACATGTGTGTGCATTTAAAAAGTTACTTCTTGAGAAAAAAGTAAATTTTCGTGTAAAAAGTTATTCTTTGTATAAAAACTTATTTTTTTATAAAAAGTTATTTTTTGTATAAAAAGATAATTTTTATGTAAAAAGTTAATTTTATCGTACAAAGTTAATTAATTTTTAAGTAAAAAGATACTATTATATGCAAAAAGCTAGTCTTTGTGTAAAAACTTTTTCATGTAGAAATTTACTTTTCATGTTAAAAAATAGCTTTACTTAAAGCTTCTATTTTGTAAAAAGTTACTTTTGGTGTATGAAGCAAAAGTGTAGAATCTCCTATTTTCACTTCTTTTTAGCCTGTCGGAGTTAGAAAATATATTTCCTTTAACAAATCTTTTTCTTTCCAGTAAAGGAAATTAAAACTTTTTGTTAAAATGTACTTTTTAAAAAGGGCACTATAAATGAAAAGGCTCACAAGAATTACATTTTGTAGAAATGCTTACTTTTCATTAGATTAGTTTAATTCGAAAAATGGTCTTAATTGCTTCAGAATTTTACTTTAAAAATCTTTTATTATGCCTTTGCTTAAATCCGGATGTAGATCCAATTGTTCAAACTATAGAGGTATAGCTAGTATCTTCCTTGTTATCACCATTTAGAAAAGGTCGTTCGACTTCTACTAATCTTCTGGAATTTACAACTTCGGTGATATCCTCATGCTATTCTGGGCAGTGTTGCCAAAACTTTGTAACCAAAAATTGCTAAATTTAGGAAAACAATGGCTAAAAATTGGGTAAAAAATGGCTAAAATTGTTTTTAAATAAAAACACATTAAAATTCAATAAAGTTTTTACAATGAAATTCTAAATTAAGACGAATTTGTAGCTTAAAAATAAACGAAAATTAAATATTTTTTAGCATTTAAAAAACTAAATCTTCGATAAATTCGATGTCGTTATTGTTCATCTCATAGGAATTACTTGTACCTATTAGTTTAAATATTTTGAAGGGAAATACACGCAGAGAAAAAACATGTTTAAAAATGGTCACCTCCAACCATATTATGGTTGTCTTTAAACATGTTTTGGTTAAATATGACAATAATTTGTTTTTTAATTAACAATAGTATTTTCCTCTTTTCCAAGAGCAACATGCTATGGTTGAAAACCAACCATGCTATTATAAGTGTTAAGCCAATTTTAGTTGTTATTAACCAAAACATGTTTGGAGGCAACCATAATATGGTTGTGGCTTCTTGATGGAGGACAAATTTAACCATAATATGTTTGTCGGTGACAAAAGTATGATTAAATTAAAAATAATATGTTTAAAATTTTTCTTTTAAAACGGTTTTGTTGGAGGTGACCATATATTAACATGGTTTTTCTCTGCGTGTAGATGAAGTTGTCTTCCGACCTTTTTATTAATATAAATGTTTAAGCTTTGATATCGTTGCAAAAAAGACTTTTTGAGTGTTTGTAGGTAATTCTCATTCCCTCTGTAGTTTTGTTTGCTGATAGTTTTGGCTTTTCTAAAATTATTTAGGAGAACGTTTCCTGATGATCTGGCCTAAGCAACCAGTGAAATGCGCATAGGAACAGCTTATCCTCCAACAATAAATTTCAGTATTTTTATCAATTAATAAATAAAGGGAATTAAGCACAACAAACAAAATCTTTTAATTTTATTGTTATAGTAAAAATATTTACCTGATTGATAAAATCGAATTAACGGTTGCTTAATGTAACCTATTTATCAAATTACTTTAAACGATGTTTTCTTGGCTTAATACCCTCTTTTCTTCGGCATTAGACCATAGAAGTGAGAGCAACTTTAAAATAAATTCCGAAATTTCTAAAAATTTCTTGTTGCCACCTGCATACAATACACTGTGGAATTTTTTTTAGCGCTGAGATATGTTGCTTTTTTTGGTGAAAACTGACCGTGTATAGCGATTTTCAACATGTGTAAAGTTGTGATATAAATTAAATGCGTTTTGATTATTAAAAATGTTTATTTTACTTTTATCAATTTTATAAATTTTTATAAGAAAATAAAAATTATTATTTTCAAAGAAAAAATGGAAAAAAATATTAATGGCTAAACAAGGTAATTCTAGCCACTAAATGGCTAAATTGGCAACACTGATTCTGGTATGCAAACTTATATTATTTATACGGATTTTAGTAAAGCATTTGAAAAAGTTAATCGTAATCTTCTTATGTACACGTTAGATAAAATCGAACTTTGTGCTATATTTCTTAAATGGATGTCCACTTATCTTAAGGGGAGTTATCAGTGCATATTGTTTCGCAGTTGTAATTATAAAGCTATACCTGTTCCATCTGGAGTCCCTCAAGGTAGGCACTTGGGTCCAGTATTATTCCTATCATTCATTAATGATTTACCATCGTTAGTTAGATATTCGAAAATACTATTGTATGCAGATGATATAAAGCTTTTTTTTAGTTACAAAAACTCAACTTTGTCTTCCATACTCAAAGACGATATAAATTTGATGGATCTGAAGTCGAAAAAATGTAAAAATATGTTATTCTACAGAAGAAGTCCAGTACTCTGTAGCTATAACACTAAATCAGTGTTGCCAAGTTAGGGATTTTCATTTTGCGTTTAGGGTCAGTTTTAGGGACTAAAAAGTAGTTAGGGGGAAATTACGTGTGTAAAAATTGTATTTGGGGATATTTTAGGGTTGATATCATGATGAAATAAATATGTGGCATTACTACGCCATATGACGATTTTTGCTGTAGAATTGTTTGTAATTTCCTTTGTCAAAGTTTTGTTTATGTTTACAAAAAGTTCACGATTTGTGTTGTGACTAGTGTATTTTATTAAAGTTTTTAATAATTATAATTAAAAATAAAAAAGTAATTGACAATAATGAAATAAAAATTGACTAAAAATATATATATTTTATCACGTTAAGCAGCACGCTTTGATTAGCTGGGACTAATTTCCATTTTATTTTGTATTGTATTTGTTGCCGTATCCATTATTTTACGATGGTTAATATTATTTTCCCACATATTATTAGGCTAGCATCTGCGTTACTGGCACTACCATTATCGAATGCAGTTGTCGAGCGAGCATTCTCAATGTTTGTATTACAAAAAATCAAATATGAAATTAACTGGCAACTTCAACAGTTGAATCTATTTTTTGTATAAGTATGTATATGTTTAAATATACTTAATAAATGCTTAAAAAATGCTTAAAAAAATATTTAAAAAATTATTCTTATTTTTTTGGGGTTTTTAGGGGGTATTTTTTCATTTTGGGGTTATTTCTTAAAATTTACTTGGCAACACTGCACTAAATTTTCATCAACTTGAAAGAGTAGAGACATTTCTTGATCTGGGTATTTTACTTGATCATAAATTGTGTTTTATTGCGCACATATCGCAGACTATCAATAAGGCCAAAGATGTCCTTAGATTTATCAAGCGTTGGAGGAAGGAGTTTGTCGATCCCTATATTATAATACAGTTGTATATTTTATTAGTGAGACCTATTCTGGAATACGTCTCTGTCGTCTGGGATCCCCAGTGTGAAGTACATACTAAAAAACTGAAATCCATACAGAAGCAATTTCTTTTATTCTGTCTTCTAATACAGGAATATAAGTATCAATTTACCTCCGTATGAAAACCGTTTTAAACTTATTAATCTTTCAACCTTAAAAAATCGGAGGCTTTATATTAACATCACTTTCATGCTGAATTTGTTAAGCGGTGAAATTTTCTCAGAATTCCTACTTCATAAGACTGAATTTTCAATTCCTATTCGTCCTTCCCTTAGACTTCAATACTTTCGGTCTAATTATACAAATTTGTATCCTATCCGCAAACTGAGCTCCGAATTTAAAAATTTTTATACGTATATACGTCAAATATAACCTCTCAAATATCTTAAGATAAATTAAGTGCAAAAATTTTCATTTTATGTTACGTACTAACGTATCTTGATTTATTAATGCCCGTAATTTCTACAAAGAGATATCTAGTCGTGTTCGTAGCTAACAGTTATATTTACCTATCCGGTAAAACTATTTTGGCAATTTAAACGTTAATTTTACCTAAGTGTTTTTTCCTTTAAGTTTTCTTTTAAAATATGGCAACATACGTATTTTTATTAATTTTTTGAATTAACTGTCAAAATTCGATGGTGTCAAATACACTACAGTTTAGGCAGTAGGTAAGACATAAGTGTAAAAATTATGAAAAATTCGTTACACCATAGATATCTATACGCAGCTAGATATCTGTTTGTAGAAATTACGGGCATAAGTTTAAGTATTTTAGCCAGTAAGAAATATAAGTTTCATTGGTGAATTAAGTAAATAAATAAATAAAACATTCTATCTCGCTATAACATTCTATATTAATACAAAATTTCTTAAAAATTGGTTCAGACGTTTGGGTGTGATTGGGGAAAAAACACCTGAAGCGTGTGAATCAGCACTAAAGAACCTAAAAGAAAATTCTGTGGTTTTCATGGGTAACCGCGTATGTCTTCAAATATAATTTTTCAGGAGAGCGGAAAACACATTCTAAATCGAACTATGGTCTAGGTGTCGAACTTTTTGAAATTGCTCATTACGTAAAAAATCGGAATTGGTCCATAGTTTTTCAGAAATTTTAAGAACCATGTAAAGAGCGTTTTAAATTAAGCAATATGGCATCAAAATCTCAAAAACAAACGCGGCTACCCATGAAAACCACAGAATTAAACGTAGACTGACTCGTATTTTAACTTATAGTCGATGACCATAAAAAAGCCGATGACCGTCAATACAAACGATTCCTTTATAATCTGTATAATCAGTGCATGGCACTGGATCGATTATTATGTAGGTAAATTCCACAGAAAATTCATCTGAAACAACTAAAAATTTATTTAAAAAATGGATCATTTACATTTCATTTAAAATAAATGGATTTTACCTAAATTTATGAATTTTTTTTTAACAGTATATTCCGTTAAATTTAACAGTTGTTGCTTTAAAAAAAATTTAAAAAAATTGCTTTAAAACAATATTAGTACTAGAGTTTTTTTATTCCCGCACTTTTTGGATTCCCGGGAAAGCGAGAAACAAATATCAAATTCCCGGGATCCCGGGATTCCCGCCCAAATTTTTTTTATTTATTTATTTACGTATTTCTCCAATGAAACTTATATTTCTTACTTGCTATTACGATTAAAATAATTAAATCTAGTATCTATTATATAACAAAAACGTAAACAATTTAAGATTAAAGTAATTTTAAGACTCTTAAGAGGCTATTGTGATGCCAATAGGATCATAGAAATCAATATACGTACATATATACATTCTCAAATTCAGATCTCATTTACATAATTAGAATGAAAGTATTGAAATCTGAGTGGAATAAAATTTCTGAAAGGGCGATTAGGAACTGAAAGCACAACATTACGAAATAGTAATTCTGAAACAATTTTACCGTTTAACAAATTCACCAGGAAGGAGAAATGTTATTTACTACTTATATTTAATAACATATTTTTTACAATGTTATAACCCTTAATCAGCAGAGGTGTATGAAGGCATACTAAGTTTGTCATTCTATGTGAATCTTTTTTAATATTATTGTGAATCCTTCATTAATTCAAAGCCGATTTAGTCATATGGGTGCCAAATTGCTTCTAGATCTTCTAGGCTGTTTGGGAGTGAATTCCAGTAGAATCGCTTCTGTAGGGAAAGAGTTATGCGCACAAATGTGGAACTACCTCCCTAAAAACTCTACAAAAACTAACATAAATTTGTGGCGAAATGCACTTTTTCTCATTAAATTTCTACAAATTCGTTTTATAAGGCACCAAATTTCGTAAATGTCGGTCCTTCATTTACATACGGCTCCATGCTTAGACCAATCTTGTAAATCATGTAAGTATGGCTCAAAGCGTAAGGAATACTGCTTTTGTGGTGCAATTTAGCATATTCTACTTTCATAAGACTCAAAATTACTTGAAATACCGCATATAAAGCACAATCTAGGAAAACACTTTATTACGCCCTTAGCCGCAAAACCTTATTATTGAAAAATTTACACTTCAGTGTGCTAAGACAAGAAATAATTTTTCGTGAAGATAGGCCTATTATTTTATAATATAATTAAAAATAAGCTTAAATTGTAGTAAACTAGTCCGACATAGATTTACTAAAGTTTAAAAAAAAGATTTTCTTCAAAACTTCCCGGGAATAAGTTGCGGGAATTGAAAACAATTGAAAATCCCGAGAATTCCCGGGACGGGAAATCCCGGAAACAAACTCTAATTAGTACGGAATAACAGTATTTTTTGGTAGTTTGTTTTTTGAATAACAAACATAAATGTTAAAAAATAAATTGATTGGTAAAATTACTAAATTTTCATTAATTTTATGAGTTTTTATATAAACCTTTTTATCACAAAGAAGATCTTAAAGTAAGTGCTGGATTCACACGCTTCTGGCTTTAGTCGTCAAGTCCTGAGTTTTTAGGGGAGTGAGAGAGAGAAAATAAATGGCATTATATTTTTCCTTTTCTCCTAGAAACTCATGACTTGGCGACTTATACCTGAAGCGTGTGAATCAGCACTGTATAGTCAGAAATAGATGATAGTAATTAAATACAATCGATTTATTCTTAATCTGTGTAATCAGTGTGTGGCACTAGATCACTATATACACCCAGAGAAAAAATATGTTTAAATATGGTCACCTCCAACAAAACTATTTTTAGATAATATTGTAAACATACTATGGCTATTTTAACCATACTATTGTCACCGGCAACCATATTATGGTTAAAATTATCCTTAACCAATAAGTCAGAACCATATTATGGTTGCCTACAGACATGTTATGGCTAATTATAACAAAAGTATGTTTAACACTTGTAATAGCATGGTTGGTTTTCAACCATAGAATGTTGCTCTTGGAAAAGAGAAAAATACTATTGTTAATTTAAAAACAAATTATTGTCATATTTAATCATAACATGTTTAGAGGCAACCATAACATGGTTGAGGCTTCTTGATGGAGGACAAATTTAACAATAATATGGTTGTCGGTGACAATAATATGGTTAAATTAAACATAATATGTTTAAAAGTTTCTTTAAAAATAGTTTTGTTGGAGGTAACCATATTTAAACATATAAACAGTCTTATCAGATTTGAAAAATAAGCTCTGTTTTATATAAAAGATTCAAATTGAGCCGTTTCTGTAGTCATAAGTGTTATAAAATGTTCCGATTGATTAAAGAGATCTCAGATTTTTTTTTAATTATATAGTAGCTAAACTAGATTCGTTACACGTTTAGTTTGTTTTACAAGAAACTTAAATACTGAACTTTTTGTTGCTGTTGTAGATTTTTTATTGTTCTTGTAGTTACTGCATCAAGTTATGGATTAATTAATAAACAACCCACTGTGTAGGGAAGGCACACCTTTCATTTAAAACATTTTTCATAGTCAACAAAACAATTTATTGAGTTTTTGTTGCTCTCAATGTTAATTTGAATTGTAGTTTTAATTTAACAAAACGAAATCCCTTCGTAGTTTTGATGAGGCCATCCCTCTTCCCGTGATGTTTTTCTATTTGTATAGATATTAAAAATGCGGTAGTTCGAAAACAAACATGTTGCTGCTGTTGCTGGAGGCTGCTGCTGCTGCTGATGATAAACTCTAATTAATAATTTCTAGATGATCATGTAGACATGAGATACATTTGAATAATTAATAAAATTAATAATTTTGTTAACTACTACATGTGTGTTTATGTGTAAATATTTAAATAATCGATTCTATTTTAAAATTTCTATGGAAATTCCCATAAAAAATAAATGTTTGTTTGAAGGCGGTTTGAAAATTAATTTTTTTTTTTGGGTTCTAAAGTAATTTGATTTTATAAAAATTTGGTTTTCTTGTTATTAAATCACTTTTATTTTTAAGTAGATTTCTTATTATGAATTTCTCTTAATAGTTGTATCCAAGAGATACAGATACATTTCTAAGGTACATATTTCACTTTTTGTCATGTGACATGTTACCCTATAATATCTTTTTTATGATTTTTCGTATTTATGTGAAATGAAGTGTGTTTACTTTCTTTTATTACTTGATGGATTATTAAATAAGTACATAGTTTTTTTTCTTCATCTAAGAAGTGTCTTTTTGAAGTGTAATTCCGTTTATTATATCTCCTGAATAAATGTATTCGTTAGTGAGTGAGTTTGTGTGTTTGTGTTATGAGTTTAATGGAGATTTCGGTTCCTTTGATTTGACGTTCTTGTCATTTGTTTGTTTACATTGTTAATAGTATAAAATTATAAAAAAGAAAATATTAAATCTACTCTAATTACTTTATGACAAGTCTTTACATATCCAAACATCGGCTTCTCTTTAAATTAACAATTCCAGTGAATTCTCTAAATACCCCTCATAAAATCCTAATTGAAGTCGTGTCATTTTTTGAAATAAACATAATTTTCATCCACCATTTACTGTCATACGTACATAAGTTATGATAAATTTGATGAGATAAAAAGTGTTTGAAATGATTTGCTATTTCTATTTTCTACATCTAGACATTCGAGCGATTGGTTTAGAAATAATTTTGAAATTTTGTATACAAAAACGTCTTTCTTACCAATTGGAGTCTAAATAACTGTTACTGTTATCTCAACTACAGGACTCTTTTATGTTTTGAATAACGATCATGACCAGAGCCAGTAAAATAAATAGTTAAATATGCCGAAAAATTTGTAAAGAAAAGCAGGAATATACAGTGAGCGTCAAAATAAAGTGTTAATATTGTTTTCCACTATAGAGAGTGTTATCTGGGTAAGGCCGAGGCCACGCAATGAGCGGCTAGGCGGCGAGCTGAGCGGTGAGCGTCAAAAAATTAAAACATATGAAATACTACTGAAGTGGCCATGCAATGAGCGGCATTTATGCGCGACTAAGCGGCGCCGCTCAGAAATAAAACTTGTTCTAATTTTTTAGTTTCTGAGCGGCAAAGAATAAACATGGCAAAAGTGAATGTGGAGATTCTAATTTCAGCTGTACAAAGCCGACCGCTATTATGGCAAGACAGATTACCAAATTTTAAAAATAAAAATATTGGTGAAATTTGTGGTTGCACAGGTAAGATTTTATTTAATTTATACTTATATTTAACACATTTTATTAAGCTTCTAAAATAATACATGTACACATCATTATTATTTATTATAATTATGTAATTTTTTTATTTCTAGGAGAGGCAGCGAAAGCAAAGTGGAAAAATTTAAAGGACACATACCGAAAAATTTTGCCAAAAAATCCACCAGTAACATCTGGCTCCAGAGCTCATACGAACAAAATAAGATGGCCATATTTTGATATGATGACTTTCATCAGAGACACTGTTGTTCCAGATCCTACCGAAGGAAATTTGAAGGAGCTAGATACGCCAGACATTGAAATAAATTCTATTATTGAGGATCTTCTGAGTGAGTAGGAAATTATATTGGTAAATATGCCTATCAGCAGCAGTACTGAAGAACTAACATTGATTAATAATATGCCCAGCACTAGCAATACTTCTACTGATTATTTCACTCCAGTTCCATTCTTATAAATATGAATACGATTTTCGCGTAATAACATTAAACAAACCTCTCTTGACAATGGCATTTTAACAACTAACCGCTCAGTAATAAGCCACTTGCCGCTCACCGCTCAGCCGCTCATTGCGTGGCCTCGGCCTTATTCGTCCACCTTGTTTTTATTCCGTTTTGGAGCAACGTATTGTTAACAGATGACATCTAGCCTTTGGACAAAAAAAAACGTGATCAAATTTGGCGAAGTAGAAATGGGGAATAAAACAGAAAGAATCAACTGCCGCACAGTGGCTGAAAATCGTTTTTCATCGGCCAAAAATCTGTAACTTTTGAACCGATAGAGATAATTTTGCAATTTTTTTTTGCAGAAGAGAAGACTTCTTGAACTTTTTTGCAGTGTTAATTTTGGTAAAATCGGTTCAGTAGTTGTTGAGAAATTTAAGGTCAAAGTTGAACTTTTGATGTTTTTTAGCATTTAGTATGAAAATGCTAATGATTGCGATTGAGAATTATGGTATTTTTTATTCAAAAAGTGGAATGTTTTTCTGCCCACTGTTTTAAGAACTTTTTAATCTACATAACTGCCAAATTTCATTAATATATCTTTGTTCATGTCAGATTTATAGAATGTCAAACCTTAAAATTATTATTTTTTTACTCATGTTGAAAGCCCTTTTATTCATTTACACTATATAAATAATAATTTTAATGTTTGACTTTCTATAAATCTAACATGAATAAAGCTATCATAATGAATTTTGGCAGTTATGTAGATTAAAAAGTTCTTAAAACAGTGGACTGAAAAACATCCCCATTTTTGATTAAGAAATACCCAAATTCCCAATCCCGGAAAACGGCTTTAAATTTTTTTTTGTTCAAAAAAGTCAATACAATTTACCACTCGATATTGATCAGAATTTTCTAGAAAATAATGGACATATTAGAAAACATCACTGTTCTAATTGTATAAAAATCGGTGTGTTGAATTATTAGAATTTTTTACTCAAATTATTTTTTTTTTTTGTTTGAAAAATTTGATTTGGAATAGGGCATATGGGAGTAAAGATGTTAAACTGACTAAAAATTGCATCTACAAGCATACTCATAATGTTTTCTTTCGAAAAATATAAACATTTTTATTTATTTCTGGATTTTAATAGTGTCCCTTGGTGGCAAACATTCCTTCTTAGCAGCAGTTATGTGATGATAAGCAGGATACAGATTTGAACCTTTTTCAATCTGAGCTGAATATATTGATCTTTTGTTAACTTCAAATCTAAAAATAATGCTAATGCCTCTTCATTTGAAAACTGTTTTTCATCGCTTAGCGTTGGAACACTCTTAAGAATCCGTTTTGTTCTCTTGGGACTAGCGATAAACACTTTTTCAATAATATCGACTTTTGTGAGTTGTTTTTGTGATCGCAGTTGATATAGCAAAGCTTCTTGAATATTTTTATCCCCGATTTCTTCGTTGATATCCTTAAGCTTCCGCCTTTTAGATCTATCGCTACAGTTCTCAAGTGATTTCTTTGGTCTCCCAAGGTTCTTTTCATTTGTACCTTCTGAAGATATCTGGACACTGAGTTCGCCATCTAACCAGTTTGCAAAACTGTTGTAAAATCTAGGTTTACTCCATCCAACTTGTTTGAAGCGCTTTTTTAAGTTTTTGACGAAATCGGTTATTTTATTTTGCAGTTTCGATCGTATTTCAGAGCTGCAGGAATATATATTGAGTTTTCCTTCAATGTAACTTAAAACATCTTCCTCCTTTTTATTTTTAAAATACTCTTCGGATAATTCTTTATAGCTGAAGCTCTCCATTTTTATAGATATCAAAAAAAATTAGATTGTTATTGCTTAGATATATTTTAACAACTGAGATTTTATTCGAATACCACTGGCTTTTATACATAGCTTGCGTTATACTGTGTTCCTAGGTAGCAAAATAAGGTAGAATAAAGAACTAAAATGGGCTTAAGTAGGATACGCTTAAAATCCCACAGGTATTGGTAATTATATAATATAAAATACTTGGCTTGGTACACTTATATTTCAGTCATATGAATAGGTAAAATTAAAAGAGCAAAAGAAATGTTGCGAATAATTTTACACAAACTAAAAAAGTGTTCTATAGGCTGGTCCAAACAGGTGCATTTTGGGTTTAAAGTGGATACTTTCACCTACCAAAGCTAGTAAAATTTCTTTAACCCCTTTTGACCTCATAAATTCTATTCTTCTGAACTTCAATTTGACTAAAATATAGAACCTGAAAAAATATTTAATAACACAGCAGGTATAATACAACATAACATTGTTTAAAGACTGCTTTACTACCAATATAAAAAATGTTGAACCCACTATTGATAACAGTTTGACATAAAACATAATAAAAATCAAGCCAAAAAATCCGTTTTATCCGAATATCTCCAAAAGCAAAGGAGATAACCTAAACATTTAAGCATATTTTTTGTAACTCAGCTTAAGTTAAATTTTTTTTTTTTGCAATCCATAAATATATTTTTAGTGAATTTTTTAAAAGTTTGAATTTTCGAGGTTACCAATTTTAGAGGTCCGCAAGTCACTCTTCCGACCCTCCATGGACCTGTGTTATTCCAATTCAACACAAAAGCCATAACAGTTTAAAATTTCATTCAAATATGTTCAGCCGTTCATAAGAAGCAAAATTAATTTTCAAAACAAAACGCTCGTAAACCATTGTGTTATATTTCAGTCATATGAGCAGCTTAAATAAAAAGAGCAAAAAAAATGTTGCGAGTAATTTCATTAAAATGAAAAAAGTGTTCAACAGACAGTTCCAAACAGTTGCACAAGTATATATGGGGTTAAAGAGGACACCTTCAGCTTTCTGATGGTACTAAAATCTATTGGACCCTATTTGACCCTAACAAGTTCTACTCCTCTAAAATTCGGATTTAACTAAAATATAGAACCTGGGGAAACATTTAATAACACATCAGGTATAAATGATACATTGATGTAATGATCCATTTCTTAAAGACTACTATCCCATTAATATAACAAAAAAAATTTCGACCAATTATTGATAACGGTTTGCGAGAAATCATAATTTAGTTCTGATCAAATTTACAAAAATTAATTTTTTTCTAAAACAAAATAAAATATTTGTTTCCAGCAGCATGCCACAGCCACAACTACGAATGTTTTAATCTAGTTTTTTTAATACCTTAGTTCTAATATGTTTGCTATCGAATGGCATTAAAATTTTTGAATTCGGCGATGACAAAAAATTGGACTTTTGGCCGATGAAATTTAATTTTCAGCCACAGTGTGCCGGCCAAAATACCCTAAACAAAATCGCCCAAGGCAATGTGTGAAAAATTGCACAAGCGAAAAATCGGCCAACGTAAACGAAAAATGGACCCAAAAATTAAAAAAGAAATTATATCCAAAAATAGTGAATAAAGGCCAAAAAGAAATTTTATATTAAAATTTTTATTTAAAATTCTTACAAAACAGTTTTCAATACCCTGCGAGAAATGCGTGTCAATTGTTCTTAAAGCACTTATCCCGTGACCAGTAAACTCAATATTCTTAAAAAAAAAGGATCGAATTGTGATAGGTGAGAACAAGACATATCACTTAACTGGTGATAATGTATTTAAAGTGTTGTTACTTCATTGGAAAGGTAATTGACACAAAACTAGTCATGTAACTGGATTTTGTGCGGGATGATGCTATCGGCTTATATTATTTTATATGATGGAGATCTATCATATTAATGTGGTTCACTTGGGACAATATATGCAACAGACATTATTTAAACTAAAATTAAATATCTCGATTTAGGTTATTTCAATGACCTGTAGCAATGTGTCAAAAAGGTGCCAATTTACCCCCTCCTAGGACATCACCATGTTAAAGTGACAAGTTCCCTTCGTATAAAGTGTTAGAACTCGAACTGGTCCCTTTCACTTTAGAAATGTCACGTGACACGTTTATTGTTAATTCCCTCTCCCCTAGTGTATATATACATATGTATCCTTGTTTGGGTTGGGGTCATATACCCGAAACTTATAATCGCAAATCCCAAATTTTTAAACCCTGAATCGCTAACTGAAGCTTCTCTGCATAGCCGGCTTACGGCGAGGCGCAATGTTTTTCTTCTCTGTGTTCAAGTTCAAGGCCGGACTTAGAAGCCTTTATTAGCGATGCTGGCGTTTCTTATACCATTAAGTAGAAAATGCTTGCGCCCGACCCAAGGCAAGCTTAAGTTAGCCTGCGTATACGCAGGCAAGCTTAAGTTAGCGATTCGGGATTTAAACATTCGAATTTTGAGTTCGGGATTTTCATGAATAATAAATAATATATTAATTACTGAAAATAAAAGTGGTTTTTCTAGATGTTAATTTTTTTTATCTCTTTGAAGAATTTGTTAAAACAAGAAAATGAGAATATAGTAAAATTAAATTATTACCCAAAAATAAAGAAAAATCTTCCGAAGTTTATATGGAACATTTTTGAGCGATTTGTCAAACATTGATTTGGGTTGTTTTGCTGGCCGCCCACAATATCTACAGTAAAGCCGTAGCGGGGCTTCGGCGATGGCGGGAAGCCGTGTGAGAATTTCGTATTTATTACCATAAAGAATAAAACCGATTATTGAAATAATTTAAAAGAAAATTAAGCACCTAGTGTAAGAAAAATTTTGCTGAAAACCCGCATGGATCTTCCAACAGGATTCTTAATATCTTCGGGAGCATTTGGACAAACAAAATAAAAAAGGAAGCATAAACAGCAAAAACTCTCTGAAACAAGTTCTGGAAACAGAGTGATCAAAAATTCCTCTGGCGATAAGTTTAAAATTTGTGGAATCGATGCCCAAGAGAGTTGAAGCTGTCTTTAAAGCAAAAGAAAATAAAGCCATTAACTATTAAACATTTCTTGGGATTTTAAAACTGTTCACTTTTTTCTGACGCTTTGATGGGAGTAAACTTGCTTCTTCTTGTACTGTTGTGGTTATTAAGGAATTTAAAAATTTTATTTCAATATTGAAATAACATTGTCCAATGTTTTGCATTTGACAAAAAACTTTTAAAAATTTTATTTTTTTATTACCAAAAAAAAACACTTTTTATATAATAAAACCAACTGGAAACTTTAATTTGTCTGTACGTACATACTGTAACCCATAGGGTAGAACACGGAGAGTAATCAGTAATCAGAAGTTAGCTGTATAAAAGCTGGAGAGAAGTCAAACAAATGGCATTTAACCGGACCGAATAGAATCGATTCGTTGTGGCTCTTCGTTCCCAATAGGAACCACTGGACATCACATACATACCAAAAGCTTTAATAAAAAGTGCTTACTCTCATATTCTTGTAAGTTATTATTGTTTTTGCATTAAAATTATAACTTTCTGCTTATTTATTAAATGTTACAAATACAATTACAACATATTCTAACTCAAATTAATAGTAATTAATAGCCTTTTAGCGAAACAGATCAAAGTCTCTAGCGGGGTTCGAACTCGCAACCCTCGCAACTAGTCGATCACTATCATCATAACCGTCGGTCCAAAGCTTGCTTCCCTGCTAACTTTGGCATTAAAATCCCCGACGCACAAAAAAAGAGACAAAGCGGTTTGTGTCAATTACCGCGGAATAAGTCTCCTGTACATCGCATACAAGATACTTCCAAGTATTCTGTGTGAAATCATAAAGTCCAAATACGCCGAATAACACCAGTGTGGCTTGAGGCCGAATAAGTCAACAATCGACCAAATCTTCCTCCTCCGACAAATCCTTGAAAATACTCACGAGAAGCAAATCGTAAAATACTAGTTTTCCGTCAATTACAAGGCTGCCTTCAATACTCCGATAAGAAATAATTTATTTGAAACCATGTTTGCATGTGGTAAACCAGCAAAACTTTTACGCCTTTGTAGAATGACGCTGAGGAATACGAAATCCTCAGTTAAAATAGGAAGCGACCTTTCCGAAGACTTTACAACTACAAGAGGTCTCAGACAGGGTGGCAGCTTATCGTGTCTTCTCTTCAACATCCAGATGAAGAAAATTTTTCAAAACCCAAAGATTACAAAAACAGATACCATTAACACCCTTCCCGCGAATGCAGGCGACATATACATTTTCGCTAGAACTGAGCGAGATGTAACTGGCCCTTTTTCAAAAATTGAGGTAGAGTCATCTGAAAAGGGTCTGGTGGTAAATGAGGGCAAGGCGATGATGGTGTTGACAACTGCTAGAGGGATGGCGCGACGAAGGAAGGCGAGATAGTTCCGGTAGGCAATTATAACGTCGCAGCACTTATTTTGTTTTATTTTTCATTTCGGTTTTTTCGGTTTTTGATTTATAATTTCAAGTAGAGATACTTGTTTCAATAGCCTTTTTTTTTGACAGATCACGTGTGAGTCGTGTCATGCTGTCATGTTATTTTTGTTTAGTATTGTTTGGCACTTCATAATGGAAAGACTAACGCCTGAACAACGTTTTCACATCGTTCAACTTTATTACGAAAATTCTCGTATTATGAAGAATGTGTTTCGTGCACTTCGCTCAACTTATGGTCAACATAATCGGCCTACTGAGCGTACTATTCGCAACACCTTCACCCATTTTGAGACCCAGCATTCATTATTGGATAATATTCGACCGAACAGACCACGTCCAGCACGCTGTGAAGAAAATATTGCGGCCGTAGCTTAGAGTGTACACAAAGACCGTGGAGAGTAGGGATGCCAATCGGGACTGATTTTTGAAAATCCCGGGATTCGAGATTTTGAAATCCCGAAATCCCGTAAAATGCAACTTTTATTTAATAAACAACACTTTTTAAATATTCAAAATGTTTTATATACGTAACATAAATTTTTAAAAATGAAAACAACAAAACAATTTATTTTATACATATGTTTATAACATTGGCCTCACCCATGATCAAACTAATCAGATTCTGAAAAAAGCTTAAAAAAATATACGTATCTCTTAGTTTTTCTAGATCAATTCATTTCGGTTTTTTGACAGAAATTCAATTTTTAATGTGAATTAAGTTGTAACGACATTAATACACTGCAAAGTGTAGTCCCTCATCGAGATCAATAGCTGAGTTAAAAACTGTAAAACTAAGTCGACTGCAGTGCAGTACACCTCTAGGTTGAGGGCGAGATTCATTATCAATAATTAAAGTACGTTTGAAATTTATTTTAAAACAAAATGTTTATACAAATGTTTCTTAAAACAGATTTCAAGTTTAAATAATTTATTAATGAATACGTCAAATAGTGTTTATATATAAAAAATTATTTTAATTACCGTATGTTTTTTAAGCAAATTTTTTTTTTTTAATGGACCGGAAGGAATATGAGCTATTTCATCAATATTACGACTTAATTGTTATAATTATATCAACTTTTATTCTTTAGTTTCTGAATAAAACTTTAATTGGATCGTTAATAATTTTTATTTTTTGCTTGATATATAACAATTTTTTCTTGATTTCTATATTTTGCATAAAAATAATCATTTTTATTTTGGAATTATGTCTTTAGCCAAAGCTGAACTTGCTAAACGTAATTGTAAGAAAAGGCTTGAGATGTGAACCTGCAAATTTCGTTTCTACTTAAAATAATGGTTTTAATTAAGCAAAATACAAAAATCCAGAAATAGTCGTCATATATCAAGCAAAAATTAAAACTTTTAAATACTCGCGGTGTGCCAAAAACAAAAATTAAACTCAAAAATAAGAATTATTTGCAATAAAAAATATAACTCAAATATAATTTTTAATAATTTTTTTGTATATAGTATAAAAATTCAATAAAAACGAACAGTTTTGTACATAAAAGTTGATATGTTAAAAATCCCGGGACTCATAAAAATAAATCCCGGGATTCGGGATTTATCAATCCCGAAAAATCCCGGGATTTCGGGATTCGGGATTTCCCGTTTGGCATCCCTAGTGGAGAGTCGATTCGGCGCCGTTCGCAGCAATTCGGACCGTTATCGTGCCATGATAACCGATTATTTGATGCCTGAAATTGAAGCTCGTGATCTCGGCGACATTTGGTTTCAGCTAGACGGCGCCACTTCCCACACATCGCATCAATCAATGGATTTATTGAGAGAACACTACGGTGAGCACATAATTTCACGTTTTGGACCGGTCGACTGGCCACCAAGATCGTGTGATATCACACCGTTTGACTTTTTCCTGTGGGGATATATAAAGTCTAAAGTTTATGCGGACAAACTCGCTTCGATTCAGGCCTTGGAGGAAAACAGCACACGTGTCATTCGCCAGTTACCAGTCGAAATGCTCGAACGAGTCATCGACAATTGGACTCAACGGAAGGACCATCTGCGAAGTAGAAACGGCCAACATTTGATAGACATAATCTTCAAAAAATAAATGCCAAAGAATGTTCTTTCAAATGATAATAAACATTCCCCATTAAATTTGAATTTTCTGTTTTTTTTTTCTTTTTTTTTCTTTAAAAAAGTAGAGAACCTCGAAATGGATCACACTTTATTATTATCTTTCAGACAACCTCAGCTTTAAATATAGTGAATTTTCTAATCTTCGGACTTGTGAAAAGAATACAAAAGAAAAAAAACTGATGTTGTTTATAATTTTATTATCATTGATATTGATTAAAATAAATGTTTCAAAACAAGATAAGGCTTCGTTGAAGCAAAAGGTGCAAACTTTTTGTAAAAATGTATCGTTAAGATGGCTAAAGGCCCACGGAAAATTAAATGACTTTTCTAACCATTACCACCATTTTGTTAACCCCAGCGTACGAGGGCGGATCTATAAGTCCGTCATTTATTGATCCATAATGGCAAAATACCATGAATTGGGCTGCGAATTGGTACCTCATCCGCCATATTCTCCGGATTCAGCCTCCAGTGACTATTTCCTATTTCCAAACCTAAAGAAATGGCTCGGTGGAAAGAGTTTTAGCTCCAACGATGAAATTTTTGATCAAACAAATTCCTATTTTATGGACCTCGAAAAATTCTATATCTTTGGAAGGGATACAAAAATTGGAGAAACGTTGGACTAAGTATAACGTCGGCTGATAATTTAATTGTCGTATTTGGATTCCGATAGTTTCGAGTAAATTGAGTTTGAACACATTTAATTTGAAAATACCTTCAGCAAATATCACATACGACAAACACTCCATATCTCGAAAACCATGGTGAAAACTGATTACGCCAAATGAAAGATCAGGTCGGAAAACCTAAGGAATCGTTCTTAACTCAAAACCGCATAAAATCCACATACCACATTCAAATTATCAACCGACGACATGTATGAGCTAAAAGGAGATTATGTTGAAAAATAATTTTTTTTTTTTTTTCAAAAAAAACTGTGTATCATTTAAAAATTGATCCGCCGTCGTATTTTCATCCTGCCGAATTTCAAAATAATTTATCCGTTCGTGTTAGGGATATTCATTATTTTAACTTTTTTTTCAAATGGTCAAAAATACTCAGCTGTGTGTGCTCATAAAAAACTATTTAAATCCATATTTTAACAATATCGGTCGAAAACTTTGGCAGTAATTTATTTTGGCCTAAAAAGAACCTCAAATTACCCAGTGTGCGTTGTAGTGAAGCATGCCTGAGTCTCTGGTGGGAATCAAAGACGCAACCCTCACACTACCGTAGACCAGCTCACTACCGCCAAACCTTCCGGGGCACCAAAAAAAAAACTTATATTTTTAGTTTTCTTAAAAAAAAACCAAATATTCGTAAGTTGACGACGATGTTTGTTATAAATTTATAATATATGATTTTATAAGAATATTAGGGCCTCATAGATAACTTTGTAATGGGGTAAGAGGAGTTCCCATTCCTGCTCAAACAAATGAAATTGGTTTAATTTAGGGTTTTCTTAATAGATAACTTTTTATTCATTTTTCAAAAATTAAAACAAAATATTTTTTTATTTTTATTTTTTTATTATTTTAAAAAATTTTAAATTTTAAATTTTGAATTTAGGTAAATAATTATAAATAATAAAATTTACAAAATGAAAACTTATTACAATTAAACAGAAAATGTAATAATATTAAAAATAAAAATTATTATTAACATTACTATAGACACTTCAAAGGTAAATTAACTTTTTTCTTTTACTTTTAAGGTTAAAATATAATTTTTATGGTTTTTTTTTTTTTTGTTTTTCTTGTAGTTTTTAAAAGAGACGGCTAAATAAAATTCAAAATAAATTTTAAATTCTTAATGTTTTATCATTAAAAACAAAATCTTCTTTGTTTTTTTTTATTTAATTTTTAAATGTATATTTTATTTAAGGCATTTTTGTAAATATTTTTTTGTTTTTTTATTTAATTATTTATTATACTGGTGACAATTAAAATTAAAAAACTTAAATATTATAAAAATAATAATTCGTTTTTAAGAACTAAAAAAAGTTTAAAGCGAAAGTGGGAAAAGTAAAAGTTTAATTTTTAAGGAAATGTTGGAGGAAATTTAAGTTGGAGTTCTTAGAAATAGAAGGAAACGGAAATAAGGAATTGTTATGTAAAATAGGAAATGTACATATCAACACTAATACTTTTTCTTAAAGTAATTTATAATTTTTTTTAATATTTTTAATATTTAATACAGGCAAGATTTTTAGCAGCTGTTTATGTATTTTTTTTTTTTTGGGGGGGGGTTTTAATGGGTTTTAACTTTTTTATTGTGTTGTAAGATTGTTTGTTAAAGTTGAAGCTGGTTGTAGGGGCAATGTTATTTAGGCTGGCTGGTGTCTCGATTTATATTTTATGGATGTATGGTTCTGTAAAAAAAAATTTTGTACGAGTTTTAATTTTTATGTTTCTTTTTTTAATGCTTATTGATGCTTAAATGCGCCTGCGCATTAGTTTTTTATTTTTTATCCAAATTCTTGCTTTAGGAATATTTGTAAAATAAATATTCAAAGAAGATTTAAATTGTTTTTTGTTTTAGATTAAAGATGTCTATGAGAGATTATTGCTTTAATGGATGGTGGATATTTGTTTAAATCTTCGCAGACAGTATATACATAGGTTTTGTTGTTGTTTTATGTTTTAAGTTGTAACCAAATTTTCTTAGCCATTAAACATCCATAATAAACGCCCTCTTAAAGCCATCAATGACTGCCTCTATTTCATCAGCAAAGTGATTGTCAAATCAAACCATCACCTTTGATAGATGAAATCAATTTATAGCTGATAAAAAAAAACACCACCACACACTTTCACCCGGCCTTTAGAATAACAACCACCCACCTTTTAAATGTTTTTAACATCATCATCATCATTATCATCATTATTGAAATTTCTCTTTTTTCTACATTAATAATAACATTTAAACTCTTAAAACAAAACCCTTTCACAACAGTTAAGAATCTGGTTTAGACATTAAACATTTAATGAACAATTTTCTTTTCAAAGATCTTTAAATGGCAATCAAATAGGAGTGTTATGGGTATTTTAATACTTCTTTGCTTAATATGACATGAGAGATGTTTTAAATAAATTTTAAGCGTTTTTTAAGCTGTGGTGCTTTTTTACATGGTAGAAAGTGCTGATTATTTTTTTTTTCTTTATTGTTTTCCATCTATCCAAATTATTGTGCAATTTTTTAAATTTATTTGTTTTTATTATTGTTGTTGTTGATGTGTTGTTGTTGTTGTTGTTGTTTTTTATGTATACATTATGTAAAGTGCGTGGTAAATAAGTGGTGACAATAATTATTTGAAAAAAATACATGGTGCTTTACAACAAATAATATGTATATGTAGTACATAGTAGAGAACTTATCGCCAGACACATTGACTACATCTAAAAAGGGGGGAAAAAGGAAGAGAGAAAAGAAAAATTACAGATTTAGCATATTTATAAAAGCGCAAATGTTTAAAGCAAATAAATGTAAATAATTTTATTAAAATTTACTATATATAATAGGTATAATCTATTGTTTAAATATAATCGTTATCGAATTTATTAAATATTGGAATAGAGAGAAGGTGATAACTCAGCTTAAAGCTCTGACGAAACATGTCTTTTACAGGATTTATCATTCTCAAACTATGCACATGAAAAGCTTTCAGAAAGCATGTTAATGCATTTCTAAAAACTTTTAATGGTAAAATGCTTTACTAAAATTTTGAAAATCAGCTAAATAATATCAATTATTTTCATAATACGAAGGTGACTTTTCAACAAAACTACTTTGATACTATTTAATTCTAAAATTATTAAAAGTTTTCGCTTTCCTACTTTTTGTACTGAAAAATGAAAAAACTTTAATAATTTTAATCGCTTTAACAGTTAGAAGAGAAAAAACCCTAAACCCAAAAACACTCGTTTACATTACAACGAAATCTAGTAGATTTGATTTGATTTGAAATCTTCTTCAAAACCTTTAGCGTTTACATTGTACTTTTTTGATATTAGCGAGATTTTGTTTTTATAACAAAAAACAGCTGACTGAAATTTTTTTTTTTGCGAATATTAAAAACACTGTGCTAGTTGAAAAAACAGACAAGCCGGGCACCTGGTGTTTTAACCTAATTCGGGTACGTTGAATTGAGTGGTGCTTACCGTTTTTTTTTAACGGTTAGCTCTTGTTTTCGAGATAAACCGTTATTTCGAAAATTGGGGAGGTTGAACAACGTATATTCGTTTAACTCAAAAACAGCTTTGTTTATTAAACATCTGTATTGAAAATATTGTATGGGAGCCCCCTTAAGGAATGGAGATAGTGGGTAAATATGTTAAAAATAAATGATGGAGATGAAAAATAAAGTGGGGTTGGGCATACAGAAACATACAATTGACCCGTCTAGACTCTAGAGGCATCCTAGAATTTCCACCATAAAAATATGGCGGTTTAATGAAATTCTTAAATTTGGCCCCTGTAGCGCCTATGATGTCTCTTTACGGGTCAAATGTATGACCAACCTCACTTTGTTTTTCATCACCATCATTTATTTTAAACATACCTACCCACTATCTCCATTCCTTAAGGGTGCTCCCATTAAAAATTTTCAACACAGACTAGAAATATATTGAAGAAAAAACCCATAACCAAGAAGTCGTTCTTAGCATTTTCCCAGAATGTACTTGGACTTTATCTCCACTTCTTAGGGGTACTCCCATACAAATTTTGCGTTTTATAAAATTCATAAATTTAATCAAAATTTTTCCTCTTTTGTGAATAAAATCAAAAGTTGTAAACAGATTTTTATCATTTATGGCGATTTTTATTTTTATCATTACTAGCTCGAAATATTTTAAATGACAGTGGCTACTCTAGATTAAGGAGAAGAGATACGCAGGACTCATCCGACGAGAAGACCGTTAAACATCTACATATGTGAACAGAAACCGTGAGGAGAAAAATTTTCGTCTAGCATTGGCAGGACAAAAATAAAGTATTAGTATAAGATTTGATTAATTATTGTTAGTTCATATTTAATATATGAAAATTCAATAAATAAATAATGAAAAAAAAAGATTTTTATCATTTATGGCGTGTTTTGTTTGGAACTTTGTTTTTTCTATGTTCTATGTCTATGTCTAGAAAACATTAGAAGCATAGTTGCATTTTTCAATTTTTATGATTTTTTAAAAAACAAAATCCGTTTTTGATTTACACGAATATACGTTGTGCAACCTCCTTCGAAATAACGGTATATCTCGAAAACAGGAGCTAACCTAAAAAAAACAGTTACCACCACTGGATTCAGCGTACCCGTGAATAAAAAACTGAACTGGAAAATTGTTTTTATTTTGATTTCTTGCGAAAACAATAAAAGCACTTTGTTTTTGTTTTTAATATGTTTTTTCTTTACCCACTTACAACTGAAATTAATGTTGGGAGAATTCCAAATAATTGTAGTGGGGAATGTAAGAAAGAACTGATTTATTGTTGGTATTTTGTTTAATTTTTGATATCGTTGAAAAAAGACTTTTTGAGTCTTTGTAGGTAATTCTCATTCCCTCTGCAGTCTTGATTGCTGATAACTTTACCTTTTTTAAAATTATTTAGGAGAACGTTTCCTGATAATCTGGCCTAAGCAACCAGTGAAATGCGCATAGGAACAGCTTATCCTCCAACAATAAATTTCAGTACTTTTTTTCATCAATTATTTAAAAAGGGAATTAAGCCCAACAAACAAAATCGTTTAATAAATAATAGTATTCCCAAAAACCACTTTGATAATGGTACCCGAAAAAGGTTAAAACGCCAGGTCCCCCGCTATTCTCAAAAAGAGTCTCAAATTCTAGCTCAGTGTAATTGACGAGAAAGAAAATATGTAATAAAATTAATAAATACATAAGTCCCTATGACAAACAAGTTAAGAAATAAGAGATGTAATACATTTACCGTGGACGTCCAATAGTTGGTACTTAAGTTTCAACGAATTTCCAATAGAACGAAAGGCAAATTTTTTGCATTGGCAGTTCAGTAGTACGAATTGAAAATTGGTTTGCTATTCGATGAAACGAATAACTGTATTTTTTGAAAAAATATACTGGTTTTAAGTCTTAAGGTCATACCTAAACAGGAGCGGAACGCATTTTCTTGCTGTCAAAAATTCTCATGATTATACAATTTGTATGTAGCATACCGAAACAATGCGGCGGTAACGCAGCGGAAGCGTTCCGCCTTCCGCTCTTGTTTAGGTATGTCTGTTACTGTGAAGTTTTTTTACTTGGTTTTTACTATGGTCAACTGCAAATTAGTCAGTTAGTAATAAATTGAACTCAATAATGATAGCAATGATTGACAAATTTTGGTTTCTGGGGACCCGTTGGCAAGGGCTCAACATAATGATGCAATTAAATGTTTTGACACATGCATTCAATATGCTGTTGAGAACACTATTGAAACTTTCGAGACACTTTTATTATAATTATTCAAGAAAAGGCGGTAGAAATTTATTTTTAAACAAATAAATGTTATGCGTTAAGTAACTAGTTACATACATACATACATACCGCACTGGTTCCTCTAAAGGGGGTTAACTCAAAATTTATAAATTTTCAGTAGAAACAAAAAACTATTTTCTTTTTATATGTACTCTTATATAACAAGGGGGATGCAATTGCATTTGTTTTTTTTTTTTTTTTTTTTTTTTTTTTTTTTTTGACAAAATACTAGAAAAAATTATGTAAGAGTTTTACAGTGGGTAGATATGACCACTGCGCACCGATTTCTTGCATAAAGTAAAAATTGAAAAATTTTTAGTTGACTCTATTTAGGGGAAGTAGTGTAGAAATGTATGATTTAACACATATTGATTAAAATTGAATTTTAACATTTTTAATTTTTTTTTCGTTTTTGTTTTGTTTTAAATAAAAAACTAATTTAAACTTAACTATTTGCATGTGTTTAATTTTATATAAAATAAAAAAAAAAACTGTGGTCTAATAATACAAATTTTTCCACATTTCGAAAAGGCTTGACATTATATAATTCGTACTATTGTACGTCCACTGTATATGTATGTATAAATATGATATAAAATAATATGAATGCAAGAATCACTATATAATTATAAATATAATTATTTTGTAGTTCTACTATATGAAAAAAAAAAACACTAGTGGCTTCACAAAGTACTACTAGATTTTAAGTAGATTTCATCAAAATCTCGTCACGAAGTAGATTTTGTTTTGTGTGGGATATACATATAATCAAAAACAACTATTTTGCTCGTTGTATCATAAATACTAGATTTAGTTGCAGTGTAAACGGGCTATTAACTTTATTTGTTTACAAGACCTTCCTTCCATTTACAAACAAATTGCAACCGATAATTCTACAACTTCGCACTATTAAGCGTGTAAAAGGTTACAGCCATACCTAAACAAGAGCGGAAAGCGTTTTTTAGCTGTCTTAAATTCTCATTCCTATACAATTTGTTAGTAGCATAACGAAATATCGCGGCGGCAACGTTTTGCAATTGAAAAATCCGATTTTGACAGCGCGTTTAATAGTGAAGTTGACCGCCATTGTTAATCATTTGTTTAAATGAATATATCCCCCAATAATATTAATTAATCCCCAAAAATTCGTTGTTGCTTTTTGGTACAGTACTTTTCGTTTATAGTCACTACCGTTTTTAGTCACATTAGCGATTATAGTCCATTTATCTTTATTTTATGCCGCTATAAGTAAATTTAATAGAAAATGTTTACATTATACTTAGTCCATTTAGCGATATAAGCACATTTGGCATATATTCCATCTATCAGCGGCTTGCAAAGGCTCAAGGCCCAACCATAATATGCATAGCCTTGATTAACCTACTGTCGAAAATTAACAAAAAGTCTCTCAAATGTATTTAAAAAACAAAATAAAAAAACATTTGATTCCGTACGCAATGTGCAAAGTTTCGCACTTTGCTTAAGCAAATGACAATTTCATAAAACTTAACAAAACGTTTCCTTAAGTTCAATATGGTTTGCCTCATATGATTTACATGTATTCGCACATTTGCTGAAGCCAACTTAAGCACATTATGGTTGGGCCTTTAAGTAAAGCAAATTGTTAGCGTTATAGTCACATTAGCAACATGCACCAAGTTCTTTTTAGTTCTTTAAGCCACAAACCATATAAAAGAACTTCTAATTAAATCGCCTAATTTTTATCATCAACTATCTACTCGAAAACAAATTAGTTTTCGTCTTGGTATCAGGGATGAATTATTTTTTTAATTATTTTAACAATTTTTTTGTACAGTATGCAAACTGTGTAGCAAAACCATAAGGCTGCTTATGTGAATTAGGCTTCTATTCACATTAGCGATATAGTCCAGGATTTTGCTGCAACTAAAGAATGTGACTATAAGTGAAAATTGCTGTATATTCGATTTTGGGGACTTAGTTCGTACAGGCCCAGAGTGACTAGTGTCATTCATTCATCCATTTTTACAAAGTTTTGGTTCACAATTTATCATGGAAAGGCTGTAACAACGTCTATAATTATTCAGCTAAATTACTTTAATCAGCGTTTTTTAATAAAAATTTTCTCGTGTACTTCGAACAGCATATAATGTACATCATAGCCCTTTCCAGGCCGCTGTTGCCAAAAAAGGGAGAATATTGCAGCTGTAGCGAAGAGTGTGTATGAATATCGTGACAGAACATAACAGTCAATGGTTTCAGAGAGACGATACTACGGCACAAACGACGGATGCATAAATGGCTTAGTTGAAAAAGCTGATTTCGCGCTTTGGACCTGTCAACTGGCCGGCTATTCCCGAGGTACCGGTAGTAATGCTGGAGAGAGAAATCGAAAATTGGGCCTCCCAAATAGACCACCTACAACAGCATATTCGCGGCCAACATTTGAATGAAATTATTTTTTAAAAGTAAATGTCAAAGATTGTTCTTTTGGGCAATAATAAAGATTTCGACATCCACTTCTAATTCAAGTGTTTTATTCTAATAAAACGAAACGCCCAAATGAATCACCTCTTATACCTATTTCTACAAGTTCTCAGTAAGAACTGTTAATACAAAAATTTATATAAAAAAAATACACAATTTCCTAAAAAAAAAAAATAATTGTAGGGCTGTGTTTAATTTCTATTTTTATTAAACAAAAGAAAATTGAATAGGTACTTAAAGCTTCGTTCACAAGAGGCAGCAACATTTTCACTGGTGTTCATAATAGAGCAATAATTTTTTTGTAACCACACAAATTTTCAGTTAAGAAACCGTTTGCAAATTTTTCCCAGAACAGAATTACGTATTTATTATTATTTTTTTAAAAATTTTGTTGAAATTTTCATTCAAAACTAAATAAAATTATTATAAACGTCATATAGGAATGTACATATTCATACAAATTGTTGCTGAAGTAGAAGTTGACTCAACTTTAAAAAAAAAAACTTAAGTTACATTTTTGTTAGAAAATTTAAAGGAAAATACCTATATGAAATACTTTGAGAAGAAATAAGATAGAAGAAAACACGAAATTGTTGCTAGCATTGTGTACGAGGCTTAAGGATTAACAAAGTGGGTCTAAACCATAATAATTCTAAAATTCTGAAATATTTTGGAAATTTTAAAAATATGAAATAAAATCTGTTTTAATAATCTGAAAAAATCACTGCAAATGTGTTAAGTTAGAAAAAATTTATATAAACTTTGGAAACAATAATTATAGGTAGGTAGGTAGGTAGGTATATATTTTTAATTAATTTTGAGTAATTTTCTAGTTTTATGACGATATACAATTTTTCACCTTTTATATTAAGAATCACTTAATTTGTATTTAAAAATACATGTTTGAATAAAAAATTGCCAAAAAAAAAAAAGTTTAAAAATGAAATTTTAATTTAGAATTTGGAATCCTAAGCTTTACACTTTTACCTAAAATCGAGAGTAAATCTACTTTTTATGACAATATTCAACAAAGTTTAATCAATAAACAATAGTTTATAGTTTTAATATTAACAATTTCCATATAATAATTAATACAAGTTCAATATTTTCAACTCACCTGTGTTGTCTGAGATTATCACGTTGCTTAAAATATTTGCCGCAGACCTCACAGGAATATGTGATTTCTGGTGATTTGTGGGTACGTTCGTGTATCATTAAATTGTATGGTTTGGTAAAACGCCGCTGGCAATACTTGCAAATGAACTCACACTTCGGACGCATCTTGCGACGAAAGTCCGACCGGCAGTCATCATTGTCGATTCTCATTACAGCGAACATTGTGCTTTTTTTTCTTCTTTTGCTGTTGTTGTTATTTGTTCTTGTTGTTTATTTCTACAAATACACACACACACACTCGCACAAATCGCAAAGGCAAAAACAAATTGTTAAATTCAGCTCAATTGTAGTGTAAATCACACAGTTAAACCGTTATAATTTACTCTATTTATTTCTTGTTGTTGCTGTTGTTATTGTATTAATAATAAAGTACTTATGTATGAATGAGATGTACTCAGCAGCACTCACTCACTTTTGTACGTATTATAAGTGTATTAGTGTAATTATTCTGTTTGTTTTTATTGTTGTTAGTTACTTAATACTCTTTTCTTGTTCTCTATTGCACTTTTCTCACATAAAAATGGTTTGTATAATTGTTCTTTATTTATTTTGTTATTAGATTTTCTTTTAATTTTGTTTTTAAGCTTTTGCTTTTTAATCAAAAGTGATAAGAAAGTTTAATCTGTGTTGTTGCTGTTTTTATTTTATTGTTGTTTACTTTTCATTAAAATGTATGGCGTCGGTATTTTTGCTTTTCCTTAATAGTAACTTTTTCACTTTTGATTGGTTGTGCAAGTGCCGTTGATTGTTGATATTTTTGTTGAATTGTTTGTTGTTCAGTGTTGATAACAACCGTTATAGAGTTGCTGACAGACTGACGTGTTATTTCAAATGCCTGATTTAAACGCCTTTTTAGCACTTTTGTTTTAATTTTTTTGTGTTTTCTTCTATGTGGTAGGTATGGAGTTGAAAATAATATTCAAATTGCTGTTTGTTGGGGGTAGTTTTTAAATACTATTGTGGGCGTTATTATAATTTTTGTTGTTGTGGTTTTTTTTCATTCAAATTGCCAGTCTGATTGGCTACAATGCTCAAATGTCACAAAATCTAAAAAAAAGTAAAACAAATAACAATAAAAATATAAGTGATTTAATAAAACTGTATGCGTAGGACTACAATGGGAAATAAATCTATAATTTATAGGTACATACCTACCTACATACATATGTATGTACATATGTTCACATGTGCACATGTAGGTAGGTACATGGTTTTTTAAACTAGAAAGCTATTTTTTAGTAAAATGTTGTACCTACCTATAGTTATCAAAAATATAATAATAATTTTTTTAACTAAAAGAGATAGGTACCTATAACTTTATACAGTTAAACTTCCCTATAATAATTCTGCAGGGGGCCAGAAAACCACTTCATTATAGGTACCTATAGAAACTTCATTATACAGAACTTATACCTACCTATTTTTTCTATTTTTGTTAAAAAATAAATCAGGTAGGTATTTTATTTGAAGAGCTCGACATTCCCTTACTACGAAGCAGGTTTGTAAGGGAGCACACCTATTGAAGAATAACGGAAACAAATAATTCAGTGTGCAAAGCATATCGTTACATGCGCTGAATAATGCGCTTTCTGTGTCAAAAATGTATTGCTTCAAGGTGGGAACCCGCCATATAAAATTCATGTCTTCCGTAAATTATAAGGTAGGCAAAACTTTTACGTTTCTCTTACAAACCTGCATCGTTTGATGCTCCAATTTGTACCTATTGGGTGTTGTCTGAATTACGAGAACATACCTACCTATACATATTGGAGAATATTCAAAACTACCAAACACTTTAAAAAACTATTTAACATAATTGAAAAATCTTTTTCCATTAAACCATTTAATTTTTTTTTTTTTTTTTTGAAAGTTTTTAAACTTGTTTTATTGTAATTAGCGTGTGTTAGTAAAAAAAGGTTCTTAAAATCTTAAAATTATAATTTAAATAAATTGGAACACTTTTAGATTTTAAGTAACACTAAATTCTACGAAAATCGTTAGCCGAATAACAACAAGAAAAATGTTATGTTATCAAGAGTAGAATGGAAATTGCTCAAGTATGTTATAAAAAAAATGTTTTACAATTTCAATTTTACAACATTTGGTTGGTTGGTTGGTTTACGTGGTTGCCTGTACAGAAACAATCAAGTAGAGTTTTAAGACTCCGTTTTGACCAGAAAATACCAATCAATAAGATGTAAATAGGTACTAAAATCAAAGTCTAGAGATTAGCCGCATAAGGATACGAGATCTAACACGTCCTGTTCAAGAACCTAAGCAGATACTTCCGAGAGGTCGCTCAGTATAAATTTGCCTAGAAATATCCTACGAGTCGAGTGAAGTGACGGCCATTCGCAGCGAAAATGATTAATTGTCTCCTTCTCCTCTGGTAAGTGGCAGCTGTGACAGTTTCTAATGAACGGTATACTCTTCTGCTCGCATGATCTCCTAAATCCCAATGTCCATTTAATAGTGATATCAGTCTTTAAATATCCTTTCTGTAGTAGCCACAATTTCTTTGAAATACTGGATGTGCTCAGTCTGCGCCATGTCATTGCAGCGCTCTGAAGAAAATATCTGAAGATGGCCCGAGAGGTACTTATTTAATTATCAAGCATTTTTTAAATCAGAGCATAGGTATTGATTTTTTTTTTAATATTTTTCTTAAGTTTTTTGTTTTACCTACTGTCCTGCCAATATTATAAATGTGAAAGTTTGTTTGTTTGAAAAAGGTCGTAGTCAAAATTACAAGGGATGACGTAAGTGCTCAAAAATCAAGAATGACGATCTATGGTTAATAAAATATTAGGAACTTACTTCTTAAATTCTAAAATCTCTAGAATGTTCACACTTTATTTTATTAAATAGCACAAAAACAAATTTTAAAGAAATTAAAATCAAATTTGACAGTTTATGTTAAACATGCTATTCTTCTCTCCCCTCTTACCAATAACCACAGACTTTCTGAAGGAAAACTTTCATAGCGTAAACCTAGACTTACAAATACAATTTGACAGTGTTGGTCGTTGAGATGGAAAGTAAAAACAATTCAGGTTGTAAAAACAATGTTTTCTGTGATGGAAACTGAAAAACATTACAATAACTCAATGTTCGAGAAAAAATTGAGCTTGACGTAAAATTACACATAGATTACACATTAGGGATGGGCAATAAATATCGATATATCAAAATATGGATATTTAAACAAATTATAATCGATATATATCGCCGATATTAAAAATACATCGATATTTATCTACGACTATCGTTATTTTTAAGATCTCTTTAAATTTCGTAATAATTTCAGCTTAATACGTTCGATACATCAATATATCGATATTTTTAATTAATAAATATCGATACACTTAAAAAAATATTGATACAATTTATTTCGATATATTTTTTTCAATTTGCCCATCCCTATTACACGTGGAACTAATTACACATGGGCTACACATGCAAGTAATAATTACACACAATATGCGTAATTACACATGGATTGGCAACACTGATTAGACATATGTTTTTTATTCTGTTTATGTTAGGTGAAGGGTATTGAAGATTCGGCACAGCCGAATATTTCACTCTTACTTGTATTTGATTAAACTCGTTCCTTTTCTAATAGTATGTACTTCCCATGTGCCATGTGTTGACCTTCAACACTGCTGCACCGAAAAATACATATTTAAGTTAAATGAGTTTAATTATCTAAAACGTTCTAATAGAACTTATATATCTCTCTCTCTCTCTTTCTATCTAGAAAGATAGATTTCTTTTAATACAAATTTTATACCCAACTGTTTCCTAATGTAACATATTTAACAATTTAATTCTTAATTTTATTTGATCATAAATAAAATTTTGTAACTCCTTCATATTTTCTTTTCTTTTAGGAAAACATGGAAATTGTTAAGAATAAATGAAAACAGAAAATAATTTGAAATGACCGGAGGAGGGCGCCTGGTGGCTGTTCATCTATATTAAATGTTATATGATTAACGGCGACAAAATGACCATGTGACGCCACTTTTTGTTTTCTCGAGCAGGGGATACAACTTATGAATGGGTCGCATCAAATTGTCCATAAAATTCCTAACCAGACACAACAAAAGGAAAACAAAAACAACAACAAAGTAAGTAAATAAAAACATAAGTTCTTTTCAAAAGTAATATGACCGACCGGTTAACGATTTATATGCACCACTTTGAATGTATGAGAGAGAGTGTTTAAAACGATTGTTGTTCATCTGGGGGCTGTTGCAGAGAATAAGGGAGCGTACCAATATAGAAAGAAAACAATAGCTGAACATTTTAAAGGCGTTTTTGGCGTCACCAATAGGATGCTGGTGTTACTTCAAAAAAAAAAAAAAAAAACGATCTTATTCATATTTTGTGTTGAATTCTTTTTTTTTTTTTTTTATTGTGGGAGCTTTTTTATATGAGTTTAAAAGGTTTTATTTTTGTCAAATGAAACAAAAAGAATTTATCCCGCTGTGTGACCATAACAAAGTCAGTGAAGGTTTTTTTTTTTTTTGGTTCTTTTAAGAAAATATTAAACAATTTTAGAGTTTTGAAACATACACCAGTGATCGTAATAATGTCCAGCTGTGTTAAGTTTAACAATATGTAAATGCGTCAAGTTCAAATCCAGCAAATCGTTATAAATATACCTTTATTTTAACAAAAATATCAAAAAATATATTTTGTGTGAAGTTTTGTTTTTTTCAAAAAATTTTCAAGAAACAATGACAATCCTCTAAGTATCCAACCGTGAAAAGGCGCATAAAAAACAAAGGTTACCTACTTCCTCCTTAACATTTATGAGATGGTTACTAGTCAGTCAGTGAGTATTTTTGGAACTGTTGGTTATTTTGAGAGGAGGCTTCTTCATTTTTTTATGGATTTGCTTAACAAGCTGTTATGAATGTCGTAAATTGTTATAAATTTTCAAAATTTATGTTAAATCTTTTACCAAAGGCATTAATGTTTATTAACAGAAAACCATAAATACAATAATATCCACTCAGAAAAAAAAACAAACAAAATCAAAAACCAAATTTAAATCGTGTTTAAAATCAAGCGCCAGCAGGACAAATATTTGTTATTGTTAAGGTGGGGGGATTAACTGTGTCTGTCTGGGGCTGCTGGTATTTTTTATCTCTTTTTGTGCCTTGTCACTGATACTTTCGTTTTAAGTTTTTATTAATTTTTTTTTAAGGACAGCTTCTGGAGTTGCCAATTTTTTAAAACTTTTTTTTCGATTTTTTTTTTCTGAATATAATATCATGATGAAATCAAGCGATGATTAAGCCTCACAGCAAGAAATCTTTATGAAACAAAACTTTCAAAAAGATTTTTTTTTTTTACTTTTTTGGGATTTCAAAATAATTTTTGATATTGTTTTTACACACAGTGGCTGACAATATAAAAGGAAAATCATTTTAAGTTGAATTGTAATTGATTAATGCTTATTGTTTTAACAAACAGATAACAAATTTAACAAGAAATTTTTGTTAATTAAAATTTTGTTAAACAAAATTTGTGACTCATTAAATTTGATAAAAAAAAAAAAATATGCATTTTTTTAAACAATAGAAATTTTTTATGGCAACAGTAGTGGAAAATTGTTTAAAAGGCTTTAACAACTGTTATGTTTAGAAAACTAAAGCTTCGATAATTTTCTATTGTAAACATTTTGAACTTTTAAAACGTTATGGGTATTCTCCTCATACTCTTAAAATTTCTTTGAAATGTTTTTTGCACACTATTCAAATAATTGATTTAACACTAATTAAAAACTGGGTTTTCAAAACTTTTAAAGCATTGGCTTAGAAAGCTTTTGTTAAAAGCTTTTCAGTTTATTACTAGTCTTACTCTAAAGCTGGACATCCACACCCCACGTTCTATGCGTTTGATACTTTCTTCACCTTTTTTCAAGACGCAGGCAAATGTGGAAAGTTCTCCCACTTAATAAGTTCTATACGTACCTATATGCACTATACTCGTTTGCTGTGTAACTTGCCAATAAAATGTTAACACTAATTCTACTTTCTTGGCAGATGCTTTAACACATCAACGAATTAAACGCGTTGTGTGGACCTCCAGCTTAAGTCTTCAAGAGCCATGAAATAATGATAAGAAATTTATGTTATAAAAGAGCTTTAAAGACAGATTGCTTAAGGCCGGGCTTCACAATCCTACATAATCGTGCGATTTAGTGTTAAAACAGAATTGCGTCGGTAGCACATTTTCCATATAATTTGCCGTAAAAAGTTGTGAAATAGAATATATTTTATTTTGAGAGCGTTTTTTCTTATGCTCTCAAATATAGGCACTCATTCTCTTAACAATGTTACCATACTTTCATTAAATGTTGTAAACAGAAAATTAAAAACCAAATAAAATAAAATATGAAAATAATTAAACGAGAGAGAATTTGAAGTTAATTTAATTTTGGGTCTTGTGAATTTTTGCCTGAAGTTGAAGACTCAGTTCTGTTTGAATACTCATTCACACGAAAATCTGACATAATTATATCCGACATAAAAAATATCTGCAAAATCTATTGTCAATGCCACACTATTACACAAAAAAGATGCAAAATCATATGAATCAGCTACTTTACAAGAAAATGCAGCTCTGATCGCATAGAATCTATAATTTTATTAAAATTTTCATAAACATTTGCCAGACGGGCAAACTTGTCAAAAACATCTGGTACTCGATTTAATTTTATCATACTGAATGAGCCCACACGATTTTTCTGAAAAATCGTACATCTGAATAATAGAGTGAATTGCAACATTTCGCAACGCAGTTAAAACTCTAATATCAGCAGTCCACACCTAACACGATGTTAGTGTTAGTGTTAATTTATGTGTCGTGAAGACGGTTTGCTACAGAAGTCCAATAAAAACATTTGCTGATTATTTAAATTGTAATTACTTTGTCAAATATTTTACTAGTGTTAACGTATTGCTAACCTCCCAAGCTAGAGTTTTTTTTTTTTTGTTTTATTGTTAATAAAGTTTTTACAAAATTTTTATTGCCTGAACATTTCTCTTGAAGTCATAATGACTTTTGTAAACAAGCTAAGACATGTTAGATTTTATAATCTTAATCTTCATTTAATTTCAAACACATGCTAAGTTTGTTTTACCTTTAAAAATCAATAGAAATCTTTTTAAGACTTCTTGTATTTTTTTTTTTTTTGGTTTTTTTTTTTTTTTTTTAAATCCGATTATACTCGTATGCTGTATGAATTTTGGAATCCTGCCGCTAATGTTGCCACACAAAGTGGCAAATACTACCAAACATTTTAAAAAGTGTGTTGGAATTAATGTACTTATAAATGTGCACCGTGGTGCAAAGCGAGGATTGTTGCATCAATAATACCCATGTTTAACACAATGTTAATCGCATTAATCTTGTGCTAAAAATAATTAGTGTTGGCAAACATACATACGTTGTTATGCTCTTAAAGGGACTTGTGGTGTAAATCTTCAATGGCTGAACAAAAAAAAAAAAAAAAAGGTGAAAAAGAAGTGTCACTACACCACATGAGGCCTTTTTAGCCTCAGATTCCATACTCAGTCTCTAAGACTTTTAGTTTTTATGTTAAACATAAAGATTAAAAAAGGGAATCTTATTTAAGTATGTAAAGCTAAAGTGTTTCGATATTTAGCCATATTTTTTTTTCTTTTTTTGCTCAACAACGTCACACTTTACAGGATCAAAATGCGAAAAAAAGTCTTAAAGTATAAAAAGAAAAGTGCACAACAAGATCAATTTTTAAAAGAAATAATGTCTGCATCCACATTAAAAACCAAAACAACCAACGTCTCTGAGTACTGGGAATACAAGTGTTAATACTGCGTGAAATTAGATTTACTTTTTTTTAAATTTTATTGTACTTCTCATGAAAGTAAAAATCGCCCAAGTTGAAAGTATTTAAATTTTTTTTATCTTTTCTTTTTTTCTTTCTTTTGGTTTTTTGTTTAAAAACTTTTCATAAATTTTTGCAAAACCAAAGCAAATGACTTTTGCTTTTTTTTTTTTTGTAATCTTTAATTTCTTTCTTCAGAGATCGTTTAAAAGCATTAGAGCCAGGATTTAAATGCCAAGATTAGGGCGTGAAGTAAGCAATTGTTGTTGTTTTCCTAGAAAAACCCAAAGAAAATGCGTACAAAAATTTACACTTTAACACCCTTTAAATAGTTAAATATTTTGAAAAAAGGAAATTAAAACAAACTTAACAAGCATTTTGAAAACCAGTGTCACTGTTTCAGAAGAAGTCAGAGCGAAATTTCTGAACCGTTTGTAGGCGTTTATCAAAGGTGGCAAAGGGCCATTAAAAAGAAATCAGTTAAAAAGAAAAATTGTTACCATTTTTTTTTTTTTTTTTTTAATGAAAATAATGATAATGACTTTAATTCCTGGAATTTCTTTTAAAATATTTATTGCACAACAATTAGAACGCAACCGAAAAACAAAAACATTTTAACCAAAAAAAAGAAAAATCAAAAGAAAACAAGCATGTGGTCGTTTCTTTTTATTTCAATAAATAATCAATACAAAAAAACTTTATTTAATTTTTTGTTCTTAAAGACAATCTTATACATATAAACGCCAGTTTACAAAACAAAGGATTTACAAAAACTACAAAATAATAAGGCCTTTTATCGAAATTTGTTGTTGGCCCTACAAATACTTATTTCAAAATCTATTTGTTTTTCTTTCAAAATACCCTCAAGTGCTTGTCTTTTTGTTTGTTGTGTCCTTTTGTTTCTTTTTTCTATTCCTTTCTCTTTATTTTATTACCGATATTGGTTTTTTTTCGAAAACATTTTTTTGGTAGTTAAAAATGCGTGTGAAAATGTCATCAGGACACTGACACTTGCAATTGAATAATAGAGTGTATAAAAGAATTAATAATAAAAAGAATTTGGAGTACTTTGGTTTGTTGTGTGGTAAAACATGATTAATGTGAGAGGAAGGTTGAAACAAATGGACATTTTAAAGTTAATTTAAATGGTAAAGGTATTGGTTTAGGTAATCGCAACCTTTGACCTTATGTGCTTATCTAAGTTATTTAACTAATGTCCTTTTAATTAATTAACACATTGTTTGAAATGGCAAAGTTTTTTGATAATTTTTTAAATTAAAATTAAAAATTTCATTTATTTAAAAAAATTTTCACAATTTTAAAATTTTCAGTAATCAATATAATCATTTTGGTAATAGGTGCAAAATCAACAACTTGTTTGATTGATATTATGAATTTGGTATAAATTTAGTGCTTAGAGACAATTTTTAATTTTTTCTGTGTTTCGAAATGTATTTTTTTGATTTATGACGACTTTGCAGCAAATGAGCAATATGTCATCGAACGATCAGATTGTACAATATTTGTGGAGCTAAATAACACAAATGGCTGAAAATATAAAAAGTTAAATTGGTACTGCCATTGTATAAAAAGTATATTTTCCTAAGTCTAGTCTTAATGATATACATTTATCTAAAGATATACATTTTCTAACATTAATAATAAAATCGTGTGAGTATAAGGTGTGCTAAAAGTAGTATTTTTTTAAGGTTTTAAAAGCATTATTTAGCAGTCTGTTTTAAAAGCTCCTTTATAACATCATTTCATGGCTGGTAAAGACTAAGAAATAATAATTTTGGTACAAAATCACAAAAGCTATTTTCCATCCCTGACATTTTAGAATTACAAAAGTTAGTAAAATTTTAATTCATATAGAAATTTGATTTTCTTAATCTTTTATATGTCTGCAGTTTAGCTTACATATACATATTAAAAAAAAAATTTTTAGAATATCGTTGATATTATCCTTCAAAAGTGTAAAAACCAGGGACCGTAAATAGCAGTTATCAATAAAATTTAAACTCAAAAACTTTCCATATTTAAGTCAACGGAGAGCTTAACTGTCATATACCAATAGATTCGTATTTGAAATGCTCTTTCAGAATCTGTAAAAAACAAGTAACATTGCTATTTTCGACCTATACCCTTCAACTTATATATCTTAAGTAAACACCCTTCACAATTCAACACATTAAAATAAAAAATACAAAAAACAAGGGATTTTATTAAAGGAAGTTGTGGTTTTTTGCTTGTTTGTATTTCAGCGATTCCGGACAAGCTAGGCCCCTACCATATCTGGGGTCTTCGGAAACCCCTTTTCAACGGATAGACGGACATTGTGTAATCAACTTCGTTACTCATAAGGATTGAAAATATACACAGAAAATATTCTCTCCAATTTTTTTCCCAAACAAACCATAAATCAAAAATATAATCAGTTTTATTTAAAAATGTAATCAAGCGAATTAAACGTTTACTTATATCAACAACATTACTGCAGAAAATATTGTTAATATCAAAAAAATGTATTACTTTTTTAATTAATATCATAAATTTTTTTAATTGAAATCAATTTTTATTTTTTTCTGCCTACTTTTTATGGGCTAACATCCATATTGAAGAAATAACAAACGGAATGACAAACATATATGTATGTATTAGGGTATTCATTCGGTTAACAGATTTATTACTACCCGATTAACTGATCGGTAATCGTTAACCGATTAACCGACTTAACATAATTCTTAATTTTTTGTAGTATTTTAACATAATTTTTTGTGTTTTTAATTATTTGTTTCGTCTCATATGCAAAAGGTATGCGTTAAGAAAATATTTTTTCATACAAACAAAGAAGGTGTTCAGTGATCTTCATTTTAAATATGTCTTTGCTGTCAACAGCTTTTTGTTTCACGTACTTTTTTATATGGGCATTTCCATTGTGACGTGACGTGATATTTGTACGACAAAATGAATGAAATGAAAAAGTCAAATTTGTAAAAATCGTTTTCTATATTTACAAAGTAATGAAGCAGCACTATATTCAGAAAAAAATTTACAACAATCAACCCTAAAGATTTAAAGATATAAGCAAAAATATGCGCGTCGTGACGTTACAAAAAACAGAAGTGGATTTTGACTTGCGTTACAAAACCGCATAAGTCTGTGAATTGATCAAGACTTTTTTAATAAGCTTTGGACTTATAAAGATTTATTTTCCAAGTTATCAAATTTAAAAATCTTTGCTCGTTTAAGGTACATATGGGAATTTCCAGCGGAAAGTCTACTCTTTGTAATGTAACGCCAGAAAGCAAATAAGCTTGTATTTTAGGTCCATGTTGTTCAAATGTTATCGCTTTTGTAACTTAATCCCAGGAAAAACTTTTTGAATTTGGGTAATAGGTCGTAGGTTTTTCATACGTTACCTTGTAAGTAGTTCTCATTACAATTGTCATTATTGTGAAAACCTCAAAAAGTACTTGTTGTAATGACCCCAGTAAGTACTTTTCACTACTATTATTTTCAGTTATGAATATTTGCTTACTTATAATCAGCTAATTAACTACCTATTAGTTGTATTGTTTTCAGTACTGAATATTTACTTACTGGTAACTAGCTCCATAACTACTTATTAGGTCTATTAACTAGCGCCAATTAAATAAAAACTAGTTATTTTGTGACTTCTAGTATGTGTATTGTAACTACTGAATTCTGTGGACAACTCGAACAAAAATAAGTAGTTATTCAGCCGAAAAATAAGTACTGTTTATATTTCTCCAACATTATTTTCTAACTTACCAGGTAAGTACAGTTTTTGCTGGGATGTAGAGCTAGTTGCCCCTTACACAACATATAAAAAAGTAAATTATACATATAAAATTTTTGAGAAACGATTAAAATTATTTCTGGCGTTATGTTACAAAAAGGAGACTTTTAGCTGGAACTTCCCATATGAATGTATGTGTTTAGTTGTTTGTTTCTTCTCATATTTTCTCATATCAATCTTTTAACAGAATTGACCGAAACAATTAGAAGAGCTAAAAATTTAAAACTAATATTCTGTATTTTGGATTGCGTTCGATTTCTCCAACATCAACGAGAAGTGAAAGAATTTTTTCCAAGTCAAGATTTATCAAAACTTTAGAAAAGAATCGCTTAAATCCTAAAAAATTTTTTAAAACATTTTTTTAAGATCTCCTTAAACTATTGAAATAACTAATAAAATTATCTAACAGTTTATTTTTTAGTTACTACATAATATTTATGTATCAATTAAAAAATATGTACTACATAATTATGAATTATTCTTTTGTTTGCTCGTTTGTTATGTTATTGGTTGTTTTAAAAAATAAACTCCAAATAATAAATCATTTATGCATTTTTATGTATTGAAATTACTTAATTTATAACACAAATTTTATTTAACGGTTACAAAATTAACCGATTAAACCAAACCCTCGGTTAATTAATCGAGCGATTAATCGATTTAAGCAAAAGCTCGATAAAATGAATACCCTAGTATGTATGTATACATCCCCTATACCTGCGATGAAGGTAAAATGTTGCTCGCGAAAAGAATTCAAATTTTAAGAGTCAAAAATAAAACTCAACTCGCGAGTCGAGCTAAAAGGAATTGTTCGCGAGTTTTATTTTTGCGTATGAATTTCTTTTATTTTTAAACTCGTAAGCATAAATTTTAAAACGAGTTGTGATCTGCTTACGAGTCGAGCACAAAAATCTTATGACTCGTAAAAAATTTGTGCTCGCGAGTTTAAAAATAAAACTCGCGAGCACAAATTTTAAAATGAGAGAGTTGACTCGAATTGTGCTCGCGAGTAGAATTTTTTCCTACCCTGGTAAGAGTGCTATATTATGCTGTACCGAATCTTAAATAACCTCCACCGAGAGTTCGAATATTTCAGGAGTGCGCTTTATAAGAGATCTTTAAGTTATAAGCAATCTTTAAAAAATCCGACCTCACAGTATTATTATTTCTTGCATAATTTACATAAAATATCATGTTTTGTTTTATAAATATTATTGACGTTTTTAATCCAATTTTCGATATTTTAATCAGGCTTAAGTTCATTGAATTTATTTTTCATTAAATTATTTTTATGAAGGAAGGAATTTTACAACATGAAATGTATTAAAATTTCTTGATAATTTTTCATTCTTGACTGAGCTGAAAATTAAACCCGGGTTTTCACGGACATGTTGCCCTGAATAGTTTCGATTGTAACCACACAATCACTTCAGAGGGGTTTGCCGTTTAACACTCACCGTCATTGACGACGGATGACGTCAATAGTCAAACATCAATCCTTAAACCAAATGGTATTTTACCTTGGTAGATCGAAATTTGCTTTGAATGAATGATAACCTATTTTAATTGATTTCCTTATAAATAACCACAATACTTATTATTATTAGCGTATTAAAGTGATTTTCATGAGGGGATTTAATATTGGACCCGTCGTAAATTACGGATCGCTCATCACAAAATTCATAAGAGTGATTTCCAGTAATGAAAACCCTTAATAAGACCAAATCTCAATTCAGCTATAAAATTTATTTCGAATTTATTGTCTCTTATTCCGCTTTATATGGGCAACCTATTAATTATATATATAATTATACCAAATTTTATTTTAATTTTTTTCGAGAGTAGGCTTTATATTGGGCCCATGGTAAATTATGGACCGATCTTCACGAAATTTTTAATGGTTTTAGGCATAGGTCTGTAGTGTGGTTTCCAGTCGTAAAAAACGAATTTGTGCTTAATTTAACTAGAATATGAGCGTTCTTTCACCAATTTATGTTACGTTTTGTAACAAAAATATATATTTTTTATTGAGGTTGTTTCACATGTGGGTTCATAACTATTTGTCTACTTAGCCGGTTATGCTAGATTTCTATCTCAAAATGCTAAGGAGAACTACATAGAAAGAAATTGACGCCAATATTTTTCTTTTATTTCAATTCTTTCGTGAGTGTGTTTTCAAAAGACGAACATGGATAAATCGACTTAGAATTATTAAAGGACACAAAATATATATGATTACTTTATTGGGGCTAAGATGAATACTAAAAACGTTTCACACGGATTGACAAACTTGGCATACCCCTATTCACCACTAAAGCTTTTAAAGAAATTAAAAAATTATGCAAATGGTACACAAAAACTCAATTCATCTTTAATTGTTTCCAGATGTTTGAGTGAATGCGTCAGGAAGTCTTTTTATTCCCTATATCGTTGTTCATTTGGTGCAACGTCGTCACAACTCAAAAAATTAACTGCCCGTTCGCCGATATCGAACGTTAACGTTCGCATAGAAAATTACATTTAAAACAAAAACAATTTTTGAAATTTTGTTTTTGTTTTAAATGTTATTTACTATGCGAACGTTAACGTTCGATATCGGCGAACGGGCAGTAAATGTTGGAGTTAGTGATGTACAATTGTTCGCTATATTTAACTTTATATTGTGTATCAAATTCATCTTTATATATTTTTAACTTTCGCTGCTTAAAGAGAATGTGTCGCTGTTTTTTCTAAGTGGTGTAAGCAAATTAAAAACTTTCAGCACGTTTATTCACAGAAAAGATTTTTTCATCAATCAAAAAAATGGTTTAAAAATTATTTAAATTTAATTAATGTGATAATTGAATCAATTATTTTTTTAGTTGAAAGAAAAATAATTTTGACCTAATTAATATTTAAGTTGTTTTGATAAAATATTAATTAAATATCAAAAAATATTAATTAACTTTTTCGTTTAAAACAAAATAATTTAAACTTGTAGAATTGTTGTTGGGAATTATCTTTATTTAATTTATTTAATTGTTTGAAATAGCAAAGTTTTTTGATCATGTTTTTAATTAAAATAAAAATTTAATTTATTGAAAAAAAATATTTACAATTTTAAAATTTTTAGTAATCAATATAACCATTTTGGTAATACGTGCAAAATCAACAACTTGTTTGCTTGATATTATGAATTTGGTATAAATTTAGTGATTAGAGACAATTTTTAATTTTTTCTGTGTTTCGAAATGTACTTTTTTGAGTTATGAAGACGTTGCAGCAAATGAGCAATATGTCATCGAACGATCAGATTGTACAATATTTGTGGAGCTAAATAATACAAATGGCTGAAAATATAAAAAGTTAAATTGGTACTGCCATTGTATAAAAATTATATTTACCTAAGTCTAGTGTTAATGAGATATAAATTTACTAACATTAATAATAAAATGGTGTGCGTATTAGGTGTGCTTATAGTAGTATTTTTTTAATGTTTTAAAACCATTGTTTAGCAATCTAGCTTTATAACAAATTTTCATCGCTAGTAAAAACTAAGAAATAATAATTTTGGTACAAAATCACAAAAGCTAGTTTCCATCCCTGACATTTTAGAATTACAAAAGTTAGTAAAATTTTAATTCATATAGAAATTTGATTTTCTTAACCTTTTATATGTCTGCAGTTTAGCTTGCATAAACATATTTAAAATAATAATTTTTAGAATATCGTTGATATTATCCTTCAAAAGTGTAAAACCCAGGGACCGTAAATAGGAGTTATCAATAAAATTTAAACTCAAAAACTTTCCATATTTAAGTCAACGGAGAGCTTAACTGTCATATGCCTATAGATTCGTATTGAAATGCTCTTTCACAATCTACGGCGATCTTCGAAAGACGATCTTAACTCCACAGTTAAAACTTGATTTGTAACAAAAAAATGAGGGTTATATTTCGCTATCATAAAATAAAACTCTTTTGAGGTGTTTGATTTTTCCCGTCATTTAATTAAACTTATTTTCCGTAAATTGACAACCAAAGAACAGATTATAAGTAAAACAGTAATATTTTAAAATGTATTCTCTAATTTTGAAAAATTCATATATATTTCGAGTTCTTAAACAGCTACTCACACTATGACTGGTACACCTAATAAAAATACTTGGTAAACATATTTTATGAACGTCAATTTTCAATTGGAATCATTTAATTCATATAAAATTATGTATATTAAACGGAGCCTTTTATTTTGATTTCCAAAAATAGCAACATAAGACTTTTCTATGTGTCCCACTTCTATTGGGAGTAGCTGTACTTTCAAATTAAATTAAAATTAAGGGGAAGACTTTTGGTTTAAAAATTCGGGGCGGAATATGCAATTTTTCCAAATCTAGCAACATATTGTCCTATATTCTAATTTATAATGAAAACAGTATAATTTCACAAACAAATATTAAAGTTGATATCTTTAAAGAAACATCTGCAAACAGACTAAAATATCGATGTCTATAAATTAAAATCTGATTTTAAATTCTTAAAAATTATTCAATTAAATAATTAATTGGGGTACATCAATTTTTTCAATAATTTTTTTTTTATGCTGCAAATAATTTTTTTAATCAAAACACATATCGGTTGTTCACGGGAGGCTGGTTATCAGATTATATGGTTATTTCGTTATATTCACAACAACAAAATACATTTATTTAAATTTTTTTAATATATTTTGTTGCTGTTAATATAACTACATAACCATATAACCTGATAATCCGCCGTAAGTGAACAACCCAATAAATTTAAATGTTTGTGTATAAGTTGTTTTTTTTTTAGTTTATGCAATTAATTTTTTAATTGACTAAATCCGGTAGTTAATATGATTATTTCTTTTCACAGAAAAAATTATTAAATTTTTCCAATCACCAAATTTATACCAAATTGATAATATCAAGCAAACAATTCGTTAATTTTGCACCTATTACCAAAATGATTATATTGATTACTAAAAATTTTAAAATTGTGAATATTTTTTTTTTTTCAATAAATGATATTTTTAATTTTAATTAACAAAATTATCAAAAACTTTGCCATTTCAAACAATGTGTTAATTTATTTAAATAAATAATGACAATTCCCAACAACAAATCTTAATGTTTAAATTATTTTATTTTAAACGAAAAAAGTCAGTTAAGAATTTTTGTTATTTAATTAAAATTTTAATTGAAAATTTATTTTAAATCAACTAAAATGTTAATTAAATCAAAATCAAATTTTTAATTTTCTTTCCACTTAAAAAATAATTGACTTTAGTTATAACATTAATTAAATTTAAATACTTTTTAAACCATTTTTTTAATTGATAAAACACTTTTTTCTGTGTTGCAGAGGCTAAATGAGTAAAAAATTTAATTGTATAAACGAATTGTTTAATCAAAGTCGATTTTCTAATTTTTCTGTGCACACATAGAACTGCTTTATTTAATTGACGTTTGTATGTGATGGTAATATTTTGATTTTCTTAGCACAGCCAGACATTAAAGTTTTGTCTTCAAACGTCATGCAAAATAAAATGTTTTTTTTTATGTTTTATGTAAAAAATTTGTTTTTTTTTAAATGAAATTTGAAGAAATTCGGTTGACACAAATCAAACTGGCTTAAAATTTTTTAAAAAATCAAAAGATGTCAAACTGACATCAAATCACAAAAATGTGATTTTGATGAGTCAGGTTGATGTGTAGCCATGCCATGCCGCTAATTCTGAAAAAGGATCTTTAAGGAATTCTGAAAATGTATTTTTGAATAATTACTAATAAGTTTAAAGTCCTGAACTTTTACACAAACAAATTTTAAAATTAACAACATATTATTTAATTGAACTAAAAACTGTAAATGAAATTTAAATCAAAAGTTATTATTTATTTGACTAATTGAAGCAAAGCCGCGAATAACGTTGTAAAATACACTTTTTTCCAAAACTGTTTTTTTGCAGATTACCGTTAACATTACTCTCTTACACTGTTTGAACATCAAATCACCCAAAATTATACACTATAACGCCTTCAAAATGCGGTACAAAGAGTTAGCCGGTCGAAAAACGTTGTAAGTTACTAACAAAATGATGCAAACGAAATGGATTTGCAACGTGGAATAACGTTTTAAAAGCCGCTTGCGTAGTGGAAAAACGTTTTAAATGACATCGCAGTTGTGGAAAGGTATGAAACGTTTTGCCACTAAGAAAAAATTATGAACTGTAATTTAGCATGTTATTTTAAATTCGATTTTCTTAATATTTTGCATAAGAGTTTTTATTGTCATTATTTTTGATAATCTAAAAAAAAAAATTAAAAAATTGTAATCCTGCCTGTTTAAAACGTTTTTTTTTTTGCTCTCCTGAAAAAAATTTATTTTGTAACTTACAACGTTATTCGCGGCTGTGCTTCAATTATATTCTTATTACTTCGACCTTTTTCTAATTAAATATTATATTTTCATATATTTTTATCAAGCTTTCGGTCACTTTTCTATAAAAAATTAATTAAAATATTATTTATTTTTCAATATTTCGATTTCCGTTGGAAATCTTCTTCAGGAAAATAATAATATTTTAATTAATTTTTTATAAAAAAGTGACCGAAAGCTTGATAAAAATATATGAAAATATAATATTTATTTATTTGACTTAAAAGTCTTTATTTTTCTAAATATGTATTAGCAATATTTGAACATATTTATTATTTCTTTCAGGGTAAACTGTAATTAATTTTAATGTTTGTACAGACGCTGAAAAATTTAACAGAGCCAATCAAAAAGCGTAAGACTGGTAGCCCATAAGTGAGTAGGCAGTAAGACTGGTAGCCCAACTGGCTACAACCACAAAAATATGTATCTTGCATACACTACTACATACAAATAGTACTTTTCCATAAAGCAGCAAGTCACAGTTCGTAAAATACAGAGAGAGAAAAAAAACTTTAAAAAAAAGTAAGGCCAAAGAAAAGTATGGAAGAGTAAATGGATGAAATGGTATATATAAAAGTGGTAAGCCGCAAAATTACGTGAACTATATTTAATATGGCTACTGCAAAAGAGCTTTAATGTTCTTCAAAGCACTTGCCAGCAGTATTGCGAGAAAGTGGATTTTATAAAGTGCTTAAACGCCATTAATGTAAAAAACCAATTTTTTTATATGGTTAAGTGTTCTACAGCACTGAAAAATACAAAAATACCATAAGCCTTGAGGAGAAGAGCAAAGAATATTAACATTTTCACGCAACTGCTAGACTGGGTTTACACTATGAAAGTTTGTTTTCAGAAAGTCTGGGGCGAAATTACGGCATTTGATATCGATCGAAATTCCCATTTAAATTGTATTGTAATTTCGATCGATATCGAATGCGGTTATTTGGCCCCGGACGTTATTGGGGAGGTGTATATTTTCCTCTTACCAATAAACTCAGACTTTATGAAAGAAACCTTTCATAGTTTGAACCTTGACTTAGTCAAATATACAAGTTTTTAGAAAATATAGAATTATGTATGACAATTTTAAGAGCTTTTTTCTGATAATTAGAGTATTCCTTTAAAAAACGTTTTAGGAACAAGTGTCGAATTTAGCTGAAATAAGTCTTGAGTTTTAAATTATCAAACTTTTTCGATGGAATTTTTTGCAAAATTTTGAAGAAACCCCCTTTTGAAAGCTTTTTTCATTATTTTAGCAGAATTTTCTAAAAAAAAAAAGCTTTGATAATAAAACAAACTAAAAGAAGTAAGAAAGTATAGTCGGTCAAATCCGACCATATGATACCCTACACCACAATATGTAAAAAAAAATTTTCGAGAGTGTACGCCTATTTGGGACTCATGGGCAATCATGGGCCCCCAGAACAAAATTATTTTATAAGGTTAAGATTGATGTAAAAACACCTATTGCAGAGATCAGCAATGAATCGCTTTTTCGCTACTCATACTGACTCATGAAATTTTAAGTATAAGTGAGTAGAACTCATTTAAACTCAACTACTCTGATTCACTCATACTCACACATTTGAAAATTACCTCAATTTGATTTGTAATTTCAGGAAAATACTTATAATACTCACATTGATTCAGCTCATTTAACTCATCCAAGTATATTTACAAGTTTAGTCATTTAACAGTTTCTTACTAGTATAAAATGTATAAAAATATAAAAAAGCATAAAATTGTAAGTTTATACAGAAACATTTTGGGGAAATTACATTTTTTTATTATTATTGATATTTATGCACATTCCCTCCAAGCAATTGGTAGAGTGTTTTTCGATTGTCTACGAATTTTAACTACTTCGTCACATTTGGTAGTTAAACAGTAGATTTTTCGGAATTTAACAACAACAAAATACGGTAGAGTCGCATTATGAGTTCTTAAATTATACTTTTTCGACACTTTAAAGAGTTGTTCAGATAATTGTAACAGTTATGTAATTACAACAATAGCACTATTGAACATTTCCCATATTATATTGACTTCTTCGCAACAATTTGCTGTTTAATAGTGAATATTACAAAAGCAAAATGCGTAAAAGAGCACAGTTTGTATTTAAGTTGCCATGTAATCGGTGCTACGTGCGTGTAAAATAATATAAATATATAAAATTATGTAAAATAGAGTGAAATTTTTAATATTTGAAAAATGAAATAGTTATAGTATTGTACTTAAAATTAGGACTCGCGGAATCCAAATGTTACGGTTAGATTGGTTAAAGTTTTAATAATTTCTCATGCATATTTTTTTTAGAGCAAATAAAAATGAAATTAAAAATAATAATTTGATAATTATCTTTTTTTAAAGGATATTAGTGATTTTTTTAAACTGTCTGTTTATTTATTGACTTTAAAAATTTTAGTGTGAAAATTAGTGTTTTTGTTAAATTTTTCTAGTGAAGATCAACAATAAAGTTGAGTGAAGAAAATTTGTAAAATAAGTTTTGTAAAGCAATTAAAATATATGCTAGTTATAATATGATGAAAGTTTACAAAGTTAGTGTTTGAACAAATTTGTGATTTTGTGTAGTTTTCTTTAACAAAATTTGTCCACATTAGGTTTTTAACTTTAAAACATTAACAGCTATTTTGATTAAATGTATCGTAGATTTTTTGATATTTGTTTAACTTTAAGATCATTTATTTTATATTTTACTTAGATTTCCCTTACAAAATCAAACAAAGATAAACAGTAAAATGACCCACTTTTTATTATAAAGAACAATAAGAAAAAATGTAACTTCAAAAGATGGCTTTTTGGAGCCAACAGCGATACTACTAAATTTAATATATATTAAACTTCCAAAGCGCTCTAATTCGTCATATAATATAGACACTAAGTGGATTCTTAAAGTAAATATTACCATAGTGGGACACTTCTTCCCGAACGATGTAACTACATCAATAAGAATTGAATAGCAAAAGCGATAGATTTTTGCTAAATGGGGAAACTATTTAGATTATTTTTCGATCAAAATTGTTTGCAGGGTTGAGTTCTGTTGAATCTAAATCAACCACTACATAAATGTTCTAAGTATGAGTACGATGAGTAAAATCAAACTTCTGAGTGAATATGAGTTTCGATCGAATTACAATAAGTATGAGTGCGTATAAGTACAAGAAATTATGAGTCATGATTCGGCTCTACTCACTTTTTCACTACTCATTGCTGATCTCTGACCTATTGTTTGCCTTTAAGTGAGTTTATATGGGACCAATGGTAAATTTTGGACCTACCAGCACAATATTTTGTTATGACATAGTTAAAAGTTGATAGTAGCAGCTATCGTAAAAGTTATTGTCCCTAAAATTTAATGTCAACACCAATATTTATAAGAAAGTTATGGCATTAAAGCTATTTCGGTAGTAGTTTTTGTATTAGAGCTGTGCTCAAATATGAACCTATTCCAATGAAATTTGGTAAGATTTTAATTGCAATAAGATAAGTTTGGACCAAACTTAATCTAATAACCAACACATTAAGATGGGTTACGGGCACAACGACTCTATTTCAGAAAGAATATTGTATGGGGTCTATGTTAAATTATGGACCGATTCTGACCATTTTTAATAGGCAAAAATCACCAAAATTGCGACCTTTGCTTTGCGCACACGGTTTACATGGACGGCCAGCCGGACGGTCGGACACCGTAAGATCGATTCAAAAAGTGATTCGAAGTCGATCGCTATACTAAAAGGTGGATATAGGGCCAATATTTTAAGGTTCTACAAACATCAGCACAAACTAATAATAAATACTCTCTCCACTATTGTCGGGTTGCTAAAAGAAGAAAGCTAACCGCTCCCGAATTGAGTGGTCACGCTTGCTTCCGATTTTTCTCGTCACCTATTTGCTAAGTGTGAGCATACCTTAAGTGTAAAAGTTTTAACTAAAAACAATATGGACTCTTAGCAACAAACAGAGCCGGCGTTTCCCTCTTTTTAACATCTGCGCATGACATCAAAATAACGTCACGCAAGACCAAACTGTATGAAATTTAGCTTTCAAAACAAATCCCTATAGTCTTTTTCTACGTCACACAAAATAACGGAGCTGCGCAAGGCATTATCTTGCTTATTTAAATCATGGACGCTTTCTATTAAAGTTTAAGAAAAATGTTGAAGGTTTTCACCAAATTGGAAGAAAAGCTTTAAGAACAAATGTTATCAATAATAAGAACTGACTTCTATTAGTCTTGTAGTGTAAAATGTATAAAATATTAGCCAATTTTACGAAATTTTGAGTAACTACAACTTTTTTTTACTTAGAAAAAAGCTCTTTTTCAGCTTTTTTGCTACATAGAGAAATTATCCTTAAAAGCTTTTAGAACAGTGGTGCATAACATTTTTTTACAAATAATTCTCTTTTAATTAAAATATTCGTTTCATAAATAATTTAAAGTTTTAGGAAAATTTCCTTTAAATTTCTTTATAATCTCAAAAAACCTTTGCAGTAATTGTCAGCACTGCATTCGCTTTCATTAGTTTCTCTTTAAGAAAAAAAAGAGCTTTACTTTGTAAGTAAAGTGTGTACAAGGAAAACACAAGAAGGAGGTGCTTAACTCCAGTAGCCGAAGTCTAACTAAAAAACACGAACACTTTCAGCATAGTACTAAATAAAATTGACCAGTAGCATTTAAGAATCTTACAAGTACCAACTTGTGATTCTTTCTTGTGTTTAATTTTTTTATTAAACTTTAATTTTATAAAATGTTTAATTATTTAAAAATAACTTACCGTATTTGTTTTGAAAATAATGATAAGTTTTTTAAATGTTTTAAACATTTAAATACAGCTCTGCCTTAGATTTTTTGTAGACGATTTTGTTTAAAACTCACGTAAATTTTTTTTTAATATTTAAAGCAAAACCTTGTAGGTAATTTTTTTTTTTTTTTTTTTGTTGAATTTTAAAAAGTTTTTTTTAAACAAAATATTGTTTTTTATCTTTGATTCTTTTTTCGGTATTTTCTTTTTCGAAATTTGTTTTTTTTTTTTTTTTTGGGTAATAACTACGCGTGTTACTACTTGTTGGTGCGTGATTGCTAACAAACTAAATAAGCCAAGCTTCTTTTGGTAGTAAGCAAGCAAGTCAAGTCGAGTCGAGTCAAGTAATAATACTGCTGCTGTTGGTGGTTTTTTAGGTTGATGATGATTTCTACTTTTATTTTTGGTCTTGTGGTTTTCGTTTTGATTTGTTTGCTGGTTGCTTCGATGGTTGGTTGGTTGGTTTGTTTGTTGGAGACGTTAATATTATTAATAAAATATATTCCACTTCCGAACGCTTCCGTGCGCGACAGTCAACTGCAAAGTTACGATCGAAATTTCAGCTTAACGGCTGCCTGTGTTGAGCTCGCGAGTGGCTTCTGCTTGGGCTGTTTGTTATACAATATGCTGTATATTGAGACTGGAGGAGGTAGTAGTTAGTTGTAGTAGTAGTAGAGCGTATTATGATCGTATGTAAAAAAAAAAAAAAAAACAATCCAAAACTCGTACTCGAACGGTTAGATCGATCGTTGCAACGAACAAAGATCACACAGTGTTAAGAAAACGGTGTTGTTTGTGTCTTTTGTTGTTGTTGTTGTTGTATGTATTATTTGTTAAATGTTTCTTTTAGTTTTGCCGTGCTACACGTTCACACAACGACTTACTTGTGTCTTGTCTTTTTTTGTCTTGATCACCGATCACTACTTTAACTTTTTCTTCTTCTTTCCTCGACTCCTGCACTTCAGCTTCTTCTTCCTCTTCCTACATCACACCGTGTTTAGTGACTTGAGTTTCAATTTGCAGAGTCTTATTGCCTGGTAAAGGTGGTGGTAATAATGACTGTATGTGTGTAAGTAAAAAATTTTGAGAGATTGTGTATGTTTGTGGATCTGTCAGCTGTCTGTCCATTCAGTTTGTGTGTCTTCTGCACTGCTCTTTTCAACTACTACTCTAATCTTTGGTTGGTCGATAGGTTGGCTTGAATTGGATGGTTGATTTGTTTAGGGCGCTTTGCTTTGTTTCAAACTCGGTGTGTGTTGCTCACCAAAAAATAAATAAAAATGAAGACAAAATATCATCATCGCCAGATACAACCACCTTTAACAGTTCAATAATATACTCCTTACTGGCCTTTAAACGAACACAGATACACATTCACTCTCTTTTAAACTCTCTCCTAAACTCATTCATTGATTTTTTATTCATTCATACACTTTTCCTTGTTAAATTTTAAATTGTAAAAGGTAGGAACTACTAAAGGCCAAAATATTTTCTGTCTTATTCTCTCTTATTCTCCCTCTTTTTTTCTCACTTGGTAAAAAAAGCCTTTAATGATCTTTTTTTGAGTTTTGAGCTCAGCCTTCATTCATTAAAATTGAAACGAAACAAATTAAAAAAAAATAGTCAAAACAAAAGAGTTTACATTTATATGAAAGAGGAGAGCGTAAAAATGAGTAAAGTGACTCATTCTTAAGAGCTTGGCTACAATAAAGGGCTAATATTTTAAAATCAAGAAATTGAGTGTTTAAGCCTTAAAACAACAAATTCCCCTTAAATGTGATATTTGATTTCAATATTTGGCAGCTCCACTGTGGAAGGGGGCGTCTACCTACGCCACATTTACGCTCAGAGGTGTATTGGTAATTATGTCCAAATAAAAGGCTACTGGTAGACAGAACAAGTTAAGGTGTATGTTGTATATTATGAAAAAAAGAAAAAGAGGAAGAATATGTATAAAACCCAACTCAATTTAAACATTTTAATTAGAGAGGTCTTTTTTTTTTTGTTTTATTTTACTACTCTTTTGATAACCAAAAACAAAAACAGTGGCAGATTTTATTATTTTAAAAGAGACAACAAACTTCATTTTGTTTTTAAAAGCCTCCCAAAAAAGTGGTCACCAGAAAACTACTAACCATGAAAAAAAACTACGACTTGTTTCAACAGCCTTATGTTTTTATGCCTCCCTCTCTTTCCTGGCTACTGACTTTTAAGTTGCTTAGATAAGCTCAGCTACTGTATGCAACAAAAGGAGATCAATACTTATGAAAAAACAATACACACATATACAGCTGAACAATTTTTAATTTTTCCTTTCTCATATGAATGTGTTTATGCAAGAGTGTTAAATATTTTAACTCTTTTTCAAAAAAAAAAAGCTTTTCTTCTGTGTAGTAGACTATAAGGCGTTTCTTATGCCAATCAACCAATGGCAGTTTAATAAACCAGTATTCAATACAACTGATTGCCGTTAATTGATAGAACTTCAAACAAAAAAATCACTTTGAACATACAAACTTACGTACAACATTATGGTTTTAAGTTTGAGAACAAAGTACCAAAATATTTCTGGAAGTACCTATCTTAATATGTTTTAAAAAGTTTACATTGAAATAAATTTGAGTTGTAGATACCTTTAATCCTTTATAACAAAATTTTATACAAAACCAATTTCAGATACCTATTTTAGGACTTGTCAAAGAAATGAATCAGAATTGGCAAGTTGATAGGTATTTAATTATAAGTGAGAATTTTAATTTTGAAGCGGTTTTATATTCTTCTGTTTAGCGCCTATGGCCAATGTTACCAGATATTGCATATGACCGATGGTTTCAAGTAATAGCACTATAGGTATTCTACTGTACCGAATCTTTGATATCCTCCACCGAGAGTTATAATATTAAAGTAATAAGCTTTTTATGGGGCCTTTGATCAATTATAGACCAATCTTCACAAAATAGCATTTTACACTCAAAGACAAAACGTATCTTATAATATGTTATTAACATTATTTTCATGTTTAAAAAGTTAGAAGCAAAATTTTTTATTGCGCCGTAAAAGAGTTCAGCCATCTTAACATTTTTTTCTTTAAGTTCGAAGAAACCAATTTAGGATATGAATATACAATATGAACATAATTAATATTCAATGGTGAAATTATCATATATACATCGGTATTATAAAATATTAACTTCAGCCGGCTAATGATTCCGTCAGTAGTGCACCGCCGCTGCCGGTTTTTTCCCGGCATAGATTTCTGACACAACTAATGTCAGATGGTTTGTCAGAAGAAAATAGAGCATGCTCTAATTGAAATGACTTTGATGACTTTGCGTCTGACTTTTACAGATGCAATGTTTTAAAGGTAACAAACGACATGTATGTATGTATTTTACAGTGGGAGATTTGATATGTCAGATGTACAAAACATGTCGTGTACATGCAACTTTAACAAAGGGCGGAATACAACAAAAGTGAAACAAACATGTTGAACGGATAAGTAAATAAAGATATTCTCGCAATTTGACTTAAGGTCAATTACAATGTCTTAATTTGATGACAGTTTGTCATCGCACTGATGACATGCTTTACAAAACCGACTCCTATTCTTCATTTCTGTGATGCCAATGTCTCATCCCATTGATGACATAATTTAAATTTTTGATCTGATGATAATTTGGCCAAGTGATGTTAAGGCTGACATCACAATGATGAAAAGTGTCATGGGGTCAAAAACAAAGACACTTGTCATAGTACTGATGTCAAAATACATCAACGTTGTGATGCCTTTTCTCTAAGTATATGATTTCTAGTCTAATGAAACTATGACAGATCAAATGGTACTACTATAGCGTTATTTGTTACTGTTGTAAGCGTACTATAGTGTTTTCCAAGAGTTGGTTTTATATGATCATCAAGAATTTTAGTAGTGAGCCTTTTAATCAAATAAAACGAATTTGTGTACTTTGAAAATTGTATGTAATTAACTTAATAGCTTTAACGTATAGAATATGGGAATTTTTGCTTTTTATTTTACTTTTTAAACATGAAAAGAATAAATGTTTTTCTTCTTGTAGTGTTGTTGTTTTTGTATCTACATAAAACAAGCAAATCGTTTTACCTTCTTTTGTAGTGTTGAGGTTGTTTCTACAATAAACTTTTACAAACAAACGCGTATGCACGCATATTCAAAATGGAATGGTTTTCGACCGTAATCCCAGTTTGGATTGTTTTTAGCACTTTTTGGTGTAATTCGTATTTAAATTTTAAAGTACTTAAAGGTACTTTAAGTAGCAAAATTCTAGAAAAAATGATTGCAAGACGACTTATGGAGTTTTTAAAAACTAAAAATTTTCTTACCCATAATCAAGTTGCCTTTATAGAAAAACAAGGTACTGTTGATGTGCTTCTTTACATACAGTATTTAACTCAAAAGCCTCCTCCAGCAAAATCCATGTTTATATTCTTTTAGGATTGGTATTCACGAAATTCTTAAATAACTTACTTACATATAATTAAAAGTTTTTTAAGCAACCGAAAGTTTAAAGTAAAAATCAACGACCAATCATCAACTTATGTTACTCTACCCAATGGTATTCCCGAAGGATCCTCTCTATCAGGTGCTTTATTTGTATTTGCTTTTAATCAATTAAGTATTATACCTACTATCAAAATAAAAACATTTGGAACACGCTATCTACGCTGACGATGCTGTTATTTTCACAAAAACCAGTGATTAGAACAACGTGAAAGAAATTTTTCAAATACCCGTAGATAGATTGATAAGAGGTGCTTAACATCTGGCGCAAAGCTTTCAATAGACAAATGCCGTATACTACACATATGTAGAAAACACCTTTGTAATAACTTCGATATCGATTATGATAATTCAAAAATCAAGACAGTAGAACAACTTCGTATATTCGGAGTTATCTTAGATAAAAGTTTTACTTTTAAAAACCGCTGTATACACCTCAGGAAAAGCTTGTTTTCCAGATTAAACATAATGAAATTTCTTACATCAAAAAACTGCTACATATTTTGACAATGATTAACATCACCCGTTAAATTCTTCTCTCAAAAATTGATTATGGTCTCCCAATTTATGGTTGGTGTGCACATTCCTACATTAAATTAATACAAAGCCCTTATCATGCGGTAATTCGCCGCAGCATTGGGGCATCCCGTACTATCAGAACTGTTTTGGCTGAAGCTGAAATGCCTTGAATCAAATACCGTGCTTCAGTTCAAACACAAAAAATAATACCCAAACAACTTCAATGTAGAAACAAAATATTATTTGAAGAAGTTAAAAAAGCAATTAAGTGTAAAAGGACACCTAAGCGTCTTTCTACTATTAATCGATGTATCTCCAAAATTCCTCAACCAACAAACTGTACCACAATGGCTTCTGAAAAAGGCATCTTTTATTCAATGTTATGTCTATCAAAAACTTCAACCTCCCCCATCGTTTTGTAATATAATGGATTTCTACATTAGGCACAATTTGAACCTTTTGTTCACCGACGGTTCTAAGTCAAATGATTGTACCCCTTTTGCAATAGATATAGTTTATTGAACGTTATTGAGTGTTATCCAAGCGACTTGGTTATCTCATATAAAGCACTTATCAAATGCATCTGTGGGAGTAAGAATTCATTTTCACACATAGGTGGCAACTTGGAGTTCGTAGCCCGCTAAACTATATACACTTGTCCCTGGACTGGACTGGAGCTATCTAACCTCCGCTGTCTATACTTGAATTCCGGCAGCATCTGTCGAATAGCATCAGCACCCAGGCACCCCTCTTAGCCCGAACTTTCCCCGAATGGGAAAAATTAAACTTTGACGTAAGATAGCAACGACTTGCTACCTGGGTATAACCACAGCCACCACGTGCTCTCCTGAAAAGTATCACCAAACCTTGAGGCATCGACTTCTGCAAAGACAATCATCCCTGAAGACAGGATGCTTATATCGCAAGAAGCATACTTGAAGGAGACCTGCAACCATAGTAAGCCCGGTTTGCACCGGGAGCTGCTGACTCTCGTGGAGCCTAAGGTTTATAGTCCATAGGTACGGACCTCGAGTTGATCTGAATCCAAGGAGCAGACATATTTACTCTGTCTTTCGATAGCTGTCGCTATCAAGGCAGCATACGCCTTTTCAAAATTTTAGCCATAATTTTATCATAATAGGTTACAGAACAAAAATGTTTATTGATATACTGGATTTTTGCTCTACCATGATCACAATATAAAGAGGTAAATTTCCTCTAAATATATTCACTCTTCCTAGAAAGAGCTAATGATCATTATGTATTAAAATAGCCCCGACCTTTGGCCGTCTAGATAAGACTAGACGTTACCAGCAAGTGGAGGTAGGCCATAGGTGCTCGTTAAGGGCATACCCGAAGGCTTCCTCCTTATACGGATCTCCGGTAATAAATCAAATCAGAAACATTTTTATAAAACTTTCTGACAAAATTAAAATGATGTGGGTGCCTTCCCATGTTTTCATACCAGGAAATGAATATGCGGATTCACAGGCCGCAGAAGTCAAAAGACCACTTATAAAATTCCCAACATATGAAACTCGAGACATTTTAAGTTCAGTCTACTCCCATTTGGAATCGATTACCGAACCCAAATGCTGTTTATATCAGCATAACTACCAAAAAAAAAAAAAAAAAAAATATCCCAAAACCTGTTTTAGAAGGGAAACCAATAAATAAGTACGTCTAAGGACAGGACAATGCAAATTAACTCACAAATATCTATTCGAATAAACTACATCTCCAAAATGTGAATCTTGCTATCAGCGTTGCCATAATTTTTTTGGAAAATAACTGCATCTTAAGAAAAAAATACTGAATTTTACTAAAAAAAAACTGAGCATAAAAATTGCCGAGATAAAAATATATAATATACTTAATTTTTATTTAACATACGTGTAATACAGAAATAAATACATTAATTTATTAACGAATATTTTTACTGTGTAGGCTCGATGGAAGAGAGTGGAATTAAGAGGGGTACACAAGGACATGTATTCTTACGATTTTTCTTGTTTCCTCATTTAATATAAAATTTATTTTAGTTCAGGCTTAGATTTGCAATTTGTCAAGTGAACATACATAAAACATTGCTGCAATAATTCTTTTACAATGTAAACTCAAATGCAACTTTAAAAAAGAAACATCAAAATTCATAAAATGTAAACAGGGACTAAATTAAACTTTCAAAAGTAAAAGCCAAATAAACAAGCGGCTTGGCGAACGTCGAAATTGTACATTTGTACAATCCTCTTGCGTTGTTAATTAGTGTATTTGACGATTAAATCACGTTTGTAGATAAATCGAAGTGTTGTATACTTTCCAAACTGTTTGCTCTACATAGTGCTAAATTTAATCATTTAAGTCAAAATTTTGCAGAGTCGAGAAGGAAACGACGAAACATAAAAATATGAAAGAATAAAAGTATTTTATTAGAATTTATTATTAATTTATTTATTAATTATGTTTTGGTGGTTTATTTGTTAACGGAAAGTGAGTTTTTGTTTCTTAAGCTGTTTGTGTTTTTTGTTCGGCTCTTAAAGCTTGATTCTGTCACAGAACTTACACTCTTTTATACGAGTATGTATTAAATAAGGTAAGATTTTGGCTTAAGAAATAATATAACAAAATTGCAACTAAAAAATCTTAATGCAAAAACTGCAAAATCTGTACAATTTACAAAAAACTTATTTTTTTAAAAAAAAACTTCAAAACTGTTCAATGCCTCGAAAATCTGCAAAATACAGATAAATCTGCACATTTGCCAATGCTCATATTGCAATAGACAACAAAATATCGTCCACATCCTGGATGAGTGCCCGACATACCATCCGTCCGGAATCAATATATTTGGAAACAGTCCTCCACCCGATCGTTTAAAAGTTGCCAATGAAAAAACATTAAATTAATTCGAAATATGTTTTAGAAAATAACCTACAAAATCGTATTTAATTTTTAACCTTCAGAGTCGAAATCCACTGCAGCTAGTAGATACTCTTAGCTTAAGTTAGTTCAAATAATTGTATTAATATAATTAATAATAAATAGATAAATAAAAGATCTTTCGAAATTACAATAATTGATGAAAAAGGTTAAAATTTTCACAAAATCATACCTTTGATCCACTGGGTATATCTCGGGCATTTTTTATCTGATGAAAGCCGACGCGTAATGAAGAAGCATTTCAAACAAGGCTTTTATGTGAAAGATTTTAACTTTTTTAATAAGAAACCCCCAATTAAATATTTAATGTTCAATATTAGTATTTTATTTAAATAAGAAAATTTCAAGAACATGACGGAAGGAATCAGTCTTTGAACAAATTTGGATTCAGCACGCCAAATACGAACAACCACTTTTAATTAAAATTAAATGTTTATTATTGAAGAAGTTTTCTATTAAATACAATCTAAAAAAAGAAGATTTCCTTTTTTACTTGACATCTTTCATTTTGTTTATTTTTTCTCTTGGTTTAGTAGAAGGGGAGCATAAATGTAGTTGTGTATGTGCTGCTCTGTAATTGTTTGTTGTGTTGGCCAATGAGAACGCGTAAAACCGGTAGCTCTCATCGTTAGTGCACGAGCAAAGTGCATTAAATTTGTTTGTTCTGTACACACCACTACAACAACATGGCTACTGTTTACGCACACAAGACAATTTATGGTAAAAAATAGAAATTTGGCTTTGTAAATTAAAATTAAAAAATAAACAACCAGGCAATGGGGAATAACTCCATTGCTATTCGTAAACACAGTGTGGCAAAATTGAACTTTTGGAGGTAAAATATAAAAAATATTTTAGTGTGTTTTATATTTTATGTTGATGTAATTTCTATATTATATTTAATATTGATTTAACATATTGCAAAAGGATTGAGGAGTTCTACAAATAAAGTAAACATTGTTGTAAGTTGTTTTTTGCAATGTTTGATGTAAAACGTTTGACTGTACATTTAGGATTTTTCTAAATTTTTTTTTTCTTTATTTATTTATAAAATTTTCGTTTTATGTGGCCAAGAGATATTATAGTGGAGTAATTAAGTTTGCTTATAACAATAACTCTATAAAATAAAGTACATAAATGTAGGGCTCAGAGCTGAAGCGAACCAAATCAAAAAAAAATTTTAGTTTGAGTAGGGTACTGCCATTAATTTCTAAAGCCACTGACTGGGGCTTGGCTTCTTACCATGAACTTAGGAAAAAAACACTTTTTGGTTTAGTCCATTACAGAACTGCATAAGTTTAAACTTTGCATACATTTCTTGAAATTAATCATCGATTAAAATATTCAATAAGCCTTTTCCTGTAAATCATTGATGAATAAGTTTTCAAATGATTTGGTTTTCATTAAAAATTATCTCTCATAAAACGCACTGTTTATTAATGGAATAATAGTTGGGTATTCCTAAAGTCCTTCGTCTCCACGTTTTTTTTGTTTTATTTTTTTTTTTGGTACGCACAAGCAAAAACGTCGGCAGATGTCTGTTTATATTACTGGAGAACACGTGAAATTGCTTTGCCATAAATTTGCAATTTTCACCGTTAGAAATTGGATTAGTTTTTTGTAACTATGTAGGTATGTATATGTATAACAAATGTATTAGGTTGTGTTGTGCAGTGGTTCTTAAATTGTTTTCTTTTCTAAATTTAATTAAATAAAAAGAAACACACAAACAAACAAAAAAGCCGGAGATTTTTTTATTGCTTTTTTACTAATTAAAACACACATACAGTGATCCACACTCAAAATTGAACGTTATTTCCAAAACGGAGGAGGTGGCACATCATATATTAGCGTATCTCAAAAATGATTTAGTTTATTGAATATACTAAAAAAAACCGAAACTCCGCAATAAAATTACCCTTTTGCAAAAAAAAATTTTTTTATCAAAATTTCGAAATTTTTGTTTCTTAAAAAATCATAAAAAATTGGAAAATAAAGCTATGCTTTTAATTTTTCTAGACGTATAAAAAAACGAACTTGCAAAGTTTATTCAATATACTTAACTGTTTTTGTGTTACGGTAATATATGTTGTGACAACTGATTTGACTGCAGATTGCTAAGCAATAATGGCTATAATAAAGAGGAATCATTGTGCAATGGGTTGACACACATGTCGTCAATATGTGCTCCGCTCCACACATCGCAAATTTTATGGAGCAATTAAATTTAACGTTTGCCACAATAAATATTGCTACGTGGAGACCCGGGGTAAGAATGAATAAAACTCACACGATTAGCTTAAAAATGACAGTGATGAATTTTTAAGAAAATTATAGAAGCTTAACAAACATTTTAGATACCGAAAAAATTAAAAATTGTCTCTAAACACCAAATATCAATTGAGCTTAAGCAAACAAGTTTTTGATTTTGCGCCTATTACCAAAATGATTATATTGATTACTAAACATTGTAAAATTGTGAACTTTTTTTTAATAACTGATATAATTTTAATTTAAAATATTATCAAAAAATTTTGCCATTTCAAACAATGTGTTAATTTATTTAATTAAAAATTGACAATTCCCAGCAACAATTTTACAAGTTTAAATTATTTGATTTTAAACGAAAAAAGTCAATTAAGATGTTTTGTTAGTTTATTAATATTTTAATTAAAATTGTATTGCATAACAACTAAAATGTTTTAATTTTCTTTCAACTAAAAAAAAATAATTGATTCAATTATCATATTATTTAAATACTTTTTAAACCATTTTTTGAATTGATAAAAAAAAACCTTTTTCTATGTGGTTTATAGATTTAAAAGTTTTTTTTAAACAAGTTTTCATAGAAAATTCGAAAAAGGGGTATAGATTTTAAAGATAATTATTTAAAGAACATTTAAGAAATTGATTGACATATATTAAAACATGTTTCTAATTCGGATTTTAAATACAAATCTCACTTTTTTCAAACACATGTTGATGTTGTGCAGCAGGTTTGATCTTAACAATACAAAATTTGGGATATTAATAGTGCGTGAGCAACTATATATCTGACACGAAAAGGCAATGTAAGATTAAGCTTTGGTGCAAATTATATTCATGTGATCCGATTAATAAAGGTTACTGTCCAATGTAACATCTAACACCTTCATCTTATCCACAATATTTATTTCAGAACCTCGCAATGCAACATTGATTTACTCAGCTAACAATAGACCAAATTTTATAACATTCATTTTTAACCAATTTATTGGGAAATAATTTGGCATCATCCATATTTCTACTTCCCTAAGGCCGGGTTTTTGAGATGTGGATTAAGTTAAAACTTAGTTTAACGCACTTTGAAACTCGGATTTTTCCGGTTAAATGCAGTTTTTGTTATTATTTCATTTAATACCAACATTTTAAGCAGCACTAAGCTGTTTCGTCAAAATTTGGTATACAAACTTGGTAATGGTGGCACAAATCTGTTTTGAGAATAATTAAATCTAGTTTAACTGAGATCTCAAAAACCCAGCCTAAGTGAATTATTAATTTCTATTTGCATTTCAGTCAATGATCGGTATTGATAAAATAAAAGTTGTATGTCATTAGCAAATGCGTATGCTACACAGGATTGATAATCAGTTTTACCAGGCAGATTATTTAAATACATAGAGAAAATGAATGGCCCTAGAATAGACCACTGATTATTAAATGAAATAAATTTCTCACGGTCACTCAAATAAGAACGCATAATTAAACAGGATGTTCCCGAAAAATTAAATTCATTATTAAGTATTTTTTTTACCAATTTAGCATGATCAACACAATCAAACACCCTCCGAAATCCTGTCTGTTTATTATCCAGTAAATATGATTTTAAGATTTGGGAATTTATTTGGAACATCATAACATGAATAGGAATGGGTCTAAGATTGTCCATATTAAAAGCGCTAACCACTTTAGGAACTGGAAAGACTAGCAAATTTTTACTTGTTACGAAATGTTGATGTGGTTAAAATTCCGTTTAAAAGATAAATCAACTGATCAGCTACTAATGGAAATTTTTTTTTTAAAGAATCTTAATATTATTATGTCATCTGCACCATAAACATTGGATTTTATTTTAGTATTTATGGTATAAACACAATTGGGACGCATGGCGAAATCTTAGCAACGAATATTCGGCGTCAGAAATAAAACACATTTGTGGATTTGAAAAACACACAATCAGGGCGTCTACCGAAATTTGGTGTACATAATGAACTCTGCCATAGGTTAAATGTTTTTTCTTACGCCAAAGAATGATGCACAGTAAGGCCAAAAGACTTTTTTCGTAGATCAATTCTTATCTCCACAATAACCAAAAAAAATACAACTTTAAAAGGTTAATGTAACAGTAAGATACAAGATAATAGTCTGGTACTGTATAAAGTCATTCCTAAAAATTTAAGGAATAGAACTATTACAAAAGGCTTTATAAAATACATAACTGAAATTTAGCTCATAGAATATATTCGAAAAATAAAAAATTTTGAATATTACCATTTCAGCAAAACCTTTGCATAAATACCTGAACTTGGCGGTCGCATTGTTATATTTATTACTTTTGAAAAATTACTTAAGATAAATAGAATTTAACAAATATAATCTGGGAATTTTAGTTGTCATGTTGAGTTTTATTTTTATTATAAATTTTTATATTAATTCGATTGTGTATTCTAAGTCAAATTACAATTTAAAAAGCTTTTATACTTTAATAGTCTTATTCCTTCAATATTTTCGAGGAATATTTTCTATGCACTATAGAAACAAACAAAATTGTGATTGTGCATAGAAAATATTCCTGGAAAATATTGAAGGAATAAGACTATTAAAGTATAAAAGCTTTTTAAATTAAAATTTGACTTATAATACACATTCGAATTAATATAAAAATTTATAGTAAATAGAATTTAGTTTAGCAAAGTATTTTATTTTATTTGTTGCCTAGTTTTTTTAGCTTTCTCTCTCACAATGTTTAAGCGAAGGTCCATACAATACATTCTATGCGTTGTTCCTTTTTTTGCATCTGTCAAAAAAAAAAGTTACACAGAAAAACGCACAGAATGCATACACGTATAGACGCATGAAAGTAGGTTTACTTTCTACTTTTGTGGCCATGGATGACAAATCATTTATTTTATTGTCAATGCTATCGATATATATGTTGTTGTGGTGGAATTCTTTTTAATATTTTTTTGTATTAAAAAATGTTTCGATTAAAAAATCAAACTTTCCCAATAAAGAATAAAATACATTAAAATTATTTTTTAACACAATTTTTTCATGAACAAATGTTGTCATTCTAGTTATCGATTACTTTTATGTGTGAGTGCCATCTTTGTTGTGTTTATTTTTAACATATGCCATGAATCAGAAACTTATTGATACATTGAAAAATAACGAATTGTTGTATAATAAAAGCTTATTCCTATAAATTCTTTTAAATAAATTCTATTAAAATATCAATTACAATTTTTGCCAAAATATTTTGCCACAACAGCTGATCCAAAAAAAAACTATGTATACGCATTGTATGTAACTTGAATTTAGAAACGCATAAAATGTATCATACGCATAAACGCACGGGGTGGACCTTCAGCTTTTATTTCAACGCGTCACTTCAAAAGCACCGTTACAAGGCGAATTAATTTTTCAGGTGGCGTTGAAAGCAGAGCTGTGCTACTTTTATTTTTTACTTAGTCTCAATTTACACGTTTCATCTTTTGATGCTCAACTTCTTGTCAATTCCCTTTTGAAGATGCCATTATGTTCACACGCAGCAACCGGTTTCAACTTTTTTTGCTTCAAAACAACAACACTTTTATTCAAAGCGAACCAAAGAGAAAAAGAAAAGAAAAAAATGTACATGCAGCCATTGTTGTGCATATACCTACGAATGAGATTACAAAGCGTACTGCCCAAGTACAGGCATTTCCGTACCAACCCCTTTTCTTCTTGCTTCCCTCTCCTTAAAACACAAGAGTTGAGGATCAAAAGATGAAACGTGTGAATAAAGACTTAGAGAGAGAAATGTCAAAAAAAGACTTGTGTTTTTGACATTTCGATCAACGAAAGCAACAAAAAAAATACATTGCTGTGTTTTGGTGTTGTTACTTGTTGTAGTATCGACGCCACCTCTAGTTCAATTCGCCTTGCACCGTTACCTATTTGACACTAATTTTTTCCCAAGTGATTTAGAATTTAATGCACTTTATAGATTAAAAATTAGTTTTCACGCTACTTGTGTGTTGCTATAAAGTTCAAATTAGACGTCACATAATCATAACCTTGAAAGCAACTGTTTGTACCAACCTTATGGGCAACAATGTTTACCATTACGTTGTAGCCATAACCATGGTACAACTACAAAAGGTAGACTCGTTGGCCCAGCTGATTGTCAGCTGTTTACCCCAGTTGAACCCCAAATCTCAAGAATTTTTCATGTTTGTTAACATTTTTTTCTTGTTTGTTTACATTTAGTTGGTGCGCTCAAAATTTTTTTCCTTCGCGTGTTGTTTTTCTTTCAATTTGTGTTGCTGAAGGCACAGTGTTGCTCTTTTTTTGACGTCTCGGTAGAAAATACAAAAGCTTTTGCCTGTTGTTTTTGCCTTGTTGTACTTGTTGTAGCAACGAGTCTTCTTTGTGTAGCTGTACCATGGTTATGGCTATGGCGTAACATGAATCAAGAAAACAAGATTACGCATTGCGCAGGTCCGTTATTTTATTGTGTAGCGATCAGCTGTTTGTGTGACGTAGGCATAGTTTGTGTTGTAAACAAAGAACATTTGTGTTGTAAACAAAGAACATTTGTGTATAAAAAGTGATAAAGAATTAAACTAAAAAACGTAAAAAATTAATGAAAAATAAAAATGATAACTGTAATAATGAAAAAAATTAAAAAGCGTGTAAAACTTCACCAAATCTTTGAAAAAAAAACAATGAAGATCGTCTTCTTATAAAAACAATTTTGTTAAAGATTTAGTCAAACAGGCTGATCATATTAAATGTGATGAAAAAGTAAAAAAGCTCTTTTTTAGGGCTAGAATGCATTTTAAAATTAAAAAACTTAATGCGGAGCTTAAAGACATCAGCACATCTAGAAAAAGAAAGTTTAATAAAATAAAAAATTAAATTCAATTTTATACATTTTGCTTCTTTTATTTTGAATAAAAATTCAGTTGCCCACAAAAGAATATGTTTCTTATTTAGCAATAATTACAATAACCAATTAAGTAATGTCTGAAAAAAAGTTCTTTATAAGAATTTTCATACAACCCGAAAAGTAAAATTTGTATAACCCCAAAAAGCTCTTCTTATAACACAAACTTGAAATTTTTACTCGATTACATCTCTTTCCTGTCAATTTAAAATTTTGTTCAAATCGATGCACCCGTTTAAAAGTTATATTGTTATTTCCAGTTTTGCGCCAAAAATCTCTTTAATTTTTTACAACAAACACCCATTTGCATTCTGTGATGACGTAGATGCGCAGTAAATTTTTTTTTGAACGGCTGAGTGCGCAATCTTGTTTTCTTGATTCATGATGGCGTAATGGTATCAATAACCATAACAAAACAGCTGTTTACAACAACCTTATGGACACTGTATTTGTTTATAGGTTACTTACCATTACGCCATAACCATAATTTGAATTTAGGTTTCTATGGTCGTGCTTACGGCTTTGTCATTAAATTTATGTCATGTTAAGGTTAAATGGTCCTTAAGAAATTTCACACAACTAAAAAATCTTACTATTAAGATAAACGTTTAATTTGGGTTTATCAAAAGAGCATGATTTCAAAATCGCTTATATTTTTTTTTTTAATATCGTAACACGTTAATTTTATTCGTTTCTAAAATATTAACAAATTTTAGTTCCTACACTTTTTTGCCTTTAAATTAAATTGTAATTTCTCTAAAGAGCGTAAAAAACTTTTACTCGTTTATTGATTTATATTATTTCTGTAAATATAAATATTAAAATAAAATAAAGATATCCAATAAATATCAAACAAATCAATTTCACAGTTATAAACCTCCTACTTTTATCTACTGCAACAGAAAATTCAACTAAAAAATTGGAACACACACACACACAATGATTGTATATATTTAAACTTTTACCGATTTAAAGACAACAAAAACTTTAATATCCATTAAGACTCTAAATAACTAATAAATATTTAAAATTTTAAAGCAACTAAAACAAAAAAAAAATTATTTATTTGAAAATAATAAATTAATGCAAATCCCATTAAGAGCAGCCATAAAAACAAAACTTCCCAATTAGTAATTTCATTAAATATGCATTTGTTTTTTTTTTTTTTTTTTTTATTAAAGAGAAAAAGTAACGAAAATTTGAAAACAAATTCAAATATCATAAAGTTGATCAAAACCACACAACCACACAGTTTTGTCTAACCATGGGCCTGACGACGCGTCGTCAAAACTCGACTTGAAAAAAGTAAAATAAAAAAAAACATTTAAAACTTATATTAAATTTATGAGTTTGAATTAAAGAAGACATTTTTCATTTTCATAAAACCAAAAAAAAAAAAAAAAATAATTATGAATGCTGCCATTAAATTAATTAAAATTATAAGCCTGATCACACATTGTATTTTATATACAGATTTCGTAGATTGTTGTTGTTGCTGTTGATTCTTACTGTTGTTAATATTTTTGTTGTTTTTTTTTTATTTATTCTGTGAGTGAGAACTTTATTTAATTATAAACAATGATTTAATTTCATCAACATGATGTCGATCGATGCTGTTGTGATGTGACCAAATTTGTAAGTGCGTGTTTGATTTGATCACCCAGCGAAAAGAAGTAGATCTTCGCTCGACTCGATGAACCAAAATAAGTTTTAAATTCAAACAACAACAACTGCGAAAATTAACTAAAGCAATAAAACAACAACTATAAAATAAAATTGGTTCGTAAATTATGGCTTTCTGAAGCTGGTAACATAAATTATGGCCATTTATGCCTTCTGCTTTTAATCTTTGTTTTGTCTGTTCGTCTTTCAGTCAAATTTATATTTCTTTTTACAGACATATTTTTCTATTTTTTTGGATGAGTTGCTGGCTTCTTTAAATATTATTTTGATTTTTAGAAAATATTTATACATATGTACGTATTTTTTGAAGTGTTGGGGAAATCGTGTAACAAATCAAAGTTTTTAGATTTTTGATTAGTTATGATTTAAAATCGAAAATCTTAATATTGTAATTGGTAGCTACTCTTAACCCTTTGCAGCTCATGATTGTCCTTAGACAGAATTCATATAAACCTTATTAATTGTGCTTAATTTACTTTTTTTATAATTGATAATAATACCGATATTTATTATTGGAGGATAAGCTATTCCTATGCGCATTTCACTGGTTGCTTAAGCCAGATCATCAGGAAACGTTCTCCTAAATAATTTTAGAAAAGCCAAAGCTATCAGCAAACAAGACTACAGAGGGAATGGGAATTACCTACACTCAAAACGTCTTGTTTGCAACGATAGGAACGATTGGAATTCTCCCATCATTAATTGTAGTTATAAGTAGGTAAACAAGAAACAAATTAAAAACAAAAACAAATTGCTTATACATATTGTTTTCGCAAGAAATCAAAATAAAAACAATTTGCCAGTTCAGTTTTTTATGCACGTGCACTTGCAAAAAATTATTTAAAAAAAGTCGTTTTTGGGAATACATAATTTTTTTCATTAAAAAATTTTTTTATTGTGCTTAATTTTCCCTTTTTTATAATTGATAAAAATACTAAAATTTATTGTTGGAGGATAAGCTGTTCCTATGCGCAGGGAGAATTCCAACTAATTGTAGTAGGGAATGTAAGAAAAGATAAACTCACTGTTTTATTGTTGGTTTTTTGTTTAAGCTTTGATATCGTTGCAAAGAAGACGTTTTGAGTGTAGGTAATTCTCATTCCCTCTGTAGTCTTGTTTGCTGATAGCTTTGGCTTTTATAAAATTATTTAGGAGAACGTTTCCTGATGATCTGGCCTAAGCAACCAGTGAAATGCGCATAGGAACAGCTTATCCTCCAACAATAAATTTTAGTATTTTTATAAACCTTATTAAGTTTATATTTTTTACAATATTTTATTAAACTAGGGTTACTAAAGCTTTATTTTGTGTAAATGTTTTTATCTATGTCAACACCATTGTTGGTTTGACTGAAATGGTTAGATTAACTTAAATTTGCTCACATGGCAATTAGACCACTTTTCTAAACAGTACACAGAAAAAATTTTCATTAGTTTTTTTTATCAATTAATAGCAGTGTGACCAGATCTAAAAATATATAACAGCTAAATCTGGAATTAGACGTGGCCAAAAAATGCTAACAATTATTTTGAAAAATGCTAAAAAAATAATGCTATAATTTTTAAAAAAAAAAATTGTTAGAAATTTATTACCAGTATGAAATTTTATTCGAAACTAAATTCATTTTAGTGGTTTATTTTTTAATGAAATTCAAATAAATGGCTATATATTAACAAGTGGGTAGATTTTGGTAAAGCATCTGATATATGTATATAAATAAGTAGCACAGGTAGTTGAGATTAAATTTAAAATTTAGGGGGCCCGTAAAGCTCTGATACCTGCAGAATTGAAACGATTTTATTTCTATGTTATACACAATTTTTTAGATCATTTTATTTCTTATAGTTTAAGAAAAGTAGAAGTTTTAAAATTATTATATTTTCAGCACTTTAGAGCAAAACCAGTTTTAAACATTTACACCATAGAAATTTTATGTAAATACAAAGTGAAATTTCCTTTAACTTTAATATCGTAATAATTTTAACAATCAACATGATGAGGGCATTTCTAATATTCCGTTTCATAACACTAGAATTATCCATTTTCATACGAAATTTCATTTGGGTACAACTATTTTTAGTCGAAATTTATTAAAATTTATAAAAAAATTATGTAAAATCAATCAATCTATTCGAAAATTTTTTTAAAGAAATGCAAAAAAAAAAAGCTACAAATATTTAATAAAAATGCTTTAAATAAAATGCCAAATTTTAAATGAAAAATTTGCAGTTAAATAAAAATTTTTAGTGCTTAATTTAGCTGCAAAAATGGCACTAAAATAATTTTTTGGAAAATTATCATAGGTATATATTATTTCTAAGCACTTTTTTTGTCGGTTGCAAATATCTCCCATACCACCGCATCAAATTTAATGAATGATATCTCATTTTAAATCTTAGTTCTAACACTAATGGTGAAAAATAATTAGAAATTGAAAAATTAATATTTTCATTGATAAAAATTATATTTTATATAGAACTGCATGATAATACTGTTGTCATTATGATTATATGTTTTTGTTCAAGTGTGGTAATACAGGGTCGCTTAATAGTAATGCAGTTCTACATAATAAAGTATGTATTAAAATCCATTCTGGCAATACCGCTATTTACTATAATGCCGTTTATTACTAAGTCAGTTATATATAATTGCGTACATTTAAAGATATTTTTGTTTGTATTAAGGATTCGTACGGACAAAAAGTTAACGATGATCATGTCATTACCTCTAACATTGTATTCAAAGAAGTATTATAAAAGCATTTAAACATATGTATGTATGTATGTAAATATGTATGATATATAGGTATTATGATTTCTAATATTTTTATACTTTTAACACAATGTATTGAAGTTACTAAAATTTCTATTAATTATTTTCATTTTATGTTACAAAAATGACAACTAACGGTGCGAAATATTCGCACGGGTCATCTAGTTATAATTTAATTAATGTGTAATTTGAACCAATTATTTTTTTTAATTGAACAAAACCTAAAAATATATGTATATCGATGCCTTACTTTCTCAACCTCGTATCTTAAAAAAATACGGTTTTGACTTTTTCATGTCAAACGATTGCTATTTTTGTGTTATATTACTGCAAAAACTTATTATTTCAATAATTTATTAATATTTACAGAATTGAGACAAAGTATTGAAATAATAAGTTGTTGCAGTAATAGAACACAAAAAAAAACAATAGTTTTATATGAAAAAGTCCAACCCGTATTTTTTTAAGATACGAGGTTGAGAAAGTAAGGCATCGATATATTTGATTAAGTTGACATTTGAATTGCTAAAAAATAAATATGTAATTAAAATATTAATTAAGTTTTTCGTCTGAAATAAAGTAATTCAAACTTCTAAAATTTGATTTTATTTATATTGGTTATTGTCAAAACATGAGCTTTATTTATCAAAAATTATTTTTAATTTAGTAATTGTTTATTACTATTTTGGTTATGCTCCGGAAAATATGCTGTTAAAGTCTCAAAATCTTATAAAAGGTATAATTACAACCTTAATAATATTAAAGTTTATTACACATAGTATATTTAGAAAAATCTCTGAAATAAAATCTCATCATTCATTTATATATGTTTTAGATATATTAAAGGGCTTATCGGAATGATGCTTTGTGTGTAACCTCCCTAAAAGTAAAGCGAACTTTCACCAAAGTAGTCCCGTGTTAGGTCTTTGGTGGTAGGTACCGGTTCACTTTATATGAATGTGACCTATCACTTTTACATGGGGTTGTCGTTGGAGGGAGTCAATTGACACCTAACAGCCGCCATATGACAAGTCACACATCTATCCTCAACGAACGTGTTTAGTGTTAGTCAGTTCAATGGAGTATTATTTAAATAAAACATGTCCTAGAACTAGAACACCACCGGTGAATATTGTACTGTAAATCATTACTTTTTCTACCTTTTGGTTCATCGTGAACCAGTTAAATGATTGGTTCTCCTTTCACTGGTCATGAGTTCTTTCTTTTTACTTGTTTTAAATTGAAATACTTTTCAAGCAATTTTTTAATTGATATAAAAAACTACACAAAAAAATTTTCCCCCAATCAAAAATTTAATCAAAAATTAAATCTGTTTTAATTAAAAATGCTATCAAGTAAATTAAACGTTTAATTAATTGAAGTAACATTTAAGCAAGTGAATTAAATGTTAAATTCTCTTGATTAAATTTTGATTAATCCTTTAATTGAGAAAAAAAATTTTTCTGTATACTGAAAATTTTTTCTGTGTAGATAAATTAGAAACAATTTTAAACCAAAATTATTTCGTCTATTGATTCTTTCGAATTCAAGCGTGTTTTCAGACAGACCAACAGACAGGCAGACAGACGGACATGGCTAAATCGACTTAAAAGAACCCATTATATATATATATAGGGATATTAGATGAATATTAAATTAAATAACGGAATAACAAACTTATTCAACACTAGTGGAGGGTGGAGGTTATAAACATACAAAGTTTTGTAACGAATTTAAAAATTAACTTAAATTACAAAATACTGCGGAGGTGTCTAAAATACTACTGAAACCCTTCCTCCTCCTACTTGTCAAATTTTCTCACCCGCACAGAAATACAAAATAAAAAAAAAACAGAATTAAATGGATTTTTAAAAATCATTTCTGAATAAAACTGCATAAATTTAACAATTGTTGTCATGTTGATACCACAGATTTTGTTCATTTCTGTTGTGAGTTTTTGTAGATTTATTATATTTTTATTGTTGTTGTTACAGATTTTGGTAGATTTTAAATTTTATAGCAATTAATGAAATTTAATACTTTTATAAACCATAAAAACAAGTTGGAAAAAATTATTCCAACGGATTTTGGTTGTTAAAATATTGTGTGGTTGTTTGTTTGATTGTTCGGTTGTTGGTTTTTGTCTGGTTTGATAAAATATTGTTGTTCATTCATTGAATAAAAATGTTTATTACATTTATTTGCATTTAAATCGCTGAGTTCCGCACAATAGTAGGGGGTCTTAATGCCAAAGTGATGATGATCACGATGATCATCATCATGCTTCTGCTGCGGCTAATATTAAATAATAAAACACAAAAAAAAAGCTTAAAAGAAATATATTAACAAAAAATAAATTTAAATATGTAAAAAAAAGAATTGCTGGCTGCTGCTGTTGATTATGATGCTGACGATGTCGGACAGACGTTCGGGTCGGTTGACCGGTAGGTCGGTAGTGTTGCTGGATTGTGATAAAGTTCGGATGTGGCTGCTGTATCTGGATTCGGAATTTCTTATGATTATTAGTATTGATATTGAAACCCAGTGAATTTGTGAGCTATTAAAAATGAACAAAATGTGTTTATTTTTTCTTTTCTTTTTGTTTAATAAATTAAACTATAAATTATGCAAAAGCCATTATATATTATATTTTTCAGTAGATATTTTTAAATGACAAAACATTGAAAGTGAAGAAACTTGAGCAAACAAAGAGAAGCAACAGACAAAAAAAAGTTCTATTTATTCAAATGCTGTTTGTTGTCTTTGTTTAAAAGTATATGTATTTTCTTTTATTTTAACTGATGAGAAAGAAGATACTAAGATTTTAAAACAATAAAACTCAGACGATTTAGAAAAAAGACAACAGCAATCTACTTGCAAGTTAAATCTAGTTAAAAGAAAGATTCATTCAACTAGCCAAAGGGGCTTTTCAAAAATCCTCTTAAACATTCTTCAGTCAGTAGTGCCAATTAAGCGGTTTTTTTTTGTAACAAATAAAAACTGGGGGCTAATTCTGGCAGTCGTGATCGAACTTTCGTTTTCTTTTCTTTTTCGATTAGAAAGCAAATTTATTTCTAATTTTTTCAGTCGATACTGAACGAACAATGAAAAAATAATTTCGATTCGTTCAGTATCGACTAAAAGAATTAGAAATAAAATTCCTTTCGAATCGAAAAAGTATTGCATCACGACTGCCAGAATTAGATTTAAAGAAAAGTTATTATTGATTTTTATAACAAAGTATAAACAACAATTGTGATTTTTAATTGAACTGTTGGTTTTTAATTGAAGTTTTTGATATTTTATATTCAATACAATATTTTCAATTAAAAATCACTATTGTTATAAAATAGCTTTGGCACAAGCTCCTACATTTGTCCTTCAAGTTGTACAAAGAAATATAATTAAGTTTTAAAGACAAAGACTTAACAAAAACTACGAAAAAACAAGAAGAAAGGAAAAAAACATGTAAATAAAAATTGAAAAATTGATAATTAATCAAAGCAAATTTCGATCTACCTATACAATTGGTTAAAGATTGATGTTTGACTATAGACTGGCCGGCGCCGCAGTGGCGCAAACGGTAGAACGCAAAGAATTCTGATGATGAGAATGTGGTTATTCTCGAAACATGTAAATTCGACCTGAGTTCAATCCCGAGTTCAGTCAAGAATTATCAAAAAAAAAGCCTTCCTTCAATAAAAATAATTTAATGAAAATTAAATTTTATGAGCTTAAGCCTAATTAAAATATCAAAAACTTTAACAAATGTATAAATTATAAAAAATAAAATCAGTTTTTTAATTGTTTATATATAGGGTTGCACATTAGTAAGTTGGACGAGTTGGATGAGCTGTGGCTCCATCTTATTGAAACCACAATTATGGATTGTTCTCTACCTCGGGCTTTAAAAACTTTTTCTATAATTGCCCGTTATGTAATGCCCATCCCATTCACCGCAACTTGTTTTCGATAAAAAAAAATGGTCCAATGGTCTTTTCTGAAGTACTTCTACACCATCGCACAGTGTCTCGACTAGAAGAAGAAAATATCATATTTTATATATATTTTTTATATATTTTTTATATATTTTTACATACCAAATTTTATTACGATCGGACAATTTTTTTAGGTGTTATAGCGTTCTTAAGAAAAAGGATATATGGCAGGACCTTGAGTCCTTAGTCCGATTTATATGAAAATTTACACACACGTTGTTAGTCGTATGTATATCAGCATTGAAGCCAAAATAACATTTTTCATTTTCAGGACACATGGGAGGTAGCCGTGTCCTTGGACCGATTTCTCCAAAAATCATATTTTTCTTAACTAAGATATTTTATGCTAGTGTACCAAACTTTAAAAATATCTGACAACTCCTTCTATTTTTGTCCCTTCGTTATCCCGGGACAAAGCAAGGTGCGACTCGTTCTGGATAAAATAATACAATAATTTTACTTTCGAGCCTTTTCGGGGTCTATAATATATGTGAATCCGTCCTTGACTGTGGTAGGTATTACATATAGAAAAATCTAGGTGGATATATCGAGCCATAACCGCAAAAAAAGGTCAAGCGACAAAAACAAATTTTTACAGAAGAAGGTTTTATTTATTATATTTCATAAAAATTTTGTATGCAAATTGGCGCTTAAGCTAAAATTGTTTTTGCTCAAATATCGTAACGGTACCTTCTGTGACCATGATATTTTAGGAGATGATGCAAGGGTTGCCAATAAATTCATTCATTAAAAAAACGAAAGTTGAAAATGTTGTCGCTTAAGTGTTTTTGCGGTTATGGCTCGATATGTTGATAAAAAAAAAGTTGCTACTCTTTAAAGTTTAAAATTAATGTAAAATTTACTGGATTTATCTATCCATTTACAAGCTTATGTATATACATATTTTTTATAAAAAGTCGTTATCAGTGGCTCCTGGAAATTACGTTATGAGTTTTGTCCCGCTAGCATGTTCTAGCCGAATCACTTGTGCATCGGTGCATCTAAGTAGGTACATTTGAGGTGAACATTGTTCACAAATAATCTTGGATTTAGGGTGCCCCATATTCTACAATTTTGTTTAATCACGTGGCCATTAAGGTGTAAATGGGCCTGGCCTCATCGCTCATTATTCGATATGAATTTTGTGTCCGAATAATCAAATGTCGACTTTCAAAATTAAATTGAACAATTTTGCTGCGTTGTTCTGTGCTGAGGTTTTCCATCATAAATTTCACAAGTTTTTCAAAGTTTATTCTGAAAAAAAATCCAAAAAATAAACGTAAATAAGAAATTAATGCATTTATAAAATCATAATCTTAATCAGAATATTGAAAAACTTCGAATACAGCAGATGCGCCTTTAGCATGTTCCAAATTATACCACCACCACGATTGGTGGAGAATGCATTATGCGTTTTTTCTGATGTCTGTAACACATAAAAATATTAGTTTTCGAACCACCTTTTAGTGTACCCATCGCCTGAGAATACTTTTTCGAACGCAAAGTACTGGTCGCCATTTCAAAGATAATAAAATGCAATTTGGTAATCGTCATAAGGACGATGCCTGGCGGGAATCGGTCCTTAATTTCACATAGCCACTGCACAAATTTTTTAAAAAATAGAGACTTTGTACCTATAAATCATCTTATAATGTTGATATTTAAATTAAATATCTTATTGCAATCCATATAAACCTAAAAATCACAATAAGTCGATAAAATCTCATATAGATGTATACCTTAATAATTTTCGTTCTTTTGCAGACCTTAATGTCAAAGCATAATTTGGTTTTGCCGGTTTCATGATTGTCTGTAATAATTTGCCTATAAATATTGGTCGGTCTTGAACTTTCTATACTCTTCACCACAGGTAGAAAGGGTATATATAAGTTTGTTATTCCATAAGTAATTTCTACAATATTGATGTTAGACCCTATAAAGTATATATATATATATATTAGGTCCATATGAGAAGCGAAGTCGCATGTAACAATGTCCATCTGTATGTGTATATGTAGGAAATGGGGTTTCCGCAGATCCCAGAAATGATAGGGACTATGTTGCTTAAAATTTATGTCACATATACTTCATTAAAGTTTTCTATTGAAATTCAGCCAGACTGAATGACTGAGATATGAGCAAAAACGACGATTGCCTCTATTTTGACCCATAAATCCCTTGTTGTTGTTTTTTGCTACATATCTGGGAACGGCAAGAGCCAAGGTTTCCAAACCATCTACAAGAATCTGGTTATCCATAGACAACATCCGAGAAAATACGGGCGTGATTGGAGAAGTGGGCGTGGCACCTTCCATACAAAGACATTTAAGATTTCTGTACATCTGGAGAACGTCAAGAGCCAGAGCTTCTAAATTAGGTACAAACATCTTGGTTGTCAATACTCAACATCCTACAAAATATGGGAGGGGTAAGAGAAGTGGGCGTGTCACAAAACAGATTTAGTTATATGTGAATAATGGAAAGAGAAAAATTGTAAAAATTTGGTAAATATAGCTGTATTATGAATACACAAACTTAATTAAAAAAATATGAGCGGGATTGGAAAAGAGGGGGTGGCACCTCCCATACAAATAAAAAATAGGATTCTGTCTATTTGGAGAATCGTAGCAGTAAAAGTTTAAAAATTTAGTATAAATAGCTTCGATGTCAATGCATGACATCTGGCAGAAAATTTGCGGGATTGAAGAAATGGGCGTGGCACCAAATACATTTCCTTATATCTGGAGAACGGAAGGAGAAAATTAATTTGTCCACATTTCGTACAAATAGCTGGGTTGTCAATACACAACACAAAATCCGTCAAAAAAAGTGGGTATTATTGGATAAGTGGGCGTGGCACCTTCCAAACAAATACAAAATAGATCAGTAACTCTTACTTGTTCAACTAAGTATATTTAAAAATTTCAATGATAAAAAATTTTGTTGAGCTTCAGGCCACTTATTTTTTCTTATAAGTCTGGGCTCACATTATGAAAGGTTTCTTTCAGAAAGTCTAAGTTTATTGGTGAAAGTGGAGAGAGGAATAGCCTGTTCTCTTCCCCTGTCACCAATAAGCTCAGACTTTCTGAAAGAAAACTTTCATGGTGTGATCATAGCTGCCAGATAAAATTGTTCGAAAATCGTCAAATTTTGAAAAAACAAAATCGTCAAATTAAAGCTAAAATTAAATGTGAAATTGTATAAAAAAAACATTTGCACAAGATTTGTCGTTTGAAAAATCGTCAAATTTAGGGTATACATCGTCCAGTCGTTAATGGTGCGCTTTTGTACCCAAAAATCGGCAAAATGACGATAAATCGTCAAATCTGGCAGCCGTTGGTGTGATCCCCGACTAATATAATTGTTATGACCTGTTCAAGTAATTAATAGTATTAATTTAATACTCATTTTTCTTGAGAATATTCTGTTTGGTATAAAAAAAGTGCAGACACATTTTAACAAGTCGTCATTTTTAAGCATAATCAGTGTTGCCAGCACCAGGGAAAATCCCTACATGTAATTTTTTTCTTAACTAAAAAGAGTTGAAGAGGAAATCGGACAGACTTCTAACATCTTTTAACTATAGGAAGGTACTTTTTCAGTGCTACAAAATGAAATTTTTTTAATCTTCCGAGAATAAAAACTCTTAAATTTATGTTGGTGCCTAAAATTTTTTTCTAAAACCCCAATTTCTTCGGTAAAAATAAAGGACCGGTTTGATAGAATTTCGAATTAAATTTTGTTGAAATTTTCATTATTATCAAATTGGTCTGCAGACATTGGCGACGTTTTTGAAATATCTAATAAATGAAGTTTTTGAAAGTTTTAATTAGATTTCATTAAATTATTCTTATTGAAGGAAGGAATTTACAACATTAAACGAAATAAAATTTTGTTTTTTAGAATTATATTCTTGACTACACAGGGGATTGAACTCGGGTCAAATTTACATTTTTCGAGAATAACCACAATCCCATCATCAGAATTATTTCCGTTCTACCGTTTGCTTCACTGCGGCGCCTGCCAGTCTATAGTCAAACATCAATCTTCAACCAATGGTATTGGTGGATCGAAATTTGCTGTAATTGTTTATCCAATTTTTTTTTTTCTTAATTTTATTTACATGTTTCTTTATTACTTCTGCTGTTTCGTACTTTTTGTCAAGACTTTGTCTTGAAAACTTAAGTACATTTGTTTTTTTATGTTTTTTCTTTTTGTCTTTTTCTCGTTGACCTTCCTTTGTACATTTTGAAGGACAAATGTAAACTTATAGAGCTTGTGCCATAGCTATTTTATAACAATTGTTATTTTGCATTGAATCCAATACTATTGGTTGCAGATTGATGTTTGACTATTCTGATAATGGGAATGGGGTTATTCTCGAAACATGTAAATTCGACACGAGTTCAATTTTTTTTTTATTTAATTTTATTAATTAATTTTAAATAATTCATCATAATTTTGTTCCCTCTGCGCTTAAAAGGCATTGTAGGGGCGAGTTGGCAATTAAATACTACAAAATTAACAGTTTTATATTATTTAAACTAATTGAAAAAAAAAATATCCAAGTAATGCATGTATGTATATAAATTTGACATTTATATACTTGTTACATTAATATCTCTTCTATGTGTTGTAATAAATAATGTTTATCCTCTCTTTTAAATCTTGAAATTCTATTTATATCTTTTAAATACTGAGGTAAATTATTGAACTCACGACTACCCATGTATTCTATCCTTTGTTTTGTTGCTTCCAGTCTACACCGGGCTACTGATAAATTGCAATTATTTCTTGTATTAAATGAAGACTGATTTCCCGAGAAGCTTATGGTGTGATGACCAATATTGTGCAAACATTTAAAAACATACATTAATAACTGCAATTTGTAAGATCCGTGAATAAGTAAAACATTCTTAAAAATATTACTGAATAATGATACCGTTGAATATGTTATTGGAAGGTTAACTACAACTTGTAATGCTTTGTTTTGCATTCTCTGTAATGCCTTAAGTTCATTGCTCTTTTTAAATCCATACGATATGGCTAAGTAGTTAAAATGGCTTTGAATTAAAGCACTTTAAAGCAATAATTTCGTATTAACATCATACTTATTTTTAAATTTATAAAGTAGTCCCACAGCTTGAGCAGTTTTTGCCTTTAAATTCCGAATATGCTGACTCCAAGAAAGATTTCTTTGGATTTCTACTCCCAAATACTTAATGGAACTGACTTCCTGCACCTCATAACCGTCCACAAATACACAAAAGTGGATGTGATCACCATATGGCTTAAATCTCATTAATCGAGTTTAAGTTGAATTCAAAAGTAGTTTGTTAATTCTTGCAAATTCAGTTAATATCAACGAATACCGTTCCATATAAACCTTGGCTACTGTTTCGAATTTGTAGAAGTAGAATAAACAAATATCATGAAGATTTTTTATATCATTAAGGTAAATGGTAAACAATAATGGACCAAGTACATTACCCTGTGGCACACCATGTTCAATTGCACCAAGTGAGCTTTTATGACTTTTTATCTGAACAAATTGTTTGCGATAAATTAAATAACTTCTTTAAAGAAACATTTCTCTACCACAAATACCATATAGTTTCAATTTTTCCAATAAAATATCATGATCTATAAGAAGAATAAAATTATCAAAAAAAAAATTTTTGATTCGTTTCATGTTGTAAATTCCTCCATTCACTTAAAATAATTTAATGAAAATTAATTTGATGAGCTTAAACCTAATTAAAAATTTCAAAAAACTTCAATTAAAAACCACCAGTTCAATAAAAAATCAGAAATAAATATTATTGTATTGGAGAACTTAATCAATTCTATAAAGATTGCTAATATAGGCAATAAATGGCAATTATAAAAAAACGTTTTATCCTCATAACCTGTATAGTAGACATCACTGTTTTTTTTATTTTTTTTTTGTTTTTTTTTTTTGTTGTGTTCCATATTAAGAACCGCTCTAAACACCCGCTGTGTAAATACGCGGGCGCTCTTATTAAATAATTTTTAAAATAAATTTTCTTAAAATTGGAAATATATAAAAAATATGTTTGCATCCATTCACATGAACAAAAGAAGAATGTATCTACAAACCCATCTACATGCACGTATCTTTCTTTCATCTTCCAAAACCACCTGAGTAGAGCATTAATAAATAATTTGAAAAAAAAACGGTCTTCATAAAACAAATTCCATAATAATATTTTGGCTGTTGATTTTCTTCTCTATCTGCTCATATAAAAAACTTAATTGAAAATCCTTTTTAGCAATTCCATCGTTTGGCATCTGCTTTTTGTTTAAGTGTATAGAGTTTTTTTTTAAGAAGAAAACAAATCTCATATTAAAGCAAACAGTTCAGTTTAGCAAAAGTTTCAGGGATTTCTAAAAGCAGCCAGGCAGCAATTCGTCCAATCATATGTCTTGTCCACCCGCCTGGTTGACGATGCCTATGAACTTAAAGCTTAACAATTTATATTGTTATTCGTGAATGGGCCTGAAGGCAAAACAACAAAATGTTTTATTCACTTGCTAGTATTCATTCACCCAACAGGGTGTTGTGTATGTGGTATATGCATAAATACATGTGTATGTGTATGTATATTGTGGAAAACTAAACAGAAGAGCACTTAAAAACAAAACAACAAACTAAAGAATTGTACAAATTAACCGACCAACCAGCTACTACTGTAATACATTCTTAATATTGACGAACAAGGTGACCAGCTAAATCGAAAATACTTGACAGATCAATAGGTTGCAACATGTTTCAGATAAGTTTGTCGGTAGCACAAAATTTTTAAAGAATACTGGCTGGGTTTTGCTCATTATATCTGCATTAACAAAATAGACAAGCCATAATTTTAAATCTGACAGGAACGACATGCAATCGGTCGTGATAAGAGCCTTATTTTTTATACCCTCAACCATCACTAGTGCGTGAATGAGGGTAAACTTAGTTTGTCATTCCGTGTTAAACTTTTTTACTACACATCTAAGACCCCATAAAGTATATATATTCTGGCACCTTGAGTAATTCTAAGTCGATTTAGCCATGTCCGTCAGTATGTCTGTCCGTCTGTTGAAAACACGCTCACTTTCGAAAGACTCAAAAAAAACAAACTTGATGTCAAATTGCTTGTAGCTACCCTAAGCAGTTTGGGATTGAAAAATCGGTGCAGTAGGATCAGAGCTATGAATCATCAAATGAGGAACTACCACCATAAAAAACTGATAATTTTGATACAAAAACTGGCATAAATGGTGGAATAATGCACGGAATGATATACAATTTTGCACGAATTCGCTTTATACGACTGCAAATCATACTGTTAAATTTCGTGAAGATCGGTCCATAATTGACCATAGGCCCCATATAAACCCTACGCGCGGAAAACAGTTTAGTACGGCTAAAGCCGTCTTCAGAATTTTGGGATAATTGGTCCATAATTTACCATAGGTCCAATACAAATTGCCCTCCTAAAAATCATTTTAGTTCGGCTAAACCTGTTAAGAATCATGATATTTTACTCAAGCCAGTTGAACGTTCCAAAAAGAAAGGCATAAAACTTTCTTCTTGTCGGTCAATAATTTAATTCAGGTCTAAACCGCAACCAATTTTAATGCTGACGTTCGTTTTTGTGAAGCTTAGTTAATAATATATATGTATTAACAATATAGAGCCCACTCCTGTCGGTGGAGGATTTCAAAGGTTCGGCATAGCGGAAAATAGCACTCTAACTTGTTTTTTTACTGACATTTAATGGATCACTAAAGTTATTTTCTAGATCTCATGAATTGTTATTTGTTTTTTGTTCAAATAATTAAAATCCCCGGGAAATTTAAAAATAGATCCCTCTGAAAAAGCCAAAAACTTCCACAATCTGCTAATGAGTATTATAGTATCCACCAGTAATCAAACTAATTTTTGAACGGTACTCCACCAGTATTTCGTCTGAGTTACATTTAGTGCTCCATGGTTTATTTAGTTCTCTACCAGATAAAAGTTGAACTACAGAAAAAAAATAAAAATTTGGTATCAATTAAAAAATTTGTGATATTAATTCAAAAATTAATTAAATTTGCACTAGTAAACAAATTAATAGTATCAATTAAATATTGTTTGATATAAGCAGCGTTTTCTGCAGTAATGTTGTTGATTAAATTTTAAGTTAAAACTGATTTTATTTTCAATTGATGGTTAGATAGAAAAAAAAACTGGCCAGAATATTGTACTGTACAGTTATACGACGTCAAAACATTAGCTAATGCAAAAAAACAAGGTCGGCCTGATTGCTCCAAGAAAATGACAAATACGCGCGAGCTGCTTCTCCGCCAAGATCAGTCTTACGAATACACCACGCGTTAAATTTGTTTGATACCCTCTTTGCCTTTTTTAAGGCGCATGCAAAAGTGCGATGCGTATATGCATTCAAAGCGTGTGCTGTGTAACGTATCAAAATCATTTTACACTGACACTACTTTTTTGGACGGATGCAGCTCTAGATTTGTACAATATTTAATTGTTAAGTTGGAATTTTAATCTTTTTAGAATCTATTCAAAATCTCTGTAATGCTTTCTCAATTTCTAAAAATAAGGAAGTAAGAGGAAAACAACGAAGACGTAAAAAAAATAAATTATCGGAAAAAAGTAAGTCGATTTAGCCATGTCCGTCTGTTGGAAATATAAATAATTAACGTAATCCTTTAAAAATGTTATTTCAAAGTAAGAGCAATTTTAAAAGTTTTTCAAATAATTAAAATTGATAACAAAATATAAAAATACACAATTTAAATTTCAGTTTTCTCTGATTTTTTTTGAAACTTGACTGCCTTTTTCCTAGGCACGGCGGTATATGTACATAGTTTAGATGCTGGGTTTAAAGTTAAGATCCCAATAAAGAGCCGTCCAAGATCCCATTATTTAGGCCAAATTTTCTTGATAGAAAAGACTTCTTTATTATAAATTTTCCTAAAGTTTTAGGAATTATAAAACTTAGAAAAAAAGGAAATAAGAATTATTTCAGCTTATTTATAATACGAAATTCAGTAAATTTTAAAACTTAAATTGGAAATTATTAATTTTTACTTGAATATGGACAATAATTAACTGTCTTTCGAGTTTCTTTAATAATATATTTTAGCTCTAACCTCTTAAATAAACGAAGAGGTAGGAAAATAACGGCAATGTAAAATTATCCTTTCAAACCTATTTTGAAAATTTATTTTGGATTTTTAAAACTCAAGCTCATAATCAACCTGGTCATCCTTATACCAAAGTTTAACAAATAAAATAAAAGAATTTTAACTCCACCATGGAAGTTACAATGCAAACAACAACGACAGCACAATGTACCAACATATAGTAAGTAGTCAAATATATTATATACATACATATGTGCACATAGTTAACAAAAAGTTCTCTTACGACACCGCACACTGCTTTGTCTTCGAACAAAATTGGGCAAAAATAAAAGGAGTGGTCGTAGATTCAGTTATGAATAAAATCGAGGATTAAAAGAAAATCTAACTTACACAGAAATAATTAAAAATTGTCTCTAATCAGCAAATTCATAGAATCAAGCAAACAATTTGTTGATTTTGCACCTATTACCAAAATGATTATATTGATTACTTATGTGCTGTTTTCACAACACAAGTGATTTTGATTTTTAAATTTTTTTTTCATATAAATTTTACTACACGCTCAATCACTTGTGTTGTAAATACAACACATTAAAATTGGAAAATTGTGAATATATTTTTTTTTTTTTCAATAAATGATATTTTAAATTTTAATTTATAAAAATGATCAAAAAACTGCCGTTTCAAACAATGTGTAAATTGATTCATTTAAATACAGCTCTGGGGCCAATACAATTAAAATTGAAATTTCGATCGATATCGAATGCCATAATTAGGACCCAGGTTTTGACAATTCCCAACAACAATTTTACAAGCTTAAATTATTTTATATTTAACAAAAAAATTGTTATTTAATTAATATTTTAATTAAAAAATTATTTCAAAACAACTTAAATATTAATTAAATCAAAATTATATGTTTAATTTTCTTTCAACTAAAAAAATAATTGACTCAATTCTCACATTAATTAAATTAAAATACTTTTTAAACAATTTTGTTAATTGATAAAAAACTTCTGATATTTTTTTTCTGTGTAGAATAAATTTAGCTTATACTACATTTACACCTACACAGAATCTAGTGCTTAAGCGATTTTGAGCGAAATCTTGTTAATTTCTACTAGATTTCCCATACAAAACAAAATCTAGTTTGTCACTAGATTTTGGCAAAATCTCACAAAATATTGCAATACTCAACGATACAACTATGAATTTCATACTAGTGTACTAAAAAATACAGCTCTGAACAAGAAAAACCTGACAGTTTGACAAAAAAAAAAATTAAAAAAAATATATAAAAAGAGCGGGGAAAAATAAAAAATCAAAAAAAAAACAAATTAATAATATGCAAAAACAAGTTAGAGTTCTATACTCGGCTGTACCGAATCTTTGATACCCTCCACCGACAGAAGTGGGCTCTATAATGTAAATACATATATATTATTAACCTGAATTAAATTATTGACCGACAATAAGAACATTTTATGCGTTTCTTGTTAGAACTTTGAACTGGCTTGAGTAAAATATCATGATTCGTAAAAGTTTTAACCGAACTAAAATAATTTTTAGGACATATGAATTTTAGTTGGAAGAAATTTTGCCGCAATTTGCACTTTGGGCTTTATTTGGTTTTAGGCGCCAATAAACTCTTTCCTGAGATTAGGGTTTATATATGGCCTATGGTCAACTATAGACCGATCTTTACGAAATTATATTAATATAAAATAGTTTTTTCCAAAGATGGATCAAATACAATTATACAGCGGCAAGAAGCAAAATAGTAACGGGCGGTCTCAAGCAATTTAGCTCCTGCCAGATTTGATCCCACTGTTTGCCAATAAAGAATATTGTTTCATAAGGAAAAAAAGCTTTTACAATTGCTGCTTACTACTTACGACCTTAGACAGGCATTAAATTGACAAATAAAGTGGTATTTGGTCCACCAAACCAAAAAAATTAACGAAAATAACAATTATTTTGAAATTTTAAAACAAAAAAACAAATTGATCCTTATGAACTTTTCTATGATAAAATATTATGATTTTTAAAGTTTTGATTTTTATTTTTTCGATCAAAAATTACAGTTATTTTTTGATTTTTATTTTTTTGGACAAAAGTAACAGTTATTTTTTGATTTTTATTTTTTTGAACAAAAATAACAGTTATTTTTTTATTTTTTCGATCAAAAATAACACTTATTTTATGATTTTTATTTTGTTGAACAAAAATAACAATTATTTTTTGATTTTTATTTTTTTGAACAAAAATAACAGTTATTATTTGATTTTTATTTTTTCGATCAAAAATAACAGTTCTTTTATGATTTTTATTTTTTTGAACAATAATAACAGTTATTTTTTGATTTTTATTTTTTCGATCAAATATTACAGTTATTTTATGATTTTTATTTTTTCGAGCAAAAATAAAAATTATTCTATAAAGAAATGTACGTGTTATAATTATTGAGTTGTCTTTAAATATTTATTTAAATAAGTGATCATCATTGGGATATCTTATGCGAATTAACATAAATATTTAAAGTCAACTAAATAATTATAACACGTACATTTCTTTAAAGAATAATTTTTATTTGTGCTCGAAAAAATAAAAATCATAAAATAACTGTAATATTTGATCGAAAAAATAAAAATCAAAAAATAACTGTTATTATTGTTCAAAAAAATAAAAATCATAAAATAACTGTTATTTTTGATCGAAAAAATAAAAATCAAAAAATAACTGTTATTTTTGTTCAAAAAAATAAAAATCATAAAATAACTGTTATTTTTGATCGAAAAAATAAAAATCAAAAAATAACTGTTATCATCAGACTTTCATGAAAAAAGGAATAACTGTTACGGTCCCTGTTTTTAACAAGTAGTTTTATTTGAAGGAAAATTTGTTTTCGTTGAAAAATTTGACACACAACTAAATTTTCGACAGTAATGTACTCTTTATAAAAATGTTACATTACATAGTCGATATTCGACTGCCTACAGAAATCGTTTGTCGAATTTAATTCATTCATAGAATAATGTATGTATATGTATGTCTCTGAATAACTTAGTAAAAGATTATAATAACATTTGTGTTACCGACCAAAATTTTAATTCCTTTGTCAGTTAAAAATATGCACCAAATAGGCAAATGTTAATCTATCGATAATTTGATTTGCAACTATGAAGACAAACTAAATTTTCTAACACTGTAAAAATATATATGGTTGTATATGTAAATGATTTATTGGATTTAATGCGAACGTTTTTATTCGAAATTGTTGGACAGACAGTTACCTACACATTATTATCACTTAAGTTTTTTTTTTTGTTTTAGTTTTCGACAACCGAGTATTTATATATGTCCAACAATACAAAATTTTTCAAAAATAGATCACATTTTCTTCTTGTTTATGTATATGAAACCAAGCACTGTGCACCGCCTTCCCACTTGCTAATAGTATTCGTATTATTAAACTTAAAGTTCTTACGAGTACAAACGAACTATAAAAAAATGTAGCAAAAACTGGGCATGGGAGCAGTGTTGCCGTTGAAAAATGTAAAAAAGGGGCACAATAGGTGTATTTTCCCGAAAGAAACCAAATGTTATAAACACCGTAAATCTGTACCCATGTTCTGTGACTTTGGTGAGAACGTCTCGCATCGAAAAGATGTGAAACAAAATATTCCATCGTTTCTCGAAAAATGAGTAAAAACTGTGTATGTAACGCATGTCGAAAACTATCAAAAGAGATTACGTCGTTACGTTATAAATGTCATAATATTCCACTCGAAGTCGATGTGAACTTGCAGACGTTGAGAACGCCAGTAACACATATCGCTGACGGCGGCCAAAATCATTAAAATTGAAAAATTTTCAATGACGGCGCGAAAATACAACCGTCGGCTATAGCAAATTATGTGGAGTGCGACTTTAATTTTGGTTGTTTAAAAAATAGCTTTGAAAACATTCGTATATATTTCAAAAATGTTAAAAACAAAATAATTAAACAATGAAAAAATCAGTCGAAAACAAAATACTTATCTCTTCCATGTTATTATTCGTTGCATATTTAATATATTTTTTAGTGATAATATTTTTTCTCACCTCGTTTTTATGCGTGAGTTTATTTGACAGTTCAAAGCGGGAACTTTCACAGTTCAAAGCGGGAACTTTCTCATAAAAATTTTACAGACACGCTTTTTCTGTAAATTGGCGAGTAATTTCCTAAAGTGACAGCTATTACTCGCTAAAAATGCTACAGACGCAGTTAAGTGAGAAAAACAGTTGTTTGTTTCAATTTTTGGCATTTTTGTTTCATTTCTCGCATTTCAATCGAAAAGTTTCCCCAAGCGAGAGTTACAGAACATGGGCACAGATTTATTCCAGTAGCCATGTTATGTAACCCCGGCCTCGAGAAACTTTTAGATTGGAATGTGTAAAAGGAAACAAAAATGCCATAAATTGAAACTAACAGCTGTTTTTCTCAACAAAATGTACATATATGTAATATTTTCTGGCGAGTAAAAGCTGTACCGTAAGGAAATTACTCACCAATTTACAGAAAAAGTGTGTCTGTATCATTTTTGTCAAAAAAAATTGGGCTTTGAGCTGTCATTTTAAAAATGAAACATATATTCAAAACGTAAAATGCAGTGAATAATAACAAGGAAAAGTTAAGTTTTTAAGAGTTTTTTCATTGTCAAATTGTTTAGCTATTTCCCAAAACCACAGGTTACATATCGTTAAGTTAAATAAAAGTTATAGAAATGTTACTTTTTTGAACGAATTTCGTGAAGACTTTCAACTTTTTAATGGGCCACTGATGATCATGACAGCAAGTGCTCAATAAATTAAGCTTTATATTAATATGTATACTTATATAATTTGTTATTAGAGAAGTTGTACTTTGGATTTAAAACTGTACTTCACATATCGTTAAATAAATTTATAAGTCGTAATTTTTTTTTGGTTTAACAACAACTTTTCACGCATTTACATTTTTTTAAATGTTTTGTTTTTCAGGGACCGTAACAGCTATTCCTTTTTTCATAAAAGTAAGATGATAACAGTTATTTTTTATTTTTATTTTTTGAACTAAAATAACAGTTATTCTCTAATAAAATGTACATGTTACAACAATTTAGTAGGCTTTAATATTTATTTTAATGTGCATAAGAAATCCCAAGAATGATAACATTCAAATAAATATTTAAAGCCAACTAAATTATTATAACAAGTGAATTTCTTAAGAGAATAACTTTTATTTTTGCTCAAAAAAATAAAAAATAAAAAGCAACTGTTATTTTTGTTCAAAAAAATACTGTTATTTCTGTTTAAAAAAAATAAAAATCAAAAATAACTGTTATTTTTCATCGAAAAAATTTAAATCAAAGTTTTAAATAACAATATATTTTATCATAGAAAATTCATAAAGATCAATATGGTATACTTCAATAATTTTTCCGACATTTGCTTTTATATGCTTTTTTTTGTCTTACAATTTCAAAATAACTGTTATTTTTGGTCCCTGGTTTTTTCCATATTTTGTTATTTAAAGTTCACTCAGAACCCATTCCTTCCAGCTGCTTTTGAAGCAAATTAAGAGGCGAAAGCTTGGACTTTTAGTCTTTTTAAAAGTATATTTGTAAGCAGTGCCAAAGAACAACTTTAAGGCAAATTAAATACATATATGCATTAAATTTATATTAATTTAAATAAATCGTTATTTTCGTTCAATCTATTTTTTAAATGTCTGATTTTAAACCAAAACTTTTAATTTGAAAATAATTTCAAAGTTATGTATATTTTGCTTGGAATAATTTACCGGGCTTTAAAATCTTAAAAGGTTCAATCTGGTATATCTTATATTAATTGTTGATACAACTACTTGATATTGTATATAGTAAAAAAGCAATTTTATTTATTGCTTTTAAGTGATACAAAAGAACAATTTAAAATTCCAGTTGAACTTAAAAGTCACAACGGTAACACTGCATGGTAGTTGTTGTTTTCTTTAAAAACCCCTTTTTGAGTTTTCCAAAGTTCTCTCAAACCACAACACTCCACATCGCACCAATCCATACCATTCCATTTATCCTCTTCTCTGTACTTCGATCATTTATGTACCCAACTGGTCAGTGCTGTAAAAAACTGCAATTATGAATTGGGCATTGAAATCAAAATTAATTTAACCAAACTGATTTTATTCTTTGATATTAAAATTATTTTAAAATTAAATCTTGTCAAAATTGCAATATTTTGTGATTGTAATCATTTCGATTTTTTATACGCTCAGCCAGCACTAGTAGTTAATGAGGGTATACTAAGTTTGTCATTCCGTGTGAAACTTTTTTATTATACATCTTAGACCCCATAAAGTATATATATATTCTGGTAGCTTGAATCTCTTGAATCACGGTTGTTAAGAAAATAAACACCTTCCTTGACTTAACGTATTAATAGATTCTTACACCTCAATTTTCCTTATTTAAATATTTATCTTTATTAAAAAAAAATTTAATTTTTTGCTCTCAACAATATTGTCAAAGATAAATAATATCTCGTATATTTAAAGTAAAAAAAAAATGACATCTATCACAAAAATTAGAACTTGATCTGAATGCATCAGTTTCTTTAAAATATCTTCAAAACTAAATAGTTTAAATGGCGATTATTCATTGTTGCCATAATGCATCTTATCGAAATTAAATTATTTTTTCTCGTAAAACTTTATTGATCATATCTTGAGTGTATTTTTATATGGTGTGTAGAGCATAAATCATTTAAAAAAACATACTAACAGCTGTATTCATAAAAAACTAAATTGAATATGAATTGAATCTAGGGAAAAGTTGTATGTAAATTTAATTAGAAATGCGCTGGAAATCTAAATTATTTTTTGTGAATGCGACACTTAAAGTTTAAAAAAAAATCATGAAATTGATTTCGTATTAAAATCATACGATTAATTAACGATTTTGAATGCAATCAAAAGTTAGCAAATATTAACGTATGAATTTATGAGATAGATAATAAAATCGACTGCAATCTTTTACAGCTCTGCAAATGGTAAGTAAAAACTTTCAAAGTTACAGTGTATTTTTATCATACACTACCACACACACCACTGCACTACACACTGCTCGACTCTAACCTGCTTGACACACCGTGGGAAATGAACAGTAGTTGAGTAGAGTGAATGAAGGAATGGAGATGGAGATGGAGCACAAGACTACAATTTAGTTTATTTTTCTGTTTCTTTGTTAAATTTTTTTGGATTTTTGCTGTTTCTTTGGGAAAAGTGATGATGATGTAGTTTAGTATGGGACGTATTTATGTACGTAAAGAGCAATAGTATAGGTAAATATAGCCTCAAACTATGAATATTATCATCATCAGTACACTGAAAAAATGTTTGCTAAAATTTGTTTGGAGTTTTGAAAAAAGTAACTTACCATTCATTCTTTGGAAGTCAAAACTTAAAATTGTATAAAAAAACATTCGAAAGAGTTTCAAAATTTAATTTTTCTTTTTTATATATTTCCACACAACCTTTTTCGGCTATCAGGGACCTGTTAGTTTATAATTTCTTATTTGTTTATGAAAAATCACACACAAATAATAAAACACAGCATTAAAAAAATTAAAGGATAAGACAATCGATTTGAAGAAAGTGATAGAACGAAAAAGGATATGGACAAACAAACCCACAACAAACAATGTGAAAATAAATTTTCCCAAAACAAATTAACCACAAAATAATGTACCTGTTGCCACACTTTCTTCAATTTTTTTAAATATTTCAATAGTATTCATACATAATATTTTTGATTTATTTATTTTTGTTATTTTAAAAACTAGTTTTATTAGAAAAATGGACTCTTAATATATAAAGGTCCACAAAATCTTTATGACCCAATAATAGAAATTTCCATATAACATTTTCATTCGAAAGTGAAAATATTTATTTTTAAATACAAAAGAATAATTTCTCTTCTTCGCGGCTAGTTTGTAAATTTTTCTGTACATACAATATACTTCATTGCTATCCAAAGGCTAGTTAAGGTAAAATGTAACAAGAAGATACAAGATAATAGTCTGGTAGTGTATAAAGTCATTACTAAAAATTTAAGGAATAGAACTATTACAAAAAGCTTTATAAAATACATAACTAAAATTTAGCTCCTAGAATAAATTCGAAAAATAAAAAATGTTGAATTCAACTTTTATGTACAAATTGAAAAAGAGTGCATCGCATTTCCTTTTGTTCTGAACAAGTCGTCGGTCACAGGTTGACAACTCTTAACATGTTTTTTTGTACTTTTCAGGAGACAAAAAAAAAACGTTATTACTCCGTTACTAAACCGTGTTGGAAGTAAAAAAAAAAAACCAAAATTAGTAGGAGATATTTATTGTAAGATGGTGTAAAGAAAACAAGGGTATTGAAATAATTTCAGATTAAAAAAAAATTTAAATAAATAATACGAGTTGACAATTTCAAAAAATTTAAAAGTGAGTTAAGAGTTGTCAACCTGTGACCGACGAAGTATTAAAATTAAACCATTAATTTTTCAGTTAAAGCCAATAAACATGGAAATAAAAACAGTTTTACTTAAATGTCTTTGTTTTACTTCTTCGTTCTACAAGTGGTATCTTTTTAATTTGCTATAATAGATATTAGAAACATAAAATTATAGGTGCAGGGTCCTGAGTAAATGAGAACCTATAACGTTGGTATTTTTTTTAAAACTTAGAAACATGAACTTTGGCATTTAAATATGACCACGAAAGAAAGGTAACGAGGTAGCGGGTTAAATTATTGTTAATTATAAAATAATTTTAGATATTCTCATTACCTACTTTATAGACGTTTTATTTGGTCCAAATACATTTCTTTGGCGTTTGTTTCATAATAAACCAGACGGTCATAAAGTAAACAATGAGAGTATCTCAAATTATTTTATTAATTATAAGAATCTTTAATTTTGTAAATAATTTACTTAATTTGCAAACCAATTTTTTAACTAATGGGGTATTATACTGCAATAGTGTTAAGTATCGGGTATCTAGGTAACCATTATACTCACAGTTCTAATAACAACACCTGATCGGTTAAAAGCAAAACAAAATACATAAGGGATTTTTTTAACAAGTTCGTTATTTTATTTGGCAATAAAAATTTCGAAATATCTGTCCTAAGTTAAACAAAAGTATTATTTCTTGTCGCATAAATATTTTTAATAATTTTAAAAATCAACATTGACTAATAAATTTTGCAAAATATTGGAAAAGTTTGTTTTGTAAAGAAAAACATGAAACAGCTGTTTCAAAAATTCTTGCAAGTAAAATTTTTACCCGTACACATTTGCAAGAATTTTTTTGTCACTAAATTTTTTTCTCTTTTTTGACGCTCTCAACTTTTTTGGGTTAATGAAAACTTTCCAGTAAGTCCCAATTTCCACAATGCAAGTCTTATTGATAAACTTATCACATTTTCTTCTTTGAATCAGCTTCGACGTTTTCACAATGCTTATCTTATTGCTAAAATATTACTGTTTAATGTATGCAGTACACACGTATGTGTGCGTTTTTTACATTGCGAATGAGAAAACAAAACGTATATGGCAAGTACATCAAGCTGAGTACTCGTTTCTTTTCCCCTCGTCTCTCTCGCCTACAAAGTAGCAAGCTGATCAATAAGACTTGCATTGTGGAAATTGGGACTAAGAATTCGGCTAATATTTTTGAATTTGTTTTTACTTTCAATGAAATTTTTGGCATTGCATTGCGTTTTACACAATTAGGCCCTTAATTTCTCACATTGAAGTGAAAGAAAATAATAAAAAGATTCTCGAAAAGGAATTACTTGTTTATGTAAATAAGCCCATAAGCATATATATTTGAGTATTGAAACGCAAGTCCATTTAACAACTAAAGGCCGGTATTCACTATCCTATTTAGTCGCACGATATGTCAAAAAAATCGTGTGAGCTTATAATGTATGACAGTGTGGCTTAAAAATGAATTGAGTTACAGATTTTTTGACAAGTCTGTCCGACTTGCAAATGTTTATGAAAATTTTCATAAAATGATAGATTATATGCGATCAGAGTTGCATTTTCTTGTAAAGTAGATGAGTCATTTGAGTTTGCATCTTTTTTGTGGGAAAGTGTGGCAATGACAGCAGATTTTGCAGACATTTTTTTATGTCGGATAGAATTTCGTCAGATTTTCGTGTGAATGAATCGTACGATAATAGGTGCGTTCGTTTACCCCAAAATTTGCACAAATTTGTGCAAGTTTTTACTGGATTTTACTGAAATGCGTTCGCTTACACAAAAATTTGCAAAAGAGAGCATCTACTGAGAGAGTAAAGTGACAGTTGTAAGCAAAGAGTCTGCAAATTTTTACTGAACAAATTTTTACCAGTAAAAACCAGTAGAAAACAAAAACATATGTTTCATTTAAGTAAACAAACAAAACTAAGCAAACAAAAAGCATACAATTTGTAATAAAAACATTTAAAAGAACAAAAGCTGAATTAAAAGTGCAACAAAAACCAAAAATATTTGTTACATCTTAAACATTTTTACTTACCACTTTGTACCTTCCCAAATGTTCCGGGAGAGCATGAAATATTAAGTTTTCTATATTATATATCTATATAATTGTTCAATATTACTTATTTTTGTTTTTGCTTACATTAATATTTTAGAGATGTAAAGCTAATGAATATATGATTACTTCTTATTGCATATTATTGAGGGTACCAAATATCAAAAATCAAATATTGATGTAGTTTCGTATGTAATTCAACTAGAAACAAAATTAAAAGTCATGTACAAAATAAACAAGTGTTAAAACTTGCACAGAAGCTCATTTAATAAATAAATTTGCTACGAATTTATAATCATTACAATGCATTTCATCAAGTACCAAAAACATTATGTACTGGGTAGTCTAAACAACACATATTTTACAACACTAAGCTTTTTAGCGATCAGCTGCTTGAATTAACCTGCAAGTTTTTGCAATTTTTCCGTTCGGTTACTTTTTTGTGCAAGAGCCATTTTTGGGAGTAAAATTTTCATATTGCCCAAAATTTACTCAACTACTGGATTTTACTGGAAAAGTAAACAAATGCACCTTATGTAGGATAGTGAATACCGGCCTTAAAAGACATCAGCAGTGAAATATCTGTCAGCACCACCAACTAGTGTTGCCAGCGAGCAACTGCTTAGTGCAGCTGGTTGTGTATAGGACTTAGATCAGGTGACTGGGAATGCCAATCAGGCACACACAGTTTTTATACAATTTAAATAAAACTTTTGATTTATCGGAAAAATAAGATTTCCACTTCTCTTCAGACCAGTTAGGGTATTTTTTTTTTTTTTCGGCAAACTGAGGCGAGTTAACCTATTTTTTTTTAGAAATGAACGGTCTTTTATAAGTTTTGCGGCTCTTCGTCTGATTGTTGGCGAGATGTATCAAGTTGTAGCGAATTTTTTATTTCTTTAGATAATGTTTGAGGAAATTGTTGTATAATTCTATTAATTTTCCGATCATCTTTTTGCGTATTCTTACGTTATTTCTACCTCTATGCATTGAATTGCTGTTTCCACTACTTATAACGCGAGACACTGTCGATTAATAGAGATACGACTTTTTTGTAATCGTCAATGATTTACTTTTTATAGTGTTGATTGTATATTTCCACCGATTTAATTTCTTTGTACAAATTTAGCACATGGATTGTGAAGGAATTATTTAGTAAGCCAAATTAATTTTCTTTAATATGTACTTCTTTTTAGATTAAGCTTTTTTTCGTATTACTGATCTTAATATTTTTTCCAGTTAAAAAAAAAAAACAAAAAATAATGCCAAAGAAGAAGACAAATAAACATGGTATTGGGTTGTTGCAACTGTTTTGAGCAGGTTAAACCAAGTGTCTATTTATTCCATGTAAATGTTATAAGCCTAAAAGTATTTTTTGCATAAGGTCTCTAGCACTTAAAGATCAATTGAGCGAAATTATATTTTATAAAAATAAATTTTGAGGCTAAATGAAATTATATCGCATCTTCTAAAGTGAATTACCAACAGTTTGTTTTAAAATTTCAAAAACAAGTAAACATACTTTCTTCTTACCTTGCCTTTACACATGCAAGTAGTGGCATCCCAGCCAACCAAACTTACAGATTTTGTCTGATATAAGACAATTCTGTACAAATTCGTAAGTCTTTCGACATATCGTACAGAGTTCGTTAAAAATTGTTAACGAAATTTCGAGGAATTTTATATTTTGCTCATGCAGAAATGTCTGTAGGATTTCGTTCAGCCTTCAGATAGAAACCTCGGAGGAATTTTTCATATTCATTTGTTAAGAAATATCTGCACGAAAGCTTGCAGACTGCTGATAGATTTTACAATGGGTTTTATGTTTTGCTTGTGCAGAAATATCTGCAAGATTTCGTAAAGAACTCGGATCACGAAAGCTTGCAGACTGCTGATAGATTTTTCAATGGTTTTATGTTTTGCTTGTGCAGAAAAATCTGTAAGATTTCGTACAGAACTCGGATCAAAATTTCGAAGTTTTTTTCAATTCTTTGTTTGATCATTGTTACAACAACAGTTTAATGTGTCTAACGGGATTATCCAATTTGAAGAAAAGAAAACATGTTAATAATCGTCGTTTACTGCAGTGCATCAAGTGAATTTGGAAAGAGAAGACGTGCTAAATATAACATATTTTTTATTTTTACTTATTTAGATGTGACTGTAAATAGTACACCCCAAACAAATTATCAAGATGTTGAGCGGCTTATTAAAAAATATTTTAGTATGACTAAAGACCAAATCAATAAAACCAACAGAAGACTTGCAGCTGCAAATGAGCAAATGAATGATAAAGAAAATAATACCAAATGAAATAAAAAAAAGGATTAAAATTAAAGAACTATAAATTTTACGTTTTATTTTTTTTCATTTTATATTTTTATAAATAGAAATATAGGTCGAGTTTTTCTATTCAGGCAATTAAACACGTTTCAATTCATATAAAAATTGTTTTCGTATAGACAAAAATCTGATTTATTCAATCTGAAAATGTTGAAGATTTAATGTCAGATTTCTGTCAGACTTTTCTACGATAAATCGTCAAAAGTTTCAGAGTTTTCAACGATTTTTGTCTAGATTTCTTCCACAAATCTGCACGATTTTGTCGGCAATCATTTCAGAAATAAAAACGATTTATTGTCAGATTTCTGGCATATATCTGTACAAACTGTCCCAAAAACTATGCGAATTTTAAACGACTACAAGTACGATTTCTGTCAGACATCAATTGGAAATATCGGGAGGAAGTCCAGAATTTCCCTAGGAAATAACATCAGACATCGTTCAGATATCAGACAGATCTATCTGTGAAGTTAAGGGAATTTCCCCCGACAATTCTTACAGAACTCGTGTCAACCACTTCATATATTTTTCGTGTCGACTTCTAGACGAAATCAGTCCCGAAATCGGCAACTTGTGCAGAAAGTCGTTATGAACTCTGAACGATTTCGTTGCATTTGGTTTGCTGGGATGCCACTGTTCTATACATATTATCAACGTAAAAGTGTTCGAAATAGTCGAATCTCATGCCATTTCTGTTTACACATGCCACTGCCAGTTAATTTTTAAAATGTCGTCGAAGCATCAACTTGAGATAATTTGTTTACTTCTCAAATTAAAAAAAAAGTACCAGAAAACAAAAAAGAGTTACCGACTTCATCACATAGTTTTAGTTTTGGGAAAATAGTTTACATTTATTTATATTAGCATTATTTTAGCAAAATTATTGCTCTATAATTAGAAAACTTACTTATTTTAACGCCCGTTTATACAAATTAATCATAAAAATGCATTTAACAGTTAAAACTTTAATTACAGCTCGACAACAATCCAGTCGATTTGCATTAAATTTTGAACAGGGTAACATTGCTAATCGTTTTGACATTTAGTGGCATGCAAGTGCCAAATTTTCACTCGCATGCAATTTTGGCTGCCACTGGAGCTGCCATTGCGAAAAATGTGAGTGTATTAGTAAAAAATAGTGAGTGTATTGAGTTTTTCGAACTGGCAGTGGCATGTGTAAATGCTAGGTTATGTTGACATTAGAGATGAGCGATATTTCTGTACCTGTGATTTAATCACTGTTACTGAAAAATCACGAATCACAGTTGTGACCAAATTTGTCAAGTAACAAGTACTTTCTAAGTCGTTCTTTTTGTATTTTGTTACATATACAAATTTATGATATTTCACTGTTTGTGTGGGTAATAGCGTTTTTTGAATGAAATGTCGAATGATATTGCTGTTCCTTTCATTCTCTCTTCTATCTTACTTGAGGGTTACACGATCAAGTTTTGTCTATCAAGTTTTAATACACTCTCACTTTTTTACCAATACACTCATACTTTTAAAAATTGAAGCGAACTTGCCTTTAAAATTCTCTTACAAGTGAGTGTATCAATTTACGTTCAAGAAAACAGTTGATTACAAGTTTGGTGAGAAAATTTTTCGTTTGTCTTTATAAATTGTTCTCTTGATGACATCTTGATAGTAAATTGCTTCAATATTGCGTGCAGCCTACGTCACAGCTTCCAGTTTTTGGAAATTTTGACAAACTGTATATGTAAAAGACTATCAATAACAACTTGATCGTGTGGCTGCAGTGTTATGAGAATTTTTTTATGCCAAAATTTATTTGTTCAAGTATGTATGTATATGAAAGTAAACAGATTTGAAAGCTCTTACAATTTGTTGTTGTTTCTTTGTAAAGTGCTTACAAAAGCTCTTGCAAAAGCTCGCGCATTGTACATATAGCTTGGTCTCAATTGCTTTAAAAGAACAGAAAACTGATAAACCGTGATCACAATAACAGTTTAAAGGAGCAGTGATAAATAATAATAAAATAATAAATAAATAAATAAATCTCCAGTTGACATATCATTGTTCTCATTTTCCGACATACAGTTCTCATTTTGAAAAGCGATAACCCATTGCGAACGAAAAAAACCCAAAAAAAAAAACTTTAATAAAAAAAAGAACTATTAGGTGACATTTTTCGTTTTAATATAAACATTTTTGCTGCTAAATTCTTTTTACTTGCATAAATTAAAATTGTTGTATCATATCAAAACTTGTGACAAATAATATCTTAGTCTTACTCTTGCCTCCATATATCGCTTGTTTACTTAAATGGGCGATCGTTAAAAAGTCATATAAGAGTACCTTATCTGGTATCAAGGGTTTATTTCTTACCTGCTATTAATTCAATTAAGAAAGTTTTATAATAAACTTATCCTACAATACCAAAAAAAATTATAAAATTTCGATAATATGATTTTCTTTATATTTTCATCGCTTACTTTTTTTGTCCTTAAAAAATCTTTTCAAGAAAATCTAAACATTTTTTTAACTATTTCCTAAAAGGTTTCTTAAAAAATCTTTTATTGAATATCCAATTAAATTTTTTTTATAATTTCAAAATATATGCAGGCCTGTCACAGATATCAATTCCGATCGAAAGTGGAAATGTTTTTCTATTTTGCTTCTCGAAAAAAGAAATCACTTTCGATCAGAATCGATTTTTGGGACAGGCCTGATCAATTATTTTTTTATTTAGCTTTTTTTTTGCCATCGTCTGGCGACCCGCAAGATTAAAGAAAAAAATCTGGATTGAAATAAAATAATTGATCATAAAAGATAACCAGTACCCATGTTCTGTTACTTTGGTGAGAACTTCTCGCATCGAAAACATGTGAAACAAAATATTCCATCGTTTCTCGAAATGTGAGAAAAAAGTGTGTCTGAAGCTCATGTCGAAAACTATCAAAAGAGATTACGTCCAAGACGAATTCATTTATCAGGTGGCGTTGAAATCACAGCTGTGCTACTTTTTGTTCTTACTTAAGATGCCCGTAGACGACATGTTTTTTACATCTGACTTGTCAAGTTTTTAAGTCACATGTAATTGTGAATGTCTGTCAAAATTGCTGTTTTACATAAGCTTTATAATATTTGGTCACACACGTACATGTAATTTGCTTCTGACATTGTCTATGTTTTTTCTCTGTAGTTATGGAGTAAACCAAAGTAGTTCTTGGTTTCAAAATAGCGTGCTACCGCCACAAAAATTTTTATTTGCGCCGTAAAAAAGTTCAGCCATCTAAACATTTTTTTCTTTAAATTCCAATATACCAGTTTAGGATATTATAATGATACGTTTTTATTTATGTATATATGTACATAATTTCTATTCAATGGTGAAATGATTATACATGTATCGGTATTGTAAAATATTAACTTAAGCCGGCTAATGATTCCGTCAACGATGCACCGCCGCTGCGGTTTTCTTCCCGGCATAGATTTCTGACACAGCTGATGTCAGATGATTTGTCAGAAGAAAATAGAGCACGCTCTAATTGAAATTTTGTCAGATGACTTAGCGTCTGACTTGTGCAATGACAGATGCAATGTTTTAAAGGTAACACACGACATGTATGTATTTTGCAGTGGGAAATTTGACATGTCAGATGTAAAAAACATGTCGTGTACATGCAACTTTAGAGGAAAAAATGTCAAAAGTTGCTTGTGTTTTTGACTTATCGATCAACGAAAGCAACAAAAAAATACGTTGTTGTGTTTTTGGTGTTGTTACTTGTTGTAGTATCGACACCATCGTATACATGAATTCGCCTTGATTATGTCGTTACGTTATAAATGTCAAAATATTCCACTCGAAGTCGATATGAAATTGCAGATGTTGAGAACGCCAGTCAAACATATCGTTGACGGCGACCAAAATTGATAAAAGTTTTAAAATTTTCAACGGTACAGCCGTCGGCTATACCAAAAAATGTAATGTTTGTTGATTACAAAATGGCTTTGAAAACATTTTGGTATATTTTTCAAAAATTTCAAAACAAATTTGACTTTTATTCTCCATTTCATTTCATGATTAAAAGTTCAAACTGTTTTCGAATTGTATTTTTACCATTTTGAATTCTAAAATTAAAAAAATATATACATAGATACACACAAAAATTTTTCAAAAATGTTTGCCAATTAAAGCATTAATCAAAAATAAAATCAGTTTTAATTAAAAATTTAATCAAATGAATTAAACGTTTAATCAAGTCAATTACACGTTTAATTGACACTATTTATTTGTTTACTGGTGCAAATTTAATTAATTTTTTAACTAATATCACAAGTTTTTTAATTGAAATCAATTTTTATTTATTTCTGTGTAAACTTAAAAAACACAAATATTTTATAAAAAAAAATATACTTACTTTACTTTAAAAAATATTAGCAGCAACCATAAGTTTATGGTTGCCAATATCTTAACAATATGGCAACAGCAAATAATAAGCTGTTGGCTGAGAGCTGTCATACGTAATAAATATTTGGCAACTTGCAACACACTTAAAGTTGTGTTGCCGTAATGAACCCATAAGTCTTTAATTAGCCTAAAGTTTAGTCCCTAAACCAAATTTGGAATTCTTAGACAAAAGTTTTATAAATTATATCTTTCCGAAAATCCCTTTTTCGTGGTTTTTTTCACTAAAAAAGTAGAGTAGGGAAAATCAGACATAATTTTCAAAATCTTTTAGTCTTAGGTACTTAAAAACAATTAGCAACACTGACTTAAATATTTCTAGAATTTTACGGTATAAAACAAATCGAATAAGTGTTAATTGCATCATTATATGTGTTTAACAAACAAATTATATTATTAGTTTTCGAGGAGAAACCCAAAGATAAAAAATAAGATAAAGCCATTAACACCGCAACATTGTAAACAAATCCACTGTGTTGGGATTTCATCATTCACCCTCGAAATTTTTGAACATGTCTTATTTGAAGAAAATCCAGAACATGTGTAAAGTATTTAACGCAAAAATACCAACAAGTGTAATTATTTGATAAACAGTGATAATAGTAGTGGCTTAAGCGTGACCTGTGCGGTCATACTGGGCGCCAAGCAATTAAGGGCGCCGGGAATTTATATACATCTTCGGATAATAAAATATCTCTTAGGAAAATGTGGTTTAAATAAAAATACATACAAAATTGGCCATACACAAAAGTTTTTTTAATTTGGGACATATACCAAAATAGTAACATTTTGTAATGTTAGCCATTATTTCAAACAATTACGGCCAATTTCAACAAGTTCAGTTACAACTAATAGGACATAACTGTCAAAAACAGATTGTTAAATGGAAGTTAAAGTAAAGTTAGTTATAACTGAACTTAGTGAAATTGTCCGTAAGTCATATATGACGCTTTTGCCTAAATATTTTTAATAAAGATTTCAACTTTTAAATTATATTTCCTAAAATTAAGCTAAGATTGGCTATCATTGTTTAAAACCTTTTTATTGAATATAAAACTGTCCAAAAGTAAAACCCTTTGCAAAAAAATTTCTAAAATTTCTTGTCTAAAAGTTCGCGGGAATTTAAGAATATTTTTTCCCTTGAATTCCTGCAAAGACCCCTTTCAGACAGGCAAAGTTTACTTTGACAAAGTCTGTTGAATTCCCTTTTAAACTTTGTTTGGTGCTCAGACACACAAAGTTTAATTTGACAAATTTTTGTTTTCTCTTGTTTGAATATAATATATAAACAGCGTTGCCGGAATGATGATTTTATCATATTTTTTTTTTTTATTTTTTTTCAAACAAAAATATGATTAAAGATTTTTTTCTCAAATGATGATTTTTTATTTTTAGAAATTCTGATTTTTACTTTAATTTTGCTTATAGAAAATACACGATTACTTAAACAGTCAATTTTTAAAACAATGAAGTTATGCATCAGCTTGATGTGTGTTGGTGCTGCACACTTTTGTACCCAGTATCTAGAATACACAAAATTGCATCATTATTTCTGGACTTAAAAATATTAAAAAAGGCATATTATAACCTATTTCCAATGTGCGAAAGAATTCCTTCTTTCGAACAACTACATTTAAAACAAAAACAAATTCTAAAAACTTTGTTTTTGTTTTAAATGTATTTGTAAAGGTACGTTCAGACTGATGAAATATTTGAAAGCAAACATCAAATATTTCATTAACGTAGTCTGAGCACAAAATATTTTTGAGTATCAAATAAAATAACAGCTGATTTTGAGCAAATAAAAATATTTGCCGGCAAACAAATATTTGTCCAATGTGAACATAGTGTGAACACAAAAAATCAAATATTTTAGTAATTTTTGAGCAAACATTTATTTGATATTACAAAAAAATTGAAAGAGCAAACAACGACAACTAATTTTAGCCATGTTCCAGATAGAAGCAATTTTTACTGTAAGTTTTCGGATTCTTTACAATTTTAAAGATTTTTTATAATTATTAGACTTTGCTATCGTGCCGCTATTAGCAAATTTTTGCAAATTACCGCTAATTTAGAAATTTTTATAGAATTTTTGACATTCCTTAAAGTTTAAGGCACTTTTACTAAATTTTATGGCTTGTTTGAAATATTAAAATGGTTCGCGAATTTTCGCAATTTTTGCAACATTTTTTTTTTTGTTTTTCCCCTAAATTTAGTTTTTTAACCGATTTAGCAATTTTAAATATATTTTAGGGTTTGTTTCCAAGTTTGCATTTTTTCGCGAATTTTAGCCATGTTCGCAGAAGAAGCGATTTCTTTCTGTGATTCTTTGCAGCTTTAACTATTTTTAATAATTATGAGTACTAAACTTTGGTATCATGCCGCTATTAGCAAATTTTTGGGAATTTCCGCTAATTTAGCAATTTTTACCGAATTTTTGCTATTCCTTATAGTTTTAGGCACCTTTAATAAATTTTATGGCTTGTTTAAAATATCTAAATTTTTCGCGAATTTTCGCTATTTTTGCAACATTTTTTTTGTTTTTTTCTTGACATTTTGTTTTTTAACCGATTTAACGACTTCAAATATATTTTAGCGTTTGTTTCCAAGTTTGCAATTTTTCGCAAATTTTAGCCATTTTCCCGTTACCCAGTGGCTTCCATTTTTTTCTTCTTCTACATTCTCCTGTTCTAACACTAAAAGAGATGCTGATCCACAGAATAAAATAAAAAAATTAGCTTTTGCGCTCATTTTTACCATTTGAGAAATATATTTTTATTTTTGAACACTTTCATTAAATAATTATTTGATGCAAATATTTCTTTTAGTCTGAACGCATGGCAAACATGAATTAATTTATTTTATTAACACTGTTTGCCAACTGTTTCATCAAACAAAAATTATCAAATATTTGAGCTTAGTTTGAACATTAACAAAATATTTTTTTGTTTCACACAGTTTGAAGCAAATATCAGAACAAATATTTTCGATAAATATTTCATTAGTCTGAACGTACCTTAAGAAGTAAATAATTCTTTAGTACATCGGAAATAGGTGAAAAGAAAAAATGTATTTTTATAAAGTTTCATATACTGACGAATTATGTTTTTATGTATTTCAATTTAAATAATAAGAAGTATGGTTATATAAAAAATTAATAATTCTTACTATTTTGCCCTTGTTTTAAAAAATTTAAATTAAGAAAAAAAAATTTAAGATTTACCTCTTCAAAATATGATTTCTTTCGCCATATGACAATTTTTATTCCAAAGATTCTGGTAACGCTGTATATAAATATAAAGTTGCAGCCAACTTCAGGTATAATCTACGAACGAAAAACAAAACGACTTTGCGAGTACAGCAAAGTATGTACTCCCCCGCTATGCTCTTTTCCCTTCTCTTCAATAAACTCAAGACTTTGCAAAGTAAACTTTGCTTGTCTGAAAGGGGTCAAAGTTGTGACTTTGTAATTTTTGATTTTTAATGTCTTTGGCAAAAGATATATTTCGCTCAAAACCCAGTTTTCCCTCAAAGAAAAAAACGAATCAAACCGATTTAAAATTGTTTCAAAAAAAGTAGAACGTATTCCAGCTGAGTTTCTTTGAACTGATGGAAAGATACGCAGTTGAGTTTTTGTGTACTTTTCCAACAACATGAGGACAAGACATTTCATGTTAAAAATTATAAAGTGTGCAAACGGTGCAAATGTTTGCAAAAATACACACATTTAAACAACACAACAACAAAATGTACGTATTTGCAATTAGCTTAATTTTACTTCGTTTGCACTAAAAAACCCTTGAGCAAAAATAGAAGTGCATATTTGCTCAGTTGCAAATAAAAGCAAACAAAAACTTAAACATTCTTATTTGTTAAAAAAATTTATTTTAATACCTATGCTTGCGCGTTTTTGTAAAGCCCCCTTTCAGATTAGGCAAGTTAATTGCGCAAGTCCATTGCGCAACTCTTGATTTGTAGTTATCAGGGGTAAGGTCGCGGAAGGAGTGCAGACTTTGTTGTACTCGGAAAGTTACTTGCGCAACTAGCTTGCCGAGTCTGAAAGGCGGCAAGCCAAGGTATATTTATAGCAGGGCTTTTTCTTGTTGTTATGTCATACGAACTGTCAAACAGCAAGGAGTTGAAAAAAGACAATGGAAAAACAAACAAGAAAAAACGCCATTAAACGAAAATAGATTCATTTTGTTTGTTATTTTTTCCAATTATATATTTAAGTCTTTACCAAACATTGTTATTTATTATAAATCACTTTGATTTTCTTTTTAATTTTATCACTTTTGACTTTGATTGAAAAAACTTATTTACTTTTTAAGCTAGACATTTAACACGTTTTGAAAAAACATAAACAACATTTGACAGTTCGTATTACAAAACAAGCAAATAAAAAAATAATCAGCAGGCTTTCCGAGACTACCTGCTATAAATATACCTTGGAGCAAACAAATGAAAATTTTTGACTACTTATGATATTGTTACCAGAAGTTTTTTGTGTTGCCAGAATAAATTTTTAGAAAATAGCAGATTTGCACCAAGAATCAAAGTGGTATGTATGCTCACGATCAATCATAACATGAACTGTAAATTTACAAAGTGCAAATTTACACAAAGACCATCGTGATTACCCTTTATGTTTTATTAAGGGGAGTAAAAAAAAGGTGTGCCAGTCACCCCCAGCATGAAAGATGTGTCAATAAAGTTTCTAGAACCGAAACAAATTGGAATATTATTGTTAAGCCATAGCCGGTGAGATCGAACTTTAAATGGCAGCGCTATATATAAAAACAAAAAGTTCTGTAAAAAAATTTTTTAAGTCTTGGAAACTTCATTGGTATACCTTTAATTCTGGGGCATGACTGGTGCAAATTTTATTTTTGTTTTGTATTGGGATCGGGAAGAAAAAAAGTGCTCAATTTTGAGGAGTGTTATAAAGGGTGGTTAAATTTTGAGAGCCGATGTTGATGAAAGATACACAATCGAGCAACTTGTTAAAGTTATACAGTCTTATTGTGAAAATCGGCGTTCGAATCAAAATGCTTATCGTGCACTTCGTGATTCGTTTTCAGTCAATTGAATCGTCCAAATGTGCGTAAAATCGGAAAAATCGTGCAAAAATTTGAGCAAGCCGGGTCTGTAATAGATGTGAAAACACCAGTGTATGCTCGTACAGCTCGTACTGCAGAAAATATTGCTGCTGTTCGCGATAGTGTGGGTGAAGAGCCGTCCACCTCAACTCGTCTTTAATGAATATTATGCATAAAGACTTGCACTTACAAGCTTACAAGGTGCAATTGACTCAAGAACTAAAGCCTCTTGACCATTCCAAACGTCGTCAATGGTCAGAATGGTGGCAAGAAATGGCAACAGTGGATGATAAATTTTCGAATAAAATCATCTTCAGTGATGAGGCACATTTTCACCACTGTGGAATCGTCAATAGGCAGAATTGCCGCATTTAGGCGAATGATAATCCAAGAGTGATTTTTGAAAACCAATTCACCCACAATTGACGCATATTGGCTGGCACAACTTTTTTGTTTGTATGTAGGCCCGCTTTAAAGTAGTATCCATTTTTTGTTGTTTCCCAATTTAATCCGTTACTATTAACCATGGCTGTCAGTTGTGGCGATTTTGAATGAGTTTGGCGGCGAGATTTTCCATATGGCGTTTTTTGGCGATTTATAAAATTGTTGGCAATTTTTGATGAGCTATGAATTTCTTTTGATAATCTTTAAAGTCAATACGAAAAATTAATTATTATTATTATTTATTATATATTATATGAATTATTTTTATGTATTAAATTTGAGTATTGCCTTAAACATGAGTATATTTATTTAAAGTCAAGGAGCTTTTCCCATTTAAAAATGTGGCAATTTATTATCACAAGCAAAATTTTTTGTTGTTTAAGTTATTTTAAAGATATTTAAAGATATTTATTTAATTCACCGGCATGGCAAGCATTTTGACCGTGTACAGACCCCTTTAGATCTTCTTACCAAGGCGAATTCAATAGAAGGTGAGGTCAAGACAACATATGGTTATTTTTATCGGTGGTCGATTTGTAAACACTTTTTTTCTAGCAATATTTTTGACAATCGGACCACAAAAGCAGTGCTGTTGTAGAGTTGACCTCACCTTCTACTGAATTGGCCTGGCTTCTACGTAAGACGCGGAGCCATTTTTGGGCCATCATTACAGATTTGCTATAAAATTAATTGTAAAAAATTTATTGATAAATAGCATTTTTTCTAGCAGAGGGGCGCCAACCAAAAATCTTGTACTGGGCGTCGGGTCGACTAAGGCCGGCCCTTAATAAGAATGTGTAAATATCTAAGCGCAAACTGTCTATTACAGATCTGTGTATCTCTTATTTAAGATACAAACATATCCTTTTTTTTCATTTTCTTTGTTGTATGTGTAGTTGTTTATTTATTATTAAAATTATTTAAAATCGATAAGGATTTCACATCATTACGACAATTCTTGGCATTTGATGTTGCATCATTGTTATCTGTGTTATCTGCGTTTTAAATGTTTTTTCTGTTTTTGTTTAAGCAATTTTTGAATACAATTTAGATTTTTATTGGTTTTTTCTCGTGGTAATTTATTATTTGCTTTTAAGGTTGTTACACAATTGGGTACAAACATGCGTGCAACCACAATTGCATGCGTGCAACCACTTGCACACAAGCCAAATTATCAATAGCACACATAAAGACGAGAGAGCTCTCGCTCTATCGGGTCTATTTATTTGTTTGTTATAAATAAATACATAACCTAAAATTGATTATACATACACATATAAGTTTTTGTCATGTAAACAATTAATTAATATATTTTTTTGACTTTCCGAACGTTAGTCGCTCCTTTCGACTGCCTCTTTTTTGTAGGAAGTGTTGCCATATGTGCAGATTTATATGATTTTTCAATATTTTAAAGTGTAAAAAGTTTTTCAGTTTTCAATCTTTGAAAAATGGGCTTTTCTCTTAATTTAAGAGGTATTGCATATCGACTATTCTATATATGTATATATAACAAATTTAAATTATTAATTACTAAATTTTCTCGTTTATCTGTTATAATTTGCATACAAGATTTCTTTTAAAAAATATTTGATTCAACATTCTTCAGGTACAACTCTGTTCATTACGGTAGAGATAATGGATATGGAGCCATAGTTTAATGTATTCTGTTGTTTGTTGTACAAATACAAATTTTATAAACTTAATAACAATTAAGTTACAAAATCAAAAAGTATTTAGCAAGCTTATTAAATAAGCTTTGTTTTACAGTCCATATAATTTATGGAATTTGCACAATGCTCTGAGAGGGAAAGCATATCGCGACAGCGGTACAAAATATGGTACAACTGGGTCATTTAACATATCCTCTAACCTTTCAAGAATGTACCTAATCTGGTATTACACAAATGTGTTGCGAAACAGTTTTAACTCTAAGGGGTATTTTATTAAGCGCTTCCAATCTTAAAATTTTAATAAAGAAAAAGTATTCGTATGAGATATCTTCGAAATCTGTTATTCGCTTAAAAGGCTTATCGATGCCATTATGTAGAAAATATAACATCGTGCAAATAGCGGCGGCGTTAGACGGGTGATGCGCATCAAATTTTGCATGCCTGTGGCGCATAAATCAAGCTGAATGTGACCGATGGCATTTGTTTGAGGGCTGCTGTGCTTTGTTTTTTAATTATATAATATGCCAAGGCGAATTAATCACAGGTTGTCAAGACTAGATCATATGATTATTTGTTGCTCATTGCATTCTGTCTAGTTTGTTTGTTAATTTTTTCTATTTTTGTTTCTATTCTTCTTCTTCATTTCGTACTTAAAGTGAAAAAATAATAATGTCTTTTAAAAAGCAATTAATTGTTCTTAATTGTGCGAAATTATTATGTAGATTAAATAATATTCTTTAAAATACGTTAAACACAACACCTGATTTTTACATCCAAAATAGGCATTTTCTAAAGCGAGTTGAAGCGGGTCTACCTGTGATGAATTTGCCTTGATAACTTACACGCCTTGTTGAACGCTATATCCGTTAATGATGATTTGGCAACACATACTGAATAAATTACACCTAATTTGACAGGCATAGTTTCAACAATATGGCTTCTACAATTGTCAAAGTTCGGAAGTACCTATTGGAAGACTCCTTATATAAAATAATTTTTAAGCTGAATAAAATTAAAACATTTTCTTAATTAAACAAGTTTAGCTTTTTATTTTCATAATAATTATATTGATGAAAAATGTTAAAATGACGACTTAAAATGTAGCAAATTAGTAAATTCAATTGTTTAATTACTTTTTTTATTGAAAATTTAATAAATTTTCTATAAATTATGAATTTTATTATCAAAGTTGTTTGTGGGAATACTATTATTTATTAAAAGATTTTGTTTGTTGTGCTTAATTCCCTTTTTAAATAATTGATAAAAAGTACTGAAATTTATTGTTGGAGGATAAGCTGTTCCTATGCGCATTTCACTGGTTGCTTAGGCCAGATCATCAGGAAACGTTCTCCTAAATAATTTTAGAAAAGCCAAAGCTATCAGCAAACAAAACTACAGAGGGAATGAGAATTACCTACAAACACTCAAAAAGTCTTGTTTGCAACGATATCAAAGCTTAAACAAAATACCAAACAATAAATCAGTGTTGAGTTTTTATCTTTTTTACATTTCCCGCTACAATTAGTTAGAATTCTCCCAACATTAATTGTAGTTGTAAATGGGTAAAGAAAAAACATATTAAAAACAAAAACAAAGTGCTTTTATTGTTTTCGCAAGAAATCAAAATAAAAACAATTTGCCAGTTCAGTTTTTTATGCACGTGCACTTGCTAAAATTTATTATCAAAGTTGTTTGTGGGAATACTATTATTTATTAAAAGATTTTGTTTGTTGTGCTTAATTCCCTTTTTAAATAATTGATAAAAAGTACTGAAATTTATTGTTGGAGGATAAGCTGTTCCTATGCGCATTTCACTGGTTGCTTAGGCCAGATCATCAGGAAACGTTCTCCTAAATAATTTTAGAAAAGCCAAAGCTATCAGCAAACAAAACTACAGAGGGAATGAGAATTACCTACAAACACTCAAAAAGTCTTGTTTGCAACGATATCAAAGCTTAAACAAAATACCAAACAATAAATCAGTGTTGAGTTTTTATCTTTTTTACATTTCCCGCTACAATTAGTTAGAATTCTCCCAACATTAATTGTAGTTGTAAATGGGTAAAGAAAAAACATATTAAAAACAAAAACAAAGTGCTTTTATTGTTTTCGCAAGAAATCAAAATAAAAACAATTTGCCAGTTCAGTTTTTTATGCACGTGCACTTGCTAAAATTTATTATCAAAGTTGTTTGTGGGAATACTATTATTTATTAAAAGATTTTGTTTGTTGTGCTTAATTCCCTTTTTAAATAATTGATAAAAAGTACTGAAATTTATTGTTGGAGGATAAGCTGTTCCTATGCGCATTTCACTGGTTGCTTAGGCCAGATCATCAGGAAACGTTCTCCTAAATAATTTTAGAAAAGCCAAAGCTATCAGCAAACAAAACTACAGAGGGAATGAGAATTACCTACAAACACTCAAAAAGTCTTGTTTGCAACGATATCAAAGCTTAAACAAAATACCAAACAATAAATCAGTGTTGAGTTTTTATCTTTTTTACATTTCCCGCTACAATTAGTTAGAATTCTCCCAACATTAATTGTAGTTGTAAATGGGTAAAGAAAAAACATATTAAAAACAAAAACAAAGTGCTTTTATTGTTTTCGCAAGAAATCAAAATAAAAACAATTTGCCAGTTCAGTTTTTTATGCACGTGCACTTGCTAAAATTTATTATCAAAGTTGTTTGTGGGAATACTATTATTTATTAAAAGATTTTGTTTGTTGTGCTTAATTCCCTTTTTAAATAATTGATAAAAAGTACTGAAATTTATTGTTGGAGGATAAGCTGTTCCTATGCGCATTTCACTGGTTGCTTAGGCCAGATCATCAGGAAACGTTCTCCTAAATAATTTTAGAAAAGCCAAAGCTATCAGCAAACAAAACTACAGAGGGAATGAGAATTACCTACAAACACTCAAAAAGTCTTGTTTGCAACGATATCAAAGCTTAAACAAAATACCAAACAATAAATCAGTGTTGAGTTTTTATCTTTTTTACATTTCCCGCTACAATTAGTTAGAATTCTCCCAACATTAATTGTAGTTGTAAATGGGTAAAGAAAAAACATATTAAAAACAAAAACAAAGTGCTTTTATTGTTTTCGCAAGAAATCAAAATAAAAACAATTTGCCAGTTCAGTTTTTTATGCACGTGCACTTGCTAAAATTTATTATCAAAGTTGTTTGTGGGAATACTATTATTTATTAAAAGATTTTGTTTGTTGTGCTTAATTCCCTTTTTAAATAATTGATAAAAAGTACTGAAATTTATTGTTGGAGGATAAGCTGTTCCTATGCGCATTTCACTGGTTGCTTAGGCCAGATCATCAGGAAACGTTCTCCTAAATAATTTTAGAAAAGCCAAAGCTATCAGCAAACAAAACTACAGAGGGAATGAGAATTACCTACAAACACTCAAAAAGTCTTGTTTGCAACGATATCAAAGCTTAAACAAAATACCAAACAATAAATCAGTGTTGAGTTTTTATCTTTTTTACATTTCCCGCTACAATTAGTTAGAATTCTCCCAACATTAATTGTAGTTGTAAATGGGTAAAGAAAAAACATATTAAAAACAAAAACAAAGTGCTTTTATTGTTTTCGCAAGAAATCAAAATAAAAACAATTTGCCAGTTCAGTTTTTTATGCACGTGCACTTGCTAAAATTTATTATCAAAGTTGTTTGTGGGAATACTATTATTTATTAAAAGATTTTGTTTGTTGTGCTTAATTCCCTTTTTAAATAATTGATAAAAAGTACTGAAATTTATTGTTGGAGGATAAGCTGTTCCTATGCGCATTTCACTGGTTGCTTAGGCCAGATCATCAGGAAACGTTCTCCTAAATAATTTTAGAAAAGCCAAAGCTATCAGCAAACAAATTATTTAGGAGAACGTTTCCTGATGATCTGGCCTAAGCAACCAGTGAAATGCGCATAGGAACAGCTTATCCTCCAACAATAAATTTCAGTACTTTTTATCAATTATTTAAAAAGGGAATTAAGCACAACAAACAAAATCTTTTAATAAATAATAGTATTCCCACAAACAACTTTGATAATAAATTTTAGCAAGTGCACGTGCATAAAAAACTGAACTGGCAAATTGTTTTTATTTTGATTTCTTGCGAAAACAATAAAAGCACTTTGTTTTTGTTTTTAATATGTTTTTTCTTTACCCATTTACAACTACAATTAATGTTGGGAGAATTCTAACTAATTGTAGCGGGAAATGTAAAAAAGATAAAAACTCAACACTGATTTATTGTTTGGTATTTTGTTTAAGCTTTGATATCGTTGCAAACAAGACTTTTTGAGTGTTTGTAGGTAATTCTCATTCCCTCTGTAGTTTTGTTTGCTGATAGCTTTGGCTTTTCTAAAATTATTTAGGAGAACGTTTCCTGATGATCTGGCCTAAGCAACCAGTGAAATGCGCATAGGAACAGCTTATCCTCCAACAATAAATTTCAGTACTTTTTATCAATTATTTAAAAAGGGAATTAAGCACAACAAACAAAATCTTTTAATAAATAATAGTATTCCCACAAACAACTTTGATAATAAATTTTAGCAAGTGCACGTGCATAAAAAACTGAACTGGCAAATTGTTTTTATTTTGATTTCTTGCGAAAACAATAAAAGCACTTTGTTTTTGTTTTTAATATGTTTTTTCTTTACCCATTTACAACTACAATTAATGTTGGGAGAATTCTAACTAATTGTAGCGGGAAATGTAAAAAAGATAAAAACTCAACACTGATTTATTGTTTGGTATTTTGTTTAAGCTTTGATATCGTTGCAAACAAGACTTTTTGAGTGTTTGTAGGTAATTCTCATTCCCTCTGTAGTTTTGTTTGCTGATAGCTTTGGCTTTTCTAAAATTATTTAGGAGAACGTTTCCTGATGATCTGGCCTAAGCAACCAGTGAAATGCGCATAGGAACAGCTTATCCTCCAACAATAAATTTCAGTACTTTTTATCAATTATTTAAAAAGGGAATTAAGCACAACAAACAAAATCTTTTAATTATGAATTTTTTTTTTTTTAATTTTTCTTTTTTAATTTCCAATTTCTTTTTTTCAAAATATGGCAGCACTCTTTGTAGATACAACCCAGCTAGCATTTTGTATTATAATCAAATCATTTAGGCATCAGCTTCACGAATAAAATAACCACATACCATAAATGTACACTCGCTGTGAGAAAGTGGTACCCTACCGATGTATCACCTTAAAGAATCATTTGTGAAAGAATTTGCTAATTTCTTTTTGACCATATGAATGAATCATATGTTAATCTTTTTTTTAATCGCTCTAGTGATAAATCAGTTCTAAATGCAAAACATTTAGAAATCAATTTTTTAACATATCGCTTCTTTATTGCAACATAGTCATATCCCAAAAAAATAAAAAATTTGAAGTTACTTAAGCAAAAGCACCGTCTCTATATGCAAAAAAATCTAAAGCTGAACCGAAGTTAAAGCAGAATATATTTTATTAAATCAGTATATAAAGGTACATTTAAAATATTTTAATCGCACTTTACCAAGTTTGACTTTGTTTTGAGATATGACTATGTTGCAATAAAGGAGCGATATGTATGAATTGTATATGAATCCTTTTTCAATCGATATAGTGATAAATCAAAAGTGATCTGAAAAGACTCTTTAGGTGATTTTCACAAAAAATAATCACACAAATTTTCTTGTGTGTATTTTTGAAAGTGTTTCTTCTTTTCAAAAACTCACAAAAAAAGGATGATGGTGGTACTGGTGGTGTTTGAGAGAAGTGTTTTAAAATCTTTTTAATTTGTATTTAATCTGTGGCACAGATAACAAAGAGGTGCTAATTACCTATTGGCTAAGTAACAAATTAATAGATATAAGTAATTTAAATTCTATGAATCTTTGATCACACTAAGCAAATATTTGACAAAACTATCTAAAAAAGCGTGAACAATAAATAACACTATGCTAGTTGAAAAAACAGACAAGCCGGGCACATGGCGTTTTAACATAATTTGGGTACGCTGAATCCAGTGGTGCCCACGGTTTTTTAAGATTGGCTCTGGTTTTTGAGATATACCGTTATTTCGAAAATGGAGGAGGTTACACAACATATGTTCGCGTAACTCAAAAACGCTTTAGCTTATTCAAAAAACTTAAAAAACCGAAATTTCGCAATAAAAAAACTTAATTTCTTTCTAATATCCTTAGTCGTTTTAGAAACATAATTTTTTTTTTTGGAAAAAAAAATAATTTTTTTAACAAAATTTCGAAATTTTTGTTTTTTAAAAATTCATAAAAAATGCAGCTATACCTCTAATTTTTGCAGACGTATAAAAACCGAAATTCCAAACAAAACAAGCCATAAATGATTAAAATCTGTTTGCAACTTTTGATTTTATTCACAAAAGTCGACAAATTTTAATTAACTTAAGAATTTCATAAAACTCAATATTTGTCTGGGAGCCCCCCTAAGAAGTGGAGATAAGGGGCAAGTATGTCTCGAGAAAATGCGTTTTTTTTGCCATTTACAATACAAAACAAAAGAACAAATATTCAAATTTATGATATTCTAAAGAAATATGCATGCATTCTTACCACACTTTCACTTTGCGGTAGGAATTTTGAAAATCTACAGTTACCGATTAAAAAATTCTATAAAAGCATTGAGCCCAGATGGTGTTTACCGAATTGCGCCGAATTTTTCCACGATTAAGCGGCAAGAAAGTAAAAGAAGGTATGAAATCTAACTACTTTATTAAATTAGATTTATATTTCATATCATAATGTTTTTATTTTACAGGAATTCTTAATGGTCCGGACATTCGTCGTCGTATGAAGGACCATCAATTTGAGGTTGCATTGAATGATATCGAGCTATTGGCCTGGAATTTTGTGAAATCCGTAATAGAAAATGTAGTAGGAAATCATCGGCCTGAAAACAGGCGAATTTTAATCAAAAATATGCTAACCGCAATTAAAAACTTAAACGTTAGAATGTCATTGAAAATACATTTTTGCATTACCAGGCCGAAAAATTTAATGAACAATCACCAGCCGAGTCTGATGAACATGGCGAGAGATTTCACCAAGTAACAGCCAGGCTCGAACACTAGTATAGCGGCAAACAACTTGATTCGCTATTAGGGGATATTTGTTGGAATCTGCAGGAGGAAGAAGAATAAATTTCTAAATAAAAATAAAACAATTTTATCTCTTCTGAAAAAATCAAAAATTGTAGACAGACTTTAATCACTTATAGCTTATTTTGTTTGGAACTTTGTTTTTTATACGCGTAGAACCATAGCCTTAAATTTTGCACCTGCAGCGCCTGAGATACCCCTAGACGGGCCAAATGTATGACCAGCGCAACTTTATTTTTCATTACCATCATTTATATCTAAGGCCTAGGATTCACTCCTAGGGGGATAAAATGTATGACCGACCTCCAATGTTTTTTGTTCTTAACATTTTCTTAAAATATAGTTGCCATATATATCCACCCCTTAGGGGGGCTCCCATACAAATATGGCCGTTCAATGAAATTCTTAAATTTGGCCCCTACAGCGCCTATGATGCCCCTAGATGGGTCAAATGTATGACCAACCCCACTTTATTTTTCATCTCAATCATATATTTCTAACATACCCACCCGCTATCTCCATTCCTTAAGGGAATATATTGAAGAAAAAGTCCCATAAATGCCCAGGAGTCGCCCCTAGGGGGATAAAATGTATGACTGGCCTCCATTGGTTTTTTGTTCTTAACATTTTCTCAAATTATACTTTCCCTTTATCTTTCCCATACAAATATTGCGTTTTATGAAATTCTTAAATTAATTAAAATTTGTCGACTTTTGTGAATAAAATCAAAAGTTGCAAACAGATTTTAATCATTTATGGCTTGTTTTGTTTGGAATTTCGGTTTTTATATGTCTGCAAAAATTAGAGGCATAGCTGCATTTTTTATGAATTTTTAAAAAACAAAAATTTCGAAATTTTGTTAAAAAAATTATTTTTTTTTCCAAAAAAAAAATTATGTTTCTAAAACGACTAAGGATATTAGAAAGAAGTTTTACTTTTTTTTATTGCGAAATTTCGGTTTTTTAAGTTTTTTGAATAAGCTAAAGCGTTTTTGACGGTATATCTCAAAAACCAGAGCCAATCTTAAAAAACCGTGGGCAGCACTGGATTCAGCGTACCCGAATTATGTTAAAACGCCAGTTGCCCAGCTTGTCACGAAAAAAAGTGTAAATTTCTTGCACAGTGTAATTAATAAAGCATAAACTTCCTTTATAATGATGTATTTTGTTCGAACTTGTAACAGACTGTTTATTTTTTATTATTGTCATTAGTATTATTTTATTAATTTATCCTTATTATTTTTATTAGTATTTATTTATCCTTTTATTTTATTAGAATTTTGATTAACTAATTTGGTATTATTTCATTCATTTGTTTTTTACTGTATTTTAAGACACACTGTAATTGAAATTTCACTACTTAATTTTAATATTGTACCTTGTTCTGTAACTGAGTTTAATTGTTCATTATTTACTTTTTATTTTAAACATTGAGTGATCTTGTTTATTTATTTTTGTTGTTTTAATAATCATGAAAATTAAGTAAACCTCTAATTATGCCGTTATAATAACTCTCAGTATATGTAAATTGTCACTAATTTTCAATATTCCAACTATTCCTTTTATTAATTTCCAATATGTTGATCTATAAAAGGCAACACATTAATGTAATCGTTCTTCTTTTGCTGTTGACTACCTAATAAACAACTTTAAAATATAAAAATTCAAGCCGTTTTTCTTTTTTAGTCTATCCAAAATAAATTTTATCTTGCTGGCGAATAGGACAATTTTTGTCTGTTCAAGCCACAAGTATTAATATAAAAAGTGGATATAACTAACTGTGGTCAGTTAGGACATTATTGTCTGACTTTGACCCTTTCCAAAGAGACGCATCCTCTACAAACTTTATTAAAAAAAATTTTAAAATGACATTTTAGTATATTTGTGGTCAAAAGCAATAAGTCGAAATATTGTTTGAGAAAAGGCACTTTATATTTATGCTTGCGTTTCTGAAAAAAATTTATTGCATTAGAAAAAAAGTAATTTAGAATCAAAGATTCTTATCCCCACAATGCACAATGGACCGAATCGCGAAATAATTGGCATAAAGTCGAAAATTTTGTTGAAGAAAATCTTAATTTGAATTTAATATATTTAAACTAGCACCTCTATATATGAAGAGTCAATAAATATTTTGGCTAAAAATGCAACCATGCAATTTCTATCGAGTTTCAAAGTCAGGTGATTAGTCAGCTGACTTCTGTAACAAAATTGGCGGGAATGCTAAGATAAAGAAAATATTGATTATTTAATAAAACAAATATAAACTCAATAATTTCTTAAGCCGACTTAGGAGATTATCGCTTGTGAACACAGATTTATGTATGTATTGTTAAAATTGTTAAAAAAAAAATAAAAATTAAATTTTGTTAAAAAATTAAGAAAAACCCTGAAGAAGGCACACAAAAAAGTGCCGAAATATTGATTACAATAAAATTAAAAATTTTGTATACAAAATTTGAAAATTTAACTTTCTTTTTAACGATATTAATAGATTTAATAAGCTTTATTTATTAAAAAAAAATTGTAGTTGAATGTTACCAATAAATTGTAAAATGCTGTTCGATCTAGCAATCGTTATGCAAAATTAAACAAATGTTAAAAAAAACCGTGGTTACCTTAGGGCCGTCAAATATTTGCAAAGTGTGACCATATCTTAATAAGCAGAGAGCGATATATATGTTTCTACAAATACACTGAAAATTATGGAGACTTGTATTGTAATTTAAAAATAAAAGAATTGTTTTACATGATTTTTTCGAGCAAACCCGGTCTTAATTCGTCAATAGAGGGTCAAGTGTTGGCTTCTTTATAATCAATCGTTGCTTGTTTATGAGCTATGATCAGAGATTTGAAGTACTCCCACAAAAAGTAATCTAATGGTGTCAAATCACACGAACGTGGTGGTCAATTCACAGGTACACTTCTTGAGATAATTCGGTCACCAAACGTTTGGTTCAACAAAATTAGGTTTCACGCGCCGTATGGCAGGTTGTGCCGTCTTGTTTGAAAATTTTTTTTCTACAAATTATTTTTAATGGCATGAGTAATCAAAAAAATACGAATCATTTGCCTGTAGCGTTGGCCATTCATGGCAAGGGTGGCACCGCTTTCAGATTTAAATACAAATAACCCCTTCGGCATGTGAAACGCACCAACGGTGAATTTTTTGGCATGTAAATGAGTTTCAAGAGTATCATGATGATTGTGTTCTCTCCAACGACGACAATTCTGCCTGTTTTCATACCCGTAACGCAAGAAATGAGCCTCGTCGCTTAAGATGATTTAACGATAGATTCCGGTTCAGGTTATTTTTCAATGTGGAGAGCTTTTTGCTTCACCTATAAAATTTGTTCAATGTACCTTAGGGATTTTTTGAAATCATATGACGATATAAAAATATGTATATCAGTGATTGGATTTAAAAATGTACATTGTGTGCCAAAATTTTAACGAAAACGGGCCATATTGACTGAAAAAGGGCCAAATTCCCATATTATAGAAATTAAACTTTAAAAAAATTTTTAACAATAAAAATCAGAAAAAGAAGAGGCCGGATGATTCTGCATTTATATTTAAATTTAAAATTTTATAAAATGTAATTATATTTAATTAAATTATATACATATTTGCATATATAGAGTTGTAAATTATTATTACATATCGTTACTTTAATTAAGAAAAGGCGTATCTACCATAAACATTTTTTTAAGTTTGAGACCAGTGCTGCCAATACTAATACGTAAAATTTTTACAGCCCAAATTTTTTAAACAGTTACCAAATGTGAAAAAATAAAACCAAATTAGAAATGCCATTTGGTAATAGATAAAGCATTAAAATTATTAGGAAAATATTAATTAAAAATTAAGAAAACAAAACAAGAAATGTAATTCTTGTACATATTAAACAAATAACGAGGAACTTAAATTAAAATTTTTATTTTTTTGAGACCTTTTTCATAAAAAATATTTTTATTTTATAAGAGTTATTAAAGTTGTCAAATTTCCATACAAAGTTCAGTTTATTGAAAAAAAAAAATCTGGTAGCTGGGATTTTTGTTTTCGATTGAGTATAAAAAACTTCCGTTCATTTGAAACAAATAAGTAATGAGAAAATCGTAGTGCAAAGTACACAATGTTCGAAGTCGTAAATAATTTCCTTCGAATCGAAATACGCGAAAGTTTACAGAACGTAAATTGTAAGTGTATCAAGGAAACTATTTTCATACGTATTATTATTTTAGTATACAAGTAACCCAAATGAAAAATTATTCACATCTCTAATTGAGAAAAAAAAATAACTTATTAATTAATTCATTTATTAATGATGTGCTAATAATCCCAATTTTTGAATGAAAATACTGAAATTTATTGTTGTGGGAAAGCTAGTTCCTATGCGCATTTCGCTGGTTGCTTAGGCCAGCTCGTCAGGAAACTTTTTCCAAATACTTTAGATAAGCTAAAAATATTATACAAGTAAGACCATAAAGTGAATAAGAATTTTAAAACACTCTGGTCTTAAATGTAACAATATCAAAGCTTCAACAAAGTCACAACAATAAACCGTCAATCTTTTCTTTCTTACATTCCCCTACAATTGGCTGGTTTTTTTTTCCAACACGAATTGTAGTTGTAAGAGGATAGAAAGAAAAAAACAAAATTAAAAAAACAAGTTGCTTAAATAAAGCAGCTTGCCATTTCAGTTTTTATTTGCCGGGCACATGCAAATTTATTATCAAAAATTATTTTCGGGAATGAAATATTTTATTAATTAATTCATTTATTAATGATGTGCTAATAATCCCAATTTTTGAATGAAAATACTGAAATTTATTGTTGTGGGAAAGCTAGTTCCTATGCGCATTTCGCTGGTTGCTTAGGCCAATATAAATTTCAGTATTTTCATTCAAAAATTGGGATTATTAGCACGTCATTAATAAATGAATTAATTAATAAAATATTTCATTCCCGAAAATAATTTTTGATAAAAAAATATAAATTTTGGTAAAAAATAACCAAAAACGGCAGCTCTGTTTGAGACATAAGACTTAATAAAAACACGTATGACTGCTATATTCGGCTGTGCCGAATCTTTGATACCCTCCACCGACAGAAGTATATTGTAAAAACTTATATATTATTAACAGCTTCACAAAAAAGAACGTCAGCATTAAAATTGGTTGCGGTTTAGACCTGAATTAAATTATTGACCGACAATAAGAAAGTTTTATGCGTTTCTTGTTCGAACTTTGAACCGGCTTGAGTAAGATATCATGATTCGTAACAGGTTTAGCCGAACTAAAATGATTTTTAGGAGGGTAATTAGTATTGGACCTATGGTAAATTATAGACCAATCATCCCAAAATTCTGAAGACAGACTTCTGGTATTCCAAAAAATAAATTAGAATAAATTTCAATACAGCAGTGTCATTAGTTTTAGCGTTAACAGAGAATTTCACAAAATTGCATAATATTTTTGTTGGCCATATGAATCTAAGTTGGAAGAAATTTTACCGCAATATCTATACCTGTTATGGTTTAAGGCGAATTTAATTATTTTCCCAAAGTGGGCTTTATTTGGTTTTAGGCGCAATAAAATATTTTCCGAGAGTAGGGTTTATATGGGGCCTAGGGTAAATAATGGTCTGGTCTTTACGAAACTTTACAGTGTAATTTACAGTCAAATAAAACTGTGACGTACCAAATTTCATTAAGATAGAATTATTAAGTACGGTTTTTGGCGTTCTAAGCTGTTTGCCGGGAGTAGGGTTTATATGGGGCCTAGGGTAAATGGTGGACCAATCTTCACGAAACCTTTCAGTGTGATTTCTGGTCCTACAAATCTGAGACGTACCAAATTTTAGTATGATAGCGTTATTTATTACGGTTTTAGGTGTACTAAAACATTTTCCGGGAGTAGAGTTTATATAGGGTCTAGGGTTAATTATGGACCAATCTTCACGAAATTTAGCAGTGTGATTTCTAGTCCTACAAAACTGTACCGCACCACATTTAATTATGAAAGCATTACTTATTACGGTTTTAGGCGTACTAAGCTGTTTTCTGGGAGTAGGGTTTATATGAGTGTAAATTATGGACCAATCTTCAAAAATTTTACGGTGTGATTTCTGGTCCTATAAAACTATGACGTACCAAATTTTAGTATGATAGCGTTATTTTTTACGGTTTTAGGCGTACTAAACTCTTTTCCGCGAGTAGGGTTTATATGAGGCCTATGGTCAATTATTGACCGATCTTCACGAAATTTAACAGTATGTCGTATAAAGCAAATTCGTGCAAAATTATATATCATTCCTTGCATTATACCACCATTTATGTTAGTTTTTGTATCAAAATTATTAATTTTTTTAGGGTGGTGGTTCCACATTTTTATTCATAGCTATGCTCCTACTGAACCGATGTTGCTGGATTTTAATCCCAAACTGCTTAGGATACCTACAAGCAATTTGAGACCAAGTTTGTTCTTTTCAGACAGACGGACAAAGCTAAATCGACTAATTACTCAAGCAGCCAGAAAATATAGAGGTATAATAAAAAAAGTTTCACACGGAATGACAAGCTTAGTATACCCTCATTCACCACTAGTGTTAGTGGAGGGTATACAAATATATAAAAAAGCTCATTCATGGTTTTAGAACTGTAATAAATGTTGGACATTTACTATCTACCGAAAAAATTAATTTTTTACAATAATTAGGGAAACCGTAAATATGCAATTACTAATTTTTTATTTAATTGCGCTGTCAAAAACGGATGTTCCAATTGCAAAGAGTTGACGCCTCGCTATTTAGGGATGCTTCATACAAATTGTATGGGCATGAGGATTTTTGACTGCTAGAAAACTCGTTCCGCTCTTATTTAGGTAGGGCTGTAAGTGAAGATACATTTTTACAAAATTTAACTTAGTTTATGTGAGCTACTTAAATTTCCGAAAAACTTTTTTTTAGAAAAATACTTTGCAAAAAAAATAAATCTTACGATATGACAACACTGTTTATAATGAACAAAATGTTATATCGTTCGTGGCATACCTTACGTGACAGATTTTTCTCTTACAGTACTTACAAGGTATGAAATATATTTTTGGTAAATATATGCATACTTAAACTTAAAACAAACAAATAAGAAAGTATAGACGGTCAAGCCCGACCATATGATACCCTACACCTACCCTACAAATTTTTAGGAGTGTACCCTATTTTTGACCCATCGCTAATCATTGGTCGCAGGAACAGAATTATGCTATGAGGTTAGAAGTTATATAAAAGTTTTTTGTGCTGAATATTATTCAGATACCTTCATCTATATTACGTAGAAATTTGTAAGCCGATTATGGCCCATAGGATAGGTTACTGAAATTTAATAAATACATAAATAAAATAAATAAATATGAGATTTGTTTGCCTTTCACCGATTTAAGGAAGGGGGTTTATATGGGACCTACGGTTAATTTTGGACCTACCAGCACATCATTTTGTCATGACATAGTACATATCGTAAAAGTTATTGTCGCAAATGTTTATGTTAATGTTAACATATAAGGAAGTTATGACAATAAAATCTATTTTCGGGAATAGTATTTGTGTGGGTGCTATGTCCAAATAAGGACCGATACCAATAATATTTGGTTAGATGATTTAGATTGCAATAAAATAAGTTTGGAACAAATTTCAACTTAATACCAACACAATAAGATGATACAATTAGTTGCATTTATAGTACTTACAATATCATACGTGACGATTATAAAATTTTTATTATACCTATTTAATTAATATTTTTTTGCAACAAATATCTTGTTGTTAACTGTTATTTTGAAATACGACTGATAAAATACAAATGACATAGACAAATGATATTTTTGAACCATGGTACGTGACATTGGAATAGCATCCAAAACAAACCAAAATATTAAAGAAATTTCTCTCAAAAATACTAAAAAGTAAATGGACACTTTGCCAGCCAAAATTTGCAAGTTAAAGTAGTGACGAATATACAGAAATATTTGAGTACCCATTAATTATTCTAAGACTTGGGAAAATGTTATACATTACGGTAAAAGTAATGTGATTTTATTAATTTATATTTGTTTATGTTGAATAAAATGAATCATGAATTGGATTATTTTTTATTTAGGAGGGGAAAGAAGTATTCGGGTTTTCATCAATAATAAAAGATAAAAAAAAAAAAACATTTGTTAACAATAAAAGTATTTATAAGGCAAAACAAAGTATTTAATTTAACAATCTATTTATAACCTATGTACATATATAGGTATATACAATTTCAACGTTACGGACTGACTGACAGATTCATCTTCGCACAGCCTTAACGCCGTGAGTTATAAGGTTGAAATTTGAACCGAATGCTGGTCTCTCGCTAAATCGATCGAGAAAAATAAAAAATGGTGAAATAGGTACGGGAAATTAAATGTCTTTGTTTAACTTTTATGTTTTACAAGTGGTACCTTTTTAATTTGCTTAAATAGATATTAGAAACATAAATTATAGGTGCACGATCCTGAGTGAATGAGAACTTAAAACGTTGGTAATTTTTTTTAAAACTAAGAAACATAAACTTTTGCATTTAAATATGACCACGAAAGAAAGGTATCGAGGTAGCTGGTTAAATTATTGTTAATTATAAAATAATTTTAGATATTCTCATTATCCACTTTATGGCCGTTTTATATGGTCCAAATGCATTTCTTTGGTATTTGTTTCATAACAAACAAGGCGGTCATAAAGTAAACAATGAGAATATCTCAAATTATTTTATAATTAATAAAAATCTTTAATTTTGTAAATAATTTAATTTGCAAAAAAATTTTTTAACTAATGGGGTATTATACTTCAATTGTGTTAAGTATCGGGTATCTAGTTAGCCATTATACTCACTCACAGTACTAATAACAACACCAGATCGGTTAAAAGCAAAACAAAATACATAAGTGATTTTTTTTAACAAGTTCGTTACTTTATTTGGCAATAAAAATTTCGAAATATCTGTCCTAAGTTAAACAAAAGTATGATTTCTTGTCGCATAAATATTTTTAATAATTTTAAAAATCAACATTGACTAATAAATTTAGCAAAATATGCTTATTTAAAACTTCTTTTGGAAAAGTTTGTTTTGTAAACAAAAACATGTTTGTAAACAAAAAGCTGTTTCAAAAATTCTTGCAAGTAAAAATTTTACCAGTAAAAATTTGCAAGAATTTTATGTCTCTGAATTTTTTTCTCTCTTTTGACGCTCTCAACTTGCAAATTTGTTGGGTTAATGAACACTTTCCAGTAACAATTGTTACAACTTCGTAGCAATTTTTAGTAAATAAACACAGCTAAAAATTCCTGGTGCAGGTTTGGAAATTGCATTCAGTGCGGGAACTTTTTTCATCGAAATGACCCCAAAAAGGGATTTTTATCATCAGTACAACATTACCCATATCGTGGTGGGTGAAGAAATGTTGTGAAAAAAGTTATACCCCTAATGTACATATGTATTTGTTTTTGTCAAGGTGTCAATGTTGTTATACACTTTCCACCTGGTTTTGGTCTTTACATTTTTTATGACATTTCAAAAGTATAATCTTTAGTAACCAATTACTAAATATGCCCTTTTTAATCTCGGTTAACCAATCATCAGTAACTATTTATTTGGAAACCCACATTTGTTTATTTACAAACCAAAAATTTTACATATTTTATTAACATACATATGTATGTATGTACATATGCATGTATGTATTTATGTACATAGTATGAGCATATTATGTGTGTGGCATGGGATGGATGGATGCCTTCTCAATTTTGTTTATATTTATCGTTTCCATTTTATTAATGGCCCAATATCATCATCATCATTTATCTATTAAATGGCAGACAAATAAAAAAAAATTTTATTTGTTTACATTTATCAAGTAACAACTCCATTAGGAGAAAAAATGATTGCCCCGAGAAAACAAAAACACGTTTCATTGTACCGATAGTGAGTATGTTGTATGTCTCCCTTTCTGTTAAGTTGTTATTACATTTGGTCACTGTTTCTCTTAAAATCATTCGAAGACTAAGATAACGTAATATCATTTGTGATCGTCACGTTGTGTGGCTCTTTTATTATTATTTTCTTGAATGGTGGTGACAATTTCTTAAGGATCAACACAGAATAAAAATGGATGATGCGTGGGAAAATATTTTAATGAAATTTTTAAATTTAATAAGTGTTTCATTGGCGGCGTAAAAAGATCACAACAATTTAATTAAGTTTCGAGATTAATATTGAAAGGATAAACCAGAAAATATAGGAATGTGTTAACAACGAAAGGTTATATTGCGTACTCGAACAGGGGGCTAATTCTAGCAGTCGTGACCGAATACTTTTTCATTTCTAAAGCAATTTTATCTTTCGTTCAGTACCGCCTTAAAGAAGGATTAGAAATAAAATTGCTTTCGAATCCAAAAAGTATTCGATCACTACTGCCAGAATAAACCCCTCGATTGATAACACCGTTTTAACCTAATTTAATTATGATATCATTACTTATTACGGTTTTAGGCATACTAAACTGTTTTCCGGAAGTAGCGTTTATATGGGGCCTAAGGTATATAATAAACCGATCTTCACAAAATTTGGCAGTGTGATTTCTCATCCTATAAAACCATAGCTTGGGAATAATGATTAGTAATCCTAATGATTACCAATTGGATTAGAAATTTTTATTGTGCTAAAAAATTGATTAATTATGATTAGTTAGCCATTTTAGACGATTACTAATTGATTAGATTAGAAATAATCAAAAATCTAATCACAATTAGTGACGATTAGCATTTCTAATCAAATCTAATCAAAAATAATTAAAAAATTTGATTAGATCAACTAATTTTAACTATTTTTGTGAAAAGAAAACATTTATTTATCACATTTGTTGCTTTATTTACATAATGTAACAGTTTTTGAACACTGTATAAAATTGCATTATATATTGCAACATACATACATATACATATAATCACAAAAAATTTACATTAGACTTCAATAATACCAACTTCATTTAAAATGAATATCAATAAAAATTTGTATTTATCACATGTAAACATCACAATATACACCAAACCTAATGCAAGATAATGGGTAAAACTTACATTCGTAACCATTGCCACATAAAACTCGGGGTTGAAAATTAATTTGGGCGAACTCCTGGTAAATCACTATTTAAAAACTATCCGTTTTTTCACTATTTTTCAACTTTGACGGAAAATAAAAAAAACTATATTTTTCTATATTTGCCATATTTGAAAAACCTGTTCTTTGATTAGTTCTTTACATAATTCAAAATTTTTATCTGCCCGTACGTGCCCGTTTGGCTTCTAGAGGTAAAAAAGTTTAAAAAGACATGGTTGCAGAAATTGTATGGCGTCCATCCCTTATATGTTTTGACTGACAGTAGTTTGATCTAATAGTTTGAAAACTACTCATTGAAATTAGCAGGTACGTACCTCACATAAACAATACTTTGGCGTACAAATGGTCAGGAACAATATTGACTTATGGTCCCTACAGGTAGGCACAAATCTTATTTGGACACGTGCATAATATCAAAATTGCATTATTCAGCCTAAATCCATATGTATGCAGGGAACAGATACATTTTTAGGCATGGTAGCATAAGCCTATATATTGCAAAATAAGCATAATGCCTGGATTAGTCTACGCCTGAAAGTTGGCGCAACAATTACTGAAACCATTAAACAATTTAAGTACTGAAAACATGGCGTTGAACAATTTAAAATTATTTGAACTGTTTAGAAAGTCAACCACACCAAAGTTTTTCACGGAAGTGAAAATTCTTCCTGAGAAGTTGACATTGATCAGCAAATGGGGCTGCGATGGATCATCCGGACAAAGCGTTTATAAGCAAAGGATATCTTCCGATGACGCTACAATATCGGATGGAAATATGTTTATGGCATCTGTTGTTCCTTTGCGGCTAAAATCGGATGATTCCCTACACTGGAAAAATCCACGACCGTCATCAGTGCATTATTGCCGACCAATAATGTTTCAGTTTGCAAGGGAATCGGCAGAACTCATAAGGACTACGGTGAAGGACATTGAAGAACAAATAAAAAAAGATTAAGCCTACAAAGCTGCAAATTGGAGAAGGAAAATATATTGAATGCAATTTCGAGTTCCACCTGACCATGGTTGACGGAAAAGTCGTAAACGAACTGACAGGAACAACCTCAACAATGTCATGCCCGATTTGCAAAAAGAGTCAGAAGAACTTTTTTCAATTCAATTCAATTTATTTCATATATAATATGTTACATCTTAATTTTATATAATTAGTTGTAAAGAGTTTAAGATTAGTATCTTTTTCTGCTTAATTATAATATATTTCAATTAGTTATCATATACATATATATAGACAGAATTATATTGGAGGTAAAAATTTAACAAAAACCTATTTAAACCCCTTTTTTCGTTTTATTTTTATATTTTTTTTTTTTATCGATTTTATATTATTATTTGTCAGAAGAACTTTGGTAATTTAAACGATTCTACAAATGAGGAGAATTACGAATATTGAATGTCACCATTGCACGCAAGGATAAGGTGTATGGAATTCTTGCTAAAACTGGCATATACCCTACCACAAGAGGAGGAAAACTTCGATGAAAATACATCAATAAAGGATAAGGAAAAGATCAGAAAGAAGCAAATACAGGATGCTTTTTTAAACAAGTTGGACTAAAAGTAGACTGTCCCAAGCACGGATACGGTAACTCAAACGATGGAAACACTTCTAGGAGATTTTTTGAAAATGATGAGGCAGTAACTAGAATCATTGGAATTGACAATCAAATCGTGAAAAGATTGGGAACGATCTTGGATGTTTTAAACTGCAAAGAAAATGTCAATTCTACAAAATATGGAGAATATGCGTCGAAAACTGCATCTCTTTTAGCAGAAATGTATCCACAGAAGAAGTTGACCCCGACCGTCCATAAAATATTGGTGCATGGCAAAGATATAATTGAGTACCAGTCTTTGCCAATTGGAGAGCTTTCTGAAGAAGCACAGGAGTCTCTTAACAAATTTTATAAAAAAAATAGATTGCAGAACACATTCAAAGCATCAAGGGTAAGGCAAAATAAGGACCTCTTCAACATGTTGGCAGCATCTTCCGATCCACTTATTTCTTCCCTGCGGCATGTGAAGTCACGAATAGAGTTACAAAATAATTATAGTTTAGAAATGGTTAGTCTTTTAGATATACCTTCTGTTACGAATTGTGATGAATATTTTACAGAAAATTGAAAAAATAAATTTAAAAAAAAAATAATTTTTTTTTAATTTGTTGGGTAATAATTTAAAACATAAAACCCTTAAGAAAAAAAATAAAAACAATCTAAAAATGTAAAAATAATTTTTTTTAGTTACCATAAAATTGATTTTTCTACTAATTTTAACTTTGATAACCCATAAGTAGGCCCCTACAAAGCGTAGCAACCTTTCCAAACGCTCATTTCATAGGCTGAACAGTTATCTATCATATGCTGTTTAAACTGTTCAATTATCTTATTCGGTTCAAAAGATATGATTTTTGCAACGAAAAAACTCAAATGGCGCCACTGTGCGACGTCTAAAAAACAATAAATTAAAGAAAACTACGAATAATTTTGAACACTTTAATTTGAAACAAAAATTACAATTTCACAAAACAAAGATTTTACTTTTAATGTTAAGTAAACAAAAAAGTTATACTTGTACTTCCACAAAACACGTTGAAAATAATCATTAATAATAACTGTTATTATTACACAACGCAACAAAAAAAAAATTTTTGCGAATGGTTTTAAAATCACTATACAATTTTGATGTATCATGACTACCTTTGTACAAAAATGGTTAAATTTTCAAGTTCTATGGAAAGATTTTTTTTTTACATTTTTTTGTAAAATTGCATTTTTTTAAGAAGTCTTTTCACAAAAGTAGTGATAACTCATAAACGGATAGTCAAATATTATTCAAATAAAGTCAGAAAAATTAGAATTTATATAGTCTTTCATCCGTTTATATATTTACCATTTTTGTACTTAGGTAGCCATGATACGTCAAATCTATATAGTGGTTCTTCGACCATATTTTTGCTGTTGGCCTGTGTTATTATAAAATAACACAACAACAAAGTGTACCAGCTGTGTCAATTGTTTAGTTTAAGAACAGGGTACACCGTATGCAATTTTATGCAATATTCAAAAACGATTACATTATTTAAATATATGTAGCAACAAATGTGATAAATAAATGTTTGATTTTTTGGGATTATATATGTATGTATGTTGCAATATATAATGCAATTTTATACAGTGTTCAAAAACTGTTACATTATGTAAATAAAGCAACAAATGTGATAAATAAATGTTTTCTTTTCACAAAAATACTTAAAATTAGTTGATCTAATCAAATCTAATCGAAAATAATCAAGAAATCTAATCAATTACTTTTTTAATTAGTTTTGATTAGATTTGATTAGAAATGCTAATCGTCACTAATTGCGATTAGATTTTTGATTATTTCTAATCTAATCAATTAGTTATATGAAATTGTTTTCAAAATTCAATTCTAATGATTAGATTATTTTATAAATCTAATCGTAATGATTTCTAATTCTAATCGAAATTCCCAAGCTATGTATAAAACTGAGACGTACCAAATTTTAGTATGATAGCTTTATATATTACGCTTTTAGGTGTACTAAAATGTTTTCCGGAAGTAGGGTTTATATGTGGTCTAGTGTTAATTATGGACCGACCTTCATGAAATTTGGCAGTGTGATTTCTAGTCCAACAAAGCTGTACCTTACCGAATTTAATTATGATAGCATTTTTTATTACGGGTTAAGGCGTACTTATTGATTACGGTTTTGGGCGTTTTAAGCGGTTTTCCGGGAAGAGGGTTTATATGGGGTATGGGGTTATTTATGGACCGATCTTCACGACATTCAACAGTATGATTTGTAAACGTATAAAGCGAATTCGTGCTAAATTATATATCATTCCGTGCATTATTCCACCATTTATGTTAGTTTTTGTATTAAAATTATTAATTTTTAGGGTGGTGGTTCCACATTTTGATTCATAGTTCTGATCCTACTGAAGCGATGTTGCTGGATTTCAATCCCAAGCTGCTTAGGATAACTACAAGCAATTTGAGACCAAGTTTGTTGTTTACTTTTGCGTTTTTCGAAAGTAAGCGTGTTTTCAACAGACGGACAGACAGACGGACATGGCTAAATCGACTTAGAATTACTTAAGGATTTATAAGCTCTTGGGCTTGTTTTTTAAGATCTCAGTTAAACTAGGCTTAGTTAATCTAAAAACAGATTTGTGCCGCTATTCCCAAATTGTGTACACTTTGATGGAACAGCTTAGTTTTGGTGGTATTTTTATTCCACATCTCAAACCCCGACCCTAAGGTACTTTCAAAAATAGCCTTGTTAATTGGTATGAAAAACAAGTTAGAGTGCTATATTCGGCTGTACCGAATCTTTGATACCCTCCACCGACAGAAGTGGGCTTTCCCAAAGTGGGCTTTATTTGGTTTTCCGAGACTAGGGTTTATATGGGACCTAGTGTAAATTATGGACCGATCTTCAAAAAATAGTATGCTAGCGTTATTTATTGCGGTGTTAGGCGTACTAAAAAGTTTTCCGGGAGTTGGGTTTATATGTGACCTAGTGTAAATTATGGACTTATCTTCAAAAAACTTTACAGTGTGATTTCTGGTCCTATAAAACTGTGACGTACCAAATTTTAGTATAATACCGTTATTTATTACGGTTTTAGGCGTACTAAATTGTTTTCCGGGAGTAGTGTTTATATGGTGTCTAGGGTTATTTATGGACCGATCTTCAAAAATTTTACAGTGTGATTTCCCATAAAACTATGACGTACCAAATTTTAGTATGATAGCGTTATTTTATACGGGTTTAGGTGTTCTAAGCTGTTTTCCGCGAGTACGGTTTATATGGGGCCTATGGTCAATTATGGACCAATCTTCACGAAATTTACCAGTATGATTTGCAGTTATATAAAGCAAATTCGTGCCAAATTTTATGTACATATATCATTCCGTGCATTATTTCACCTTTTATGTTAGTTTTTGTATCAAAATTTTCAATTTGCTTAGGGTGGTGGTTCCACATTTTGACTCATAGTTCTGATCCTACTGAACCGATGTTGCTGGATTTCAAGCCCAAACTGCTTAGGATAACTACGAGCAATTTGAGACCAAGTTTGTTCTTTTTTTTTGCGTTTTTCAAAAGTGAGCGTGTTTCCAAATCGACTTAGAATTACTCGAGGAGCCAGAATATACTTTATGGGGTCTAAGATGTATTATAAAAAAGTTCACACGGAATGACAAACTTAGTATACCCTCATTCACCACAGTGGTGGTGGAGCGTATAAATACAAACGTCAATTTATGTTTATAGATTTTGTACGTTATTTTTTATCGCGTTTTGGCATATCAATTAGAATATCTTTGGGAAAACTATACATTTTTTTCTTTATATTTAGTACATAATTAATAAATAAAAAAAAATTTTTAAAATTAAAAAAATATTTTTAAATGAACAAATTGTATTTGAGCTGGTAACTGGAAAATACCCAAGAAAAAACTGGTCATTCCAGGCCGTCTGGCGGCCCTTATTTTAATATACATATATTTAAAACATTTTTATATAAACTTTTCTAATTCCATTCCTGGTCCGGTTCTTTTTAAAATATCACGATCTATGCCATTTATCAATAGAGACACTTCCAAATTTAAATGTGCAACATCGTCTTTAATTTTAGCCACAGCCTTTTTTATCTGCAAAACAAAACCTGCAAAAAATAACATAAGAATACGAATTTAAGAAATCATTTTCCTTTTAAATAATTGCTTACTGCTGTCGGACATCATTTGTCCCCTACGTTCCATTTCAGCTTTTTTATTTTCATTTTCAGCAATAACCGATTTCAATTGTTCCATTGAACGCTCGGTTTCCTCTAGCACTTGAGAATGGGCGTACTGTATGTTCGATAATTCTATAGAAACATCTTTATATTGCACAATAAGATTGTGTAATTCATTGTTTAAATGCTTCTCACGACTCTCGATCTTCTCCAAGCTAAAAGTAAATTCATTGTGTAGTTTCTTTAGTTCGGTTTGGGTGCCCTCGGTAAACTACAATATATTATTAAAACAACTTTCGTCATAGTTTTAGTAAAAAAAATTATCCTACCTCTGTTATGTTTTCCTTTAATGTATTCATTTGATTTATATGGGATCGCCAATCCCTAACATCACTTCTTACATACACTTTAAGTTGAGGCATTACTTCTTCAAATTCCAAGCGCCAGGTTTGTTGATCCGTCAATTTGTCGTTTGCTTGTACACTGTTACCTCCTATATAACCATTTTCATTTTCTGACAAATGATGAGACCTTTTGTGACCCCATTTCCTTAAAGAATTTTGATTCAAGTCCAATTCACTACTATCGTCGCTCAAAGCATCGTTCTGTTCATCTTCTATTTTTTCAAGTATAATTTCAGCATTATCTTCCAGATAATCATTGGCAATTTCATCTTCTTGAGCTATGTGTAAACGCTGACATGACAATCTCATTATTTTTAAAGCCTGCGTAGCTAAAGCGTCTAGAACAAAAATACAGCTTGGACCAGCACCGCGTATAAGTTTATTTGGAGTAAAATCGATAGTAACATCCTGCAAAAAAAAAGTTTTAGATAAAATCATTTAAAGTGCAATAAAACTTTAATCTCACCATTTCTTGTAGTATTTTTATAATTTTGGAAATAATATCATTTGGATCATCATATTCCTGTGGACGTTCCATTTGCTTACCCAACTTTTGGCACAACCACCAACAAGTCAAAGTGAACATGTAAAACTGTTCGCCCGGATTTGTAGATTTCACAAAGTAGAAACGTGATAGAGGTTTCATTTTTAAATCACTCAATAATGTTTTCTCATAATTCAAAAGTTTTAACTTTTCTAAAAAGTCATCCGATTGAAAATTTATTACTGGCAAAGGATTTGTTGTTGAATTATTTTGCAAATCTTCCATTGTTTTTTTATTTATTTGTATAATATAATGATTTTAGAATTCCACTAAGTTCCTGCTGAATGTAAAAAAGACATTTGTTTTTATTATTTTATTACCATGGTAACGAAGTCTAGATACATTCATGTTTAAATATAACGGTTTTTGTGCGAAAAACGATCTGGCAACTCGAATTGTGCTTATTGTATGAAGAGGTAGTCGGATTTCTACGTAGTATACAACTGGTACAGAGAACCAAGCCGATCGGCTCGCCGTCGCCGCTTGATTTCTCCAAGCCGCGCCGCCGCCGACTTACACGGCTTAGACGGTTCAATTAAAGCCGCCGATGACAGCAGCTGCGCCGTGAAATTTCTTAATTTGTGTGACTTAGTTTACTTTACTTGAGGGTAACACGATCAAGTTTTGTCTATCAAGTTTTAATACACTCACACTTTTTTACCAAAACACTAATACTTTTAAAAGTTGAAGCGAACTTGCCTTTAAAATTCTCTTTCAAGTGAGTGTATCAATTTACGTTCAAGAAAACAGATGATTACAAGTTTGATGAGAAAATTTATCGTTTGTCTTTATAAATTGTGCTCTAGATGACATCTTGAAAGTAAATTGCTTCAAATTGCGTGCAGCCTACGTCACAGCTTCCAATTATTGGAAATCTTGACAAACTGTATATATAAAAGACTATCAAGAAAATCTAGATCGTGTGGCTGCAGTGTTACAGATTTGCGTTCTAATGTATTATTTCTTTGTCAAAAATGGTATGTTTTAGCACCAATGCGCAACATTCAAGGAATGTTATATTTTCTAAAAAAAAAGCGTCATTGTACTTAACAACATGCAAAAATCTCTGCAATAATATTTTACAAAAAAGACAAGTGAACTACAACAAAATGATTAAGATTCTGAATCAGAATCTTACTCTGATAGTGAAGTTTTTAAAGTGGCAGAAAAAACTATAAAATATTACCAGCAGTTGTTAAATAAAAAACAAAAAATTAAAGAAGTGTCTCACATTAAGACACTGTATGGAAGTTTAAGAATTTATTGCAGAAAGCTTTACTTTTTGGAAATGGATATGGGTATGTGGCCCTACATATAATACCAGTTTAAAACAGTAATGAGGAAAAAACGAAATTGCACTATCCCTTTTTAATTATTTAATGTTTTGTACTTTAACATAAAAATAAATAGATATAGAAATGATTAATAGTTTTCCTTAAATAACAATTTTAAACATTTCAAGCCGATATTAAAGCCGCCGCCGATTCATTGACGCAAACGCCGCCGCCGTCGATCAATTATACCCGCGACGCCGCCGCCGATCAAACGCCCTCGGCTTGGTTCTCTGAACTAGTATGCCGACTCTTTGACAGGTACATAACTCTATTGTCAGTGGTACCTAACTTATGTTTGGATTAGTAAGATTTTTTTCAAATGTATTGGTGTATAAAGCTATTTCTACCACTAAACCTAGTTGCATAAAATCGTATAGAATGTAGCAAAAATTTTTTTTCCAAAATAAAATTTTATTAGTTCAATAAATGTTCAATTTATTAAATGCTATCTGCATTTATAAACTTTTAAAAACAATGTTTGTAAAATTTTTATTCTGCAATATCGGAAAATATATTAATAATTTATGATTTAAAATATTATTTTCTTACCAAAAATTGCTACTCTGCTGGCTTTAATAAAATTAACAACAGAAAAAACTTAATGTTAAATAAATTTATTTAAACATTTTTAGTTTGTGAAAAATTAAAACATTTTGCAAAAGCAAATGAGCAAAATGTATTGGAAAAAATTATTAATTATGTGTTTGTGTCATAAAACTAAACAAAGAGTATTATACATATTGTGAAAAATTTCAAATTTCATTTTGTTTTTGTTGTTTTTATGTGTGTTGAATTCACACATAACGTATATGTGTGAGGGGCACACTAGTTCTATACTATGGATTTCTATTTCATATTCATCGTTGAAAAGCATAATTACAATCTCGTAATGAAATTCTATTTTCTACAGGTTGGCACGTTACAGTTAAGTGACATTACAGTCAGTTAAGCATTAGTATTGCTTTCCATATAACAGAAACGATCAGCTCAAGGCGAATTCATGTATTCGGTGGTGTCGATACTACAACAAGTAACAACACCAAAAACACAACAATGTATTTTTTTGTTGCTTTCGTTGATCGATATGTCAAAAACACAAGCAACTTTTGACATTTCTCTCTCTAAGTAAGAAAAAAAAGTAGCACAGCTGTGCTTTCAGCGCCACCTGGTATATGAATTCGCCTTGGATCAGCTTTTTATATTACATTTACATTTCTACATTTACGGTCGGCTAACGCGGCCTTAAGAGCAATAAACTATAAAGTTACCCACACACGAGGCAACATTTATCGAAACATTAGCTTGTTTCACTAAATGTTGCTACGTGAGTGGGGATGTTTCTGGTTAACATTTTTGTTACATATTTGGTTTCTCAAATATCAAATATTTTTGATATTTTATGTTTCATCGTGTGTGGCGATGCTGGCTGTTTTTTCTTTCTCATTTTGTTGAGTGAGGTGCTTTTGCAACTTTCGGAGTAAAAAATATGAAAAAAGAAATCGGAAAAGGGCAACAATTGCAAATTGTAATTATAATTGAATATAAAATTTTTCCAAATTTTTGGGACATAAAATATGTTAGGTATACAAAGAAAATAAATAAATTCTTTGTTTTGTAGGAGTATATTCAAAAACACGATATACTGATGTTTCGTTTTTAGTGTAATCGTATGTGGTAAAAACTTAAACAAAAATAGTAACACGTGTTTCGACAAATGTTGCATCGTCTGTGGGTACCATAACAAAAGAAATAACGAAGAATTATTATAATTAATAGGCCGTAACTTTTTAAATAAAAAGAATTATTTTTTTAACAATACAACTTTATAAACAATACAAAAATTTATACCAGTCACAATGCAGTCACCATGGCTGTTAAAGGAATTTGTCGATCCGTTTCTTTTTCGTATTAAAATTATTATTATTAAAAACAATCCGTCGTAATTATAAAAAATAAAACTGGTTTATGAAACGGATTTTCTATGAAAATTTTATTAATAAACCCTTTATAAACCTGTAATTCAGAATCAAAGATTCTTATCCCCACAATGCTAAGTTATAAAAATTATAACGAAAGTTGTATGTATTTATTTCGGAAGTGTTTCGTAATAACAAATATAAACTCAATTGTTTCTTAAGTCGACTTAGGCGGTTATTGCTTGTGACCACAGATATTCATTAATCTATAATTATAATATTAAAACTAACAAAATGAAAAATAGGAATAATATAATATCACATTAGATTTTTATCAATAATTATATTTTTATTTTTACGTTCTTATACATGAAAATATTAACTTAAGGGTATAATAAACCACACAAATAGCTTGGCAAACATGCACTTTGCTTTTGTTTGCCAATAAACAGCACAATCATATTTCGTACAAACATTAATTTTTCATTTGCTTTCTGACGACGATTATGCTGCGGCAATTTTGCTCGCTATTTGTTTAAAACGTAGAAGAAATATAAAATAAAGAAAAATAATTTGTAGTTAATAGTGCTCTAAGCAAAAACCTGTTTTGGGGCAAACAATGCTGCTAAAAAATTAGAATTTACGACTGAAAATGACTTTATTGCTTCTTCTTCTACGTCTTAACTCTGCAAAGTTTTCCCTGAAATGATTACTTTTAGGACTAGACACCACAAAAAGTTTGACAAGTATCCAACATGTCTGCGAATATAAAAAATTTTTAATATTTATACAAACATTGCTTCAAATATTTGTCCAAAAATCAAACACCCCAATTAACAACACAAAATATTTGTACAAACGTAAATTGTTGACATGTTTGCCAAGCTATTTGTGTGGTTTATTATGCCCTTTACAAAAGTTAGGAATGTAATATAAAATAATTTATGCTGATGTATAAAATTCAATAGGACTTGATGCCATGACAGCAAAAAAGAAATGTTACAACACCAAAACGACCAAAATGAGTACGTATTCGCCACCACAAAAAAAATCAAGCCGTGTTTTCAAACATTGTTTATGCAAATATTGTAACAAAGTGGCATCACAGCGTAAAATTTGTTTTAAGCCTGAAATCAAGGCGAATTCAACTACAGGTGGTGTCGAAACGACATCTGATTTTGACAGTTCGAGCCAATTTGTTTTGATTTGTTAGTGTTTTGTTAGGAATGGTTGACATTTTGGACCGTAAACACTAACAATGCAATGCAAAAAACCCTTTGTTTTTTCTGTTGTTTTTGGATTGTTGTAGTTTCGACACCACCTGTAGTTGAATTCGCCTTGGCCTGAAATATACAACATTGCAATAGTATTAGTGATAGGCCACACTAGAACAATTATGCCAGCACAAAATGACTGTTTCTCGCGGTTCAGACCGTGATTTTTTTCATGTTTTTTAAGACATGATTTTGGGTGTTTGAAGGCGAACGGTTTAGTGAAGCAAGCGGGGTAGAGAAAAAACACGTTTTCTGGTCCATGTGTCTCTTCTTATAGTTTTCTTTGCACCCATTCGTATATTTGTTATGTTGCTTCATTTTATTTTTTATTACAATGTGGCAACATCTCTTTACAATACAAAACATGGAGCGCATTAAAATTGTTTGTTTTTTATAAATAATCAAGTAAAGAAGAATTACCGATAATGGGAAAAAATAAACCCTAAAATCATGAGGAAAAAATCTTCGTTTGAATATATTGTGTTTTTGGAAGCAACTTTCAAAAGGAATTAAAAAAAGACATGATTTTTAAATCACGGTCTGAATCTAGTGTTTCAACCGGCTTTAACCCCGCACACGCAGCACAAAACCAATACGTGCACATTTTAAAAAAACAGGTTTGCTATTTTTTTTAACAGAGCGTATTTAGTCATTAGTCGACCGTCGTGGTGAAACAAAGAATTTGAAAAATAAAATAATTGCAAGCGTTTCATCATTCATTCTCTCCATATTTTCGTACACTTCAAATTTTTGCGCTCAAATGTAGTATGTATAGGCTTAAAGCCAAACGTCAAATGAATAAAAAACACTAAAGGCCATGTCAGATAAAACTTTTGCTTCGCGTTGCGTTACCGATTCGCTTTGACATCTAAGATAAAATATACGTACTTATACGAAACATGTCACATAAAGTACTTTCAAAGCGGAGCGAAGCAAAAAGTTAGCCAACTCTCATCTTTTTGCGCGCTTTGACAATTGGCTAGTATAATTTTCTTTTTTTTTAATTTTTTTTTTGCCAAATTCAATTCCAAAAAACCGTCCAATTAAATTTTTAACTTTAATTTTTGTAACAAATAATTAAATGTACCAACCGCTTTTATAAGTAAACAAACAATGCGTGAGTGTTGTCAAAGTTTTCATTGTGGCATACACCTTTTGCTTTGCGTTTTTCTGCCGAAGGTAGAAACGTCACGCAAAGCGACAAAGTTGTATCTGACACGGCCTTAATTCACACAAAGTTGTGTACACGTACACATTTTATGACAGATAATTTTACTACAGTGTGTGATTAATGGAACAAAAATTAAGCGCTTAAAAATTGTTCCAGTGTGTGATGGGCCATACACATTAAAATAACTCTGTATTTTGCCGACTCTGTTTTATAATCTTAAGTAACCGCTTTTAGTAACTACTCGATCGAGTTTTTTTTTAAATTTCAATGCGTGAGCAAATTCAAAACGAATTGTGGTAGAAAATAATTTGTAAAAATGGTTGACTATCCTGCTATAATTAATTTTTCGCGTGATGAACTTCTCGAAGAGTATTGTAAACTTTTTGATCGCTTTCAAGATTTGCGTGAATCTAATGAAGCGGACTCGCAAAAAATTCATGAATTAAAAAGATCTCTTGATACAGCCACTGCAGCCCAGGCATACCTGTCCCAGGAGTTAGAACAGTATACGAATTCTGATAGCATTGAAACCGAAACAAAGTTACAAAAATCCCAAGTGGAATTAATGGAAATGAAAAAGAAATATGGTAAATTGGAAATTTCTTTCACAGGCCTGCAACAGGATTACAACTTGTTGCTGGAGGAAAATTCTAAATTAATACAAAATTTAGAAGAGTCGTCTCTTAAGCGCAAAGAACAGTCATCAAATGAAGTTGATCCTAAAATATTTGACGATTATGTATTACGTATACAAGTACTCGAAAATGAAAACATAGATATGCTGCAGAAAATCGAAGGTTTTGAGGAACGTTCTGTTTGCTATACTCTTGCAATAGCAGAGTGTGAGGTGAGGGTAAAGACTACAGTTTTGCAATTAGTTTAAGAAATATTTTATTTATTAGAAAAACATGGAAATATTACGTGACCAAGTTATGTGCCTGGAAGAAAATTTACAATCGAAACGTAAAGATTTGGATGAAAATCTTAAAATCCTTGAAAGTACACAAGAACAACTTCTTGAGGCAAATGCAAAAATTGCTATGTTGTCTGCAGCCCCAGATAATAACGGCAAGTAAATTCTTTACATTTGAATATTTATTGCAAATAGACTTGTTAAATGTTGTACAGTTTCGCCCTTTGCATTTCAAATATCCTTCCTACCTTTTTTATTTTTCCATTTTCAGTGTTTTATAATAAATTTTGTAAAACTTGTGTAATATTACACAGTTTACCAAATCCAGTTTACGGACAAAGCTCGGGTGATAGAAAATTTAAAAATAAGAAGAAAATATAAAGTGGTGCACTCGCATAGTTTTCGAGTTATTTACCTCTAAAGTTTTCGTATACGTTTATATATACATATGCGATTTTCCACTACATTTCTGAATTAACGTTGCCAATATTGGTATAATTTTTAAGCTTTTGAATAGATCTTTCTGGATATACAACATTTTTGAAATACTTATGGTGACAGCAGGTATTTGTGAGCAAAAAAAAGAAAATACCTATACCCTATGAAACACCATTAACCTATGTTTTGGTTTTAAGACATGATGCGTGGGCAAATGCAAAATCATACAATATCAGTTACATTCATTCTCTAATTTATATCAATAGTAACACATATACATCTGGTACACATTGGATTTGTGGTACAATTGTACCTAATTTGATACAATCAAAACTATTGGTACATCCTTTTTTGCAGGGCTGTCGAGGCGGAGTTCAAGAGTCGGAGTTGAGGCTTTTGTAAAGGAGTCGGAGTCGTAGTACCCACAAAAACTCGCGACTCCGACTCTAAAATGTTTCGTCATAAAAAAATTTAAAAACAAATTTCTAATGTTTTCCAAAATAAAAATTCTTCGAAATCAGCGATACAATATTTCAAATATCGATTTGAAATTTTTACAGAATTATTTTTTGGGTAACCTATATTTAACCATTTAAAAGGTACTGGATTAAAAACAAGTAAGAGTGCTATATACTTCTGTGCCGAATCTTTGATACCCTCCACCGACAGTTAGAATATATGAAAGCTATAAATTATTAATTAATCTTTATAAAAACGGGCGTATTTATTGGACGACAGTCAGACAGTGTTATGTTTTTATTTCTAGCAATTTGAACAAACTTGAATAAAATATCATGATTCGTAAGATTTTCGCCGAACTAAAATAATTTTCGGGAGTGAAATTTATATTAGACCCATGGTAAATTGTGGACTAATCATCAGGGTAAATTTTGGACCAATCTTTACAAAATTTGTAAAGTATGATTTCTAGCCTTATAAAACTATGGCGTATCAAATTTTAATATGATAGAATTATTTGTTACGGTTTTATACGTCCTTAACTGTTTTCCGGGAGTAGGTTAGCGCATAATTATTATGAATGATTTTATTTTTTTCTTAAACGCAATTATTATTTTCACTTTTTATTAGCGTTATAATGAAAGAACAATTAGAAAAATATATTGGAAATAATTCTTTATTGTCAAAATATCAATTGGGATTTCGTAAAAAATAGTCATGTGCAAGACTGTAAATTATGTAATAGGTAAATGGAAAAATATTGAAAAAACTAAAAAAGTGATGGCAATATTCCTAGATTTTAAACGAGCCTTTGAAACAATAGACAGACAAATAATGGTAAAAAAAACTATATGTATGGAATACAAGGTACGGAATTAAATTGGTTTGAGTCGTATTTGAAAAATAGAAAGCAAAAAACAAAAGTTAATAATGCTTTATCAAATGAAGTTGAAAATGATTTCGGGCTACCACAAGGGTTAATTTTGGGAGCTATTTTATTTATTATATATATTAACGATATGCCAAAGGTATTAAACAGAAGTGAAATGGTGAAATGAAGCAGATGATAATGAAAGTTGTAGAGAAAATATGTACCATGACATCAATAATATCAATACTGGTTAAAAATGAATAAATTAAAACTAAATGAAAATAAAACAAAAATAATTGAAATAAATATGAGTACTGAAGCAATATTTAAAATTAATGATAAAACAATAGAACAAGTTGAATATATTAAATATCTCGGATTTATAATAAATAAAGAGTAACCGCCTAAGTTATAAAAATAAAACAGGTCAATAAAGGGTTTATAAAACGGATTTTGTATGAAAATCCGTTTCATAAAACCTTTATTGACATGTTTTATTTTTTATAACTTAGGCCGTTAAAATTTAAAGATCATATAGACTATACATGTAAAAAAATCGTCAAAAAATTGGATTTTTTAAAAGAATAAAAAATAAAATATCTAAAACAACTGAAATAAATATCTATAATACTATAATTAAACCACATTTTGAATATGGATCGACGATAATATAATGATATTCAGGTAGAAAGAATGCAAAAACTGCAAAACAAAGCAATGAGGGTTATACTTAAACGCCATCGATATGCACATAGTAACGAAATTCTTGGAGAACTTAAATGGAAGAATTAATTAACTTCCTAACAAAATTTTGTACTGACGGGTCCATGATTGTCAATAGGTCCCAAATACGGTTCACTGTCAAAAATGTTTATTTTTATTGTTAAAAAAAAGTGTTATGAATTTCTATGTATGCTTTTTTATATAAATCACCGGCTGAAATTCAACACTTTAATTTTTATTAAAAAAAAAATGCCCCAGAATAACTAAGCAATCAAATTAAGTTTTTTGGAGAAGTACAACCATATGGGCTAAGGAATGCCAAAATCTCTTTTCTTTGCAAAGATCAATTTTTTATAAGGGTTTTAAACTATTTAATAAATTACCACATAATTTGAAAATTGAAAGAAATTACAATGTATTTAAAAAAAAAATGTACAAATTTTATAAGATACAATTTATTTATATAGAAATTACAGCAAATATAATTAGCATTAATGTAATATTTTTTTCTGAATATTAAAAGTATTTTAATACTAATAAAAAAAAAAAAAAAATAAAAAATATTTTTTAAAACTGATATGCACTATTATATGCAGGGCTGTCGAGTCGTCTTCGACTCCAACTCCTACTCTAAACTTGATTCTAAACGTATTTGAGACTGGTCCTTATTTGACTTTAATCTCTTTTTTTATACCCTTCATCACTAGTGGTTAATAAGGGTATACTAAGTTTGTCATCCCGTATGAAACTTTTTCTTCCAAGTCGATTTAGCCATGTCCGTTTATCTGTCCGTCTGTTAAAAACACGTTCTCTTTCGAAAAACTCGAAAGATAAGAACAATGTTGGTGTCAAATTACTTTTAGTTATCCTAAGCAGTTTTGGATTGAAATCCAGCAAAATCCGTTCAATAGAATCAGAATTATGAATCAAAATGTAGAACCACCACCATTTTAAAATGTGCTACGTCATAGTTTTATAGGAAACACTTTGACACACTGTCAAATTTCGTAAAGATCGGTCCATAATTTCCTCTATGGCCCATATAAAGCCTACTCACGGAAAATAGCTTAGTACGCCTAGGTTAGGTTAGGTTCTATGGTCAGCCATCGAGAGACAGCTCACTTGGGTCCTTCAGCGGTCCCTTTGTGATACCCAGGGCCAAAGCCCATCCCAAAGAGCAGTTACTCAGATGGCGTCACTGCAGAGTTGAGCCAATTCGTCTTCCTAATGAAGAGAAGAAGCAATCTAATTTATGTTGTAGATAGATGCTACAAGCAGGAAATCAACGGCTATCCAATGTTTTTTCCCTAATGTCCCGTAACCCAGGGCATTGACAGAGAAAGTGAAGTACAGTCTCCTCTTCCTCCCCATCATGACAATTTGTGCAGTAGGAATTAAATTCCAGACCCATTCTAGCATGTGTCCCAACAGGCTAATGTCCAGTCACAACCGACACCACAGTCCTGATTCGGTCCCTGTTGAACCTAGAGATTTAGTTCTGTTGAAGTAGAGATTTAGTTCTCCGTCCATCATAACCAGGCCAGAGATCCCTGGACAGTAAAAATAACGCTATCATAACTAAATTTGGTGAAGATCGGTCCACAATTTAACCTAGGCCCTATATAAACCCTACACTCGGAAAACAGTTTATTACGTCTAAAACCGTAACAAATAATGCTATCATAAAAAACTTTGGTTTCGTGAATATTGGTCCATAATTTACCCTATAAAATTTACTCTCGGAAAAAATTTTAGTATGGTAAAAAAACGTAATAAATAATGATATTTTAATACAATTTGGTACGTCAAATATTTATAGGACTAAAAAATCTCACTATAAAATGTTGTGAAGCTCAGACCATAATTTACCATATAATGTCCAAAATTATGATCACTATGGGAAATTATTTAAAAACGCCTAAAACCGTAGCAGATATAGATATTGTGGTAAAATTTGGTCCAATTTTCTGATAATCGGTCCATATTTACCTTAGATCCCATATTAAGCAGCCTTCAGAAAAGCACTTTAAACGCTAAAACTATTTTCACTACTGTATTCGAATTTGTTCCATTTAGATTTTTAATAACAGAAATCCATTTACAGGATTTCGTGATGTTTAGTCCATAATTTACCATGGGTCTAATATAAATTCCGCTCCTGAAAATAATTTTAGTTCGGCATAAACTGTTACGAATCATGATATTTTATTCAAGTTAGTATAAATTGCTAGAAATAAAAGCATTACACTGTCTGATTTTCGTCCAATTGGTTTAAACCGGAACCAGAAGAATATAGCACTCTAACTTTTTTTAATCGTAAAATATAGCAAGAAAATGATTCTGTTAAAATTTCAAATCGATATTTGAAATATTGCACCGCCAATTTTGAAGAATTTTTATTTTGGAAAATATTAAAAAAAATTTGGAGTCGGAGTCGCTAGTTTTGTGGGTACTACGACTCCGACTCCGGTACAAAAACCTCAACTACGACTCTACAGCCCTGATTATATGTATAAAAAAGTAGTTTTTAAGAATAACTATCAATCTTCGATATATATACTTTTTTTGATAAATGTAATAGTGAATATCAGTTTTCAAAAATAATAATTGCGCTCATAAAAATTAAAAATAATAATTGCGCATAAGAAAAAAATAAAGTCTTTCAAAAAAATTTGCTTGATATTTTATGATGACAGACAGGTAGTAAAAGTTGAAAAATGTGAAAGTGATATTTGGGTATTTTAAAATAAAGAAAACTGCTTTTTGATTGTGCTTTCGGCAGTTAAAATCACACCGAAAAATAAAAAAAAGTTTTATTTTAGAACACCAGAAAATCACATGTGTAATTTTAAAAGCACATGTGATTTGAAATTGTGTGACTTTTTTATAACAGGCCTCACATTTAACTATGTTAAGCTCATGGCCCAATTAGTAGGTCTGCTTCAAACGCCTGCTGCTTTTTTTTATAGAGTTGTGTTTTTGTCGTACAATTGTACAAATGTTTTGACATCTTTAACATAATTTACACATAAAAAATGCGTGTTGTTTTTTCTATTGTTACATTGTTGTAGTTTTGCGCAGACCTTCTAGTTGGGCCACGAAGATTTATAAAATTTGATGATTTTTTCTTTAGGAAATTTCACCAATCAATATTAAATTTTCTTTAATTTTTTAAATCAAAATTTTGTGAAATTAGTCTATTTTACACTAAAGAACGTTTCATTTTTTTGAGGTTACATACAAATCGACCAAGAGTAGAGTTTTTTTATTCCCGCACTTTTTGATTTCCCGGGAAAGCGGGAAATAAATATCAAATTCCCGGGATTCCCGCCCACACTTGTTTATTTATTTATTTACGTATTTCTCCAATGAAACTAATATTTCTTACTGGCTATTACGCTTAAAATGATTAAATATAGTATTTATTATATAACAAAAACGTAAAAAATTAAATATTAAAGTAATTTTAAGACTCTTAAGAGGTTATTTTGATGCCAATAGGATCATGGAAATCAATATACGTATATACATTGTCAAATTTAGAGCTCATTTACATAATTCGAATGAAAGTATTGAAGTCTTAGTGGAATAAAATTTCTAAAAGGGCAATTAGGAACTGAAAGCACAACATTACGAAATAGGAATTCTGAAACAATTTTACCGTTTAACAAATTCACCAGGAAGGAGAAATGTTATTTACTACATATATTTAATAACATATTTTTTACAATGTTATAACTCTTAATCAGCAGTGGTGTATGAAGGTAAACTAAGTTTGTCATTCCATGTGAATCTTTTTTTAATATTATTTTTTTTATATTATTAGTCATATGGGTGTCAAATTGTTTCTTGATCTTCTAGGCTGTTTGGGAGTGAATTCCAGTAGAATCGCTTCAGTAGGGAAAGAGTTATGCACCCAATTGTGGAACTACCTCCCTAAAAATTCCACAAAAACTAACATACATTTTTGGCGAAATACACCTTTTGTCATTAAATTTCCACAAATTTGTTTTAAAAGGCACCAAATTTCGTAAATGTCGGTCAATAATTTACCTACGGCTCCATGTTTAGACCAATCTTGTAAATCATGTAAGTATGGCTAAAAGCGTAACAAATACTGCTATTGTGGTGCAATTTAGCATATTCTACTTTCATATGACTCAAATTTACTTGAAATGCCGCTTATAAAGCACAATCTAGGAAAACACTTTACTACGCCCTTAGCCGCAAAACCTTATAATATTGAAAAATTTACACTTCAGTGTGCTATGACAAGAAATAGAATTTCGTGAAGATAGGCCTATAATTATCATAGGCCCTATATTAAGCCCATTCTTAAAAATAAGCTTAATACGCCTTAAACAGTCGTAAATTTAAATATTGTGGTGAAATTAAGTTGGATTAACCTCCAAAGGCACTAGTACGACATAGATGTATTAAAGTTTTAAATAAAGATTTTCTTTAAAATTTCCCGGGAATAAGTTGCGGGATTTGAAAGCGGGAATTGAAAATTGTTGGAGGGACGGGAAATCCCGGGAACAAACTCTAACCAAGACGAATTCATTTTATGTGCTCTTAAAAGCACTGCTTATATTTTTTTTATTTTAGTTTATAACTGTTGGATTAAAAAATTTTGCTTATTATCTTTGTTTCTGTTTCTGACATTGTGCAATGATCTTACAAAAACAAGTTGCTGGTGGTTTTTGTACGAGTTGTACTTGTTTTAGTACCAAACTTGTCGGTAATGAATTCGCCTTGTAAATCGACTTAAATTTTTTAAAAATACATAGAATTAAGAGCACAGCTCAATTCTAAAACAAGTCGACTTATTTTTATTATTTACTAGCTGACCGAACAAACGTTGTTTTGCCATATAACTTATTTCTAGGGAATATTTTGGTTTTTATTAAAAAAGTGTGTGGGTATGGGATCTATATCAGAAAAAGGAATGAAGCGTTTTAACCCTGGATGGGGACTGTTCGTCGAATCGACGAAGCTCATATACACTTTATCATATAACTTTTTTATATGTATTCAAATTACGCTCTTTTTTCACCAACGTGAGCTGATGACCAAAGCTTTAAAAAATAAAAAAATTTTAAATACAAAAATGAGTAAAAATTCGAATCAAATTTTAAAAGATAAGAAAAATTTTTAAAAATTTTTTTTTTTAATAAAATGCTTAACTAAAAACTTTTTGTTAATATTTTACATTAAAAATCTTTTCTCGTTAAAAGATTTTATTTATTGTGCTTAATTCTCTTTTTTTAATTGATAAAAATGCTAAAATTTATTATTGGAGAAAAGCTGAGCTCATTTCACTGGTTGCTTAAGCCAGATCATCAGGAAACGTTCTCCTAAAAAATTTTAGAAAAGCCAAAGCTATCAGCAAACAAGACTCCAGAGGGAATGAAAATTACCTACACTCAAAACGTCTTCTTTGCAACGATATCAAAGCTTAAACAAAATACCAACAAATAAAACGGTGTGTTTATCTTTTCTTACATTCATCGCTAACTGTATCGATCGGTTTGTATGATACTAAGTTGCCTGGCAACGACTGCTGTATCTTGCAGTTAAAGTCGTCTACGTAAAACGTTTTTACGCTGCGAAAATAACTCTTTGAGAATGTATAGAATGGGGGTGTTTTTTACCCTTTTTGCTTTATTTTACGCGCTTAATGTTAAAATTTAAAGTACAAGTTCCTTCAACACTTGAAATTATCATCGGATAATAAATAAAGAAGACATGGGTAGGCGGAGCTTTTGCCCGTTTTGCCCAACTTTACGCCCTAAATGTTGAAATATCCAAAAACTGTATATCTTCAAGTTCCTTTCAGAAGTTACAGTGTCTGCATGCCAAATTGTAACAAAACCGATTGATTAGTTAAGGAGATATAGGTAGGGTTAGCTTTTACCTCTTTTTTCCTATATTACGCCGTCTGGAGAAATGAAATATACTTTACCTATTCTCACACGTACAAAATTTCATAAAAATCGGTCAAGCCGTTTTAGAGTAGTTCAATTACAAATACCGTGACACGTGAAATTTATATATGTATATAGATTACGTTTTTGAATTAAGTATTGTTTAACTTTAACTCAGTCAAATTTTAGTGTTAATCGGCTAATCCAATACAAAGTTATGCACAAACGAGTACTTAGTAATGTATTCATTCGGTTAACCGTTAATCGGCTAACCAATTAATTACTACCCGATTAACTGACCGGTTAACTTAAAATTGGCTTTTATCGATGAACAATTAAACCGGTTAACTTCAGTCGATTAACCGATGTAACAAAATTTTTAACTTTTTGTATTATTATAACATATTTTTTTGTGTTTTTAATTATTTATTTCGTCCCTTATTGAAAAGGAATGCGTTAAGAGTGATCTTCATTTAAAATAACAACAACAGCTTTTTGTTTCACGTACTTTTTATATTTTTTTAGTTATTTGTCTCATATCTTTTCATATCAATCTTTTAACAGAATTAACCGAAACAATTAGAAGTGTTAAAAATTTAAAAACAAATTAAAACACGACTTTAATGGCATAATGGAAGATTTTATATGTTTAAAGAAATCCAGGAAAAGGGCTGAGAAGATCTCTTTAAACTATTAAAATAACTAATAAAATGATTTGACAGTTTACTTTTTATTAATACATAATGGGGGGATTCACAAGGTGTGCTATCAAGTCATATCGTCATAATGTCCTAAATAATATTTTACAATTGTTTAAAAAAAAAATATTGTGTTTCAAACAACATAAAAAAATATTTTTTTTTTAAACAATTGTAAAATATTATTTAGGACATTATGACAATATGACTTGATAGCACACCTTGTGAATCCCCCCAATATGTTTATTAAAAAACTATGTACTCGTATTACATATTTATGAATTATTTGGTTAAGCTCGTTTTAGTTCAAGAATTGTTATGTTGTTGTTTTTTTTACTAATAAACTCAAAATAATAAATAATTTATGCATATTAATTTATTGAAATTACTTAATTAATAAAAAAAAACTTTATTAATCGGTTAACCGATTAGTAAAAAAATTAACCGATTAAACCAAAACCTCGTTGAATTAATCGAGCGATTAAAGCAAAAGCCCGATTAAATGAATACCCTAGTACTTAGCATAGAGCTGAATGTTGTATCGCCCGTAAAATTTAAGAGCTTATCCTGCAAAACTCACTTTTTCGACTTTTATTATTTTTTGTAGATCGCAAAGGTAATTCATTATTTGCTGAAGTAGATGATCAACGGCAAGCCATGAAGAACTTGCTAGCAACACAAAAGAAAAGTTATGTTCAAATGAAGAAAATCTACAACGAAAGTCAACATGAAATAAGACGTTTAAAACGTGAAAATATTGCAATGCATACAGAGCTGGAAACTTGTAGTTCAATATTTTGTAATGCCGACAAAGTATATCAAGGTAAATAATAAAAAATATATGTTAATATATAATTTTTTTTTTTATTATGTATTTAGAAAAACTAAATGAACGAGTCCGTAATCTGCTTAATCAAAACGAAGATCTTGAACGTAAACTGAAATTGACCCAAGATGATCTTAAGGCATTGGCCAGTGAGAAAGGCGTTTTATTTCTTGATTCAATGCTAAATTTCTGCAAGTATGAGTTAACAAAACGAGTTGCAACTTGTATAGAGTATATAGGAAACTTTATCAGAAAGTCCTTACAATTTAGGCGCTTCTTAATTTAAAACCTTTCTTTATTTCCTTCTGCAATCGTGGATTATAATCTTTTTAATTATAGTCAGATGTACATTCTTATTGTATTTTTAATATTTTTAACTTCGAAAAAAAGCTTTTTTTTTTTTAACATAATTAAGATACAAATACTCATATATTGAAACTTGTAGTTTGGTTGTAAATAGTTTATAATTACCTTAAAGCTGTTTAACTGACACGATAACCAACCAATTGTTATATTTGTGTGTAGAAAAGAAACGGATGATCTCAAGAGTCAGTTGCATAGTCTTCGCATACAAAAGGCCTGCTTAGAGGAACAACTTCGAAATGCTCAGCAAGATATGGCTAGGTAATTTTGATAATTATACACAGTTTTAAGTACTTAATTTTATACTTAATTAGATGGCGTTTTGAATCTCTTAAATCTCGTTGTATTCTTATTGATCGTGAACATCTTTTGAACCAAAATAAGATAAGCTTTAAGCCTGCACATGCTGTGGAATTTAATATTAGTGAAAAAGAGCAGAAACAGGCCAAGCCACGAATAGTAAGCAGTCGGAGAAGTAGTATTTTGAATAACATAAGTGAACGTAGATCAATGACGCCTTCAAAGGTGCCCATAAAAAAAGAAATAGAAAGCCCTTTGCAAAACTGCAATGAAGGCGATTTAACTCCAAATACTCTTAATTTAAAGAATGAACAGAAATTACATAATAGTATTAATGCAAATACCAACATTGCAGGTGAAAACAAAGTGCAATTATCAGAGCTAGAGTTATCGAATAACGAAATAAAAAAAGAGATGATGGCTGGCAATGAGGTTAATAATATTGAATTAAATGAAAGTTTAAATCTCTCAAAGCCACAACAAAACAATGAGGATAAAGAAAACAACGACAACAACATTATTTTCATAGTTGATAGCCCAACGTTGAATAATTTTGCTAAAATTAAAGCTAAACCTCCAACTCCTATGCGTCCCTCAAAACGATCATTGGAAAAGCCAACTGTAAAAACCTCAGTCCCACCTACAGCTCATTCTATATTATGCAAAGAAAATAATTTACTTTTTAAGGGTTTTGGAAAAAATGTGACATTTTCTTCAGGAGGAGATATTGTACACAATTTACATTCTCCCACCCCATCACCATCGAGCACTACAAACAAACAAATTGAAGCAAATTCTACGTCTGAGAAAGAAAACAGCAGAAGTATTGTCAAGCAATCTAAATCGAATAATGTTGTGCGCCGTATTGTCGTAAGTTCGAAACATGATTAATTTATTTTTGTTTTCACGTCTACTGAATGATAGTTTATTATACCTTATATATTTTTTTATCGACTTTATATAAATGAATTGTTTCTTTATTATTATTTCCTTCAACTCTAATTAATGCTAGGAATAGAACTGTGACGAACACGACAAATTTTTCATTTAACAATTCGCTGAGTAAATTCGTCGTATCAAGTAAAATTACGAGGAATAACTAACAGCTTTTATAATTTGCGTCTTAGGGCAACAAGGTTCTAACTTACATGTCGTTTTGGTGCCAATAGCCCATTCTTGTTCTAGGGTCGCGAATGGAGAAAGTTGTTTGTATCGAGAGAGATAAATAGTGACCATATTATATATTTTATTATTGACGTCTAATATTCGCGGCCAAAAATTCGTCGCTCATCCCAGTTGTGTTCCTAGCATAAGTACAATTTTTCAATTCAAATATAAATGCAATAATAACAACAAGAGCGTGTTTTTTATCTGTGGAAAAATTCTAAAATGATAATAAAGTTTGATAAAATAGGTCAATCATATATAATTTTATTCCGATCGGAAATGGATTATTCCATGTATATTTAATAAGTATATACAATATACAAATATATATATATATATATATATATATATAAATAATTAAAATATCTCAAAAAAAAGATCAAGAAATAACATATCGTCGCTGTTTTAACTAACCGACCTACATAACATTTAACAAATTTTAGAGGAGAGCACTTTTAATGTTTTCTGTCTTAAATGTAGTAATTTCCTAGCCAAAATACGAATGAAATTGGGTTTATGCATTATTTGTTATGAAGTATAACATCTTTTGTTGTGTGTTAAATAAAGAAAAAGGCAACATTTTATATTTTTTGTACTTAATTCAATTTTCAAAAAAATTTCAGTTAGGTCAGTTAGTAAAAACAGCGACGTTATTAATTAAATTTATGCAGAAAATAATATGAAGTGGATATTTGTTAACTTTCAAAGTATGTATGTATAAATAAGCATTTAATTTATATTCATAAAAGCAATAATAATTCACAACAAACTTCACAAAAAAAAATATTTAAAAACATTTACCCTATTGTGGTTGGCGAATTTAAAGTACGCCTGCGACTGTTTGGTAATAGATTAAAGGAATTAAGTTCACGTTCTCTTTAATCTATTACCAAACAGTCGCAGGCGTATTACAAATTCGCCAAACACGATAAGGGTGATTAATAAAACCCCATAATGTACATATATACGAACATATAAATTTTAAAGCACTTATATAGAATAATGATTTCCTGCAAGTTCGAACTAATTTTGAGTTAGCTCATAAAAGTCCTACAGGGTCTAGAAAGTCTTTATATGTGTTAGCAGAAAATTTAAAAGTTCTCAAAAAGTAAGGTAACTTATTATAAGATCGTGCAACTCTTACATAAAAAGAACGCTCCAATATTGCAGATAGTTTCGGCTACTTTAACTGTATATTCCTCGTTGATCTCCAAAAATCAAATACTGAATTAAATATCCAGGAGTATGCAACCTATAAGACCTATATTAAGCTATGTTCACAACTATTAAATATTTGACGTCCTAGCCACTAGTTTTGTTAAAAAATTATTTGCTTTTGCAAAACGTTTGCTGGATCAAACACCATTTTACAGTTTCTTAATTGCATTATACAAATAAAGATAAGGAAGTCAATAGAAATTGTTAAAAATAAAGCTAAAGTTTGATTAATTTGCTGGTCATGTTTTTTTTTTGGTCTGAACATACCTTAAGACGAACCTGGGCGAACTGTCAGCATGGGCGACTGATAAGGGTTTGGGAGTTAATCCGGAGAAGACAGAATTAGTTCTTTTCACTAGGAGGTACAAGATGGAGAATTTTTGGCTGCCGGTACTAGGGGGAGTAGAGCTTAGGCTATCTGATAGTGCTTAGTATCTAGGAGTTTTTCTGGACAGTTTTCCTGGAGGAGGAATACTCAGGAGAGACGAAAGAGGGGTCTCAATGCCTTCTATGCTTGCAGATCGCCGATAGGTAGGAGCTGGGGACTCCGGCCGTCAGTTATGGGATGGCTGTACACTTCGGTGTCGGAGGGACCTTCTGTCTAAGGCTCAGAGGTGTGCTTCGATCGCCATGACAGGTGCCTTGAGAAGTACCCTCAGGCGGCTCTGGATGTTATTCTTCATCTTCTGCCTATAGAGCAGTATGTGATGGGAATGGCAGCAAGAAGCATTCTTAGGCCGAGGGAGCTAGGACTGTTGGGAAATTTCACGGAGGGTCACTCGCGGATCTTGAATGAAATTAGTACTAGTGGTTATCACCTACGCTCGCCCGGCTCTATGAATTATTTTGGTACTAGGGTCGATTTGGGTGTTTGCCAGAGGTGATATTTCCTTCTAGGGAGAGCTGGTATAGGGGATTTGCTATTTTCACTGAAGGGTCGAAGATGATGGGTCTACATATAGGATCTGGACATCAGAAGGTCATATAGACTTTCCGACGACTGCAGTGTATTTCAGGCGGAGTTTCTGGGGGTTCTCAGGGCCGTGGAATTGGTATTGGCTAACATTGCCAAGGGCTCGGAGGTCACTATATATGTGGACAGCCAGGCGGCTGTTAGGGCCTTGATGGGCTGTTACGTGAACTCTAGGCTAGTGGACGATTGCAGGAGGGCTCTAGGAGGAATCTTAGGGAAGTATGTTGTGAGGCTCTGCTGGGTACCGGGTCACTGCAACATCACCGGCAACGTGATAGCTGATGAGCAAGCAAGACTGGGCTCGGAAATGGAGGATCCTAACAAATTGCAGGTGGTCAGGCCTCCAATGGGCTTCCACTTTGAGAGAATTTTTTATTGGATTCTGAGCGGTACTAATCGGGCTTGGCGGGGCCGAACGGACTGCCGAGTATCGCGCACGCTGTGGCCGATGCTTAGTAGGTCAAATTCGGGCGCGCTGCTGGGTAAGAGTAGGGCCTGCGTCAGGACCATGATAGGTATAATCGCGGGCCACTGTACGATAGGCAGAATGGCGATGGGAATGGGGTCTGGCTTATCGGATATATGTAGGCTGTGTGAGGACCCAGAGGAGTTGGAGACAGTTGAGCACTTTCTGTGCCACTGTCCGACGCTACAGAACAGCAGGCTGATGTGGCAAGGTAACAGATTCCTGCACGAATTGGGAGATGTCTCGGGGTGCGGGTTCGAGAATCTGACGGGATTCGTAATGGGAATAACCTGGATGCGCGGCAGGAGGCTGGGGAAACATGGAGGGCAGTTTTCCTGTTTGGTAAGATGGTTTTTGCTTGTTCTATCAGATTTCTTATCTTCCACTATCTTCCTTTCCTGTGCTTTCACCATTTACTTCTCCTACTCTTTCACATTAGATTTCTTTCTCTTCTTTCCTTGTTTCTTTCACTAATAAAGGCGTCACAATGGACCATATTGGTCTCTGGGTGACGGTGTGAAGTTTGCTTTACACCAGCCTTTCTAACCTAACCTACCTTAAGACAAGATTTCCAAAATTAATGAACTCTGCAAATGGAAAACCTAAAAGCTTTAAAACAAATGGTGAGACATGCTTTCTAATTCTCAACGAGTAAAGATATCTCATTATTTGTTTAAAACCCAATGTTAATTGTTTTTTTTTTTTTTTTTTTTTTTTTTGATATATCCAACCGACTGTTCCAGAATACACCCCTAAGCCATATACAAAACTGGCATTATAAGCCCATGAACAATTTGTTTCTTAACATAAGTTGGTAACATTAATATCTGTATTGTTTAATTTACGTAAAGGGAAATTCACTTAAGATATTGAGAGGTGTTCTGGAAATCGTAAACTCAAAACTCAAGAATTTTGAAGTTGTTTTTAATATACTCATAGTCCAATTTTCAACAATCTATCTTTATAAAAATCAAACGCTGTGTCTTAGTCTCGCTAAAACTTGAGAACTACTTGACCGATTTCTCGGCTAAAAACAAAGATGTCGATGATATCAACGCAACAATTCAAAGTTTTATTCCGGGACAATTGTTTGCATTCAAATCGCTTGACACAATTACCAAACCAGATGAAGCAGTCAACTATCCCCAAGAATTCTTGAATTCATTGGAATTGCCTGGATTACCACCTCACAATTTGCAACTGAAAGTCGGCTCTGTCATCATCATGTTGCGTAACATCAACCAACCTCGACTTTGTAATGGAGCGAGACTGGCTGTAAAAAATCTAATGAGCAACGTCATCGAAGCGACGATTATTAAGGGAAAATATAATGGAGAGATGTTTTGATTCCGCGCATCCCGTTGTCTCCAAATGATATGCCATTCGAGTTTCAACAGCTGCAATTCCCTGTGCGTCTGGCCTTCGCAATAACCATAAACAAATCACAAGGCCAGTCCCTAGAAGTTTGTGGTATTAACTTAGTTTCCGTGTTTCTCGCACGGTACGTCATTATCTTTATTTGTTTACGCGCCGCACAACAAAACGAAAAACATAGTTTACCAAAAAGCTTTGAATTTAATGTTTATTTAATTTTTATCCATTCATATACATAAATAAAGATACATTTATTTAAATCAAACAAGAAACGATTTTCATTTATTAACCAAAAAAAACTCCAACGCACAAAGTGCGGCCAATATTGCCTATTTCAATGGTTTGGAGTTGTAGGGATGATTGGAATTCATTACAGCTTATGAAGAAATATAATAAAATCAATGTTAGGTGGAACGAAGTTCACCGGGTACAGCTAGTTTACCTATAGAATTCAGTTTAATAGAGAAATATTTGTATTGTATTTTTTATTTATTTCACTACAAAAATTCTATTAAAAAACTACTTTTAAATTCGTGCGTTTTGCACTTTTGATTATAATAAACAAGATAAACGAACTCAATATCACCATATCACTCAGGTGTGCTACTCTCTATTACGATGTAAAAGAAAATCGTAGCAAATCTAGTGATTGGTAGTCCTTAATGCGTTTGCACATTTTTTTTTTTTTTTTTTTTTTTTTGACATTTATGCCTCTATTTCGGTTCGCAACTCTGTAATTTCTTAATTTTTGTATTATGGTTTACATCTTTGCTATATTGCAGTTGTTTTAATTACAACTCAACTGAGTTGAGGGAGAGTTGAGAGCGGTGAGAGTTTTTCCAGAAATATCGAATAAAATTAGAGCTCCAAGTTTTGACGGCAGCTCACCATTGAATGTGTTTAAGTTCCAGTTTGACACAGTTGCCAACAAAACTGCATGGAACAATGAAGAAAAAGCAATAGAGCTGATTCTGGCTTTAAAAGGAAATGCAGCTGAAATTATAGAGTGTAAGTAAGTTGCAGAAACAATTATGATGACATTATGGTAGCACTGCAACGTAAGTATGGTGGTGAGATGCTGATGTAAAACTCGCCAGGATAATTTCAAGGCCGCAAGCGTATAAGGTACGAAAGCTTGATTTCTCTGCTGAGGACGAAGGAGATATTTTAAAGGAAGTGAGAAGCATGACGGAGGCAGTTTTGCAAGCTTTGGGCGACAAACAAAACCAAAAGAAAAGTAAAATGCTATTACTGTGGTAAGACTGGTCATATTCAACGAAACTGCAAGTCACCAAGAAAACGATCCCGATCTGCTTCGCCGCAAAAAGATAACCAAAGAGCATATCGACATTCATCACAAGAGTCGCCGCTGAGGCAAAGAAGAGCTAGCATAGCGGAGGAAGCATCTGAAGGTTCCACGATTAATTTAGTTGTGAAAACCAGCAACAAGAATATTACGACCTGTGGGTATATCAATGGTGAAATCCGCATTTTGACTATCGACACTGGTGCAGGGCATTTCATTATAAGGGCTTATTTGATAAGGGGATATGTCGAACCACTAAGCGGGGTAATCTTGAGAACAGCTACGGGAGAGCCTGTCATTGTATATGGCAAAGCAAGAGTGGAAATAAGAATGGCCGATATGATCGCTTTTGATGAATTTATTGTTGCTAAAATTCTGGACAAGGTCATAATTGGGGCAGATTTTATGATTGGTCAAAACACAAGTCTAGATATGGGACGACAAATAATGAATTGGTATGGTCTAGAAGTACCCCCTTAACGTTGGAAACGGAAGTGATGCCCTTGTAAGACAGCTAGTCACTTGTAATCGTAAGAAATCGTCATTCCAGAGAGACGATGAAAAACGTGGTGAGCCGAGCGCACACTCAAGACGGCCGAGTAAATATGTATATGAGAAAGCATTGTATCGAGGCTAAAAACACAAACTGCACCAATGCGATTCGCCTATTGCATGTTGAACCCAGTGAAGACTGGTCAACGGCGCAGAAAAATTATCCCATATTGGTGGGAATTATGAAGGCTAAGAAAGAAGGTAAAATACCGACTCATAAAAAAATCACATTGGAGGGTCCACTGATGAAAGCTTATTGGGCGCAGTGGAATAGTCTGAGGGTGGCAAATGATTGCCTATACCGTACATGGGAAAGTACTGATGGAAAATCGGCTAAAAACCTTATTGTAGTACCGTCTTCTAAAGTATGCGAAGTCGTGAAGAGATTCCACAACGGTACTAGTGGTGGACATTTAAGCCTAAAGAAAACCACAAAGAAGTTAAAAGAAAGCTACTATTGGGTCGGTTGCAAGCAAGCCGTGATTGATTGCATAATAAAATGCCCACCGTGTGTTGCGGTCAGGGGTCCGATTAGAGAGCGCATAACATCGCCACAGCAGTACAACTTTGGTGAACAGTCCGTACCATCGGTTAGTAAGGGCACTTCCCGAGAGCAGAAAAACGAGTTAAGACGGAGCCGTGTCAATTCATCAAATAACATTCGGGACGAACAGGCTTAAGTGGAGGGCAGTGTTACGAAATTAGATTTGTCTAATTTCTATTTATGGTTTTAGTTATAAGTTATCTTGTAAAATTTAGTTTTATGTCATATTAGTTACTATTTTAATGAACGCCACTACTAAATTTTCTAGCAATTGTAATTGTAAACTTTAGATTTAGATGTATAAGTTATTTTAAAATAATTCGAAGACAACATTCTAGAAAATACTAGACGGTTCTTGAATCAACTAGGAATAGTATTGAACTATAAATCCAGGCTAACTCATGAAAATTTAGTTTAGTTTGATTGGAGACATTAAACGGTTCAGATCGTACTTACAATAGTGGTTAAATTTTGTGAATTTCAATAAAGTTTGTTAAGTTGAATTCGTGTGTATTTATTTTGATTTGCAATTAAAAGAACTCAAAGGTTTATTAGAAAGGGAATAAACCTTAACGCGTTTTATTATGTAAAACCGTAACAATATAATAACCAAGAAAAAAAAGTAACATATCGACGGCGTTTATCCAAATTGGTTTATCTGCAGATATTGTAAAAATGAGTTTTTGATGCCAAACTATTCCCTGTGATGCACTTTTCCTATGGTATTAATTTCTGATCAAAATGCTAATTTATTTGCATTTTTTATTTGGTTTATCTACATAAACCCTTTTTGAAGGCAAAATGGTTTATCTACGATGTATTGCGAGATTTTCATACCAGGCGTATAATAAAAATCTGTAAGAACGTAATTATTTTAAAACGAATTCAACTTTTCTGATGAAATACGCTGATTTGAAATATATTTTCAAAATGTTTCTATCTTCACACAGTTTAACGTGGAAAAAGTTCGATAATTTGGATAGGAGTTTATTACTTTAGCCAAAAATATTATAAGTTGACAAAGTGTGCATATAGTATGTATATATATGTATATGGCAACATTTTTGTGCTCAAATTTCATTTGTGAATATTTTAAATCAGTGATGCTCATTCAGGCAAACAATTGTTTAGAAGCCCCACCCCTTTGTTTTTTACGCTCATTATTTTTGTCGTACGTGTGAGAGCAACAAGCGCACATGTACGATAGATGCATTGATATTTGTTCAAATACAGTGTGTAAAATAAATAATAATGAAATTAATTTAGTTGTTCGTCAGACAGCGACGAATGCACATGCGCGGAAGCTACGCTAGTTTGTTGCTAAAAAATATTAAAATGCAAAACTATTTTATGATTAAAAATGCCTTTGGTAATGCCCAATGTCTTTTATGTTATCAAACATTTAAAGGACATTGGGAAAATGTTATTAAGAGGCATTATGATTCTTTTCATAGCAATATGACTGGATATACCGATGAAGAAAAAAAAAAACTTTTTATTAGAAATAAAAAGATTTTTTTGGAAAAATTGAAGGAATGGCTATCAGAGGAAGAAAATATTGAAAATAAATCAGATTTTTTTTTAAAAAAAGCCATTTCAGACGTAGTCGCCTTAAATATTGTCAGGCAGGGCAGACCGTTTATCGACGGAGTTTTTATTAAACAGTTGCTTAGTAAACTTCTTAATATGCTAAATTATAATGTTAATTTAATATAATCTGTGCCCTTGTCCCGCAGTACTATTGCGCGTAGCGCTGCGCAGTTAGGAACATCGGTAGAGTTGGCAATTAAGGAAAAATTAAGAAATTGTGTATTTTTTTCCTTTTGCTTAGATGAAAGTACTGACATGAAATGGCTTTTTTTAAAATAAAATCTGATTTAATTTCAATATTTTCTTCCCCTGATAGCCATTCCTTCAATTTTTCCAAAAAAATCTTTTTATTTCTAATAAAAAGTTTTCTTTCCTCATCGGTAACCTAGTCATATAGCTATGAAAAGAATCATTATTTTCTTAATTAATCCCTAATCACCAACTCTACAGAAACCCCTAAACAACAGAAGTTAATCACATACACTTAATTCAGTGTGAACTGCATTATTATAAATTTTATATAACCAATAAAAAATCTTGATATAATATTAATAAAAATTGTGCGTTTAGTTTTGCGTGTCACTGTACTTAAAAAATTCTCTCAGAATACATATGCAAAACATTTTTGAACACCAGTGTTTTAAATATACTTCAATCGGTTATCTTTATTTTACGAAGTTAAATGTCTTCATTCTTCGTATTATTTATAATATGCATTTTTTGATTCGCTTTAAAATATTTGAATAGTTAAATTTTAAACGTCAACATGTAGCTTCCAACAAAATACGTAACGTCTGATACCATACGAGTTTTCGAAGGGATACCAAAAGAAAATACAATAATTTTTTCGCTCGTAAATCGGTTATACGTACTGGAACGACTCGGAGTAAAACGAACACTGGCCAAGGATTGTCAACTCGGCAATACCTGTTCTTCAGGTATCGCTGCTACAACAACCACAACAACAACGAATATTGTTGCAGGGACATGTCGCGTAGTCTAGACAGGTATAACAAAATCAAATAATCATTTAATACATTCATTTATGAGCTTTATTTTGTTAGTGTAAACATTTATATTTCTTAACTTTTATTAAAATACAGAGGAAGTAATCAAATACTACTGTGAGTAAATTAATTAAATTGGTTTGAGCACCAGAAAATACAAACATATGATACATACAAACATGTTTAAATGTGTATGCCATTCTATGCTGGGTTCTCAGAATATTTAAATAATATCACAAACCAAGAACAAACACAACATTAATTTGAATAACAAAATTCACACAACGGGTTGTGTGAACAAAATATAACGATAAGTTAATGAAAAAAAAAACAACATGAAAATGGTTGGAAGAAAAATCAGAGAAAATTGTTTAAACAAAAATTAGACAAACATTATTTATTTTGGAATCATCAACACTCAAAAAAGAAACTGAAAAAAAACAACAGAAAACCCCAAACCAAATCACTACCACCATCAATCGTTTGCGATTTTTTTATTGAAATAGTTTATTTTTGAGAATACAAATTTTTAGTATCTGAAACGATCGCCGAGTGTTTAGTTGAAATCGAAATGCGAATTACTTAATTACGTTGTGGTATTAAAAAGCGGAAAAAGTACAAATAAAAAGTAAAGAAAAAGATATGCCTAATAAATATTTAATACTTAAAATAATTCTGGCATTATGTTTATTTTGTATCGAAAAAATGGCTTGTAACGAATCGTGTTGGAATAATGAAAATGAGTGCAATATTAAAACGGAATTGTTTAAAAGTTTAGAATTTTCAAACGGAATATCAATGCAAATCGATTGTCGTTTAAATTTGGAAGCAAACGGCCAAGATCAATTAAGAAATACAGAAGATAAAGAAAATGATATTAAAATATCAAATAAATATTTATTGCTGCCCCGTTCTATTAACATTTCTAAGGCTGCCATTACGCACTTCCATATGGACATCCTAAAGCCTTTATATTGCAATAAAGAATCTCAACAATTGCAATTAGAATATTTAAATATACAATTCAATGAAATAGCGGTCATAGGTACAGAATCTTTTTCACCAAATCAAACTCAGTTAAGGGATATTCTTATTGAGAAAAATTCATTGAAAGTCATAAACAAAGATGCATTTAAAACAATTGGGTCGTTAGAAAATTTATATATTGTTAATGAGCCCGTGCTGATGTTGAAATTTCCTGATTTATTTGAATACACAAGTGTTTTGAATGTACATTTGGAGGCGCTAAAACAAATTACGTCAGGCATTTTCAACCATCTACCCGAGACTTTGCAAAATCTCTATGTAGCCAATACACCACTAGATAACGATGCGGTCGCAATGAGAAATTCTCTTGTTTTAAAAAATCTCACTATAAAAAATTGCTCTCTACAGAAATTTTCATTGCTTGATGTTCATTCAACCGTCAAACGCATTGATTTAAGCGGCAATGTCATGAAAATGTTTACAGCATATGAGAACAATTTAAAAGAATTAGATTTAAGTAACAACCAATTGGAATTGTTGTCATTAGAATGGTTAACGAATCTGACGCATTTAGAAAGTCTTATACTCAAAGGGAATCATTTAAAAATGCTGTTCTTAGATAAACTATTGGAAGCTGTACCAAATGGTCAGATGTTTGATCTTAGCCAAAATAGTTTACAATATTTACAGGCTTATGAGAAGGATATTCTAGATGTTACATTTTCTCAAGTTCGTTTGAAATGCGATCGAAATCCCTGGGATTGTTTATGGTTGCATGAATTTGCCCACTATCATCCAGAGAAATTTCGTATTTTGCAATACGAAAAGTTTATTTCAAGAATAAATGTGAATGGCCTTCAATGCATACCGGCAGAGAAACCACCTATAAAGCAAGAAGTTAATAAGACTTCTGTGGCTTCTTCGGATCGTGTTGTAAATGTTACAGCTTATACTTTGATGTATGGGAATCCATGGGAATTAAAAAGAAATCAAAGGGCGGAAGCATTAATCATTGTCTTTATGTTACCCTTGGGTATTGCCTTTCTCTTCTTGTTACTCTACATGTGGATATATTGCCAGAAAATGTTTCATCTCTCATATTACCAAGACTTTTCTTGCATGCGACGTTCAGCAAACAATTCCAGTCAACGTTTCGATGTTGTCAGACAAATACCAGCACGGCCAATACAAACTGAACCCAGCAGAAGGCATTTAACACGGATACCCGATGCAAATGACGAGGAAAGCTACGAAGTACCAATAAATGGGGTTGCCAAATGTCAAAACCCTATTTATATAACTTACGAACCACTACCAATTGACGAACCTCCCCAGCAGATTTACGAAGAAATAAAAGAAGTAGATGGATGTGATAGGTTAATTGAATCAGTGTCTGGTACCGGGGATGTTAATAATGTTAAGCCAACATATGATCACCTTTCGTTTTAATAATTTATGAATGTTAAGTATTGTAGTTATTAGCCTTATGAGATTCGTTCTCGAAGTCCGAGTCGTTTAAAAATGTTGTCTATATTATTTAAATTTTACGACACCGACGGTGTAAAACACATAAATAGTATTTTTGACGTTTATATGTCGTGTGCTAAACAAATAATATGTACCAATTTATAAAAACGACTGATTTTCGACAACGATACCCATAATAAGGCCGTAAATCTGTTTGTTATTTCGTCACCAAAAGTTATACATTTTATTTTTTCAGTATAAAGAAGTATTTAAAATGTACACAAACTGCTATTTATGTATACTTATTTAATAAAAATAACTCTCAGGCAAGGTTTGTTTAAAGTTTTCAACAAGCCTTGAAATCCTTTTAGAGTAATAAATTAAAAAATAAATAACTAAATAAGCGAAATCTTTTTTAATTTATTTGTTCGCTGGGTTCTGGAAGACTACATAAATTTTTTTTTTTTAGTTTTTGTTAAAAAATTGCAACGCGAATAGTTCTTTTGTGATAAACCGAAATTTTAATTTGAATGAAATTTGCCGTTTTGTTACGAAATCTGAATTTTTTTTCTTAAACTTTGTTAAAAACTATAAATCCATTTTCCATCCAACAAAAATATGTATCTCGGAAATAAAGAATTTTTTTGTATAACATTGGAGAGGTCATTTTTGGTGAAATGAGCTAATAATGTATTCATATATATTCGAATACGCTCTAAGTGTGCACTAAGATACCGATGCGAAAATTATATTTTTAAATATTAATAATTGTGGGGCTTTAAAGCAAAGGGGTAAAAGTGCAAAAAAACAAAATTCTAAGTAAATAAGCGTTAAAGTTATTTGTCCCCATGCAATTCATACACAATATTATTTGCTTCTGGTACATATCGACTTTTGAGATCATCATACAGGGGGGCTACTCTCTATTGCTATGCGAAAGAAAATTGTCGCAAATCTAGTGATTGGTACTCTTTAGTGGGTTTGCGCATTTGTCTTTCGCATCGTTTTTATTTTTTCTTTTCGCCAACCAGCATTATTTCTTTAGTTTATGCTTTCCAATTTCAATCCTTTTACATATTTTGCCACTTCATTACTGCAAATATGCGCATTAACCGCAACATCATTCAAAACATATTTCCACTTTTAGTAATTCATATCGCACTTGTTTAACAATACTGTATTTTTAGAAAAAGCAAATCAATTTTTTCCCACACCACAATTGAGAGGGAATAATGCATTTGTGCTGATGTGTGTAACTCCTTAAAATATTGGACCCACCTTAAAGTATACCGAGCGAATCAGAATTACTTTTTTCACAGAAAAAGATAAATAATTACAAATTCTGAGTCGATCTAACGATGTCCGTCTGGCTGGCTGACTGACTGTTCATTAAACCTTGTGCGCAAAGTACAGGTCGCAATGTTGATGAAATTCGGTACATAGATTCTAATTGGCACAGGGACCAACCCTATTCAAAATGTATCGAATCGGTCCATAATTTCATATAACCCCAATACACGCTGCTTTCCGGAATAAGGTATTTGTTCCCACATATATTTATATGGACACATAACCAGCGTTGTCAACTCGGTGCGTTTCGCACCATTTTTGGTGTTTATTAAAAGTTTTTTGTGCGAAAAATTCCTAAGTTTTCAAATATCAGTGCGGTTTTTAAGATTCGGTAGCACCCAAGTAAATTCAGCAGAACTTTTTTGGTATGAAAAAAATCTACAATAAAATACACAATACCATTTAGTTTAACAGTAAAAAATTTTTACAATAAATTTTACACACCACAATAGTAACAAAAAGAAATGTAGTTAAAGACGTACCAATTCATATTTACGAAGTAAAATGGTCGGTCTTGTTTTTGTAGATAATTTGTATTATGCAAACAAAGAAAACGAAACATTTCATTATATGAAATTTGCTGTAATATTAATTTTGAATCCATACTATTAATCGTTAATCGCACTTTAAAAATTGTGGTATAGAGTTTATGAAAATAAAAGACATTTATTATCTAGTGCAAATTAATACAAACAAATTTGTTTAGTTTTTTTTTTTTTTTATTTTCGTAAAGTTTTTTTCTGTAAAATAATGTTTTATTAAATAGAATCTGGGAATTATTTCTTTTTCATAAGTTACTTTTCAACATTTTTTTATTTTTCGAATTTATTCTACTTATGAGCTAAATTTCAGTTATGTATTTTATAAAGCTTTTTGTAATATTTAGTTCCATTAAATTTTTAGGTATGACTTTTTACACTACCAGACTATTATCTTGTATCTTCTTGTTATATTTTAGCTTGGCTATCCTTTGGATAGTAATGAAGTATATTGTACTAGCTTAACCCGGTGCGCTTCGCTACACTGACCCCGCACATTTTTATATTGAAATTTATAGTTTACTATAATAGTAGCTTTAACCACGTTTGAAGACTCTCCCTTTAATAGTTCTTCAGTTGAGCGATATTTAATGTATGCATCCTATGGGAGGTATTTCCCCCCCCTGCGCCTACCCGCTTTATTTTTATTTTCAAAAGTGTAGTATACCATAAGAGTGACTTTTAGAAAGTTTGAACATTCTCACTATTACAGTTCTTAAGATATGCGATGTTAAACATTGGCGTCATATGGGGTATTCCTATACCCCCGCTGCTATTTTATTTCAATTCCGGGGCTCAGAAGATCCTACTACAAAAAGTTCAGCAAAATGCGTGCAGCGGCTCTTAAGATATGCGATAATTAATATTGGCATCCTATGGGGGGTACCAATTCCCCTGCCCCTATCGAAAAATAAGTAGCCTATTTTATTTTTAGGGCTCACGTGATGTTACTGTTAAAATTTCAGGAAAATCGATGCGATAATTAATATTGGCATCCTATGGGGGGTACCAATTCCCCTGCCCCTATCGAAAAAATAAGTAGCCTATTTTATTTTTAGGGCTCACGTGATGTTACTGTAAAAATTTCAGGAAAATCGATGCGATAATTAATATTGGCATCCTATGGGGGGTACCCTGCCCCTATCGAAAAAATAAGTAGCCTATTTTATTTTTAGGGCTCACGTGATGTTACTGTAAAAATTTCAGGAAAATCGATGCGATAATGAATATTGGCATCCTATGGGGGGTACCAATTCCCCTGCCCCTATCGAAAAAATAAGTAGCCTATTTTATTTTTAGGGCTCACGTGATGTTACTGTTAAAATTTCAGGAAAATCGGTTCAGTAGTTTCGGAGTCTATAAAGCGACAAACAAACAAACATACATAATTCATTTTTATATATATAGATGTACAGGAAAATTTACAATTATTAGATACCAGCAGAATGTAACGCATTTTCTGGCCCGTTACGGCCGTAAACATTCTTTGTGTCATAGAATAAATTCGAAAATTAAAAAATGTTGAATATAATGTTTTATTGTTATATTTTTTCAACACAAAAATGTTATACTTTTTATGCAAAATTAATTCAATAAACACTTTTAAATAAAAAAAGACATTCTAAACTTGGTGCTTTGTTTTTCGAATAGCGCGTTTTTTCTACATTTTGCTGCGTTTTTAAATTTCAAAGTTGACAACGCTGCACATAACATATGCATTAAAAAAAAATAGTACCACGAGGGGAGATTGGGGGCAATATCTTCCTCTCCGAAACTATATAACATATTTTTATCAAATTTAAAACATAGATACATCCCTATTCCTATAGCTATGCCTTTTTAAATAATAGGTCCCAAATACTCGTAAGTACAATTGCAAGAAATTTTTTCCTATATTCTGGGTAGAATATCATGAGATCGGGATTGACCGACTTTACTTTCGTACTTGTTTATTTTACATCAAAGGCATATGAAAAAGAATTTTTAAACCAACCGTTTCATTACCAAAAATTAAACCAAAAAGCACGAAATTTTTACAGCAATACAATATTACGTGTATATTTTTTCCAAAAAGTGAAAAAATAAAAATTTTGAGTTAATACACTATTGTTGAGCAAGTGTGATATGGACATTTCCATGAGAATGTCAACCACGAATCAAAAAATAAATAGCCTTGAAACTATTTTTCGAATATGGTAGAAAGTAAAATAAACACTCAAACTTTACTATGCAAAGGGGTTTATAGCTTATTACAATTTTTAAAAATCAAAAAATTAAAGTTAAAACTGACTATCTCTTTGATTCATTTTTAGTAACTGTAATCAACAATTTTCACTTTTCTACCGATTAAATACAGATACTGGTAACATTGGAATTATACCTTAAAATTAATGTTACAACAACAATTAGGAGATTTACGAGGAGAGACCAAATATATAGTTCGATTAGCGGTTTATTTTTTGGTTTGTTTTGGATGCTATTCCAATGTCACGTACGTAATGCAAAAACATCATTTGTCTATGTCATTTGCATTTGATCAGTCGTACGTGTTTCAAAATAAAAGTTCAAAGCAAGATATTTGTTGCAAAAAAATATTGATCGAAATTTTTTTTAAAAAGGTATAATAAACATTTTATAAGCTATTAAACGTCGTCACGTACGATATTGTTTGTACTATAAATGCAACTTAATGTATCATCTTATTATGTTGGTATTAGGTTGAAATTTGATCTAAACAAATATAATTGGTATCGGTCCATATTTGACCATAGCACTCATTCAAATACTACTCCAGAAAATAGCTTTTAATGTTATAACTTCCTTATAAATATTGGTATTGACATAAAAATTGGCGACAATAACTTTTACGATAGGATAAAATGTTGTGATTAAATGTTGTGCGGGTAGGTCCAAAATTAACCAAATGTTCCATACAAACCCCCTTCCTAAAATCGCTGAAAGGCAAGCAAATCTCATATAGATGAAGATATCTAAATAATATTCGGCAAAAATAACTTTTATATAACTCTTAACGTCATAGCATAATTCTGTTCCAGCGACCATGATTGGCGATGGGTCAAAAATAGGGTACACTCTCAAAAATTTGTTTTTAAAATATAATGTAGGGTATAATATGGTCGGGCTTGGCCGACTATACTTTCTGACTGTTTGTTTTAAGTTTTTGTATGCATATATTTACCAAAAATATATTTCATATCTTGTAAATACTATAGGAGAAAAATCCGTCACGTACGGTAAGTCACGAACGATATTACATTTGGTTCATTATAAAACCATCCAGAAAAAATTTTTTCTTTCCAATTACGGATTATAACGGAAAAATATATGGTTTAATGTAAAAAATTTAAAAAAGGAAAAATACCTCCCAAAATTCGCAGATTTTCATTCCGAAATCACTTCCGTTTTATGTCATGTACGATATACACCTATTTTGCTAGGTATTTTGGACAACAAGGTTTCGAATGTAATAATTTTTTTTTTCGCTCCGAAGGCGTGCAAATGTCACGTACGATGATAGGTGAACCATCATATTTGTTGTTGTACATAATCACATATTGACATTTCTTAAGTTTTATAACAAAGACTAAAAAAACGTTAAAAAAACAAAAAAAATTTGGAATTGTTGCTATTTGTTATGGATCTCCTTAGATATTAGTACTGTATTTTCAACAAAAATGTAGACTATAATTCAGAAATGGATTTTTAAATCGCTTGAAATGTAGCACCCCTTTTAAAAATGATCATTTGGAAATCGATCGATTTTCATCACATATTTAAATATAAATAATTATTTCAATAAAAAAAAAATAAAGAATTTAAAAAGCATATGATTTTATGAAAACGTTTAAAATAGTTTTTATGACTTGGCTCGTAGATATTTTCTTGTGGTTGCTTTTTTTCCTCTAAAAATTCAAAAATAATAATTATTTACAGTTCCTGAATAAGGTTTGATAGGTCTTTCAGATTTTGGAAAAAAATCTTTGACATTTTTCCTGCTTCTTAGGTAATTTTGAACTCGTTTTCAAAGAATTTAACACAAATATTTAAAATTACTAGTTTCTTAAATATAATCGGCCTTATTGTGTAAGGGGTTGTCGCAAACGCGTAAGTCGGTTTTTGTAACAGATTAAAGTAACACAAACTGTGCTTTTTAATCTATTTCAAAAAACGGATCACGCGCTAACCACAACGCCTTACACAATAAGCCCGAATACGAAATATATTGTCGTCTTATCTATACTAATCTATATCTATACTTCTATACTAATATTATAAAGAGGAAATGTTTTTTTGTTTGTAGGAGGTAATCTCGGTAACCGCTGAACCGATTTTTATGAAACTTACAGTACATTACTGATGGTATATAGGCTATATATTTTTTTGGAAATTCTGAATGGGCGTGACACCTTTATTTATACCTGTACAATGACAAGAGCTAAAGTTTCCAAATTTGGTACAAATATCTTGGTTATCAATACACGGCTGACAAAATATGTGCGGGATTTGAAAAGTGGATGCGGCACCTCCCATGCAAAGACATAATAAGTAAGTATATTACTGATGGTCTGGGGGTGCTATAATATGTATATAAAAATGCTTGTTTCGGGTACGAGTTACTAAAACTCTAAAATCGATTGACACCAAACTTGGACAATAAATTAGTTCAAGTCTGGAACCAGGTTTCTCTAAATTTTAATCTCGAAAGGGGGCTCTGTTGTCTTGATATTTCAATTTTTCCATTTATGGTACGATTTGGCTGAAATTCACAAAATATATTTATTAAACAAAAATAAGTTTCCTGATGAAATTTTGATCCCGTAGATAGCGCTGGGTCCAAATTATTAACAAAATTCTACAGAATTGAAATATTTGAAAAATCCCGGATATCGCCGGGACAAAACAACTGGTAATTAATATTCACTTAATTTATATTTTTTTTTCATATTTAATTAAGCTGCTCATAGCAAAATTACATTTAGTTTGTCAAAATAAATTTCTGAAAATTTCGCCCCCAAACGGTAAAAATGCATCCGCACCTGGTGACATGGTTTTGCACTTCAGCTGACGATATCTGGTAATACTGATGCATATTCATTTTCAATTTTGATTTGTATAGGTATTTAAAAATTTTCTTTCGTAAAACTACTGTTCTGGGCTAGGAAGCAGCACACGCGCCTTTCTGGCGGAGAACCATGAATAAATCAATCTGGTTGATGGAGAACCATATAAAACTCAGATGTTTACTGATGGATACCAAAATACTCTGGAACGGGTTCCCATACGAATGTTTAGGTCGACCGATGACTTGTGGATAAGGCTCCAAAATTGTGTGATACACCGGCAATATAACTATGAATAGTTAGCCAGAAACTTTTAGTTTTAAGTTCACAATGGCAGCAATTTTCGTGTTTTCTTCTATCTAATTTCTTTCCAAAGAATTTCGTATACATATCGTCGGCTGATAATTTAATTGTCGTATGTGGATTTCGATAGTTTCGGGTAAAAAAAAAAGTTTGAACACATTAAATTTGAAAATTGCTTCAGCAAATACCACATACGACAAACTCAACACTCCATATCTCGAAAACCGTATGAGGTATCGAAAAACTGATTACGCCAAATGAATGATCAGGTCAGAAAACCTAAGGAATCGATCTTAACTCAAAACCGCAAAAAATCCACATACGACATTTAAATTATCAACCGACGATATGTACATACTAGGGATGCCAATCGGGACTGATTTTTGAAATTTTTGGGATCCCGGGATTTTTCGGGATTCGGGATCAATGTGTTTCTTTAAGATGCTACTTTTTTTTTTAATAAACAACACTATTTGAATATTCAAAAGTTTTTATATACGTAACATAAATTTTTAAAAATGAAGACAACAAAACAATTTATTTTATACATATGTTTATAACACTGGCCTCACCCATGATCAAACTGATCAGATTCTGAAAAAAGCTTAAAAAAATATACGTATTTCTTAGTTTTTCTAGATCAATTCATTTCGGTTTTTTGACAGCAATTCAATTTTTAATGTAAATTAAGTTGTGACGACATTAATACACTGCAAAGTGTAGTCTCTCATCGATCTCGATAGCTGAGTTAAAAACTGTAACACTATGTCGACTGCAGTGCAGTGCATCTCCAGGGTGAGGGCGAGATTCATAATCAATAATTTAAGTACTGTTGAAATTTATTTTAAAACAAAATGTTTATACAAATGTTTCTTAAAACAGATTTCAAGTTTAAATAATTTTTTTAAGGATACGTCAGATAGTGTTTATTTATAAAAAAATATTTAATTAACCGTATGTTTTTTTTAGCAAATTTTTTATTATTATTATACCGGAAGGAAATGAGCTATTTCATATATAAAATATAACGACTTAATTGTTATATTTATATCAACTTTTATTCCTTAGTTTCTGAATATAATTTGATTAGATCGTGAATAATTTTTATTTTTTGCTTGATACTCGTATATAACAATTTCTATATTTTGCATAAAAATAATAATTTTTATTTTAATTGGATCGTGAATAATTTTTATTTTTTGCTTGATATATGTATAACAATTTTTATATTTTGATTTCTATATTTTGCATAAAAATAATCATTTTTATTTTGGTATTATTATGTCTTAAGCCAAAGATGAACTTGCTAAACACAATTTTAAAAAAGGCTTGAGATGTGAATCTGCAAATTTCGTTTCTACTTAAAATAATGGTTTTTATTAAGCAAAATACAAAAATCAAGAAATAGTCGTCATATAGGTATCAAGCAAAAAATGAAAGTTTTAAATACTCGCTGTATTCCAAAAACAAAAATTTAACTCAAAAATAAGAATTATTTGCAATAAAAAATAAACTTAAATATAATTTTTTAAAAAAATTTTTGGAAAGAGTATAAAAATTCAAAAAAAACGAACATTTTTGTACATAAAAGTTGATATGTTAAAAATCCCGGGACTCAATTTCGGCATTCGGGATTTCCCGTTTGGCATCCCCAGAACATACATATTTTTCTTTCATTTTTTCGAACAAAAATGTAAATAGTTTTATTTTAAGTTGAGTCTACTTTTACTTCAGCAACAATTTGTATAAAATTATAAATTGTCAGTTCGTTATTGCCCAGCTAGCATTTTCAATCGTCTAGGAGTCTACTGGGAATCTCATGAAGAGTGTTTTTGATCGTCGACGAGCTCATTTTTTAATTGTAGACGATTCCTCGCACGGGAGAAACTGTTATACGTGCTGATTCGTATGAGAGTCTCTTATATTATTAATCATAAAGGGAATCGTTTATGATCTATGTAGAGATTACCTAACGAGTCTTTCAAAAATCATACCAAGAGTCGTATGAGACTCACGTAGGGATTATTTTACGACTCGTGAAATGCTCAGCCGTATAACTGAGCTACCTAAATAAGGGCATCAAGCGTGTTTTTCATGTCAAAACTTCTAATTTTCATACAATTTATATCAAACAAACCTTAAGGTCGCGAAATCAACACCATCCTATCGGAAAATCTTATTTTACAGATCCTTAGCTCAGTTTGTTTGCTCCAATTGTATAGGCAATATAATTTTCATATTTAAAAAATGCTCTTATTTAGGTAGCTCAGTAATTGTTATATGACTCTTACAGAGAGTCTCAAAAGGTTCATTCCAAGGTTAAAAGACGAGCATGTCAAAAATTTATAAATAAAAAAAATTAGATTTTTTTGTTTTTGTTACTCGTCAGATATTCATCAGAAGATTCTTTTAGGAGTTGTATATTAAACATAATCGTCTAAAAAACAGCCTGTGCTAGCTGGGTGGTTTGGGGCATATGCCAAAGTCATAGTAGAGAAAAACGTCAATTAAGGTTAACATGAAGTTTTCTGAAAATAAACCCGATAGAATATTTTTTTTTTTCATTTTCACCACTGCTTCTGGCATATGTTTTGAAGAAAAATTTAAATTTTTGCAAATGTTCATGAACGAGCTTAGAAGTTAATAGTCAAGGCGAAATCAAATACAGGTGGGGTCGATACTATACTACAACAAGTAACAATGTATTTTTTTGTTGGTTTCGTTGATCGATATGTCAAAAACACAAGTAACTTTTGACATTTCTCTCTCTAAGTAAGAAAAAAGTAGCACAGCTGTTCCTTTAACGCCACCAGAAAAATTAATTCGCCTTATTAATAGTATTTTACTTTAAGTGAAAATTATTGTTTTATGCCGCATACGCCACTTTTCTAAATTTATTTCTAAAAAGTAGCTTTTTGTGCTGCATACGTATACTTACTGCTGTGTATTGAGTTGTTGTCATTCATTTTATTTCGCTTTTCCTACTTTTTTCTTACGGCAATAAAGCGAAGCAAGAGTAAAAATTATTTTCTTTTTGTCATTTTATTTTGCTTTCGCTTTAACTACTTGTTTTTCTTATGGCAATGAAGCAAAGCATAAAAAATTTCGTGACCCGATTTTGGATTCAGAAAATATATATACATACACCTAACCTAACTCAAGTAGGTCAAACCAATTATGAGCCGACGAAATGACGTTAATAATAATTTTATGTAGTTTTCATTAAAAATTTTAACAAAATGTTTTAAAAACTAATAATACCTATATACATTTTGGGAAAAATTTTCAAATGGTTTTTAATTAAAAATGTGTGAGGTTAAGAAGGAAAATGTATTGCTTTATTGTGAACACCACCAAAATAAAAAAATAAATTAAAATTTTTTGTAAATACCCATGGCCCAATTAGTAGGTCTGCACCAAACGCCTGCTGATTTTTTGTAGAATTGTTTTTAGCTGCGTTCGAGAACACAAAAGTTTTTACTATTTTTTACTGAACTTTACTGCATTTTACTAAATTGCGTTCGCGTACACAAAATACAGTAAATGAGAACACAAATTGAGAGCGTAAAGTGACAGTTCTTGACTGAGAACTTACAAATTTTTACTACAGAAATTTTTGCAGTAAAATTTAGTAAAACAAAAAAACATATGTTTCAAAAGGTAAACAAACAAAAGGCATACAAATTGTGAAAAAATTGTTTAAAAAAAGAAAAGTTGAAATAAAACTAAAGTAAAAATAAAAAAATAAATTAAGATTAATTAATTAAACTTGTTTGTGAAGAATATATATGGCTAAATACCAACTTTTGAAACTTTGTTTTGTTATGTTAATTTTTTGGAGTTGTAAAAGTGTCAAGTACTCGGGTACTTAGAACAGCCCTTGTTTTTAAAGTTATCAATAGTAAAAAAAAATATTCGTGTACTATTGATCAAATTTAGCCGGACACAAATTAGCAAATTCAAATAAAATAAAAAACAAACAAATATGAGAGATTACATTAAATAATTTGTTTGTATTTTCCAAAAATATTCGTGTTATAAAAAGTATTTAATCGAGTACCGATAAGAAAACGAGTTAAATAGTCAGAAGTGTAAACATTTTTTAGCACTTCAATTATTTGCCATCAGCTGTTGCCTTTATTTTACGAAGTTTTACAAATTTTGCGTTCGCGTACTTTTTTGGACAACAGCTTTTTGTGAGAGCAAATTTTTAAGTTTACTCATTTACTGCATTTTACTGTAAAAGTACTCAAACGCACCTTTTATCGTGCAATTGTTTTTGACATCTTGTCCATTTATTACACAAACAATTGCATTGGTTGTTACATCTTTAACACAATTTACACAAACAAAAGACGTGTTGTTTTTTCTATTGTTGCACTGTTGTAGTTTTACAAATAAAAAATTCCCCTGTTCACCAATTTTACAATAAGTTTATTAAAAACTTACAATTTATTGAAAATAATTTACAAATCCATATTTAAAATCAATTTTTAACATAACAGTCATAAATGCGGATTTTTTCCACTTTTCTAAATAATTTTTTCAAATATAGTCAATTCTCAAAGTGTTCTATTGGTTGTATGTGCTTTTATTTTATGAATGCTAGATTTATAAAAGCAAATACAACCAACATGGCACAATAGAACACTTTGTGAATTACCTGATAATGTATATACAATTTCTAGAAATTATTTACAATATCTAATTAATTCATTTAAGCGAGGAAATTTGTAAAACAAATAAACGAGCATTAAGCGGTTTCCTTAAGAAAGCGATTGTTATTTCCACATATGGAATAAATGTGTCGTCTTAAAACTCTTATATGTTTTTGCGAAACTTCGAAGTTATGCACTAAATTATTGAGTTGACTTTGTAACTCAGCAATTAGAGTATCTCGTTCTTGAATCAAACTTGTTGTTGAATTCTGACTATTATTTAGTTTCATTTCTAGGTCAAAAATACGCTTTTGCAGCTCACGTCTTTGTTTTTCGCTTTGCTCGCGATGACGGTTCAATGTACGTTTGTTAATATTTTGCATGTTTTGTATTTGTTCATTCATGCCTTGCATTTGTTCATTCAATTTTTGCTTCTCTTGCTTTAAGGCGGCATTGTAATTTTTAAATATTTTTAAATCTTTCTCTGCTATTTTTAAACGGGAAATTGTTGTTATTTTTCGACGATTCATTTCGTCCAGCTTGATTTTTAGTTCATTCGCTTCGGCTTGAGAAATTTTTATACGTTCCCTTAGCGTGCAATTTTCCTTAACAGTATGTTCTCGTTTAACCTGCTCGGCTCTAATCTCATTCGATAGAAGGTCAACATATTTTAATTTGCCTTCAATTTTATGACGCATTTGATTAATAGCATGTGAAGCTTCAATTTCAAGCTGTTGGCTATTAGAATTTAATTTGTCGATTTCCATTTGTTGGGCTTCAACTAGTTCTTGGGTTTTAACAAAACGTAAACGATAATCGCTTAAGGTGTGGTTTTGTTGTTCAATTATAGAACAGTAACGCTCGCTTTCATTTTGAAGTTTTGTAATAGTATTTTTAAGCGAAAAAACTTCCGCATTTTGTTGTGATTTCGATTGATCGTCGTTTACAGTTTTAAAAGTCGTATACTCATTTTGAAAATTGTAGTCATGACATGGTTTTAGATTCTCTTTGTTTTCTGATCCATAACATGGAATTGAAATATTTTGTCTACTGTCGTTTTGCAATCTATGGTTTTTTTCTTTTAATGGTTTGTTAGATAAAATTTGCATGGAACTATTGCCGACTTGGAATATTTGAGCACATTTTCTCTGAAGTGAATATTCGGTAGCCGTAGAACTGCTATCCGAAAAAGTGTCGAAATCACCACATGGTAAGTTACGCTTATTTAGAAGACAAGTATGTTTCTGTTTCATTTCATTTAATTCAGAATTAATTTTCATGTACTTTTCTTCTAAGGCTTTAGTGTTATTAGTGCATTCTATTAATTCATTCTTGTATTTTAACAATTCATCTAATTTTTTATTTAATTCAAGTTGTTTGGAGTTATTATCAATTTTAAAATTATGATCAGACATGTCGAAACGCTGTTGGAAATCAGAATCCAATTTTTCCATATTTAAATCAGAACACTTAAATTTTTGAAAGCTATAGGAACTGTAACGAGAGCTTTTACATGCTTTATTTTCTTTTCTTGAATTGCAATATGAAAGAAATTTTGGAACTTTGTTAAATTTAGTGGGCTTATTTGCACTCACTTTTAAATTTGAATTATTCTGATCCATAAATTTTGCTGAAATGTTATTTAAAATATTATATTCCTTTAGATTTTTAGCGATTATAACATTAATTTTTCCAAAATAACGACGGAAAATTTTTAAAGAAAAAATTGTTTCATAAAAATTTAATTAAATTTATTCTACCCAGTAAACACAACTCTATGAAAATGTCTTGTTAATCGTGTTGCCAGAATAAAAAATAATTGAGTCATTTTACGTACGATACTTTAATTTTAGCCAAAACCATGGTAGAATAAATACAAGGTATAGTCATTAGAAATTTTGTTCTCTCTTTTACAACTCATATAACAAAAGAAAGTAAGAAAAAATTAAAACAAGCGTCATGAAACATGTGAAATCAACCTTTCCGTGAACGTGGGTTCAATTCCCCGGTCAGTCAAGAATGAAAAATTATCAATAAATTTCAATTCATTTCATGTTGTAAAATTCCTTTCTTAATAAAAATGAACTTTAGCCTGATTAAAATACGTAAATTTGGATTCAAAAATATAAATTCTTCTTTGAGAAGCAATTTGAAAAAAGTAGACTTCTCAGCGTAACGTGAAAAAGTAGACTTCTCATTGAAAATGGCCACAAATGTTTTCATTGCTCGAACACAACTTTGAAAAATAGCAAAGCGCAAGAAAATTCCGCTGTTTGCAGAACATGCTGAAATCCGTTTTCTAAACACAGAACATGGGCGAATGGATAATACATTGGATAGAAAAATTTTCATAATGTAAATACAGCTTAAGAACATTTACTTTAAAATAAAAATCAAAATACCATAGTTATTGTATTCAATTGAATATAAAAAATTTGACAATATTTTTAAGTTTCTAAAAAAAAATTTTAAGTAAAAGAAAGAATTCTAAAAAATCAGCAAAATTTTAAGTGATCATAATAAAACTGTTATTTTTAAAGTGAAATTTTTAAATTTCAAGTGTAAAAAATGGCCAATGAAAGCGATATAATATCTTTTCATTCTTTCACTAGAGAAGAAACTGGCGTTGAAGTTGAATATATAGGAAATGAAGAAGAAGGTAATGAAATAGAAGTTGAACAAGAACAATCAGAATATTCTGGGGAAGATTATACACCCCTTTCTTCAAATGAGGATCCAGATAAAAAAAATGCTTTCAAGGAATATAAACGACTAGAAAGAGATATAAAATATCACAACAAAACAATTGAAAATCTTAAAGATGAGATACAAACATTTGAACAAAGGACTTGTTTAACTCGAAGCGACCAACATAATTTAAAAATAATGCGCGAAACCTTAGAACGAGAGATGGAAAAGCTCAAATGTCTAGTGAATAAAGCTATTCAATTACAAAATTTTGGCTCTAAAAGGCATTATAGAGAATTTCCACTTGTTACTACATTCGATGAGGATAATTTGAATGTAACACAACGCACTTGTGAAACATTGCAAGATCATTCCATTAAAAGTCATGTAATATCAGGAAATTGGAGAGCTTCTGCAGGTGAATCAAGTGAAATGGATAGATCTTATTCGTGTGACGAAAGTCAGATAAGTTTATCAGAAGAAAGAAAGTTAATCAAAGAGATTTTGGCCGCTCTGAAAGAGTGTAGTAATCTTAAAGAAAATAGCCAACAGAAACAGAAGCGCCTTGTTCCATGTAAAGAAAACGACTCGATGGAAGAAATGAGAAACAAAGTTAACTGTATGCAACAAACAATATGCAAGCTAAATGAAGAATTAAATAAAAAGAAAAATGTCTGTGGTCATCAACTAAATCAGAAAGCAATTGCTGGGTCATCAGCAGCACCTGTGGCAGACCCTGCAATATTATGTCTAAGTAAAAATTCAGCAAAAGCTAATGATTTCCAAAAACTTAAGGAAAACTATTTGTATTTGTTGACTGAATTCAGTAAGAAAGATGACCAACTTAAGGAACTTACAAAAAAGTAATATTGAAATTTTTTTAATTTCAAATTTAAAGATTTTTTTCCATTTTTTTGTGGGAGAGTACTTCAACTTTTTGGAAAATGTTCCCTTTTTGGTTTTTTTTAAATATGGCGTATTGTGTATTATGATTTTCGTTCTATTTGTTTCGAATGAACGAAAGCTTTTAAGGAGTCTGTACACGGTCAAGCATTTCCCATCAAGCGCTGTGGTAGTATTAGTGAAAATTTGTTTAAATGTGAGACATCGACGATGCTGGATGGAAAGTCAAAAAATTTAGATATGACGGCGAATATTACGTCCAGCACACGTACACGAGTGAATTCGCCTGCATGACAAGCATTTTGACCGTGTACAGGCCCCTTTATACTTTATCGACAAGAAAAAAATTCATTTTCAGAAGAACACCTCTCTATTGCGAACAATAACTTTCTATTAAATGGCCCATTTATTTATAAGGTCAACTCTGCTATCGTTTCGAAAGTGTAATAAAATCGTAATACGCGGTTATCCTCAGTTCCTTTTTTTAACTAGCCTGTAAAAAAATAGGAAAACTTCGAATCAAGTGGATTTTATTAACTTCAAAACAATATTTACCGACATTTTGCAAACTTTCAGATTAAGAAATTCATGCGGAAAATGTGATAATAAAAGTGGAGCTGGTGAAGGTATTGCCAAAGCTGACCTCACTTCTGCCGATGAATCAGAAATACATCTTCTTCGAAATAGAATTAACGAAATGAATGAAGAACAAATCGAATTCAAATGTCTGATGAAAGAACAGTCATTGCAATTAGATGATTATCGTAATAAATATCTAGCGGCTCAACAAAAAGTAGAAGAACAAAATGCCTTAATAGAAAAACTTAATATGAATAATAAACGTATTGAGAAACAAATAAATCAAGAAGTTAAGGAAATCCGTGCAAAATTTCAAGAAAAGCTTGCGGATTTATTGCATTTTCCTAAACTTTTAGAAAATGAACAATTAAAGTTGGCTCAGAAGTGTAGGGAAAAGGAAGAGCTCGAAAGTAAATTGGAAATAGTTTGCAAAGAACTAAAAAATCAAAAAACAAAGCAGCAAAAAACTAACGGTGAAGATTGTAAGCCTCAACTAAATAGATGTCAGCAAGAACTGGCTCAGGTCAAAAAGAATATCGAAGAAATACAACGACAAAGGGATATGTTTTGTGATAAATTAAGAACAACAGTGGAAGATTTAAACACTTTACGTTCGGAATCGGCAAAGATTATTGCCAGAACTAAGGAAAGAGCCGAACTAATAAAACAACAACAGCAAGGTCATATTGATAGATTGGAAAAGGAATTGGCTCAATGTCGAGCGACAGCTTGTGTTTCCGTTAACGATCGCGAGTGTGTTATTAAGGAAATGCAAGGACAATTAAATAGCTTGTCGTATAGTTTCGATGCTGCCCAAAAGCAAATTAAAACGCTACGTAATCATATTGCATATATGTCAAACGAAAATAGTTTTCCTGCAAAATATATGTAAAAGAAAATTTGTTTAGTATGTTTTTCAGTGGCTTTCTTTAATTTTCTATTGTTAAATTAAACTTGTAATTTTAATTTATACATAAATTACTGAATGAAAATATTAAACCAAATACCGCCATCTTTTGTAATATTCGTCAATATGAACGTAATAGGGATTAAATATATTTAAAGCGATTTTACAGCTAAACGTTTCATTTTTGGACCCTTCTTTTTAGCTTGTCGTTTTTGTTCCTTAGCTTCCCAACGACGCTGCTTTTCGGGATCATCCTCGGCCAAAATGCGTTCCTTTTCTTGTTTGCGTTTATCTTCGCGACGTTGTGCAGCTGCTTCAGCACGAGCGGCATGAGTACTTTTTAAAAATTCTTCTTCCACACGATTTCTATTTTTCTCAGCTTTTTGAATGCCCTTAAAAGTTTAAAAATTACTTAGAAGTTTGTAAAAAAAATTGGTTTAATGTTAAGAAACAAAAATACAGTGAATGCCAAAAAATATTAGATATTAACGCAGAAATAACAAAATTTATAATACATACATACATACAAATTAGAATATTTACCTCTTTTGAAATACGCTGAACTTTAAGGCGTTCCATTAAATAAAAAATGAGTATAAGTAATGGCTTAACAGTTTCCATATCACCATCCTTAGGTAAGTTGAAACCGGCCATGAGCACTGGTTTAGTTTCGGGCTGTTTTAAAGTGTTTGATTCGTCTTGTTGAATGGGGCCACTAAATTGGTCCGATATATGAATATAATCAATTAATTGTTGATATTTGCTAAGGGCCGTTAAAACACGGTTCTCAAGTATGGCAGATGTGGCTTCTGGGATTTCAGAAAGTACACTAAAACCAGTTGGCACATTGTATCGTGTCTCTGGCTTACTGACTAGAGTACAATATTTGCTCTAAATTTAAAAATTAAACTTAATGTAGAAAGTATACAAATTATTAAAATTTTTGATAACATACCAAATCGGCATATTCTTTAAAGGCTTTTGTTATAGTTTTTCTTGTACCAACACAAAATACGAACGGATCCATTACGCCACGGGTAAGATCGACTTTAATGTGTAATTGATCTTGTTGTGGTCGCATAAGTCCTGCTACCAGTGATACCAAATCTTGACGTTTTATCATTTTTAACTCAACCAACATGCCCTCGCAGCAAGTTCGACCAGAGCACCATAGTGTGTACAAGCTTTCACTTTCTTTCATTAAACCAGGGTTTTCATTTTCTTGTTTTCCATCATCTCCCACCAACACAAAATTGTCATCAAGCAATCCCTTGTGAGTGCTATACCATAAATAGGCTAATTTGGCATTTTTAGCCTTGCCAGCAAAGAAGTTTGTAAAATATACCATAAGACCCGCCAACATTAACATTTCCATCCAATAGGAATCCCAATGAGTTCTAAAATTAATCAATGATAAAATAAACAAACAATAAATACTTACGAAGCCAACTCACCTGAAGTGCATAGGTATCTTGGCAACTGTGAGTTTTGGTTCGGGTGCTCTATTATCTTCAACGTCGTCTTCCTTAGCATCACCATTATCAAACCCCTCAAATTCTTCATCATCCTTAAAAAATTCATCTTCATCCTCTACAATACCATCTTCTTCATCATCTTGTATGTTGACTGCGTTTCCTGATTCCTTTTCTTTTGTGACTGGTACTTCTTTTGAGGATGCTATTCCTTCTCCTTTAACCACTGCGGGAGCCTCCATAAATTCATCATCGGTATCGAAATCTTCGAATTCCGCAAAATCATCATCCTCGAATGCCGATACGGGTGTTAAAAGAAGGGTAATAAAAGCACAACAAATAAGTGCAATCAATAAAGCTTTAATTAGCTTCATTTTTGTTCCAAAAAAAATTAATTTTTACGTTCAATGAAATTACATTAACATAACCTTTAACTAAAATTTGAGGTCAATTAAATGCAAGGCGAATCCACCTTGATTGGATGTTAACTATTTTTTATTAATATTTGTTTAAAGGTAACTTCTCAATTTATTAAATTTTTCCAAAGTAATTTATCATAAGACAATCGACAATCGAAAGGTTGAAATTAACCATATATTTTACCATACGACACGATTGAAAATGTGAAACCGATTACTTCTATTTTTTAACAAGATTTCACTTAATTTTAGGGCTGCCACGCTTTTTGTTAGTCGTCAATATTCCAAAGAAAAAATCACACAAAAAATTAATATTTTTTGGAACAAATCTAGTTTACCGACGCAGATCCAAGTAAAAAAAAAGTACCTACGGTTAAAAGAAAATGGAGAAATAAGAAGAAAAATAAAATAAAAAATTGGCGCAAACGCTTAGTTTTCGAGTTATGGACGCTAGAAGTTTTCATATATATCTGCGATTTTCCACAACAATTCTAAACGTATACGGCCAATTTTGATATAATTTTAAAGCTCTTGAAAAGATTTTTCTGAATATACAAAATTTATTTTACAATTTTTAACTCTAGCTCACATTACAGTTTTTTACATTTTTACGTCGAAATGTTACGATAAGAATCTTTAATAACAAATTTTTTTAATCAAGCGCATTTATTTTTTTAAGAAATATATTGTTTATAAAGGAAGCGCCAAAATTAATTTGTGATCAGCTGTTAAATTGAAAGTAAAATAGCCAAGCAAATGGAAAGGTAAAATTGAGAGCAATCTCGTGGTCAATTTAAAAAGTGTGAGTGTGTTAGTAAAAAAGTGAGAGTGTATTGCAAATTGAAAGGAATTGAAAGGAAAAACCAAGGCATATGCAATAGTTCTGCTTACCGCTACAACATTAAAACAGTACCAAAAACAACAGACATTTCGTTTGTGTAAATTACCTCGCGGTTGTCAAAATCTAACAACTATATAGGGAAAACAAAAGGAAAAGGGTGTTTGTATGCATGTATTTGTGTCAGAAAACAAAAATGTAAACAAAAATATACATGTGTAAGCAAAATGTAAACAACTTTTGACAACCTAAGGGGAAAAGCAAAATTAACATCTGGCTCCTTGCGCAGACCTATTGGAAAGGCCTTGGGCAAAACTTGATCGTGTGGCCTCCAAGTAAAGTGGTGAAATATTCCAAGCAAACAGTAAAGCTTGATGTGAAATTAATAATGATATTTAATTAAACCCATTCTGAAATACGTATATATTACTACAAAATAGTTAAATAGTATCATTCAAAACGAAAAGCATTTTCAAAAAAAAAAGAGAACCTTTTGTGAATTTCTTAAAAAAAATTCAAATAAAATCGATATTATTTTTATTTATTTATCCATTTATTTATGTAATATTAAGCCATTTAGGCCAAAAATCAATATTACAAGTAACAAATGCTTAAGCTACATATATATAATATTCATTAATTTATAATTATAATTCATAATTAAAACTAGCAAAATGAAAAAAAAAGAATAATATACTATCACTTTAGATTAAGGCTTCCCAGCCACAATAAAAATATAAATATCAAATTTATCATCGATCAGTAGCTAATCAACAGTATTTGAGGAGTCTAAAATTTTTAACCGAAAAACATTATTTCAATAGGAAAAAATCCGTAACGAAAATGGCTACAAGTTCCAAAGCCTAGCAATTCGAACAATAAAAGATTTTTCGAAACAGGATGTTGAGATTCTTGGTATACGAATTAAGGGATTTCTAGAAGAACACGTAAACACAAAGGAGTTTAATAATTTAGGTGGTTTGCCATTTTTGATAATTTTATAAAACAAAATCATGCTCCGATATTTAATAAAGTTATTAAAAGTACATCCAAGAAAACTAAAAGCAGTATTAATTATATGTTCATAGCGTCTAACATTATAAACAAAACGAATTATTAGATTAAATATACGTCTGATCATCCTCAAGCGCATAGAACCAGTACCTGAGTAAACTTCAATGCCATATAAGATATTCGAAAACATCAAAGAATGTGCCAAGTTATACTTAATTCGTAGAGGTAAGTATAAATTAGTAGAATTAATTTTACGCAATATATCATAAATTTTACCATAAACCATATCAATATGGGGATCAAAGAAAAGTTTGCTATCCATATATACACCTAGACACTTAATATGGTCAACCAAAGAAATATGAGTATTGCTCAAAACTATATTAATGTCAAGATAAAAACGATTGGTGGTCCAAACATTATTGATTTAGACTTAGTAGGATTAATAGATAACGAATTGAAAGAAGTCCATTCACATACCCGATCTAAGCGAAAATTTATATTTAGTCAATTCACAAGGTATCCTAACATGTCATATTGTCAAAATGTCCTAATATTTCACAATGGTTTAAAAGTATTGTTGTTGGTTTGTTAACAAAAAGTGTCTTAAATAAATAGAACGTTGCTTGCTGTGTTTATTGTGCTGTCGTAATTAATCAGAAAAGTCCAGCGCTGAGCGGCTGAGCCGTACAAAAATATTTTTAAACCATTGTGAAATATTAGGACATTTTGACAATATGACATGTTAGGATACCTTGTGAATTGACTAATTGTTCTGTAAAACGTCACTAAAGTTAATTCGGCTTTTAAAGAGTAAAAAGACATCATCGGCAAACATGAATGGTTTGTTTATTTTGAAGTAACAAAATCAGAGATGCTATTAATATATACGCAAGGCAGACGTAGAACCATGTTTGTTGGGAATGTGGGGAATAGAGATGAGCGATCCCGTGATTTTTAAAGATCACCGTGATTAGTGAATGTGATTTAAAAATCACTGCTCCTTTAAACTGTGATTGTGATCACGGTTTATCAGTTTTATGTTCTTTTAAAGCAATTGCGGCCAAGGTATATGGTCAATGCACGAGCTTTTGTAAGCACTTTACAAAGAAACAACAACAAATTGTAAGAGTTTTCAAATCTGTTTACTTTCATATACATACATACTTGAACAAATAAATTTTGGCATAAAAAAATTCTAATAATATAGAAGAGAGAATGAAAGGAACAGCAATATCATTCGACATTTCATTCAAAAAACGGTATTACCCACACAAACAGTGAAATATCATAAATTTGTATATGTAACAAAATACAAAAAGAACGACTTATGGCCAATTTTCATGATTGACATTAAAACACATTTATGTTTAAAATCGTTTTATATACAAAATTCTCTTCTTCACTAAACACTTAAATGAAACTTAAGTCACCGATGTGGTACATTTAAACTCAACTTAAGTTTCCATTGGATTAACTTAGCAAGGCGGCCTCAATATCACAACAATACAAAAACAACAGACAAACTAATAAGAACCAGCTGTTTTCTGAGACCACCTTGTAAATAACTACACTTTTTATGATATTTTTTTTGTATTTAGTAGTGCTACCATACTTTTATCTTAATTAAATAAGACTTTTCATATAAAACTCAAAAAATCAATCTGTAATTAAATACGATTAAAGTTTTTATGAAAATTAACATAATATAGATTTAAATACTATCCTGAAAATTGGGCATTAGAAAGTACCTGTTACTTGACAAATTTGGTCACAACTGTGATTCGTGATTTTTCAGTAACAGTGATTAAATCACAGGTACAGAAATATCGCTCATCTCTAGTGGGGAATATTTATTTCATACTAACACAATGATAACATTTTTACTAACACATTCTCATCACTTAAGTTTTTTGACAACAGCCATAGATGTTTGACAATCGAGTTTCATATCTATGTAAATAGTTACATATGTATTTCATGTAGTGTCTTTTTATACAGGATATCGCGGGACAAAAATCCCAGGATCCCGCACTTTTTCACGAAAAAATCCCGTGAAATTTATACGGGAATTCCTGGGCTTTTATTATTTAATTATAACAGATTCACTACTAATATAATTACAAGTATGTTAAGATATAACATTAATTCAAATTCATTATGTTAGGCAAATGGTACACAATTTTAAATTCTTTAAAGAGGGAGATTTATTTTAAAAAAAATTAAAAAAGTTGTACCCACTTGCTTAAAACAATTGAATGATTTTTTAAGCAGGGCAGCCGCATAAAAGATTTGTTAGATTAGATTCTGAAAATGCAGTTAATACTATTTCTGTAAGAGATGATGACAAAAGTGAAAAATTAACATTAAAGGAAATTTTGAATGCAGCAACTAGTAAAGAAAAGGCATTAGATTCAAAGAAAACAGTGTTCTTTAAAAAGGGAATTGCAAGTTTTTGGAGGAAGTGGTGGGAAAACTGAAAGTGTCCAGAGTTTGTATTATTTTCTTTTGATTATAAAGGCAAATATCCGTAGAATCAGTTGTTAAATAATTTAACTTTTAGTTTCATATCAATGCTGTCGGCTTATTTATTAGACTTCAATAATTCTTATTTAAATTTATTGCAGGTAATAATATTATGCCAATTAACTATATAACCAAGAAATATACCTGAATTAATATTAAAAAAATCTAAAAATAGAATTTAACTTAAATCCCTAGGTCCCAAACCGAAAATAATATCAATATGTATATATATATATTTATATAATTATTTATAGAACATTTGTTTCTTCTCACACCATTGTAAAGGGTATATAAAATTCGGCACAGCCGAATATGGCACTCTTATTTGTAGTGTACTTTTGTTTTTGAGTTGGATGTATAAATATACTTTAATAAAAACAATAAGGGCAAGTTGCAGCTATATTTACGTATTTTATATTAACTATACAAATTAACTAAGAAAAGTATTATAAAGGAATGTAGTATAAAGTAGTATATTAGGTGTACCTAAGTAGATAACACTTACCTAAAACATACGTCTTAGAAACAGCATGACGAATATAATGCAAAGTTAAAAGCTTTTTAATGCTAACAATTGATAATAAAAAAGATCGTGACAGTGCACACACAGAAAATAGTTTCCTCAATATTATTTAAATGTTATGTTAAAATCTTTGAAGGGTCTCAGTTTCTTCTAAATCTGCTGATAAATTTAAAATCGGTTGATATTCCACAAAGTTACTGGCATATAAGTGCAAGGCACAAAAACAGTGTGTCTACCAGTAACTCGAGATTTTGGAGGTGTACCGCAAATGTCAAGCACAGTCTTGCTGTAATCTTAAACTAGAAAAAATATCGTATGTAACACTGTGTAATATAAGTTTTCTATAAAAATAGTTTTTATTTTATATTCACATATTTATCCTACTAATATTATAAGTGTGAAAGTTTGGATGTCTATTTGAAAACCGTTTAATGGATTTGAATGAAATTTGGTAGACAGATAGCATATGGGCACTTCCAGCAAAAAGTCTAATTTTTTGTAACGTAATGTCAGCAAGTAATTACTATAATTTACTTTTTTACAATTTGGTGTAAAGCGCAACTAGCTCTACATTTAGTTACAAGAAGGATACAAGTTGAGCAACATGGGTATAAAATACACGCTTATTTGCTTGCAGGCGTTACGCTACAAAAAGTAGGTATTTCGCTGGAAATACCCATATGACCCAGATTCAAATATAGGGTACTTCTTAAGATTAAAATCGCTGAAAAAATTGGCACTTTTTCTCTTTTTGATGAATTTGATATGCAGATTGCATATATTGTAACTTTTTGGGGATAAATTTAGTACTTTTTAAGGTGTAAAACCCGGATTAAAGAGCTACTTTTTCACTTTTCGATAAATGTTATATTCATACAGATTATAGCCTAAAACGAGGAAAGCTGGTACCCTTTGTGCTCTTTTACCCTTGGTATTTTTGCTTTTTCGAAAAAAATATTGTAGAGATAGCATCTAGGGTATTTTATTAATGATGTAAAAGCGGAACAATTGATACTATTGGTTCTTTTTCTCTTTATGATAAATTTGGTATAAAAATTGCAATGGCCGTAATATTCATACATATTAAGAATACCGTTTCATTTCTTGACTGTTGAATATCGGTGCCTCAAGAGTATCGATGGATCCAAACGTTTACATATGTAAGTGTTGGCGAAAAATGATAATTGCTATAATTTTCTTTACAGAATTATTTTAACATAAAATATGTATAGATTTAGAAAACTACATAACATTTTTGTAAATTTGTTACAGAATAAATATTTTTCTTTAAATATTGCTCTAGTTTCCACGAAGTCACAGGTAAAAGTTAGTATCATATACATACTTTTACTTTTTTATTTATACATATACATATGTAATGTTTTTTTTTTTCGAATGTGATCAATGAATCAAATTTCAATTAGTCAATTCACAAGGTATCCTAACATGTCATATTGTCAAAATGTCCTAATATTTCACAATGGTTTAAAAGTATTGTTGTTGGTTTGTTAACAAAAAGTGTCTTAAATAAATAGAACGTTGCTTGCTGTGTTTATTGTGCTGTCGTAATTAATCAGAAAAGTCCAGCGCTGAGCGGCTGAGCCGTACAACAATATTTTTAAACCATTGTGAAATATTAGGACATTTTGACAATATGACATGTTAGGATACCTTGTGAATTGACTAAATATATACAGCTTCAATGTTAACCAAATGTTGGTTTAAGATAAAAAAAAAGTATTTGAGATATTAAAGGAATATGACCATTGCAAGAAACATATAAATTTACTTCATTGAACCCATTCGAAAAATATAATAATACAAATAACTTATAAAAAGAAATAATTCTCACATTCTATTTTTTTTTTATTAGTAGCTCTTTTTGATGAAATATATTCACACTAATAAAAATTTATTTACAAACAAATTTTAACAAAAATTTTTTGAGAGAAAATTAATACCAGTCAAATAGTTATAAAAGAGGCTAAAAAAACGAATGCTTAGAATGTTAGTGTTAAGTGTTAAAGGCTAATTAACACTATTATATTTAATATTAATAAATGTCAAAAACTCAAGTAATATTTAAAAGTGTGATAGTATGAATGCAATGTGTCATGAAAATGAAAAGTATTACGAAAAAAATTTGATACCCCATATGACTTCATTGTTTTTTGAAATGTTTCTAAACAATAATACTTTTCATTTGATCAGGGTTGCATTTTACCAAAAGCATATTCATGTGTAATAGTGTGACCACAAACTGTAATGTTATATTCGATTTTTTGACAGTCGCAACAAAACTTATTCGATTTCTATCTCACATGTGTAAACTACCTTTAAGGCTTACACAAGACTTACGTATTCCATTATATTTTGTGAGATAGAAATCTAATAAGTTTTGTTGCGACTGTCAAAAAATCTAATGTAACATTACAGTTTGTGGTCACACTATCACAGATGAACACGCTTTTGTTAAAATGCAACGCTGATCCAACAAAAAGTATTAGCGCTTAGAAAAATTCCAAAAAACGATGAAGTCGTATGGGATGTCAAATTTTTTTTTTTTTGGAATACTGTAATACTATCACAGTTTTACATATTATTTGAGTTTTTGACATGTGTTAATACAAAGTATAATAGAGTAAGCAAGCCTTAAGTAAGTATAACATAGACTCTTAATTTTAGAGGCTTTTCACATTTTTTTAACAGCGTTTCTAAGATATCTGTATTGATAGCTCTTTCATAACATAACTTCTTAACATCAATTAAAGGCTAGTGGAGACTAAGGGTTAATTTGTAAACTTAGTTTACACCCAGTCTACAAAAGACATGAAATGCTTAACATTAACACGAATATGAAGTGTTAAGCATAGACTCTTCATATTAGAGTTTCATCATGTTTTAACAACGCTTTTGTAACATCATGTTGCACAAAAAATCAAGTCTCTTTTTGACGGCAGTGATGGAAAAATGTCAACTGTCTAGTTGAGCGGAATAAGCCAATTACGCGTTTCTAAGTCTAGGTTTATATACTTTACCTCTTGCTGCTCCACTTCTTTTGAATTCCTTTTTAAAGATTATTTACAGCGAATCAAAGAGGAAAAAAGAGAAAATGTGTATGCAGCCACCGTTGTGCATATACCTACAAATAAAAACACAAGCATCTCCGTACCAATATTTTTTTTCTCTCTCTTCCAAAAACTCACAAGTTGATAACCAAAAGTTGAAACGTGTAAGTCTAACTAAGCGACTTTCTTAGTTTACAAGATTAGGAGCGAGCGATCCATTACACTAAACGTTGCGCAACAGTAACGTCCTAGTATGTGTTCAGACGGCTTAAGTCACATTGTCATGACTGCTGAAAATGAGGCTTGAAAAAGGAGGGGAAAAGAAACGAGTACACAGTTTCACGCTTTGCTTTCGGTATTTTTTGCGGTCTTATTCATGTAAAAACTATACAAAAAAAAACATGTCCTCAACAAGACATGAATTGTTTGAACGCCAATGCGGCCTGAACACAGACTTATGACCGTGCCCATTGTGTAATCGATGTGTAACTTTTCACCTCATTTTTATAATAGCTGTGTTCATTTACTAAAAATTGTTACGAATTTGTAACAATTGTTACTGGAAAGTGTTCATTAACACAAAAAATTTGCAAGTTGAGAGCATCAAAAGTGAAAAAAATTGAGAGACAAAAAAATTCTTGCAAATTTTTACTGGCAAAATTTTTACTTGCAAGAATTTTTGAAACAGCTGTTTCATGTTTTTGTTTACAAAACAAACTCTTCCAAAAGAAGTTTTAAATAACGATATTTTGCAAAATTTTTAAGTTTTTGTTAGTAAAAATATTTATGCGATAAGAAATCATACTTTTGTTTAACTTAGGAAAGATATTTCCATATTTTTATTGCTAAATAAAAAAACGAACTTATTAAAAAAATCCCTTATGTATTTTGTTTTGCCTTTAACCGATTAGGTGTTGTTATTAGTACTATGATATAATGGTTACCTAGATACCCGATACTTAAAACTATTGCAGTATAATACCCCATTAGTTAAAAAATTTGTTTGCAAATTAAATTATTTACAAAACTAAAAATTCTTATTAATTATAAAATAATTTGAGATATTCTCATTGTTTACTTTACGACCGTCTTGTTTATTATGAAACAAACACCAAAGAAATGTATTTGGACCAAATAAAACGGCCATAAAGTAGATAATGAGAATATCTAAAATTATTTTATAATTACCAATAATTTAACCCGCTACCTCGTTACTTTTCTGTCGTGGTCATATATTAATGCCAAAATGTATGTTTCTTAGTTTTAAAAAAAATTACTAATATCTATTATATATAGCAAATTAAAAAGATACAACTTGAAGAACGAAAAAGTAAAACAAAGACATTTAATTTCCCGCATTTCACCATTTCTCGATCGATTTAGCGAGAGACCAGCATCAGGTTCAAATTTCAACCTTATTACTCACGTCGTTAAGGCTGTGCGAAGATAAATCTGTCAGTCAGTCCGTAACGTTGAAATTTTATATACCTATATACATAGATTATACATAGATTGTTAAATTAAATATTTTATTTTGCCTTTTCTTGTTCACAAAGGGTTTGTTTTATATTTTATTATTGATGAAAACCCTTATTCTTCTTTCACCTCCTTATTAAAAAAAAATCCAATTCATGATTCATTTTATTCAACACAAACAAATATAAATTAATAAAATCACATTATTTTTAACGTAATGTATAAAATTTTCCCAAGTCTTAGAATAATTAATGGGTACTCAAATATTCCTGTATATTCGTCACTACTTTAACTTGCAAATTTTGGCTGGCAAAGTGTTCGTTTACTTTTTAGAATTTTTGAGAGCAATTTCTTTAAATTCTAACTTACTCTCTCTTTGCATGTTTCTGCTATTAAAGTAAATGAACACACCTAATATATGTAGGCCTAACCAATAGGTCTGCCTACCGCTATATCAATACAAAAAACAACACGCATTTTGTTTGTGTAAAATTCCTCACGGTGGTCAAAATCTTACTACCACATAGGGAAAACAAAAGGAAAAACGTGATTTGTATGGATCACACATACATACAAACAAAAAACGTAAACAAAAATATACAAGTATAATAGTGCATTTACACCTACACCATAAACAGGTTATAAGTTGTTTATGATGATAAACTAGTTTAAGAAACTTGTTTATCCATACAAATTATAAACACGTTTGTAACTAGCTTTTGAGATAAACTAGTTGCAAACAACCAGTTTTTGTTAATGCAACTCTGTTCTTTTCAAATTTTGCTCTGGCAACGCTAGTGATATTTGACATTTCATAAAAAAAAAAAAAATTAAGTTAAAAAAGTTTGCGTTAAAAAAAAGGAACACATCAAGAAAAAGTTTAAAAAAATTAATTGAAAATTGTTTTATATAATATGGATAACGAAAATAAAAGGTATGTTTATCGTATGTTTAAATGTACGTGCACCAACGTTTTTAATTTTTTTTTTACTGAAGTCAGCTGTTTTGTGACACGGCTGTTAAACTGTTAACTGTCAAAACTGCTGATATAAACGATATAGTTTATGAAAGTAGTTTACGATCATAAACTAGTTTGAAAATTCCAAGTGTAATTGCACTATAAGCAAAGTGTAAACAACTTTTGACATCGTTAAGGAATAAACCAAATAAACATCTGGCTCCTTGCGCATACCTAAGGGATACCCCTTGGCTGAAAGTAGTTGGTATTCGAATGTAACGTTCAGTTCTTAGCAGTGATGTTATACGTAGAGAAAATCGCTATTCGTAGGGATTTTCTTCTATAAACATGGCCGTAGGGAAAAGGACACATTTTTCGATATCATTAAAATGTAGGGACTTTTCTAAAATATGGCAAACTATGTATGTATATTTGGAAATATTTTTCGAAGTGTGACAGCATTCTAATATAATAGTTCATACGGCAACATTACATTTTGTTAAATTTCTTTGAGCGATCGCTTGTTGTCATTTTAACTTTGATTTTAAGGTAAATTTGTGAAGCTGTCTTTGACAATAATTTAATTTTTCAGAACAATAAATAGATAACTTGTTAAAGATGGGCATAAAAACTTTTGGAGTCGGGTTACCAAAACAAAAAAATGTAATAGCAGTTTTCACCCTTTGTACTAAGTGTACAACTCTGCTTTATTTAAAACGATCTTATACTACAAAGTGTGAGTGTCTTTTTCATATGTATGTATTGTAAATTAATGAATTTACTGAGTGAAAGAAAGAGACAGTTAGAGTTTCGTCAACTGTTTTATTCTGGTAAATTAACACACGTGTTTACTACAGCTTTTTGTTCGATTTTTAAACCACAGCGTAGTAAATTTTAATCGTATATATTTTGTTATTGCAGTGTTGTAAATGTTAGTACTTTAAAAAAATTAATAAGATAACCAAGGCAAGGGCCTTACTATCAAGGGTGAAAACCGCTAATGAAAATTTCATTTTCCCCCTTTGGTCGATATTAGCTATCTTCTATATTTACTATTGCCATACAGATAGCGTAAGGGTTTTCTCTACTATTGATGTTCGCACTAAGAAAAGAAATAAGCTTAAGCTATTTCCACACCATATTTGACGTCCTACACGTAACCACTTGTTTTATTTAAAAATTATTTATTTTTGCAAAACGTTTGGCTGGATCAAACATCATTTAACAGCTTATAAATTACATTATACAATTATCTTCTTAGAAATTAAGTTTAGTAAATCAATAGAAATTGCTAAAAAAAAATAAAGCTAAAGTTTGATCAATTTTCTGATCAGGTTTATTTTATTTATTTTTTTTTTTTTTTCAGTCATAAAATTGTATTTTGAATTCACATTCTCCGCTTTTTTTTAACAGGAGTGCAACGAAAATCGTTTAAAAAATGGCATCCTTACACCTGTACGGTTGTTCGGAAATCGGCAGTCAAAATTAATACTGACAAATTAATTTTTCCTGTAACAAATAAAAATCCAAAATTACAAAATACATACATTTTTTTCTTTTTTTTCTCGCAATTTTATCGCAAAAAACTTAATATGATTTTAAGTGAACCTTAAATGTTTTCTTATTGTATTCTAATTAGTTTGTAGTTTAAAAAAACCTCTGATTTGATAGAATGTATGCAACTTTTAATAAAATGTATATACATTAACTCTAATGGTTTTAATTGATATTTTATCATTTAAAAGTTCCAGAGATTTTTGTAGGGACAATTTTCTAACGCGTAGGGACAAATAGGGATTTTTTCGGGCTGCTTAGAGACTTCTCAAAAAAGTATATAGCATCACTGGTTTTTAGTTTAGATATCTAAAACATGAAATATTTAATATATTTTATATTTTTTTTGCATATTATTATAGGAAATACAAACTACTGTAAGCAGCTATCTTTAAAATCTCTCACAAAAATCCATGGTCAGGCGTTCAATCCCCGCTACATGAGCATAGAAGCTCCCACCTTAAGTCACACTACCAACAAAAGATCATCTTACGGGCTTCCATTTTATGCAGATAATGATATAATATCTGTAGGGGAATTTCCAGCATGGGAAACGGATCATTCAATTTTTTATGAAGAGAAGAAGGAATCTAACTTAAAACAAAAAAGGATTAGAAACGTGTTTAATGAACGGCCGTTTCAAAAGTCAGATGTTTTCAAAATACGACCATGGGAATGCATATCTAAACTAAGATGGATAGATTTAGGTATACATTACTTTCCACGATATATTCGATCTGTTGATTGTGTTTCAAAGAAATGTTGGTATGGTCATTTTGATTGTAAGCCTAAATCATTTACTATAAAAGTTTTGAAAAGGAAAAGTGGCTCCTGCATTAGAATAAGTGAAAAGCTACAAATACTTACATCAGAAGAATTTGATTTAGATTATACCGAACTGTGGGTATGGGAAGAAATTTCGATCATTTTTTGCTGTGACTGTGTTTTGACTACCTACCATAACAAAAATAAGTAACCTATAAATATGTACATATGTATATGAATATACAGTCAGTCAAACAAATCTTTTTAAAATAAAATTATTTCAAATAGAATCTGGGAATTATTTATTTTCATAAGCTACTTATAAAATACATAACTGAAATTTAGCTCATAAAATAAATGCAAAAAAATAAAAATGTTGATTACTTCAAATATTTTGAATTTTTTATTTTTCAATAATTACTATTGTTGTTATTTTATGGAACTGTTTATGGTTATTAATCCAAATTTTTATATATTAATAAGATTGAAGTTCATCAAATTTAATGTTCATTAAATTATTTTTAATGAAATGAATTAAAATTTATTGATAATTTTTCATTCTTGACTGATTGCGGGATTGAATCCACTGACGGATTGATTACACGTTTCGATAGTATCCACCGTATCTCCTCGGAAATATTGCAGTTTAACACTCACCGCCATTGACAACGGCTGGCAGTCGTTCCCGCGACAATTGTGTCTACGTACCGGAACGACGCAGCAACAAAAGTTGTGCTGTTGCAACAACAACAATGGCTGGCAGTCAATAGTCAAACCTCAATCTTGAAACCAAATCGTATTTTATTAGGTGGATCTTAATTTGTTGTGAATGATTATCTGTTTTCAATTGAAGCATTTACATATTTTGAAAAGGGTTCAGGAAGAATAATACGAAGTGTTTAGGAGACACAAAAAACCGAATATTTTTTAAGCCATTTGACTTTTTGAAGCAGTTTTCTTCCTAGTACTGTTTATGTTATAATATTAAAACCAAAAGGTTTAAATATTATATGGATGTGTGACACCGATGATGATGGTTGGAAATGCATGCATTAGACCATGGTACAACTACAGTAGTTGTAGCTGTGTAGTTGTACCATGCATAAGGGCACTGGTACACGTTCAATATATATTGTGATATATGGATCGCGATCCATATTGATGGATCACATCAAATTAGGCTATTACGCGATATGGATCGCGATCCATCAATATTGCATGCTACATGTTCAATAAATATCGTGATACTAGAAATATCACGATATTTATTGAACGTGTAGCAGTGCCCTAAGACCATACGACAATCGACAATCGAAAGGTTGAAATTAACCATATCATATTTTACCATATGACACGATAGCAAATGTGAAACCGATTACTTATATTTTTTAACAAGTTGTAACTTAATATCAGGGCTGTCATGCCCTTTTTTAAAAATCGTCAATATTTCAAAGAAAGAATCATCCCACAAAAAATTAATTTTTTTAAAACAGGTCTTTTATTTAAATAAATAGTTACATATTTCATATAGTGCTTCTTATACAGGATACCCCGGGACAAAAATCACAGGATGCCGCACTTTTTCACGAAAAAAAAATCCCGTGAAATTTATGCGGGAATTCCCGGGCTTTTATTATTTAATTATAACATATCCACTACTTATATAATTATAAGTATGTCAAGATATAACTTAAATTCAAATCCGATATGTTAAGCAATGTTTGATGCTCTGAAATTTCGAACTTGTAAAAGAAGTGGAGGAAAAATGGTACACAATTTAAAATTCTTTGAAGAAGTAACTTTATTTACTAAAATATTTCTAAACTTAAATCAAAAATGGTCACCTGGTATTGATTTCTTCGTCGTTCGCCGACGTATGAAATATAAATAAATCTATTGCAAAGTCGCCGCGAATGACGAATTTCGGCGGACGCGTTTATTGCGTGTATTTTCATATACTCCAATATGTTTTATTTTTGGCGACGAATATTCGCGGCCGAAAATTCGTTGTTCGTCCCAGTTGTTTTCCCAGCATTAACAATCAAAGTTACCGTGGTTTAAGTGTTTATCAAAAAATCGGCAAAATGCCGATAAATTGGCAAATTTGGCAGGCCTATTCGCAAGTAGATTCAATAGTCCCCTTTTACAATGTATCAAGTGAAAGTCAGACAGACGAAGTTTGTAGGAGAGAAAGAAAATAAATAAAGTGTATCACACATACAGCGTCGCCCCCTTACCAGCAAACCTCGTTGTCTGCCTTTCAATTGCCACATTGTAAAAGGGGACATATGAATCTACTTGATTCGCTCTCAAAATTTTGTATGGTCAAGCAAGTTACTTCGTTCGTGAATAGAGTGTGAAGCATGAACAGTGAGCGGTAAAACTACAAACGAGGCATCAATATGGGTGTTTGGAATTTGGAATAACAAAATAAACTGTTTTTTGTTTTGTTTTTATAACTATCATATTTATTGTCCCATAAGTCTGGAAAACTTTTATACTCAATTATAAAATTTCTATATTTTTCATTATTGGTCATTGTCGCAATTTTTTGCTTGTCCTTCTTCATGTTTTTTCCTCCGCGAAATGAAAAAGCACCGCACACAACTGCTCGAAACGAAATGCGAAATAAAAACAGTAAACATCCAAACACACGATGGAACAATGTGTTTGGAAACATAAAATATAAAAAAAAAAATTAAATTTGAAAAACCAAAAAAGTAACAGGGATTTCAACAAGAAACATTATTGCACAGGATAAAACATTAAGTAAATCATGACCATGTTTCTAATGATGTTGCATCGTACGTATGGTGCCTGCGGCTAAAAATTTTAATTATTGCAAACTATATTTTTAATAGTGCATTTACACTTGTAATTTTCAAACTAGTTTATGATCGTAAACTACTTTCATAAACTATATCGTTTACATCAGCAGTTTTGAAAGTTAACAGTTTAACAGCCGTGTCACAAAACAGCTGACTTCAGTAAAAAAAACTTAAAAACGTTGGTGCACGTACATTTATACATACGATAAACATACCTTTTATTTTCGTTATGCATATTATATAAAACAATTTTCAATTAATTTTTTTAAGCTTTTTCTTGATGTGTTCCTTTTTTTAACGCAAACTTTTTTAACTTAATTTTTTTTTTTTTATGAAATGTCAAATATCACTAGCGTTGCCAGAGCAAAATTTGAAAAGAACAGAGTTGCATTAACAAAAACTGGTTGTTTGCAACTAGTTTATCTCAAAAGCTAGTTACAAACGTGTTTATAATTTGTATGGATAAACAAGTTTCTTAAACCAGTTTATCATCATAAACAACTTATAACCTGTTTATGGTGTAGGTGTAAATGCACTATAAATGTCAAAAATAGTAGCCCCACACCAAACAGCAGAATGTTTTAAAAATCGAGTCAGATTCATGCCGTGCAGCACTGTTGTTAAAAGAAGGGAAAAATCCAGACATGTAGTTTTTAATGCCAAAATAGGAGCGGAAAATCATAGGGAAATTATTTATGAAATAAATGCTAAAAAATTAATTTTTAAAAATAATTAAATATTTAAAGAAATGGTGTTCTTAAGCTCAGAAGATGTTTTTGGAGAAAAAAAGATAAGTACAAATTTTAACTATTGCCTTAACAATTTAACTCAAGACTCAACGATCTCATGTATGAGTGGAGAACAATCGAATTCAATAAATTTTTAAGAAATTGTAAAACTAATATGTTTTTAGACTTGGATTTGGAACAATTTTCGATAAAATTAAAAAATGATAAACTATAATGATGACGTTGTAATTGTTTGCTTTACCCAATGCAAATGCCGATGTAAAAATCATTTTTCAATAATAACAGATGTTCGCACCAAAAAACGAAACAATTTGAGCCACGCAACTTTAGGTTCAATTTGTATTATAAGATAATTTCTGCAAAACAGTGGAAGATACTGCATTAATTTCGAATGCACTGATAGCCGTTTTAGAAAATTCAGTTCAAAAGAACTAATGCAATCATAAAATAACGTTTTTTTTTGTTATTAAAATTATTATTTAAGTAAGGTTGTTTTCCTTTTTGGTCCAATATACATATATTTTCCACTACTTTCTTTCTTGTGATTTCACTCTCACTATCCTACATAATCGTACGATTAGTTCACATGAAAATCCGACGGAATTCCATAGGACAAAAAAAAAATGTCTGCAAAATCTGCTGTCAATGCCACACAATCCCACAAAAAGATGCAAACTTAAATGACTCAGCTACTTTACAGAAAAATTCAACTCTGATTGCATAGAATCTATAATTTTTAAACATTTTCATAAGCTTTTGCAAGTCGGACAGGACAGACTTGTCAAAGAAATCCTTCACTCAATTCATGTTTAAGCCACACTATCATAATTTATGAGCACACACGATTTTTTTTTTAACAAATAGTACGACTGAATAGGATAGTGTATTGTCGGCTTTATTTGTACTCGAACACTAACTAAGGCGTCTCAGTGGACCATATTAGTCTAGGTGAGGGTGTGAAGCTGACTTTGCACCAGCCTTTCTACCTAACCTACATACTGGTACCATGGTGTGTACTTGTACCATGCTACATACAAATTAGTTCTAATTGTTGTTGAATGACAAGAGACCAATAGGAAACCCAAGGTCTATCCATTAGGTCTGCTTAAGGAGCCAGATGTTTATTTGGTTTATTCCTCAACCATGTCAAAAATTGTTTACATTTTGCTTATACATGTATATTTTTGTTTACGTTTTTTGTTTTTTGCCACACATCATGCATACAAAAAACGTTTTTCCTTTTGTTTTCCCTATGTAGTAGTAAGATTTTGACAACCGTGAGGAAAATTACACAAACAAAATGCCTGTTGTTTTTTGTACTGTTGTATTGTTGTAGTGGTAAGCAGACCTATTGGATAGGCCTTGAGGAAACCCATCCCGGTTTCCCATTAGCTGCATGTCTGTGTTGCCAGAAGTTTTTTGAAAAATATCTACGTATACTAAACAAATCCGATTTATCCCCACACGTTGAAAAAATTTTCACTAGAAATATTCCAACGCGTTTAAGTCATTAAATTCTAAGGAAAAAACAATAGTTATGAAAATTTTTATTTTTATGTATTTTTAACTATGAATTTAATTTAATTCAGGTACAAAAACAAAACGTTATTTTTTAATAAATTAGTTCTTTTGAACTTAATCTTTAACAAAGTAGCCTTATAAAGCCAGGTCATTCCCATTATGAATCCCGTCAGATTCTATACCCAATGCCCGAGACATCTCCCAATAGCCTAAAAACAACTGACTAGCCATTTTATTATGATGTATTTCAGCCTAGGATATTGCTATAGAATGTGATCAATTGTCTCCATTTCCTCTTATATGTAAATGCGGCCCCTGCGCGTTGCATCTGCTCTTACAATTGGGTTGAATATACCAGTTTAATGAAAATCAAATTATTTTGATTTTTTTATTCAGCCGAGGACCAACCATACTAATTAAGTAATAATTGGTTGTACAACTTAATCAAATTGTACAAGTCGCAACTTTTAGGGTCGCATTACTGTTGCGCAACCACTTACTTTTTGTCTTGCTTAGAAATGCATAGTTGAGCACTTTCGCTCAACTCAACAGTTGCCATTTTTCTATCATTAGATTATTTAGCTACCTAAAGCAGTGATGTCAGATGTAGGGAAAATTCCCTACTTGTAGGGATTTTTCTCCAAAAATCAGACTGTAGAGAAAAAAAGACAGATTTTTTATTTTCGTACTAATGTAGGGAATTTTTCCTTTGTATGTAAATTCAAATATAATCTAACTGACTTCTGAAAAAACCTCTGTGGTATAAAAGCATATCGCTTCAATAATTACAATATGGCTACTTTGTTATTAAATAATTGTTTTTGAGTATCAAGTACCCAAGTACTCAATACTTTTATAACTCTTAAAGCGGCAATTATTGCATTTTTACAAGCCCCCTTTCAGACTCGGCAAGTTAGTTGCGCAAGTAACTTGTAAGTCGCATCTTAAACTTACAAATTAGGTAGGGATGGAGAGTGGGTCGCTATGTTTTTATTTATACTGTGTATAAAATGCATCTTTATATCTTTTATACTTTCTCCGTTTAAAAAAATGTGTCGTTATTTTTTCCAAGTGGATCAAGCAAATCGAAATGTATTTTTTGAATAATTACGACGTTGTAGCAAATGAGCGATTTAGAAAGACAAACAAGTAAAAAGTTTCAGTAGATAATTTAGTTAATTGTTATGCATTATGAATTGATAAATAACATATTACAATGAAATGAAAAAGGAAGTTAATTTTATTAAAAATGTGTAATTGAAAAAAGTACATAGTTTTTTCAAATATGCTTACTTTACAACAAAATTTTACATGTGGTGCAACTTCAATAGAACAAAATTAGCTGCTTTTATTTAAAACTATTACACTTTTATTATTAATGTACGTCATTAGCTATTTGAGCGGTTTCTGCAAACTATTGCGGTTTTGTAACCAATATTGACATCACTAATGGCTTGGAAAAAGTTAGTGCTGGTTCATTACTCCACGTCTACAACAGACACGATTTTCTGTTATAACATGATGTTATAAAAGCGTTGTTAAATTTGATGTCAGTTGTAGACTGGGTGTTATGTTAAGGTCTTGAGCTTTTTGGAGATAAGGGCAAAGATAATGACATTTCTTTTCCTCTCTCTCTTAAAAACTCAAGACTTGACGGCTAAGACTTGAACAGTGTGAACCAGCACTTCAAACGATAATAATATACATACAATTTTTTATTTTAATATGTCAACATTTTGATATATTGTTTTTAAGCAATCTTTTCACAAAATTCTAAGCAGTTTGTGTTATGACAAACAAAATAAAACCTTGGTTCTACGAACAAAGTAGAAGTACCAAAGTTATAAAACAGGGCAGTTTAAACACCTAAAGTAAAAGTGTGGGTTAAATATGCAACATGCTTGCATGTTTTTCATTAACATATCCACAAAAGAACTTGAAAATGTTTTTCACAGCTTTATTTTTTCTATAAACGAACACAAAAATGTAGGACATGTAACATTTATGCAACATTAGATTAAATAATTTTCCAAAAATAAAAAAAAAATAACTTTTCAATTATTGGTAAATTTTCCAAGCTTTTTCGAACATAGAAATTACCTTATTTAATATGTAGTTATATTACCTAAGAAACTTAGATAATTCCATGCTTTCCTTGCGCTTATTTAATTTTATACCATATTTTTAGGTTATTTAACCTATGTATTTTCTTGTGTGTATGTATGAATGTATTTATAATATTTTTCTGCAAATATATATAAAAAATGACAATTTATGTGTTTTATAACAATAATGTTATTAAGAAGTTAACATAATAATTATTTCCAACTATTGACCTATAAATTTGTGTATGTGATAACGTAGTTGTAATCAAAACAACACAAATGAAGGCAAAATTAAACCACCAAAGTACAATTAAATTAATAAATTTATAATGTTCATATCCAATTTTATGGGATATGAATACTAAATCATACATATACCTTCTATTTCTAGTTTTATTAACTCTAGAAGTTAAATAATTTTTGCAACTTTTCGCTTTGACGCGTTTTGAAAATGAACTTTCACTTTCCTGTGTAATCGCACAAGAAATTTTCAAGAAAGTCGTCCATTTTATTGAAATTTTTATTTGTTATACGTATACAGAACTTTCATGAAAGTACTTTCACGTGTAAATGCAGTGTAAATTAAAAAATAAGAAAAACGTTAAAAAAGTTATACTCCATATTTCAATGACATTTTAATAAAGAAATAAATGGTTTTTTTAAGTGTACTTTGTGGATTGCAAAATTTCCATAGTTGCTTTCGCCACACTTACTAATTTACAACTGTGAGTAATTGTTTAGAAGAGGAAGACACAAAAAGAAAACAAAATAGATAATAAAAAGCTGAAAAATTTTAACATTTAATATTAATTATTAAAAGGGGAAATAATTCCAAAAAATTGTATTTATCTTCAATTTAAGCTTTAAATAATATAAAGTGTGAAGTGCTTAGTTGAAAATAAAATGAATTCTAGTCGTTCTACGTCTACTTCATCTTCTGGCAGTTCAACAAGCAGCGGAAGTTCTAGTTGTACAGAAAGTGGTTCTTCATCTACTGACTCTGAGACTACAACTTCTAGCGACGCCAAACCTTTGAATGCATCTCGAGGAAATGACAATAACAAATCAAAGCCACAAGTAACCACTAGAAGGAAAAGTTCGGAAAGCAAAGCAAATCAACAAAAGACCACTGCTGAAACAGAGAAAACTACAAAAATTAATGCAACCGATAGCACAGCGGCACAAAAGCAACCAACAAAAAATACAGTCTATTCAAGTGACGATGATACACCACCAACTAAGAAACCACTTAAAAGATTATCAACGTCAATTAATGCACAGCCAAGTCAAAGAAGAAGATCATCCGGAGCATTTGCTTTGACTGCTTCAAAGCTTCAAAAGGCACAGACGGAGACAATAACTGCTAGTTTAAATAATACAACGCCTGAAACAAAACCCGTTAAAGGAAAAGAAAGTGATAAAGAAAAGTCATCAATTTCAGCTTTAACCACAGATCCTGAAGTAATTTCCAAAACTCCTATAAAAAAGGGTAGCAAACAAGAACCCCAAACAAAGTTAGTGTCCAAGAATTTAAATTCGGTAACCAATAACGATCAGCCATCTGCAAAGAGCAAACCAATTCCAAATAAGCGCAACAGTGGCCCTTCTCAACAAATTCGTGCGGCTGCAGCCTCTACATCACGAAGAAAATGTTCTGAAGAATCCGAATACGATAGTGTCTCTGGTTCAGAAGATGACACTTCAAGCAGTAGTAGCGAAACTGAAAGTAGTGAAAATAGTTCCTATAATTCAAAAGCTGAAAAAGGTGGTGGTACTGGAAAACGACGTCCGAAGAACAGGCATTCTGAAACAAGTGCTAAAAACAAAAATGTCTCCGATTCAGAAAGAGGACAGAGTCCCCCAAAAAACACAAGAAATAGAAAACTTACTCGCTCTCTAAGCACAAGATGTAATAGCAAGCAACAAGTAAAAACTTCAGCTGGAGCAAGCCAACAAGAAGTTGGTTCGGAATCTGATTCAGAACCTATTAATGGTACAGTTGGCGATATTAAGCGCTCACTCTGTAAAAGCCCCGCCAAAAAGTCTTACATTGGTCTTGCTGGTACAAATCTAAGTAAATGTAGCGTTAAAAAAGAAATAAGTAATAATGGGTTTCCCAGTATGTCACGGGCACCTACACCGCCCCAATTAGAAAAGAGATGCCCGGTTGATGGTTGTGATTCTTCAGGTCACTTAAGCGGGAATTTAGATCGTCATTTTCTGCCAGAAGCATGTCCCATATATCACAACATGTCAGTATCAGAATGTAAAGATAGAGCAAATGAACGCAAACTACGCGGTGAAACCATTTGCAAGTCCAAAACAGCTTCAAGTCACTTAGATGCCCATAAGTCTGGTCCCCAATCATCTTCGAAACACCAACAAACTGCTGAACAGAAAGAATATTACAGCAAAATTAAAGAATCGAGAGCACGTTTTAAACCCCTCGCTGAAGTCGTTAATTGTGATAAAGTTAAACTGGAAAAGGATTGTAACGATGAAGATCGTGAACCTAGTTTAATAGGTTTAGTACCCGACTACGATTTGCAGTTATTTAGAGATGCCCAGGCATTGGCTAGTGAAAAAATTGAGGAAGAAGTTAAAGATTTGCCTATTGGAAAAGGCATAAAGTAAGAGTTTGCGCCTTAAACTTACTCTTATTATTTAAAAAAAATTTAACTATTTTATTGTAGATATATTACTATGGGAAAATATAAAATGAAAGTATGGTATCAGTCTCCCTATCCTGAAGATGTCTCCAGATTACCCCAAATGTATATATGTGAGTTTTGTTTGCGTTATCAAAAGTCCGAGACAGGAATTAAACGTCATGCACAAAAATGCGTTTGGCGACATCCTCCTGGTGATGAAATCTATCGTAAGGGCAAGCTACAAGTGTGGCAAGTTGACGGTAAACGCCATAAGCAATATTGCCAACACTTGTGTTTGCTCGCTAAATTCTTTTTGGATCACAAAACTTTGTATTATGATGTGGAACCATTTCTATTTTATATTATGACTTTAGCAGATGTTGACGGTTGCCATACAGTGGGATATTTTAGCAAGGTAAGCGTAATACATATTAACAGTCAATTACTTAATTTAGTAATAATAAAAAGTTGTCTTAATGCATTTTTTGATTTAAAAAAACGTATTCAATGAGGCTTAGAATATGCTAAATGTAAATCAATTGATAAAAGTCGAGTATTTTCAGTTTTGTTTGATCGGAACAAAATAAAAAAAAGTCGCTGCAAAAATTTTGTTATGTGATTTTAATTGATTTTATAGTATTGAATTAAAATCCGTTTTTAGTTTTTTTCTATCACGTTTTAGATTTTAATGGGCGGGATTAATATTTCGCCCAAAATTAGGCTGTTCCGCTAATACATTTGATCAGAACTTGAGAACGAGATAAATTACATTTTTTTTATATTTTAAACTGTTTCGGAGATATTTAGAAATAAGTTGCGTTAAATGTTGTTTTTCATGCAATATTAATACTATTTTTTTCCAAAAATTCTAAAAAAAAATTATTAGGGCAAAAATTTTACATTTTTAGACATTTTTTAAGCCATAAACCATTTAAATCGTTTAAAAAATGTTGATCTTATCTTATGTTTAATTTCTTACCAAATGTTGCGTTTCATTTAAAGCGGTTTATTGCTGTGCTAATATAATAATATGTATATGTGTCTTCACTTAATTGTGAATAAAATAAATTAATTGCCATAGATTTTCATGATTCATTTTTTATATTTTTAATAAAAAAAATTTTGGAAAATTTTTGTTCTTATCAAGGCGAATTCATACAAGGTGACCATGGCTTGCTACGCTGATAACTAACCATGTGTGTAATAAATAAAATTAACATTTGTCCACCGATTTTCATGATATCTTATTTTGTTCGTAATATATGTATCTCGTTCTCAAGTTCTGATTAAATGTATTAGCGGAACCGTCTTATTTTGGGCGAAATATTAGTCCCGCTCATTAAAACCTAAAATGCGATAGAAAAAAATTAAAAACGGATGTGAATTTAACACACTAAAATCAATTAAAATCACATAACAAAATTCCTGCATCGACTTTTTTTTTGTTTTTTGCCGATCAAACAAGACTGAAAATAATCGACTTTTATCAATTGCTTTACATTTAAAACCAAAATACTGTAAGCATTATTCTTGAAAATGTTTTTTCTAAAAACAACAAATATATTTTTTGCTTAATTGTATTGCATAAAATAAAATCCCTGGGTTTCGAGTGACCGGTTTTACCTACGTCAGGTGTGAAAATAACCCTGAGTTCCCTCCACCCTCTAGGAATGTATCCGTTTAGCACGCAGACACTGAACAGCCAACCAGCAACTGAAGTATTAATTAACTGGCCATTTTACATTATCAATGGTGATCATATCATCCACCGCTTCCCTTAACACCACTTCCGAACTCGACCCATAGAAGGGGTTACCACACTCTATCTGTGGGGTTACCTCTTAGCCTCATATGGCAAGTATACTGACCGTTTTGTCCTTAGCCTCTACTGTCACGACCGTGAGGTCTCCATTTCTGCAGGAATGAGAAATCGTAAATTTATGCTAATTCCATGCCAGTATACAAGTTCGTACCTTCTCATCTGTGTGGGGTGCGAACAATGCACCGGTTGTTGTTAATCCAGTGCTCTTGGATTAAGGAGGTGAGTTGCTAATTCGGTCGAGGCTGCTTATAGCGATGCAAGTTTATCTGCACCACTTTAAGCCTCTTAGGGCCTATCATTTTTAGGAAACCTAAACGTGATACACTGCAACCCTAATACCGCAACCCCTCCCATTTACGCCGGCTTTTTTTGACTGCGAACCGGAAGCCTCTCCCTTGGTTCTCTTAACAACCCAGTAAAGCTATCAGCTTCTACCGACTCGTATCGATCCCCGTTCTGGTTGGCCAGTGCTGCCAGAGAAAAAAAAATATGTTTTAAAAAATAAAAAGAATCTTATACATACATATAAAAACGGGAACAATTTTTTTGTAGTTGATTTTTAAGTATCTTATCGTCCACCGATTTTAATGAAATATTAATCGTTTTAAAGGTATTTTTGTGTAGATATGCACAATATACATTTTTTTCTTCTAAATTTTAAGGATTAAAGTGTTTTAAAATTGCTTGCAAACACACATAAATACAACATTTTTTTGTTTTTGAAAATAAAATAAAAATTTTCGTTCAGAAATTTATATTTTTTTTAGTGGCGTTGTAATTGTTTTTATTATTTTAACTTTATTTTACCTTTCATACTCGAAACTTTATCACATACACATTGCAAAAATAGTAAATAAATGCTTTTATAAAACGAATAAAAGGAAATATGAAAAGACATTTGTTATTCTCTTAAGCTCTTTTGAATAAGAATCGCATATTCGATGCATTAAACGATTTATTTTAACTATAAATTTCAAGTGGTCGAATTTCGGCCACCTGAAGGTCATAGTAAATATTTAATATCCAAATTTTTTTACCAAATTAAAACATTCCACTCTGTTCTGCAAACCGAGTCGATTTGAAAACGAGTGATTTTTTTAAAACCGAATAGTAAAGCATTTGGAGTTCTGTAAATCGCACGATTTGCATTATTCGAAGATATTTTCCAACAAAGGCAATTAAACGTCAAAGTAAAAAAAGTATCAGCTGTTTACTGCTGGAGAAAAATTTAAATGATAATTTGGTTTTTCAAAAAAAAATTTTATTGTGTTTATTTTATTGAACTGTTGATGGTTTTTAATCCAAATTTCGATATTTTAGTCAGGCTTGATTGAATTTAATTTTCATTAAATTATTTTTATGAAGAAAGGAATTTTACAACATTAAATGAATTTAAATTTATTGATCATTTTTCATTCTTGACTGAGCTCAGTCTATCGAAATATTAAAAATGTTATTCAAAATGTCCGAAGCTTTCATATTAAGTTATAAATATTGTGATTTTACAAAAATTAAAAAAATTGTAAGTGTTAGTAAAATTATTGTTTAATTAAGAAATTTCTTGCATTAAATGTTTTTTTTACAATAAGCAAAATAAGACTTGGAACTTTTTATAATATACCGTGTTAACTTCATTTCTGTAAGCTTTATTAAAAAGAAACAGCTTTCGATTTGCTTTCGACCAAGTTTATGTACTCGATTGTAAACCGAGTGAAATTGTGCGAATTCGGTTTTGAGAACACCAAAAATATTCGGATTCGTTTTAAAACCGAAAAATTGATTCGGATTCAAACACCATTTTTATTTACTTCATTTCATTAACTTTAAAAGTATTATTATCTTCACAATCATCATCAAGTTCATTAAAATAATCTTCATCGTCATCGTCACCATTATCATATTCGTTGTGGGGAAGAATAAGTAATTTCAATGCAGAATGTGATATTTGCCTTATTTTTTACAACAATTCCTCATGGTCGAAATGAAAGGATTAGAACTTAAAAGAAATCTATTTAACATGTCTTCTATTGCTTTCTGAGATTCTTAAGTGAGTTGACCAATAGGCAATAATGAAAGCGATATAATTTCATGCCCGTGAATAAAATATTTATGTAGAGTAATTTTGGCCAAATATAGCCTGACAGTGTAATTAGCGTAATTTGAAAATCTTTCAATATTGACCTCAATACCACTAGAAACAACTATTAATATTGCGTGTATATTTTTTAACAACTTTAAAGTAATTTTTGTAATTTTTGCAGATACTTCAGTATTCTAAAAAAAAACGTCTTGCAGTATTACCATCGTTTGAGATTTCAAAGCCAGGTTTTGGTTGGTCAACAAATAATCCAATTTTCTCTCTAAATTCCATTTGAATGCGAATTTTTGTAAGATAAACCAAAATCAATGGTATACACACTTAAACCTTTTGCAATAATTTTATCCATATTTTTTAACTCTTTGCTTGTGGCGCCAGATACATCGCTCAATTGCCGCAACGTTGTTATATCTCAAAGAAGTACATTTCGAAATAAACGTGTTTAAAGTTTTTGACTTGCTTGCATCAAACAGGGAAAGTATAAAATAATATAAAGATGAATTTTATACACAATATAAAGAAAAAATATAGCGAACAATTCACCATAACTAGCTCCAAAATTGAATTTTTTGAGTTCCGAAGACGTTATTTTAGACAATTCTTAATTGTCTTACGAATTAAAATCAGAATTTTTTATCGAAAAACGACACTCAGTGATATGGTCTAATAGTGCTTACAGATTGACTTGCGCTGATGCGTCTTACTCATGTAGTAAAAAATTACTCACGTACCCATCTCTTATTAACATCACCTCATTAGCTACAATCAGTGTTGTCATGCCGTAAGATTTATCTTTTTTTGCAAGTTTTTTGAGAAGCAAAATGTGCAAAAAAGTTTTTTTTCTAAAAAAAACAAAGTTTTTCGAACATAAATTTAGTTATAATTTGTAAAAAATTAATCTTCACGTAGAATTGTTCATTTTAAAATACAAGAATTTAAGACGTGATATAAAACAAATGAATGAATAAAATTTATTTAGAAGTTCATAAAAATTTATATTTTTTATCGGGTGTGTTCTAGAATCCGAATTCACTCGAAAGTGCATTACCTCAGCATGTTTGGTATTTTACAATTCACAAACACATGTTTTTATTCGTTTTCAATTAGAGTAGTAAGGGGTTAGTGAAAGTAAAACGAATCGACTTTTATTTTTATATGTGATAACATTTTTAGTAAAAGCTAAAATTTTGGTTTTTAGTTTAAAATATTCTTTATCAAATTTAATAAAAAATATATATATCGTCATCTTAAAGACCTAATAACCTATCTGCAAAAATTTCAAAATTTAGTTTTTTATGGATTTTTATTCCCTATATAATATCTGAAACCAAATAACCTAAGTAACTATTTATTTAATTTACTTTTTTTTTTTTGAAACGAAGTTAGATTTGATTTCTTATTCTTTGTGTTTTATTAAATTTTATTTATTGTTAGAAGTGAAAAGAAAATAAAAAAGTGTTAAAAAGACCAGTCCTATAAGCCTTCAGTGATTTCGGCAAATCACCAGACCTCTACCACCCTTTTATTGGGGCCATTTATAGAGTAATGCCAGTGACCAACCGATTTCCTTGCAGATGTGGTCTGGCTTGCCCCGGTATCAACTCCTTAAGTAATCCCTTTTTTAAGGGAGTCACTGCCGGAAATTATCAAGACATTGCCAGCCCTCATCGAACGGCTAGTAGTGGGTAAATCGTCTCCAGGACTATCTCCTTAATTGCGACCTCATTGAGAGGCCCGGGTAGGTTGACAAAAAGTCCTAAATAATTATAAAATAATCCTAAGGGCCAAATAAACTACACAAGCGGCTTGACAACAACAGCCCAATTTACAAAAAAATTTTGATTTTCATACAAACATGCTTTATATGTTTTTCATATCTTTGATCAAACCGCTTGTGTGGTTTATTTGGCGCTTTACTATTAAAAAGATTATATAGAAACTAATGGACGATTATGGAGAAAAAACTCGTGATTATTTTTAAATTATGTGTAATCGTAATCAATTAATAAAAATAAATTTTTTCTACACGATTATCTAATCAATTCGATTATTTGAAACAAAATCTAATTGATTACTAACCGTAAACAAAATTTCAAAACTATAATAAAATAATTTTATAATTTCAATCAATTTTACTTAAGTTTGTGATAGCAATGATTAAAAAAAAATCAAAAATTCAATTTACAAGAATTCGTTATTATGGCAGAATTGTAGAAATGATCGACAAAACATAAAAAATTCATACAAATTATTTTTAGTTTGACAGTTTTTATTCGTTGACTACAAGTTAACTAACAAAATTTGACGGCCCAAATGTAACCACTATTTTTATTAAACATATGTTTGATTTTGCATATCGTGTGCTATATTCAACATCTTTTAACAGTTTATTAAATACATTATTTTACAATACTCGTATTTTTTTTAGAAATAAATTAGTTTAGCAACAAAAATGGTAAAAAAGAAAGTTAACAAGTAAGAATATTCGGCTATGCCGAATCTTACATACCCTTCACCGTGGTGCAAGAAGAACAGAAAGTTATACAAATTACCATTCTTTAGATATAAATAAATTTATTTTCTGCTACGCCCACTTCTCCAAATCCGCTCACATTTAGTCGGATGTTGAGTAATGACAACCAGCGATGCATTTTGAGTTTTTAATTTTTGGACCAAAAGGGCTTAAACACCTTTGATAGGGCCAACATTTTTCACCAGGAATATCCTGCGCATATAGTGGCAAAATACATTCAGTGATACGGGCTTGTGGTTGAAAACAAATCAAAACCAGTCCAATAAAATAAAACGTCGAAAATGGCGATGGATTGGAAAGTACCACAGGGCCATCAAACATTCAAAAGTGCCACATTTTGCATCACTGTTGACAACTACGATGATTGTGCTAAATTTGGAAACTTTGGCTCTTGCCGTTTTCCAGATACACAGAAAAACAGACGAACATCGTGAAATCAACTTCGCTATACGTGTAGGTATTTGTTATGTGTAAAAAAAAAAATAGAAATAAGCCAACTTATACAAGTGCCTTGTTATTTTCGGTGTGGGTATAAAAACACAACTACAATCTTATGGGATCTTATGAAAAAAGTTAGAGGCATCCGTGGTTCTTTGCTCATATCTTAGGCTTTTATTGACCTATCATTCTGAATTGCTATAGCAAAATTTAACGGAGCAGATGTGACAGATATATAACAGCCAAGTCCCCAACATATCGGAGGTCTTCGTAAATCCCATTTAACAGACAGACGGACATCTGTAAAAAAGCTTCGCTCCTCGTAAGGACCGAGAAAATATATACATATGTACACTTAATTTTGTTTTTACGCGATAAAAAACCTTGAAAACTCGCGTTAAAAAACCTTGTAAAAATAAACTATCCATATAAAATTAGGGGATTGATTCCACGTACGTAATAAATGTCAGGTAAAATAAGATAAATATGTATTTCATATTTTTTTTTAATTAACTTAAATGTACCTGAATGTTTGCTTCACATAGTAGATCTTAAAAGTTGCAATAATTCCTTTATACAGTGGCTAAGAGTACTATAATTGTGGATGGCCTGGTGCATTGTCTATAATCAACAAAACTTTAAAATCAAGGCCTTTATCGCTAATATAGCGCCGAACTTACGGTTCAACATATTAATGAAACAAAGTTATTATCCAGCCCATTTTTATTAGCTGCCCAGTGAGCGGAAAATGATCCTATATTTACGCTTTTTACCGACGTGGTTTTAGAGCTCGAGCCAAGTCAGAGTTTTAACTTGGGATGTAACGATACGCGTTTTTGCCGATACTAAAAAAAAATATCGCCAATATCGTTACCGATACCGAAACGCATATTGAGTTTGAATTCAACTTAAAATTAAGAAACTCAAGTAGAAACATTTTTTTATTATACAAAATTACAGTGCAAGAGATTATTAATATTTAATAAGATTTAAAAACAAGGAATTCAATATGAAATCATAACAGAACTAACAAAAATTTAAATTTTTTTTTTACAAAAGTTACAGCGTAAGAAATTAATTATTAGTATTTAAAATTGACATAAATAAGTTTTTTGTTTAAAAAACAAATAACTATCAACTTCTTCGGAGATAGACTATTTCGCAAGTCCGACTGAAGCAGACCTGCAGAAAAAAGTCTTTCAGATGCGAAAGAAAACTTAAGAATTTCTCCGCCATTTTATTCAGGTTTGGTTCAAACCATCTGTAGTGGTGACCGTGTTTTCAACAATTTCGGAAATAAGAGGCATTTTAAAAAGCCCAAATAAGAAGTTTTTTGAAGATTGAAGTCGATTGTCTTTGATATATCCGAGCATTGTATAAAGGATCAAGAATTGTTGACAAACCGTAGGTTTCATTATTTTCTTAAGTCAGCCGCTAGTATTTTAGACTATTCTTCATCTCCGTTGATTCGTTAAATATATGAAACAATTTTATTATTCTGCTTTGATTTTATTCTTTTTAATGTGCTATTTTTCTTAGGTGCTATGCAAAAAACTAAAAGCATAAAAAATTAAATTGACTGTTAAAAAATACTCCAAAAAACACAAAATGTCACCGATACCAATATATCGGAAAATCTAAGTATCGCCGATATATCGGTTTCGATATTCGTTATGTCCCTAGTTTTAACATCCGCATCAGAGTAGAAAACAAGCTAACACGATATTTGGCTACTTTAAGCCCACTATCGGTTTTCTGGGTTTTAGCTACAAATGTTCGAACTGGCATTCGTTTCCAGAAAAGGCCTATTTCATTCGCATTCCACATCTGATCCTGAGTGAGGCTTATATCTTCAATTATGTTAGACAGTTTTTCGGGAAATTCTTAAGCTGCCGGCTCATCAGCAGATGATATTCACCCTTAATTTTAATATTATGAAGCGCATGTCTATGCAAAAAATCTGTTACACAACCTATATACTGTCATACAATTTGGAGTTTTTATCTTTCTGGACTGAAGTTTGCGGTTCCCCTGTTTGGATAGTTGTGAGTTTGTCGTACCAAACAATTTGAAAAGCTGTCCGCTATACGTATTTAATTGAAAATCCCAAAAATACGGTATAAACAAAGTTTTTCTGAAACAGGGACAAAAATTGTTTTTGGAAATCGCGTTAAATGAAATCCGCGTAGAGCAAACAGTAGGGCAAAGACAGAATTAGGTATACTTCATAGGGTTGATGATCGATATTGTAGAAATTACAAACGGAATGAAAAACTTATATGCATATACCCTTTTAAGGATATAAAAATGGATACATTTTTTTTTGGTCACGCTTTTTTCAGACTTTTTTTTTTTTTGCAAATATTTGTAAAGGTACGACATGTCTTTTACTGGGGGCTAATTCCGGCAATCTTGATCGAATACTTTTTCGATTCGAAAGCAATTTCATTTCTAATTCTTTCAGTCGAGACGGAAGGAACGACATATTTTTTTCGGTGTTGTGGAAATTTAAATAAATGCTCTGAAAGAAATGACTGAAAGAATTAGAAATAAAATTGCTTTCGAAACGAAAAAGTATTCGATAACGACTGCCAGAATTAGCCCCCTGACTTGTCAAATTTTCCACTGCAAAAAACATACATGTCGTGTGTTACCTTTATATCATTGCTTCTGTAAAAGTCAGATGCAAAGTCATCTGACAAAATTTCAATTAGAGCGTGCTCTATTTTCTTCTGACAAACCATATGACATCAGCTGCTTCAGATATCTTTGCCGGGAGATAACTGGCAGTGGCGGTCCATTGTTGAAGGAATCATAACCCGATGTAATATTTTACAATACCGATGTATGTGTGATCATTTTACAATCGATAGAACATATGTACATGTAGTTATACAAAAAGTTTCATTATTATATCCTAAATTGGTATCTTCGAATTTAAAGAAAATATTTATAGATGGCTGAACTCTTATACGCAACACACTATTTTGAAACCAAGAACTACTTTGGTTTCTGCACAAATAAACAGACACTATATCAGAAGCAAATTACATGTACCTTTGGGACCAAATATTATAAAATTTCTTCAAAACATCAATTTTTACAGACATGCACAATTGCATGTGACTTGAAAAGTTGACAAGTCAAATGTTAAAAACATGTCGTGTACATGTTCCTTAAGTGGTAATTTTTCTAGATTTCAGTTTTCTAAAGAAAAAAAGTACATAATTCCAAATGAAATAAAAAAATTTTTCAATACAATTTTGTAATAGATTTGAATTATCTACTTTTTTTGTTTTTAATTATTTTCTTAACAAAAAACTAGTTCAATTATAGACCCTAAGGAAATATTCAACCTGTTTTATTACAGTGTCAAAAGATTCTGAACCGAATTAAATATAATTTGAAAAGGCAGTTTTTTAATTTTTCTTAGACTAAAATTTGCTCTCATTTGTGTACAAAGTTCCCACGTACTCATTTACTAATAGAATTAGAGAATTTTTTTTTATAATTTTTTTATTTTAGGTTTTATGTTCTTGACCATACCCAAAATATTCGATTAACATACAAAGTAAGAGTTAAGTAGTATAGTCTGAAGTGTAGACTGAGTACTTTTGTTTTGTCTGCGTGTTTTATTAATATTTTTCTCGCTGCTCCTGTTGTTTTATTTTTTTTATAGTCTGTCTGCCTTTTATGTATTTAAGAATGTGTATATACAAAAAAAAAAAAAATAATGTACATTCATATATAACAAAGTGTATGTTTATATAGTGTATGCATACATACATATGTAAAGCTTACACTTCCCAAAAAATACAACAAATCTTTTGTTTCAAGTACTTTAACCTAACTGCCAACAGCTGCATACTACAATATATATAAACTTGCTGTAGGACTTGCGGATACAGAAAACTGGATATTTTTTTGTTTTGCCAAAAAAATTTAAAAAAAAATTCAAAAGTATGCAGACGAAAAAATAAGGTAGGGCAGGGCAATGTAGTGTAATGTAATGCGGCCCTCAAAGGGACGATGCCGTCAAAAATAATGAAAGAATAAACGATATAGAACAGACTGGGTTTGTGTTACAAATTGCGCATGTCGTGCCGTTGACTCTTTCAAATTCTACTCGCTCCCTCTCCGCCCAAAATATAAAAAGTTCTTTAGAACTGTCTAGGATTTTTTTTTATAAATATTGTTACCTTAAATAAGTAACACGAAATTTTTAACTTATCCTTTGTATGTTGTTGTTACAAATAGGCTTGAATGCGGCAATTACATACAATTATATGACTCTTTTTTGATATTTATATGTACATATATGTATGCATATACTCGTATGTAAAAAGTTCATGCTACATATTTATCAATTGTTTCCCTTTGGATTTTTTTTGCATTTTTCATTTTTTTTACAATTTTCGGCAGACACATAAGAGCTGGATGGCAATGGTAGTAGAGTTTATGTCTGGTGCAAAAGTTGTAGTTTGGTGATAGATGATTGTGCGTAGTCGCCGTTTGCTCTTTGCAACTGCAGCGTAATGAGGTCATGAACCTGGTTATAATATTTTGGGGTATGCAAACAATAATGAGTTTACGTGTTCGTTTGTAAAGGTAAAATATGATTTTCTCTAAAGATCTATACACTTAGTATTTGCTAGAAATTTTTTATTACACGTGATTAATTACACTGTGCAAGAAATTAACACTTTTTTTTCGTGACAAGCTGGGCACCTGGCGTTTTAACATAATTCGGGTACGCTGAATCCAGTGGTGCCCGCTGGATTTCCTTTAAGAAAAGTAAAACCTCTTTGTAATATCCGCAGTCGTTTTAGAAACATAACTTTTTTTTTTGGAAAAAAAATAATTTTTTTAACAAAATTTCGAAATTTTTGTTTTTTAAAAATTCATAAAAAATTGGAAAATGCAGCTATGCTTCTAATTTTTTGCAGACGTATAAAAAACAATATTCCAATATTCAATATTTGCAACTTTATTCACAAAAGTCGACAAATTTTAATTAATTTAAGAATTTCATAAAACGCAATATTTGTATGGGAGCCCCCTAAGGGATGTTGATAAAGGGAAAGTTAAATTTGAGAAAATGTTTAGAACCCCCTAGGGGCTACTCCTGGGCATTTATGGGATTTTTTCTTCAATATATTTCTACTCTGCATTGAACATTTTGTATGGAAGCCGCCTTAAGTAATCGAGATAGCGGGTGGGTATGTTAGAAATAAATGATTAAGATGAAAAATAAAGTTGGCTGGTCATACATTTGGCCCGTCTAGGGGTATCTCAGGCGCTGCAGGTGCAAAATTTAAGGTTAGGGTTCTACGCGTATAAAAAACAAAGTTCCAAACAAAATAAGCTATAAGTGAATAAAGTCTGTCTACAACTTTTGATTTTTTCAGAAAAGATGAAATTTTTTTATTTTTTATAATAACCAAACTTAAAAATTTTAAAACATTTATTTTTGTTGTTAATTAGTTAAAGTTTAAGTTTTTATTTAGAAATTTATTCTTCTTCCTCCTGCAGATTCCAACAAATATCCACAAATAATAGCGAATCAAGTTGTTTGCCGCTATACATACCAGTGTTCGCGCCTGGCTGTTACTTGGTGAAATCTCTCGCCATGTTCATCAGACTCGGCTGGTGATTGTTCATTAAATTTTTCGGCCTGGTAATGCAAAAATGTATTTTCAATGACATTCTAACGTTTAAGTTTTTAATTGCGGTTAGCATATTTTTGATTAAAATTCGCCTGTTTTCAGGCCGATGATTTCCTACTACATTTTCTATTACGGATTTTACAAAATTCCAGGCCAATAGCTCGATATCATTCAATGCAACCTCAAATTGATGGTCCTTCATACGACGACGAATGTCCGGACCATTAAGAATTCCTGTAAAATAAAATCATTATGATATGAAATATAAATCTAATTTAATAAAGTAGTTAGAGTTCATACCTTATTTTACTTTCATGCCGCTTAATCGGAAAAATTCGGCGCAATCCGTTAAAAGCAACGCCATCTGGGCTCAATGCTTTTATAAAATATTTTACAATACCCAGTTTGATGTGGAGCATTTATGACTTTATTTCTTAATTCTAAGAATTTTTTAATCGGTAACGGTGGATTTTCCAAAATTCCTACCGCAAAGTGAAAGTGTGGTAATAATGCATGCATATTTCTTTGGAATAGCATAAATTTGAATATTTGTTCTTTTGTTTTGTATTGCAAATGGCACAAAAACCGCATTTAAAAAATTTTACGTCAAAATGTCATTGAAAATAAATTTTCTGCATTGGCACATTCTCCATATCGGGCCTTTGCTGCAATAGAGTCATAACTCAAATTTGAATTTCTAGCATCTAAAAATTTAATTCTTCTCTCTAGAGTTGAATATAGAAGATATTTGTATGAAATTTTTACACAATATGAAGAAGCGATATGATGATTAACTCCACATTATTAGCTAGTAGGCGGCCCTATGTTCCACTGTGAGCTAAAACATTAAATACATTAGCTCAAAAATATTGCGTTTTTGAGTTATGACTCTATTGCAGCAAAGGCTCGATATATACATTATGTTGAATAAAGAATTTAATAATTAAAAAAAATCCTATGAAATGCTCCATATAAATTATATTCTTCATATATATTGAAGAAAAAGTCCCATAAATGCCCAGAAGTCGCCCCTAGTGGTATATAATGTATGGCCGACCTCAATTAATTTTTTGTCCTTATAATTTTCTCAAGATACACTTGCCCCTTATCACCACTTCTTAGGGGTGTCGACTTTTGTGAATAAAATCAAAAGTTGCTAACAGATTTTAATTATTTATGGCTTGTTTTATTTGCAGCTTCGTTTTTTATATGTTTGCTTAAATTAGAAGCCTAGCTGCATTTTTTCATTTTTTATGAATTTTTAAAAAACAAAAATTTCGAAATTTTGATAAAAAAATTAATTTTTTTTTCAAAAAAAAATTATGTTTCAATAACGACTACTCATATTAGAAAAAAGTTTTATTTTTCTTAAATGAAATTTTATTGCGGAATTTCGGTTTTTAGTAATTTCAATAAACTAAACTGTTTTTGAGTTACGCGAATATATGTTGTGCAACCTCCTCCATTTTCAAAATAACGGTATATCTCGAAAACCAGAGCCAATCTTAAAAAACCGTGGGCGCCACTGGATTCAGCGTACCCGAATTATGTTAAAACGCTATGTGCCCGGCTTGTCTGTTTTTTCAAATAGCATAGTGTTATCTATATTTTTTGTCAGTATACATATATTTTTATTTAATTTTCCAATTGCGATCTTATAAGGGATATACACTAAAGGCCTGCACGAGTGTATCATAAAGTATTGTCAAAACAGATACACCAGATATGTATCGGTTACTATTGATATAAATGAGAGAATGAGTGTAACTGATATTGTATGGATTTGCTTTTGTCCACTCACCATATCTTAAAAACAAAAACAGTTGCTTATGGTATTGGATTGAGTATATCATAACCTTTTTTTTGTTCACAAATATCTGTTGTCACCATGGTATTTTAACAATATCTGTTGTTATCTGTTGTATTTTCAAATATTGTTAGAGAGTTGATGCAAATAACAGAGCTTATAAAAATTTATATACGATCTCAACCAGGGGTGCCAGATGGTTTTGGTAAGAAATCTGCATATCATCAAAAACAAATCGGCAATTTAATTTAATTTAATTTGATGATTAGTAATAAAGTGCTTTCAGAATCTATGGTGACCTAAAATAAACGATGACACCTCCATAGCCAACTGCCTGTTTTCATTTTCCAAAAACAGGCAGTAAGACTCATATTTTAACGAAAAAAAGTTCGGATAAAAACCTTATAGAGTGAGTTTTATATCGCTGTCGTAATATAAAACTCTTATGGGGAGTTATTTTTTCCGTCTATAATAAAATTCACTTTTCCGTCAAATAATAATACTCTTTTAATTTTTATTTTTACACTTCAAATAACACTCACTTTGTTTTTCTTCTTTCTTTAATGGCGATTAATTTAATTGCAGGCTGAAGATAACACAGTTTTACAAATTGTAGTGATCTGACCAGCGACAAGCTTTGGGTGTCAATTTACATCAAATGAGTTTTATTAATAAGTTTCAAATAAGTTTATTAATAAGAATTAAATAAGTTTTATTTTTTGACGGCTGAATAAAACTCCCGTTTTAAGAGTTTTATTCGATATTTTGTTCCTCAACAAAGTTTTAACTTGCGACGGCTTAATAAAACTCTTTCTAAGAGTTTAAATTGGCCTTTTATTTTTTACGTTGAAATATAACTGGTTTAAATGCACTTTTTTGTTTTTAATTCACAAAATAATTAAGGGACCGAAAGTAATAATAATAATTATTATTATTTTTTTAAAAGGTTACGATAAAAATTCCTTTATTTTCAAGTGGGAATTTTAAGCCATTATCGCTACACTATTTTATTTTGGCTATCGTAACCAATTAAAGTAACAATTATTTTTGTTGGTTATTAATAACCATTACTTAACCAAAAATTTTTTTTGATTGCAACTATCTATTGTAAAATATTATTTGTTTTGCTGGTTAAAAATATCTATTATAAACAAATAATGAATTTTTTTGTGGTTACAAATATCTATTATAAGCAAATAAGAAAGTATAGTTCGACAATCCCGACCCTTTAATACTCCACACCACAACATTTAGAGACAACTTTTCAAAAGTGTACCTTATATGGGACTCATGGGCAATAAATTATATTATGAAGTTCTGATTCAAGTTAAAGTTCTCATTATTTACAATACTGGATCCTTAGGACAATAAGAACCTATGTACCGAAGTTCAGCAATTAATCTTCAATATTGCGACCTGTACTTTGCATACAAGGGTACATACAGCCGGATGGATGGATATCGTTAGATCGATTCCAAAAGTGATATAACTATTATTTTTTGTTTTTAAAGATAAAAACAGGTTTTTTTTATTTTTATTATTATACATATAAATATGGCCGTTTAATGAAATTCTTAAATTAGGCCCTTGCAGCGCCTATAATTTTTATTATTCCTACTACACTAAATTTATTTTTCATCGCAATCATTTATTTCTAACATACCCACCTGCTATCTCCATTCCTTAAGGGGGCTTCCATACAAAATGTTCAATGCAGACTAGAAATATATTGAAGAAAAAGTCCCATAAATTCCCAGAAGTCGCCCCTAGTGGTATATAATGTATGACCGACCTCAATTAATTTTTTGTCCTTAACATTTTCTCGAGACATAATTGCCCCTTATCATCACTTCTTAGGGGGGCTCCCATACAAAATATTGCGTTTTATGTAATTCTTAAATTAATTAAAATTTGTCGACTTTTGTGAATAAAATCAAAAGTTGCAAACAGATTTTAATCATTTATGGCTTGTTTTGTTTGGAATTTCGTTTTTTATATGTCTGCAAAAAATTAGAAGCATAGCTGCATTTTTTATGAATTTTAAAAAACAAAAATTTCGAAATTTTGTTAAAAAAATTGTTTTTTTTTTTTTTCAAAAAAAAAATTATGTTTATAAAACGACTGCGGATATTAGAAAGAGGTTTTACTTTTCTTATTGCGGAATTTCGGTTTTTTAAGTTATTTCAATAAGTTAAAGCGTTTTTGAGTTACGCGAACATATGTTGTGCAACCTCCTCCATTTTCGAAATAACGGTATATCTCGAAAACCAGAGCCAATCTTAAAAAACCGCGGGCACCACTGGATTCAGCGTACCCGAATTATGTTAAAACGCTATGTGCCCGGCTTATCTGTTTTTTCAACTAGCATAGTGTAATTTATATAAAACAAACCAAAAGCTATCGTGTTTTAAGTGCATATCAAATAATCGGCAAATCGGCACTTTGATAATTCAGAGGCAAAATGTCGATAAATCGGTAAATATGGCAGGCCTGATCGCAACGCGTCTCGATAGTTTTGTTGTTGTTGCTCGGCAATTTGCACAACCGCAGCATGAACAGTGTGTGTGTGTGTGTGACATGTTTTGTTTTTTTATAGTATACCCACCTGACCAAGACTTTCGTTAATGATATTGCCATCGAATATATCTCGAACATTTACTGTGTTAATCTTTCGAGATCGACACTCAAAAACGAATTGAAAATTGTTTACATGTCGCTCAGTTTGATTTTTGTTTAGAGCACTCTTTACTATTAATTATTTTCCTTTATTTTATATTTCTTCTGCGTTTTAAACAAATAGCGACCAAAATTGCCGCAACACAATTTATGTTTGTACCAAATATGATTGTGCTGTTTATTGGCAAACAGAAGCAAAAACAAAATGCATGTTTGCCAAGAATTTTGTGTGGTTTATTATGCCCTTTAGTTGTGTTGAACCAAAAAAACTGCTAGTGATGATTTAATTTTTTGACGTTTTTGTTAATCGCACTAAAACAGAGTTAAACTGAAGTAGAGTTGAGTTGTAAACCGTAATAGGGAAAATAAATTTTTTATATCTTCGACCAAAGGAAAGTGTTTTCCAGCCAGACTGCCCTGCATTGACTGAAACAAAAAATAACATCCATTGCTTCCAAAATAGTGTTTTACTTGCACGTGCAAAATACTAGGAAGGAAAAACGCAACCAATAGGAGTGAGTTCTCCTTGTGATTAAAACGGATCTACAATCAATGTCTCGTGATTCTTAGTTTTAAAATTTAGCACCGTCAACAGCAAATTTCCACATGAAGTTTGAAAAAGACCTTGCATAAGAATGCAATAAGGTAACTCACGACACAAGTTGCACCCTTGCGAAAAAGCAAAAGTTTAAAAATATAACAACAACCACATATACATATGTATAATTAGTTGTACACACGTAACGATTAATGATTTCCCAAAAACTTGTTCTTCATAAAAAATAGTAAAGCAAAATTGTCCGAAAATAATACAAATGAATACGATATTATAAAAATATATAATTTCTAAATTCTGGTTATTCTAGTGTTAATGGAGCTTTAAGAATACCCATTTTACAAACCTTCCATGCCGTTGGCCACACCCCTCAAAGATATCTATTCTATAACTGCATCAAGAGAACTTACATGTCCCTTGGTGAGTCGAATGTATTTAATGACTAACCGATTTTGCATATTTAGCAGGTATCGTCTACCCATTATTGCATTTATACATCCAAACTATTCTGGGCCGATCTTATTCGAGCTGAATTTGAATTTTTATATCCTTATGTACATACACTCCTGTTCAATTGATTAGTCCCACATTGATTAGAACCCAGATTTCTCGGAAACTCTCCGAACGATTTTTTGCACGCATCGCTCATTTTGTCCAGAAAACTATTTACTTTCAGAAAATATATAGTTTATACCGTGCAAATGCCTGTGGTAAATATTTTTGTATTTTTATTAAAAATATAAGCTAACTTTTTGTTCATATACTGCAAATACCCATTATTTGGGTATTTTGGTTTCCCGGTTTTTAAATTCCCAAATTCGACGCTATTTCTTCGACGCTATCTTGGCTCACGTTTCGTGTAAACATTAAAAATAATTACAACAGATTTTTATTTTTTTATTTTAAACACGGAGAGAATTTCACAATCTACCCAATTATGAATAAAACTTCCCCGGGAGTTTTCTCCCTTCTCCCATTTTTCCTATGTAAATTCGATTGTAAATATGGGAAAAGGGAAAAAACTCCCGGCGAATTTTTATGCATAACTGGGCTGAATATTTTGATTCTACAAAGTCGTAATACATTGTATTACCGTGTAACCTAGCCTTTACTAAACACTGTGAGAAACAATTTTAAGCAAAATAAATTAAATATGTGAAAAACCATTGAAATATTTCGGTTAATTACTAAGTAAAAGCGCAAAAAGAGTCGAGAAAAACGAAATTTAAAAGTATTTAAGTATGAGTATCAGTGCGACAATTTCAGAATTTTTGTAATTAAATTTAGCATTTAAAATTTTGATTTAGTTGCAAAACTTTATTTTATCATTTCGGTATTTATTTAGGATGTTTAAAAAACGTTTTCAGCTTTTTTAGCTTTAACTTTTTCTATAAACTTTTTTAAATTTTGACTACAAAGTCTTAACGTAACGTCTTAACTGTTTTGTAAAAAATTAACATTCAGGGAATCTTTGAAATGCCCTAATTGTGTTTATTATAACAAATTTTAAAACATTTTATTAAAACGAAATATCTAAAAACAAATTTTAGCTTGCCTTAAACTTTAAGAAATAAACTAGTCTAAAATTTCTTTTTATATAATGTTTTAAATCACAGCAAAGCATAGAAATAAAATCGCTTGTATTTTGCTTACATCAGGGATATTGCAGGCCGCCCAAATTTGTTAAAATATTTCCAATTTTTTAAATTTTGTTAAAAAATAGTTCGTAAAATTTATGTAGCTTTTAATAAAACCTAATACTGTAAAAAAATTGCTAGCAATAATCTTGAAAGAATTTCTGCATTTACTAAAATCATTTTTAGCATTTTCTGGCCTTGTCTAGTGCAAGATTTAGCTGTAAACAATTTTAAAATCTGGGCATACATAAGTATGACTTCAGGTGAAGTATACCATCTTTCACCTTGTAAAATAATTTTCTTTATTTGTAGCCCTTATATACTTCAGTGAACACTTGGGCTCCACATTAGACCCTGTGGGCCGCAGTGCTTATGGCTTTTACATAATAATAATAATATTAGTATAAAATTTTTAAAATGTTCAGTAGTGTCATTCAGGTGCGAACTTTGAAATTTCATTTAGTTGTGTGCCAGTTTTTTCTTGTTTATTGTTATGGACGAGAATGGGGGAATTTTTGAGGCAAATTTTAAATATTGTGTGGCATAAAAATTCAAATTGGATATTCGTATCCGTATTTGTATTTGACGAATATTTCCGCCGATATTCGTATTCGCGAATACTAAAAATTGATATTCGTAACGTCACTATTAGAGAGTAATGTTAACGGTAATCTCCAAAAAAAAAAAACAGTTTTTGCAAAAAGTGGCTTTTACAACGTTATTCGCGGCTTTGCTTCAATTGGCAAACGAAAGATAAATTTTACTTTTATTTTTCAAGGTGCATTTTAAAATATGTTAAAATGGTGGGCTCAATACTAGTTAAAAAATGTTGTGCTACTTTTGGCATATGGATTTCTACTTTTGAAATCATATTATAATTAGGGAAGTAACGATACGCATTTTTTGCGATACGATACCGATACTCAAAAAGAAATTTCAGCGATACCGATTCAGATACGAATATTAAATTTGAGTTTAAGTTGAAGTTAACAAAACTGAAGTAGAGAACATTTTATATTAGGCCAAATAATTTTTTTTTTTTTCAGTAATTATTTATTGAATCTTCATATATTAAACATGAACTAACAATAATTAATGAAATCTTATCCTAATATTTACTTTATGTCCTGCTAGTGCCAGACAAAGAAGATTTAGTCATCGCGGTTGCTGTTCACATATGTAGGTGTTTATCGCTCATCTGATTGGGTGAGTGCTGCAGTGTCTCTTCTCCTTAAGCGAGTGTGGCCGCCATAACTTAAAATATTTCGAGCTAATGGATTTGGGTGAAGTTCCAGCCTTTTTAAATATTTTACTGGGTATTTTGTTATCATAGTTTTTACCAATGGCACGTTGAGATCCTTGTGGATATTTGGGTTTTTTGACGTACCAGGGAGCGGCTGTGATTATTCGAAGAAGTTTATTTTTGCGCCCTTGAATTTGTTCGATATTAGAAGCCGAGGCAGTGCCCCATAACTGAATACCGTAGCACTAAATTGGCCTTAAGATAGAGTTGAAGAGTAGAAGTTTGCAATCGAGACTAAGAACAGAATTTCTTCCAATAAGCCAACTAATTTGAATTGATTTTAGTTTCATTTGAGTTAATTTAGCTTCTATATGCCATTTCCAAGTTAAACGCCGATCTAGATGTATACCGAGGTATTTTACATGCAAGTGTTGGGGTATTATTTGATTATTGATTTTAATAGGGGGGCATGTTTCCCGACGCAATGTGAATGTTATATGTGCGCATTTTTGCTCATTGATGTTTATCTTCCATTGTTTTAACCCCCTTTCCAGTTCAAATATATGATCCTGTAAGTACCGAGATGCTGTATCATCCGCAAATGTTGAGGTTTGTGTGTAGCTGTTTGCTGGCATGTCCGAAAAATAAATTAAGTATAATAGAGGGCCCAGGATGCAGCCTTGTGGAACTCCAGCGTAAATTGGCTGAGGAGAACTAAAAAAATCGCCTTCTTTAATAATAAATTGACGACCAACTAATTAGCTTTCTAACAGCTTGTGTATGTTTGCTGGTAAGTTTTGCTGCAATTTCAGTAATAATCCTTCATGCTAGACTTTATCAAAAGCTTGAGACACATCGATGAAGAGTGCTGAGCAATATTTTTTTTCTTCAAAGGCTTTTCAAATGACATTTACTATTCGATGAGTTTGTTCAATTGTGCTGTGCCTTATTCTAAAACCGAATTGATGATTTGGAATACATCTATTTTTATTTATAATCGGCATTAATTTTGACACTAGTAGTTTCTCAAATAGCTTTGAAATATTAGATAATAAGCTAAAAGGTCTGTATGACTCAAAGGCCAAATAATAGCTTAATAATTATATGTGATAGAAAACGATTTTGAAAACAACCAGATTTGAAATCGATAAATAAAGTCGTTTTAATTGTCTTTAAAAAAAAAAGATTTAACCTCTTTTTCCTGTATAGGTTCTTCAACATTTTTTATTATACGGTAACCCTCGATTTACCGGTCTGTTGGGACCGAATAAAGCACGTGTATATAAAATTCGCGTAAAACAAGGTTCAGGACTGGTACGAATTCCGTTTATGAGACCAAAACTTCAGATGCATACAAAATTAAATTTTTGGGCCTAAAAACCGTGTTATTTCAAGAACACATAGAATTATAAATTTTTTCAATAATTTTGTTTTAGCTTTAAATCAAAAATATAAGAAAACTATGTCAATTTTAAAATAGTCAAAAACAAACTTAGCTAAGGCAAGGCGAATAGACTAACTGCCTATTTCCGATGTGCGAAAGAATTCTTTCTTTCGTACAAATACATTTAAAACCAAAACGAAGTTTTTAGTATTTGTTTTTGTTTTAACTGTAGTTGTTCGAAAGAAATAATTCTTTTACACATCGGAAATAGGCTATAAAAAACCAGTAAAATTTTACTGGTTACTGAAAAAATTGCAGTAACCAGATGCAGTATGCCCAAGAACATTGTATAAAAAGCTTTTTATTTATGTAAAGTGTGTACTCACTTGTTCAGTTCTATTTTAGCACACATCTGATGAAAATTCTTGAATCACAGTGCTTCATTTCGCGTAATTGATTGCCGTCATTTTTTGAGCGTATTTTATTTTAATCGCGTAATTCAAAAAAGGTTACTATTATTGATTCGTGTTATCTAAATCGCGTAAATGAAGTACCGTGTAAATCAAGGGTATGTAAATTTAAATGTATTTTGAACAAAAAATTAAGACTATAATTCAGAACTGGATTTTAAAATCGCTAAAAACGATTGCTTTGAAATCGATCGAGTTTTATCACATACCAAATTATTTATATTTAAATTTGATTTTAATAAGATCTAAAAAACGAATTGAATTATTTTTTTAAACAAAAAACAGTGTAAAAAGACGATTTCTCTTAGATGCGACAGAACTCATTTAAAAAATTAAGCGCTATTCTCTTCAGGTTTGGGCACCACATCATTGCGTCAGTATGATGTGGTCCGTCAAGCGGACCTGCGTCTCTAGAAATATTAAGAGATCTAAGGTATCTCTTAATTTTTCTTTAATGAAAATAAGCAGGCGATTTATCGGCAAACCTTAAGAATCGCTGTTATATCGGTATCGGTTTGCGTTACATCCCTAATTATAATACATTGTCCCGTTTAAGGTCCTTTTTAAGTTAAGTATCATCATTATAAAGCCTGGGACTGTTGGGTAATTGTATAGATAGTACTGTTATTGCATGCATACCAATACCCCGCTTTACATTTTTAATGAAGATCGAGAAGATTTATAGTTTTTTTACAAAGTCTATTGGAACTTCGCAAATCGAAACATTACTATAGTACATATATAATTATATTTTATTTATATATTTTTACTATTCCTTCTCGTGTGTAGGTACTAGTCTCCGTTTACATATAAATACATGTGTATGGTTAAATACATATGATACTATATATGTACGTATATTTGTATAGTGAAAATAATAAATGTAGAGTATAAACTATTTTATATAACGTACCACTACTATACGTTTATTATATAGTTCTGCTTCTACTTTATTACTATTATATTATTTGTTACTATTGTTGTTCTTTAGAATGCAGATACCGCTCATTGTAAAATTTTCCCCTCTTTAAACGATTTACAAAAATGTTTCTCTATTATTGCCTTCCCTCGAACCCCCACCTCCAACTTTACCTTTTAAGCGAATAAAACTATATAAAGATGCTGGCTGTTGTCCTTTAAAGTTGTGTCTGAGTATGTCTGTCCCTTTATGTGTCTGCATCCTTGTTTACTATGTACAACTTATGTATATTATTCTGCGCACAATTACAAAAGTTTCACTGCGTCTATACTATGTTAGGTACACCCAGACATTATTGCCAACGAGATAGATATTAATCTATGGTCATTGAACTCCCAAAAAATTCATCAAACGTACGTAGATACAATGTACTACTACAATATTATAGTATGATTGTATCCCAACTCATCAAATGTAAAATTTGTTTCTCCCTTTTTTAAATTTGAGAATTGAACAAAATTTTATAATTATTAATTTAATTTTTAAGAAATAGAATTACATATACATATCTATATATAAACATAATTTTAATTTGCGATCATGTAAACGCTATTTAAAGATTATAGATCCTAAAGGCTCAGTTAGCTGAGAGTAACAGTAAAGCGACCGTACCGTAAAAGTAAGGCCAATCTATTTCTTACAGATTGAGACGTAACATGTTACGTTACTTTAATATAATAATCGTATAATAATCGTTCGAATTGCTTTACATACAAGCAATTAGAAGCAGCTGATTTGCAACTTTACTGTTACTCTCAGCTAACTATTGAACTATTGAATAATATAGTGAAATATAATAATAAAAAATATTTTTGAATTTCAGGAAAAAAATTCTTTTTACAACGTGTCTTGTATTCTTACACTGCCTCCATATCAAAGAAAGGGGTACGGAAGATTGCTGATTGATTTTAGTAAGTATTTTGCTCAGATTTATATAGCTATCATTTTTAATAATAATTAAGGTCTTCAGGAGTGGTTTAATACCGTTAGTCTTCTTGTGCATGTCCTGCTTTAAAGTATATGATTTAAGCCTCGTACACAACTCTAGCAACAATTTTGATTTTTCTTCTGTCCTTTTTTTTGAGCAAATTTAAGTCTTTTTTTCTACTTCAGCAAAATTTGTATAATGGTTTAACCACAACAGGGACGAACGACGAACTTCGCATAGCACGATGAATTCTTCGGCAAGAATTCGTCGTGCAAATTCGGCGAATGAGACACAATCAAGGCCCTATCCAATAGGTCTGCTTACCGCTACAACAATACATAACACAACAGGTATTTTGTTTGTGTAAAATTCACGGTTGTCAAAATCTTACTACTACATAGGGAAAACAAAAGGAAAAACGTGTTTTGTATGCATGTATGTGTGGCAAAAAAACAAAAAACGTAAACAAAAATATACATGTATAAGCAAAATGTAAACAATTTTTGACAACCTAAGGGAAAAAGCAAAATAAACATCTGGCTCCTTGCGCATACCTATTGGATAGGCCTTGGACACAATAAATGCGTAAAGAATAGGAGCTACCAATCCCCCCCCCCCCCCCCAAAATTCTGCCTTTTTCTAAACATTTTTGTAGTCCTTGGATGCCGGATTATATAAGAATTCGTTTTTCTCAACTTTACATAGCACCAATTTGTATTAAAATTTCTTTGTAAATTAATTTTTATTATTTGCTAGTTGACATTTATCAAATCATAGTGTGATTTGAAAAATCTACTCATGGCCCAATTAGTAGGTCTGCTCGAAACGCTTGCTGATTTTTTGTAGAGTTGTGTTTTTAATCATAATACATAGGCATAAATGGGCAAAATGTCAAAAGTTGTTTACATTTTTTATTATTTTTTTTTAATATTCTTTTTGATTTCAAGAAATCGTTTTTCTTATTGTGAAAATAAAAATAAAATATAATAGTTGTAAAAAAAATTGTGAATACAAATTTTAAATAACCATAATAATAAAAAAGTGTAATAACATTAAAAAACGTTATTGTGCAGTGTGTAAAAAACATTTTTTTTTCAGTGCCAAAAGTCCCAGGGAAAGTGCAAAATGGAATGAAATTTGTGGCAGGAATTTGGCCCCATCACATGAAATTTGCGCAGACCATTTTTCGGAAGCAAGCATTGTACGCCGAAATTCCGGTTGAAAATTTTCATTAAACAAAATAATGCATGATAAAAACAAAACACATTTTCCTTAACAAGTGACAAGTTTTTGACATTTTTACCATTTGTATACACAAACAAAGCGCGTGTTGTTTTTTCTATTGTTGCATTGTTGTAATTGTGCGCAGACCTACTAATTGGGCCATGAATCTACTAATATAAAAAGAACTATTTACAAAAAATTGTGTAAAATATTATTATTTATTTTAACAAATAGAATCCGGTAATTTTAGTTCTCATTTTGAGCTTCATTTTTATTAAAAATATACAAAGAAACAAAATTGTGATAGTGCATAGAAAATATTCCTGGAAAATATTGAAGGTATAAGACTATTAAAGTATGAAAGCTTTTTAAATTGTAATTTGACTTGGAATACACATTCGAATTAATATGAAAATTTCTAATATTATTTATATAATATTATAAATTTTATTTTGGTATAATTAATGTGTAATTTATATAAGTTTTCCGTACTCTTGTTGTAAATGTACCCGTAATTTAATTATTTTTTTAATTTAATATTGGCTATTCTTATTAAACGCCCGGGAGACTATCAAATAAATACATCAATCACATAGTTGTGTGCGTGCAGTCGTTCTTTTTCGGGTACACATACGCGTTGTCGGCAATGCTTGATGAAAATCAAAAAGTTTTGATTTTTTTATTTGATGGCTGATTATTTGATAGTCTTCTGTTGTGATTGACAAAAAAAAATTATTTTCTTTGTGTTTGTTGTCATGAAAAATATAAATATTTTGGTTTTTTACAAAATACAATTGTTGATTGCCGTGTTTATTTGTACGTCTCCGAAAAAGCCTCAAATAAACGACACTAACACATATGCACTGATTGACGGGTTTATTTGAAAGTCTCCAGAGCCCTTAAACTTTTTATGAAGAATGTCAAAACAAAATGTTACAAAAATCAAAAAACATTATGAACAATGTATTTCCTATAATTTTGTAAATTCCAATAATTTTCTATTTGCTTTTACAAAACTCTTATCTAGATCAAACATCATTTAACAGTTTCTAAATTACATTATACAAGTATCTTCTTACAAATAAAGTTTAGTAAATAAATAAAAATTGTTAAAAATAAAGCTTAAGTTTGATCAATTTACTGTTCACACTTTTCTTGGATTTTATCGTCAAATATTTTTTAGGTCTTAACATACCTTAATTCTTATCTATGTATTTTGTTGGTTCCTTACCTTTGTGAATTGTTTAGTTTTTATTCAAATAAACGTTTTATTGCAAAAACTTATTTGATTTTTGTGTTTTAATGTATTCGAATTAACACCGGTTAAACGATTATTTTAAAAATGATTAACCGAAAAACGGTTTTTTTAAATAGCACCCCTGCAAGAAGACTACCGGTCATTTTACTAGTAAAATGACCGGTAGTTTTGACCACTATATTGGATAAAGTTTCTATTAGCTTATTAAGAGTAAAATGAAAAAACTAACCGAAACTCTTGTGTACATGTGATTTTGCCTCTCTTTCTAACTAATTAATTCCACTCGACTACGGAACATATATCTGTACTGCTTACTACTATGCTATATATTAGTTAGTAATCGCGGAAATAATGGTTAACACTAACTAGTTAGTCATAACGTAAATAGAGGTTAGCACTAACTAGTTATTAATAGCGTAAAAATTGGTTAGTACTAACCTTTATAAAATAATGTTTTTTTTTTTATTTTAGTTTTAAAAGTTTTTATTAAAAAAATATAATCAGCAGGCTTCATTAAAGTTTATAATAGTTGTGGGTGTGGGACCACGTAACGTCACTTCTGTGGCTGCTCTATAACGTTCCTTTCTTCCATGGGTCTGTAAAGAAATATTATTTTGTTAACAATTTGTGACTAAAAAGCCGAATACATACATGCATACATACTTGAAAAGTCATCAGGATTTTAAATATTTGGTATAATTTGGTCCTTTATTATCACCACCAAATCTTTAACGAGTATCCCGGCCAAAGCAACCACCCGAATGACCGCTACCTGAGAACGTTTAGGTGTGCTTATGATGTCATCGTCTTTAAATATGCGTTTTTCCACAGCACTTGATAATTGAATGCTTCTTTTGCGAGTGCCTTCATCCGCTTTTTTTTAATTATAAATACCCATTATATTGTAAATTAATAACTCCTTTTTGCTTACCCAGTTTTGTGGTTGCTGACTTTAATATACTTTTTCTTCGATTCAAAGGGGTACCTTCGGATGATTCTTTCAGTTTTTTTTGTTGGAGTTTGATAAACTGATGGGCTATGCACTATGTTTTTGTGTGAAATATTTTGTTCTTGCTGCTGTATCGCTAGAGGATCTTCATCCAGTGAAGCTGACCGACGCCCTATAATTAAGGATATTAAGCAATCATATTAAGCAATATGTACCTATAAAATCAAATGTTTCTTTTCTTATTGTTACCTTTCGGATTATCTAAGTTTAATTTTCATATCAATCCGGCGTTCCTTTAACAATTAAATAATTGAGACAATCTAAATCCGTGTAATTATCAGCTTCACTGTTGTCCAAGCTCAAATTAAGGTTTCTTTTAGCTACTGACACTCGTGATCGGGGTGTTGCTTTAATATTTTGTTCACCCAAAGGTGATGCTGGCTCGTTGAATTTGATTTTTTCTTCGCCGACAAACGTACACCACTACGTCCTCCTATAATTTTAATAGGTGACACCTTATTTTCAGCATTAAAGTAATTGAAATCAACATTACCAATAAATTTCTCGTAGATCATATAAAGAAATATTATTTTGTTAACAATTTGTGACTAAAAAGCCGAATAAATACATGCATACATACTTGAAAAGTCAACAGGATTTTAAATAATTGGTATAATTTGGTCCTTAATTATCACCACCAAATCTTTAACCGCTACCTGTTTGAAGACCACTTCTTTTAACACGACTGTTTCGTACATGACCTGTTGTTTCCAGAAAATTTACCACCACGTTTTCTGGAGCCGCCATCAGTATGCCCTCCTTTACTTTAATAAGCAACGTTGTTGCAAAGAAGATAAGCAAATTTATTTTTAAACTTGGCAAATAACTTTTGTAATATTTAATTTAAACCACAGAACTAACATTTAAGCAATTACATTTTTTTACAAGAGTCGACAGGCCACGCGTGTGAAAAAATTATATTTAAAAATTGGCATTATTTAGGTTGTGTTATTTGTTCCACTCTAACATATGTGTTAGAGTGGAGCAACGAATGTAAAATTGTTGCAAGTGTATTAGTAAATTGTTTTTTTTTTTTTTGGTTTTGGTTATGCATTTCTTGTAGGGACCTTTTCCTAATATTCGAAAAATCGGTTTTTGAAAAAGTCGAGTAATTGATATCCCTAATAAATACATAAACCATTAACCCTTTGTCTTGCTCATGAGTCTGGTCAGACCTTTTTTAATGTTAAATTAAAACATTTGTAAGACGGAGGGTTAAAAATATTTTTAAAGAAAAAATAACATTATTTACTAAAACACTTAAGAAATTCTAATAAAAAGCGGTCACCCTGTACCAATTTAGTCGTAAGATATAGAAATAAACCTATAGCAGATGCCGTTACGCACGACAAATTTCTACGCAATGATTGTGTGTATTTTGATAAACTTTAACAATGTGTTCTATTTCTGACTACGAATATTCGTTGCAAATAATTCGTTGTTCGTCCCATTTGTGTTTCTAGCATTAAGGTGTGTTAATAACGTTTATGAGATTTTATGCAGTTTATAAAGTTTTGAATGAAAAGTTTAGCAATATCTTTTGTTGAATAACAATTTATACGTAAAATTGTTTGGGTGGCCAAAATTTGCAGATGTTTTTTGATTGAAAATGTGTTTGTTTGTGCCAAAGTTGCTGCTTTCATTGTGAACACCCAGCGAAAATGTTGCTTTCATTGTGTATCAGGCTTCAAAGTATAAACTTAATTAACATATTTCTGTAGCATTTTATTAAATACTAGCTGTTAAGACCCAGCGTTGCCCGTAAATTCAGATGAATTCTAAATTCTTCATCAGCAATATTTTCATGCATTTCTGGATCTTATTTATATGGTGCAAAGTCATGTTCTTTCCATATAGATAAACCATTTTTGTACATTCTTTTGGATTTATTTGTACAATTTTCTATCTCTTTGGGTGTTTCCAAGACAATGAAGTTGTCACAAGAAAATTGTTTTATTCCCAACTTAAACTCACGACAAGAACACAATGTTTTTTTTACCAAGTTCGGTGTTCAGCAAAATTTTTACCGAACTCCCAACATCCTCCGAAACAGAACGTCAGGCTCTACAAAATTCTATTTAATAGCTCCCAGGTGCTATGATGAAGAAATTAACTTTATATTACAAATTCACTCCTGGACCTTTTAGTTGTTTTTTTAAGGAGATAGCTGGAAATTTCGGTATTCAATTTACCGCTCATAGGAAACCGAAAAACTTTCAACATACTCGTAGTCACAACTAACACGAGATTGGTAAAGAAATACAAAAAAATTATTTTAATAACAACTAAAAAAGAACTGATGCCTAATTCTAGCAGTTATGATCGAATACTTTCTCGATTCGAAAGCAATTTTACTTCTAATTCTTTCAGTCGATACTGAATGAATAGAAAATCGAAAATCAGTATTGTGAAACTCAAATTTATGCTCTACAACACTGAAAAAATATTTCCGGTTCGTTCAGTATTGACTGAAATAATTAGATATTACATTGCTTTCGAATCGAGAAATTACTCGATCATGACTGCCAGAATCAGGCCCTGCTTACTCAAGGTCGTTTCTTTCATAAATTATTAATATACATATGTATGTAATTTCCAACTTTTTAAGTTTTGTTTAAGCGGTAATTTTTATATCAAATGAATTTAAGAAAATCAAATTAACTTAAAATATTTTATTTTGTTTCGATGTAAACAAATATTACTGAATACCCTATTGGACCAGTTAAATAATACTTCATTTCCTTCGAAGTTGCGAAGTAATCCCAACATATCTGAACAAAATATAGAAGTTTTTAATTGAACGTGACTAAAACAACAACAAAAAGAAAAGCGTTTTAGTAGTAGAAAACTACAGTAGTCCCTCGATTTACTTCGCAATTGGTTCCGGAATATGACGACGTACATCGAAACAACGTAAATCGAATTTAAACATGTTCATATGTGTTCTATTAAATGTACCTTTATTAAAAATATAAAGAAAGGCTAATTTATAAACAAATTACAAAACATTTACAGAATTAAACAAGTAAGAAAGTATATTTAAAAACATGTAAGAGTTGCTGAACATTATTTAGATATGTTCATCTATATGAGATTAGTTTAAATGATTTTTGATAAGGGGGCTTATATGGGACCTATAGTTTATTTAGGATCTACAAATACCACGTTGAGCCATGACATAGAGTCTATCGTTAAAGTATTTTTTCGATTAATTTTGTGTCAATACCAACATTTATAAAAAAATATATTTTCAGGATAGTATTTGTATGGGAACTTTGGTCAAATATGGACCAATTCCAATATAATTTTTTTAGATGACTTAAATTGCAATGAAATAAGTTTTGACCAAATTAGAGCGAAATACCAACATAATAAGTGGGTTCATGGGTACAAACACTTAGTTCCGAAAAAAAACTTGTGTGGGGGGCTTTGTAAAATTATGAACCGCAACTTACCATTTTTAATTTGCATGTATGCCAAATGTAATGAAATTATTTCCAAAGTTACGAACGGTAATTTGCGTACAAAGTTTCCATTCATAGCTTGCAAGCCAGCCGAAAGAACGGATATCGTTAGTCGATCGGTATACTAAAAGCAGGGTCTTGGAACAATATTTTAAGGTGTTACAAACATTAGCACAAACGCATAATACCCTTTCCACTACATATTCTGCCCAATTATAAATAAAAATTCCCCGGGAGTTTTTTTCCTTTCTTCCATTTTTCCTATTTAAATTCTGTCGTGTTGTGAGGAATTTTTATTTATAACTGGGATGATTGTGTGTTTTTGATCTCATATTTATGTCCGTTGTGTTTGACAAGAAAAACAAAAATATATCCATGTATAGATAGAAACAGACTCGCACGTACGGAAACCCCAAAAGAACATTTCAACTAAAAACTGTGATTCCCCGCTTTTGGCTTATAAAACATAAGCAAATGAGGCGACGTAAATCGAATGGCGGAGCAAATCGAGGCGACGTAAATCAAGGGATTACTGTATTACCATCAATTATGTATTGTCCTTACAGTTATGCAGCGTTAGTCTAAAGCCTATAGTACACGGCATGTAAAAAGACACATGCGCATGTGGTTCTGACGTAATTTTGACGTCATCACACAACACGCAATGTTTATTGTGGCTTTGCATTGACGTCAAAATTACGTCAGAACCACATGCGCATGTGTCTTTTTACATGCCGTGTACTATAGGCTTAAGTTTCATTATCTCATAAACATTTTGATTTTGATTTTGTCCATTTTAGTTAGACTTCTCCGTCGTTTGGTTCTGAACAAATCTTCATGCTTTGAAATAAAAGAAAAAAGATGATTGTGTTGTGCTCAATGATTACCTAAGTTTTCTTGTATTGGTAATTTTTCTAATTTTTGAAAGTGTTAATAAGTTAGATATTCTAACTTCATTTTGACAAGTACATAAAAGAAAAGTTGAACTTTTCTAAAAATAATTGCTTAGACAAAGTGAAAAAAGTTATGGTTTAAAAACAACTGACTAATATTTAACGATATTCATCTTAGCGTTCAGTTTTTAGTATTCTTTATTTTTTTTAATAAATGGTTGCGTGAGTTTACTTAACAAAAAGATGAAAGAGTGCTATATGCGGCTGTGTCGAATCTTTGCTGCCTTCCACCGACAGTTAGAATATTTTAGGAGTGTGTTCCATAATGGATCTATAAGTAATTTAACAATCTTTATAATAACGGATGGACGTCAGTATTAAAAGTGGTTCACCGATATGTTACCTGAGGTTTGCACATGCAAGTGCAAGTTCCAAAAACTCATTACACTCACACTTTTTCAATAAAACCATCACATTTTTCGTACTTGCAGCTTAACTTTCAAGAGAATTTGTTTGCAAGTAAATTTTTGACACTTGTAGCCAGTATGGCCAGATCTTAAAAATTTTTACAGCTAAATCTGGCATTAGACGTGTCCAAAAAATGCTAAAAGTGATTTTAAAAAATGCTTAAATTTTAATAGATTTTTGCTAAAAATTTATTACCAGAATGAAATTTTATTCGAAACTAAATACATATTAGCGGCTGGTTTTTTACCGAAATTAAAATAAATGCTTAAAATTAAACAATTGAGTAGATTTTGGTAAGATATCAGATACAATTAAATATGTAGCACAAGTAGTTGTGATTAAATTTTAAATTTAAGGGATCTGCAAACCTCTGATACGTTTACAAATTTTTAGATCATTTTATTGCTTATGGATTAAGAAAAGTTGAAGTTTTAAAATTATATATCAGCAGCTTGTAGCAACGAATGTTTCCAAACATTAACACTATAGAATTTTTATCTAAATACAAAAAGAAATTTCCTTGTATTTTAATATCGTAATATCGAAGGATAAATAATTTTTACAATCAACATTATGAGGGAATTTCTAATACACATTCGTAAGATAAGAATTATCCATTTTCATACAAAATTCGATTTTGCGTACAACTATTTTAAGTCAAAATTTATTATAACTTATAAAATAAAATAACTTTAAAAAAAAAAATTAAGTAAAATCAATAAAACTATTCCTAAAAATTTTTAAAGTATTGTTAAAAAGAGCTAAAAACATTTTATTAAAATGCTAAATAAATTGCAAATAAAAATTTTTAATGCAAAATTTAGCTGCAAAAATGCCAAAATTGCCACACTGCTTGCAGCAAGTAAAATGACAAAAAAGAAACAGTGTTACCGTATATGAGTTTTGTATCAATCTAGTACTAAGTAAAATACAAATTATGTTTATTAGAGCGACTCAAAAAAAAAAGTGATTTTGTTACCCCTCTGAAAATAAAGGTTGATATGTTTTATGATGATTCCCAAAATATTTTGGTTCTAGCGTTTACCATCCGTGAGCTGGACCATTTTAAAAAAAGGTCTTTTTTCAGTTTTTCGAATTATTTTGTACTTTGCTCCAAGACGACATAAATAAAATGTGGTATCATCGAAAAAAATTTTTGAAGCAGCATCCAATGGTATATAAAACTTGACCACTTCCGATCTACTTATTGAGATATTTAACTAAATACATATTTTCCTTTCGGGTTTTCATACAAATTCTTCGTTTTTTCAAAAATTTTACGATATCGGTAACTACGGCAATACTGGATTCACATATTTAAAAAAACAAAGGCCCTAATCATTTATACGCAACGCCAAAGAATAACATTGAACGCACAAACAATGTCATAAATATTTTGTAATTTTGTTGTTGCTTTCTACAGAAATTCATGTACCGTTTTAAAATTTTCAACGCCACAAGCTATTCAGCGTTTGACATTTTAAAACGCAATGTGAATTTCTGTAGAAAGCAACAACAAAATTACAAAATATTTACGACTCTGTTTTTGCTTTCCATGCAATTCTTTGGCGTTGCGTTGCGTTTTACATGATTAGGGCCATAATTTGTTCATCAAAATAGACCAAAAATAAAATAAAGGAGAAATTATTAAATTAATTTCGTGATATCGTTAACATGAGAATTTTTTTAAACCCAAAAATAAAGCTTTTTCGGAAGATGTTTTCGCTTGCGAGACTTTCGGCTATTTCTCCGACATTTTCGTTGATATACATATACGCTACTTGCACTACTCCATCACAAAGTTTAAGGCTTTTATTTCTAGTCATATACAACTTTATAAAAAAAATAATATATAATGATTCGTAACAGTAAGCTGTATTAAAATTTTACTACGGCTTTAGGTGTATTTAAGTAATTTCCCAGGGTGAGCTTTATATGGGGCCTATGGTAAATAATGGACCGATATTCACGAAATTTAACAGTTGATTTCTAGTCTTATAAAATAGTGACCATACCAAATTTTACTGCAATAGCATTGTTCATTAGGTTTTCAGAGGGTAGGTTTTATATGGGCGTATGGTTTATTATGGACCGATCTTCACGAAATTTAAAAGTTTGATCTCTAGTCCATGACAGACCAAATTGTATTACCAAAGCGTTATTCATTATGGTCTTACTTACGCGTACTAAGATATTTTCCGAGAGGGGGCTTTATATGGGGTTTATATTTATGTTTTATTTTATTATATATTCAATTCCTGTACAACAAGATTTAATCTTATATTTAAAGTACAGGAAAGCAGTTTCATAAATTACATTAAGAGATCATCACATACAATTGAATTAAATGAAATTAAATTAAATTAAACTATAAATTATTTATATAATATGATAACAGTTATCTACTGCGGTGCAAAGTATTTAAATAAGAAGTTCTTAAAACTAATTGCGTTGCTATTAAGTTGCTGAATTTGAGGAAGACAATTCCATAGACGTGACGCATGTATAAAAAAATTCTGTTCAGATACAAGAAGGCTATGCAAGGGAATTATAATTCTTTTACCTCTAAGTGATCTGGCAAACCTAATTTTATCGCTAAGATATCGTGGAGTCTCCGAATAGATAAGTTTATGTAATAGTAAGAGTACACGAATATTTAAAAGATTGTCAAATGAAACGCCGTATAGTTTTAAAGAGGCATGTGACACATGATCATATCTACCAAGGCCAAACACATATCTTACAATATTATTATATAAAACATTTAGCTTCCTTCTACTAATGGAATCGCAATTTGCAAAAAGTTCACAACCATACATTAAACCTGGAAGAAGATAAGATTTTGCAATCATTAATCTTATATTTAAAGGAGTATAGTATTGTGTCGACCAAAGGCACCTTAACTTTATATAAGTTTGACCAGCAAGTGTGTTGACATGATTTGTCCAAGTAAGACTATCATTAAAAATTAGCCCAAGGTTTTTGGCAGTATTCACAATATTGATTTTTTCCCCATTAATTAAAATATCATGACCGATATTAGAACTAAGTGATCTCTTACGTATTATTATGCACTTCGACTTATTCGGGTTTAAACAAAGGCCGTTAGACGTAGCCCAACGATAAATTTTATCCAGATCATCATTGAGTCTCATGATGCTTTGCGAAACTGATTGTACTGGGCTACTTAAGTACAACTGCACATCATCTGCGTACATATGTATATTGCAGTGAACAAGATGTTTTGGCAAGTCGTTTATATAAAGTGTAAAAAGCAATGGTCCTAGAATTGACCCTTGAGGTACACCTCTAGATAAACGTAATGAAGAAGATTGCACATTGTTTGATTGGACAAATTGCGAACGATTTGAGAGGTAGGAAAATAAAAGCCGTGTTGATGTTTCTGAAAAGTTAAAAAAGTGCACAAGTTTCATGGAAAGCATACTGTGGTCAACCGTGTCAAAGGCTTTTGAATGATCAAGAAGAACTAGGAAATTTAGTTTGCCATCATCCAGTTCACGCCGTATATTTTCAGATACATCCAGTAGTGCAGAAACACAACTATGATTGGTACGAAACCCTGATTGTTTATCAGACAACAAATTATTGGCACTGATATATGATGACATTTGTAGATAAAGAATTTTCTCCAGTACTTTAGACAAGTAGCAAAGAATAGCTATTGGCCTGAATTCAGAATCAGTTTTTGGTATTGGCACTATTTTTGCATATTTCCATTTCAACGGAAAGGTGCTAGTCGTAATGATACTGTTGAATAAATGGGTTATATATGGCAAAAGTACTGGCAGCAGCATCTTTATAAATCTTGGATGCATGTTATCACAGCCCACTGCATTAGACTTAATTAAATTAAAACATAGGGTGACTTCAGATTGCGTTACACAAGCGAATTGAAAGCGATTACAGTTGATTACAGGATTATTGGGGCCTAAATTTGGAAGGTCGTAAAACCCGTTATCAATGGGTACCAGAGGTACATTTGTGAAAGTTTTGTTAAGCTCTTCCACATCTAATTGGCAGTTGTTTGCATTTCCCGTCCTACCAACTCCAATCTCTCGAATGCATTTCCATGTCTGCCTAGAATCGACAGCAGAACTTATGTTAAATTATGGAATTGAACAGTTTTATTTCTAGTCTTATAAAAATGTGACAGACCAACTTTTATAACAATAGCATTAGTTAGTCTTAGGCGTACTAAAGTGTTTTCCGAGAGTGGGCCCAATGGTAAATTGTGGACATATCAGCTCAAAATTTAGTTGTAAGATTTCTAGTCATAAAGAACGAATTTGTGCAAAATCTTATATTATTGTTAATGTTAGTCAATTTGGGCGGTGGTTCCATATTTGGATTCATAGCTCTTATCCTACTGAGCCGATTTTGCTGGATCTCAATCCCAAGCTGCTTAGAATAATGGCCTCTTCGGAAATGCATCACTGCGCTGAATCTGATGAGCATCTGTGATTAGTTTGCGATTCTCATGCAAATCAGGGGTCTTATCACCGCATGCGATATCGAGCAAAATTTATCGAAATTTTTTATTTTGGTATCATGACACTCAATATCGAATGAAATGTATCGTAGGCTGGATGATAGCATTCGATATCGAGTAACCAAAGATTTTAAATCTCTTGTTTGCATTCGATACGTCAGTGTCTATCGTATGCAGAACAATACGATAATTTACTCTAAACAATATTTTACTCGATATCGAATGCGGTGATTGGACCTTAGCTGGGCATCAGCTTGTTTGCAGCGCAGTTTGGTTATATTATTGAACACAATATGCATCAGCCATTTTTGTGATGCGTGTTAAAGATTTATTTGCGCATCATCTGCTTTGGTTATGAATTTGCGAACAGCTGACATTTGAAGTGATGCTTTAACGAACGCGCTGCTAACTAAAAGCAATTTGACACCAATATTGCTATTTTCTTTAAAGATTTCAACAGACAGACGGACATCGCTAAATCGACTTATAATTACTGAAAGACCCACAGAGGGGTCTTTGATGAATATAAAAAAAGTTTCACACGGTATGACAAACTTAGTATACCCTCATTCACCGCTAGTGGTGAAGTGTATAACAACATAAGTTTGTACTATGTATTGTATTTATATATTTATATTTATATAACCTAGAGCTGTACTGTGAGCGTGAGTGGTTATTGACTCGATATCACGCACGTTCACTAACAAAATATAAATGACAAACGCTCTCTCACGAATGTCTCATAATCACGCACACTCAATAAATATTTGATTAAAAAAGCTTAACCCCAATCAAAATTTCATAAATATGTATGCATTTTTATTTTAAAATTCTCAAACATTCTGTGCTGTTTTTACAACACAAGTGATTGAAGGTATAGTCAAATTTATATGAAAAGCACTCGGGTTTTGTGTGTTTTTCCTATAAATTTTACTACACGTTCAATCAGTTGTGTTGTGAAAACAGCACATTAGTGAGTCCGTGAGAGACCGTGCGTGATTTAAAAATTACAATCACTCCTGAAAATTGTAATACCCTTTGTACACTTGCTAACATTTCGGAGGAACACATGGATGATGTCAATCAATCAAAAATATCACCATTTCTGGAAAATATCACCATTTTATTTAATTTACTTTTTTTTTTCAAAAGTGCCAAAATTTTAAAAGACCAAAATGTTTTTGGAATTCATTTTGTTTAATTATATAAACGAAAAAAAAGGCTTGAAAAATAAGAAAAACTTGACAAATGACTGCTTTCAAAACAAATGCCATTTTCTTAATGATGCCACAATAATAATACCATTTATTGCCCCTTTTCTAGTGATGACACTAAAATAATCGAAAGATGAAGAATTGAATACAATTAGATAGAAACATCTTGTAAAGATGTTGATTTTTAGCACTATGTATTTCTTATAGGAAAATTTCAACATTTTCGCAAATTGATGGTAGATGTTAGAAGCTGACAAGTGTGTAAAGCATTAATGTCAAATTCCTTCGATTTCATTGTGCGCAATTGTGCTAGCTAAAAAACACACACATTCTTAGGCCCTAATCATATAAAACGCAGCGCAACGCCAAAGAAAAACATTTAAAGCACAAACAATGTCATAAATATTTTGTAAATTTGTTGTTGCTTTCCAGATAGTATGCATTAAAAAGTCATTTTTATTCTTCTCATAACGAAAAAAAATCACAGAATTGTTAATATTTTTTTCCAGAACTTCTTTATTATAAAATTAAGAACATTTCTTTGATGTAGTTTTATATAATATTTTTATCGATAACAATTTTAACAAGATTTTCGTATTCCTAATAGTTTACGAGATAATCTAAGAAAACAGCACGCATCCATATTTTCAAGATAACGGGCGGTCGCTACCACCTACGACCTCGAACACAACAATTTAAGCCCATGATCACACGTGTGAGTAAACACAAAAATAATTTTTTTAACAAGCTCATTCTCCAGTTCAGTTATATCTCGCTTAAGGAATGGTTAGTTGGTTAATTTAACATTTTTTACTCACAAATACAACTGCAATTTTATTTTTGACATCAATGGTGTAAAGTCTATTAATTATAATTAACAATAATTATTGTCATGCTTACTCACGCGTTAGTGAGCGCGAGTGATTAACGCGTGACACGAAAAAATTCATATCACGTGCACACCTCTAGTTTGAACATACGAAGGACACAACAAAATTCTTTTCGAAAATTAATGTTTTTTAATTAAAATTTGTTAGAATTTTGCAACTACTCTCGTACAATGAAATTTACCTTCACTATTATTAATTTCTGTTCACAACACCAGACAATTTAAAAAAAGAGTTAGTCAGGCAGTAAATAAAAAACAAAATGAAATAAAACACCAAACAATAGAAAGCGACTAGACTAAACATCTACACGGCATAAATATATTCCAAGCATTTTAAGAACTTTAAACAAATGTAAGAAGAAAAATGCAGACGTTAGGAAAGTTTTTAAATGACATTGACCTTAGATGGCATTGCTGCTTGATTTTATTACTTTTAACAAGCACAAAAATTAATAAGAACATGCATTAATTAGTTAAACCTTATTTTAAAGAAGTAAAGAACTTTGAACGCCAAGAGCTTTTGTTTTTGTTGCTTAGGTGGAATATCATTCATATGTACTAACTATATGTAATTACAATTTTTGCTCTTGCTAAATTGGGGTAATAATACTTTTTAATAAAAAATTGAGAAATTTTCGAAAAGTGGAGTTAGGCTTTTAGATACTGACTTATCCATATGTACTTCTTAAGAAAGTTTGGGGTTTTTAGCATTGTAACTTCGGGGGATATAGATAAAGCCAATGCCTGTCTAGCATATTTTTAATTAATGGTCCTTTTTAATAAAAACTTAAAATCAAAATTGTATATTTAAAATTATGATACGAAATTAAAAAAATGCTGGTTTTTGATTATTGCGGTTTTCGTAAATTAGGTATTGCAAACCCTATTTTCGGCGTCAAAGTTTTAAACGAAATGGTTTTAGTTTTTACAGAAAGTAAAGAATCGACCGCTCAAACAAACCAAAAAGAAATCCCGGAACTTTTAATTTCATGTGAAATATGTTTTCTATAAATTAACAAAATATATAAAATTCTTTCATATACCTACTTTCAATTATGTACCTAAAAATGTGAGCAGGTGTGTAAGCAGCACGTTATTTTCTTATTACTTTATTTGTTACGGACTCCCTGTGAAAACTTCTTCCACCATAAAAAAGCGTGATAAAAAAATTGACAAAATATGGTGTTCGGTGGTCGTTTGTTGTAGGTACTTAAGTGTTGCTAACCGGCTAAATTTTCAACAAAACATGTATTCTTTTAAATCCACAAAAAAAAAAAAAATAAATGGCGTACGAGTGTATACAATACATAATAAATATATGAACAAAATGCATTAACAAAAAAAAAAAAAAAAAAAACATTCATACATACAACTTATATAGTAAATGCGAGCAAGCTAGCACCTTCCCAACTAGTCATCCATCAGTTATCTTAGCATATTCAGTTACTAGGAAAACGAATGAAAAAAAAAATGAGTAAACCACTCTGACCAAACTTTAACTATAATTTGTCCCTAAAAAATTCTATTCAAGGCTAAGAATGGTAAACTTTTATAAAAAAAAACGCACATTTCACTTAAAAAGCACAAGTTTATTAAAACAAAATATCTTATTAATATGTTTAGTAGCAAAAATATACAAAAACAAAATTCATTCTTTAATTAACTTTTTTTATTACATATTTCAGAAAATATAGTAACATTAATGAAATACTTCGCCTTATAGGCGATGTTTACCGTTCTAGGGTTAAGGTAAAAGTTATCGATGCCTTAAATCCGTAATTGAAAAATATGTTTGTTTGATCTCGCGCCAAAGAACTAAAGGTAGAAGTACATAACACGCGTTAATTCGGATACGAGCATCGTGCATTTAAAAACTTTAGTGCGTGCAAAATGGCAAGTTACACAACGTGCGTTATAAAAGCCTTTCTTTCAGTTGTTTTTTTTTTTATTTGTTTTAAACGTTTTTTATAGAATTCCAAGCTTCAGCTCTTTTTTTTATATACTTTTCAATAAATGTTTCCTCCATGATTCACAAACTTTTGAAAAATGCACAACGCGTTAAAAAGTTCAAAGTTACCCAACTTTCTGCCGCGTGCGCGTCAAAAAGTTTTGTGTGTAACTTGTTCTTTGATAAAACACAAGTTTAACTTTTTTTGACAGAAGTCTACAGAGCGAGCGCGCACCAACGCATATTATGTACTTCTACCTCAAGTTATATAAGAAGTCAAGATTTTTTCAAAATTATTAAAAAGGTCAATCTTATCAACTTGTCAAATCTCAAAAAGTAAGAGATTAAAATCATAATACTGTGACGTCGATTTAGTGTATAGGTTTAATAAGTCAAAATAATCAGCCTTTTTAGAAAAGTCAACGTCGGCATCGGAATAGTATTTGTATTTATTTTCTTTGTCGTTATTGACAATAATCGATTACTATTGTCAGTCGCTTGATATTTTCTAAGGCATTTTTAAGTCGACGTCGAGTAAAATTGTCTCTGTTTTAGTCGACAGGAAATTTTGCGACGACTCAAATGAAAGTTAAAGAAATTTTAAATAGAATGTAAAACACATATTTATTAAATACGTTAAATATAAAAAAAAGCAAATTAAAAAAAAATTATGGGCACAAATTTTATTAGTAAAACATTTGAAAAATTCGAAAAATTTTGCTAAAATAGCGAACATTTTTAATTTGCGACGAAAGATCAACAAAGTTACGCCAAAATTGCAAATCTTCGGAAAAGTTTGCTAAGTAGCGAAAATTCATGAAACTTTTATATTGCGCCGATTGCCCAAAAAGCAAAAAAGCTACGCGAAAATTGCAAAAATTCGGAAAAGTTTGCTAAAATTTGCCAACAGCGGAATAATTAATTAATAATCGTAAACAAGTATGAGTGCTATATTCGGCTGTGCCGAATCTTTGATACCCTCCACCGACAGGAGTGGGCTCTATATGATAAATACATATGTATTATTAACTAAGCTTCACAAAAACGAACGTCAGCATTAAAATTGGTTGCGGTTTAAATTATTGACCGGCAATAAGAAAGTTTTATGCGTTTCTTGTCAGAACTTTGAACTGGCTTGAGTAAAATATCATGATTCGTAACAGTTTTAGCCGAACTCAAATGATTTTTAGGAGGGTAATTTGTATTAAACCTATGGTAAATTATGAACCAATAATCCCAAAATTCTGAAGACTGATTTCTGGTATTACAAAAAATAAATTAAAATAAATTTCAATACAGCAGTGTAATTAGTTTCAGCGTTAACAGTGAATTTACAAAATTGCATGATATTTTTTTTAGCCATATGAATCTAAGTTGGAAGAAATTTTACCGCAATATCTGTTATGGTTTTAGGCGAATTTAATTATTATCCCAAAGTGGGCTTTATTTGGTTTTAGGCGCAATAAACTGTTCTCCGAGAGAAGGGTTTATATGGGGCTTTGGGTAAATTATGGACTGATCTTCACGAAATTTGGCAGTGGGATTTCTCGTCCTATAAAAATGTGGTATACTAAATTTCATTATGATAACATTATTTATTACGGTTTAGGAATGGTTTTCCAGGAATAGGGTTTATATGGGATCTAGTGTAAATTTTGGGCCGATCTTCGAAACATTTTACATTGTGATTTCAGGTCCTAAAAAACGGTGATGTACCAAACTTTAGTATCATAGCATTATTTATTACGGTTTTAGGCGTACTTAGCTGTTTTACGGGAGTAGGATTTATATGGGGCCTATGGTCAATTCTGGACCGATCTTCACGAAATACAGTATGATTTGCAGATGTATAAGGAGAATTCGTTCAAAATTGTATATCATTCTGTGCATTATTCCACCATTTATGTTAGTTTTTGTATCAAAATTATCAATATTTTTAGGGTGGTGGTTCCACATTTTGATTCATTGTTCCGGATTTCAATCCCAAACTGCTTAGGATAACTACAAGCAATTTGAGACCAAGTTTTTTATTTTCTTCTGCGTTTTTTGAAAGTGAGCGTGTTTTCAACAGACGTACAGACGGACAGACAGATGGACATGACTAAATCGAGTTTGAATTACTCAAGACAGAATGTAAATGCTTTATGGGGTTTTAGACGTATGAATTAACAATTTCACACGGAATGAAAAACTAAGTATACCCTCATTCACCACTAGTGGTGGTGGAGGGTATAACGAGGTCTTTTAAAAATTCTGGTACCTTTTAAACAATCAACTTTGACCAACACTGTTTCAAGCCTTTAAATCGGCTTAAATACACACGCACATTAACTATAACAATTTTGGTTTTTTTTAGACCAAGAAGAGGAAGAAACAAGTTAGAGTGCTATATTCGGCTGTGCCGAATCTTTGATACCCTCCACCGACAGGAGTGAGCTCTATATGATATATTATTAACTAAGCTTCACAAAAACTAGCGTCAGCATTAAAATTAGTTGCGGTTTAGACATGAATTAAATTATTGACCGACAATAAGAAAATTTTATGCGTTTCTTGTTAGGACTTTGAACATGCTTGAGTAAAATATCATGATTCGTAACAGTTTTGCCAAACTAAAATGAGTTTTAGGAGGGTAATTTGTATTTGACCTATGGTAAATTATGGACCAATCATCCCAAAATTCGGAAGACTCATTTCTGGTATTATAAAAATTAATGAGAATCAATTTCAATACAGCATTGTAATTACTTTAAGCGTTAAGAGTGAATTTCACAAACTTGCACTATATTTTTTTCTGGCCATATGAATGTAAGTTGGAAGAAATTTTACCGCAATATCTATATCTGTTATGGTTTTAGGCGAATTTAATTATTTTCCCAAAGTGGGCTTTATTTGGTTTTAGGCGCAATAAACTGTTTTCCGAAAGTAATGTTTATATGGGACCTAAGTTAAATTATGGACCGATCTTAACAAAATTTGACACTGCGATTTCTAGTCTTAAAAAAACTGTGACGTACCAAATTTAATTATGATAGCATTATATATTACGGTATTAGGCGAACTAAACTGTTTTCCGCGAGAAGGGTTTATATGGGGCCCATGGTCAATTATGGACCGATCTTCACGAAATTTGACAGTATGATTTGCAGTCGTATAGCGCTAATTCGTGCAAAATTTAATGTGATTCCGTGCATTATTCCACCATTTATGTTAGTTTTTGTATCAAAATTATTAATTTTATTAGGGTGGTGGTTCCACATTTTGGTTCATAGCTCTGATCCCACTGAACCGATGTTGCCTGATTTCAATCCCAAACTGCTTAGGATAACTATAAGCAATTTGAGACCAATTTTGTTCTTTTCTTTTGCGTTTTTCGAAAGCGAGCGTGTTTTCAACAGACGGACATACAGACATGGCTCAATCGACTTAGAATTACTCAAGGAGCCAGAATATACATATATACTTTATGGGGTCTTAGATGTACTATAAAAATGTTTCACACGGAATGACAACCTTAGTATACCCTCATTCACCACAGTGGTGGTGGAGGGTATAAAAAACATGAAGTTTCTAAAAAAGAAGTTTTGTTTTTTTATATTGAGTTTGAGCATTTTATTATTTTTCAAAATTTGTTTGCATTTTAGATGCACACTTTTTTTAAAAAATTTGCTGGGTTTTTTTTTCAGAAATAGTTAAAAATTATTACGTGCAGGTCAAAGAAACGAATAAACTTTCCAAATTTATATTTTTTAGTTTGCACTCTATCATTCTTTTAAAGGCCTGAATCAAAAACTGTCTACATTCGTATGTATTTTCGTGTGTGATTGTTTATTAAATGTTAATTTTCATTTTGGCCAAAATAAATTAAACTCGCACTTTTCTGTCATTGCCACAGCGAATGCATATATGTAAGTATGTATTCGTATGTACTGCTGTAAGTAAGAACGTATATGTATGTATGCATGTGTGTAGTTGTATTGTTTGTTTGGTTTTGTTTTGCCAATTTACACATGTTTGTATGTGTTACAGGCAACAAAGGTCAGGATAGGTCACAGCAAAAAGGCGTCGTCCATATTTATTAGTGTCTTTATAATAAGCGAGTCAAATTAATCGGTTATTATGATCGTTTTTAAAACGACAGTGAAGAATCTTTTAATAAAGTTTTGTATTTTAATTAATAAGGCTAATTTTGTTGGCAAATTTCGCAATAATGGAATGCATAATTTGCATATTTTTGCATATTTTGCAATTTAGCAACAAATTTCTTCACAAATATGTTGTTCTACAATGTCGGGGATTTGAAGAAAATCGATATAAAGGGTGTTTATATAGAGATATAAAACTTTAAGTTGGCAAAACTTTTTAACTGGCGGCAATTTTGGGCCTGTTCGGAAATGCATCACTGCGCTGCATCTGATGCGCATCTATGATTAGTTTGCGATGCTAATACAAATTAGCTTGGCATCAGCCTGTTTGCCGCCCGTATTGGTTGTATTATTGAACACAATATGCATCAGCAATTTTTGTGATGCGTGTTTTAGATTTTTTTGCGCATCATCTGCATTTGTAATGTATTTTCGAACAGCTGACATTTGCAGTGATGCTTAACCGAACGCGCTGCGCATCAGATGCAGCGCAGTGATGCATTTCCGAACAGGCCCGTTGTCAGCTGTCAAGTGATTTATGTTTAGATTGGTTTGGCATTTCAACATAAATAGACTAACGCCTGAACAGCGCTTTCAAATTTTGCAAATTTATTTTGAAAATCATTGTAGTTTGAAATACGTATCGCGCGAATTTTTGGCCCTATTGCGGTTTATAACTCTGTAATATTACGGTCTAAAAATTATAACTCATCGCAAGTGGTTGTTTTAATTTTAACTCAACTGAGTTGAGTTGTTAACCATTATAGGGGACTTTGTTTAGCGATGAAGCTCACTTTTGTTTGAATGGATACGTCAATAAACAAAACTGCCGTATGTGGAGTGATGATAATCCTCAAGTGTATGTTGAGACATCGTCACATTCAGAAAAACTGACTGGTTGGTGTGCTTTACGGGTGGAATCATTGGTCCGTACTTCTTTAAAAACGATGCTGGTATTGACAGTTACAGTCAATGGTAACTGCTATAGAGCCATGATTACTGACTTTTTCGTTCATCAATTAAACAACCATGACGTGCAGGAGCTGTGGTTTCAACAAGACGGCGCAACACGTCACACAGCTCGTGCCGCAATCGATTTATTTAAGGAAACGTTTGGTAACCGCATAATTTCACGTTTCGGACCCGTGAGTTGGTCTCCAAGACAACTTGCAGGACAACATTCGCCGCGTTATTGCCGATATATGGCCACAAATATTGGAAAAGGTCATCGAAAATTGGACCTCAATATGAGACTACGTCCGAGACAGCCGTGGCAATCATATGCCGGAAGTAATATTTAAATTATAATGCCTGAAGATTATCTTTCGAATAAAGTTATGTAATTTCATGTCAATTCAAAAAGTTAATTTTTCTTTTATACCATTTTAAAGTTCTATATCTCTATAAAAAAACACCCTGTACATACATACTACCGCGTGCTTCAAAGAAACGAGTATGTATTTTCAATTTTATTGCAAAAAATAATTACAAAATAATAACAAAAACAAATTTTTTTTGTATTTATTGCCTTTCTTTGACTGTTTTGAGCAAATTTCTCTTATTTTTTTGAACTTGTTGTTTGTGTATAAAAGTTTTTCCCTGTAATTAAAGTTTTAACTTTTCGAAACTTGGTAGTAAATATCATTTTAACTTTGGTCAAACTCGCCATTGTTCCTTTTTTAATAAAACGAGCTAACACATTGTAGATTGAAATACTTTTTCTAAAACTGACCCTTAAATAGACAATAATATTAATATTTGCAACCTTTAAAATAATAACTTGAATTAAAGAATACGTTAAAACCGATTACTTTATAAATATAAACTTTGTTGGTTTCTTAATGTCAACACTTATACACGGATCGATAAAGTCGTCTCGACGTTTTTTCCCACTCTTATGCATTGTATAGCAATCAGAATGGCAACAAAAAAAACTTTTACACACACAAACTGCATATAAATTTATGTATTTTATATATAAGTATCTATATGTATTCATATTTACATACATTCACTTATGTATGAACAAATAATGTACAAACAAAATTGCAACCAGAAAAATGATGGTGACGTTTACGTTACTCTACGTTTAATAGGGGGGTGTTTGCTTGTGCTATTTGTATAGTAACGCACAAGAACTTTTACGTCGCTTCAGTCAGTCCTTTTCAAAGGGGTGTTTGCGAAGCAAGCGACGGGTAAATTCCATTCAACCCCAAAGCATGTAACAGTAATTCATTAATGTAAAGTGAATATGTGGGGGCTTCGTAGATATTTAGACGCCAACAAAAATTTAAAGCAATAAACAAATAAAATCATAAGCTTTAAACAATATAATGCGCCAGGGATGCCAAATGATACTAAAATGATTAGAAGAATTATATATTTGGATTATATAAATGTTTGTTAAAATGAATTCAAACCTCAATAAAGATAAAATAAATCTATTAGGTATTTAAACCATTGGATACTAAAGCTAAGATCACACTATCGGCGCAATGTAACCATTTTCGTTGCATTTCGTGTGTCGATAATGTAAACGCACGCAATTTTTTAATATGTATACGACAATCTGCGCCGAAATCGTATTAACCTTAGAAAATTAAAAGCAACCCTGCTGTACCGATAATATACTTTTTAGCGCAATGTTAAGCAATCAAAATGATACAAATGTGCCGATTTTTATCGGCCACTTATGGCCCGATCAAAGTGGACAATCAGCTTTGGACATCCTATATCTGTCACCCATTGAGCATTATGTAAAGTGTGTGGCTGCCAGGAACTTATTTAGACTCTATAAGTCTTCGCCTAGGTCTAGGCTGGATGATCACACAAGAATCTTGTGCGAAGTGGGTCTGCTTGATCATCGTAGTATTATCGAGGGAATAACGGATAACATGATTATGACCTGGGATAGGGAAGTTTGGCGTGGATCCAATGGGCTGTTTGAAGGTTGGGCAGTCTTTACGGACGGATCCAAGATGGACACTCGCACTGGTGCCGACGTGCATATTGCCGACACTGACGTAAAAAGGTCATTTAGACTCCCGGATGAGTGCAGTGTTTTCCAGGCTAAGATCCTAGAGATATGGAGGGACACTGCAAGGTGGATGATAATGAGGTGGCGGACGAACTCGCGCAAGAGGGTTCGGATCGGGATTTGGAGGTAAGAGACGGGGGGTGAAATCCCCCTTGTGTCACTACTATGGAGGGACAGAGCGGATTGCAGGGTTTCCAGGGCATTGTGTGCTGGATTGGACGCAGGGGCAACCAGGGTTCTATTAGGATTGGATAGGAGTGGTCTTAGGACACTAATAGGGTTCTTGACGGGACATTGTTCTGTTAGGACTTTCACGTGCAAATAAGACAATGACATACCGGACTTCTGCAGATAATGCGAGGATGCTGAGGAGATAGACAATTTAGAATGTACTATGCCACTGTCCTAGGATGCAGGGTCTCAGGCGGAAATGGATGGGAGACATATTTTACGACGAACTAGGGTATATCGCTGGAGTTAATACAGTCGATATACTAGGGTTTGTCAGGGAAGTGGTACGGCTGTTTCTGATAAGAGAACTGTAGGGGGAGTTGTTGTGCTAGGTAGTTCCTTCTAACTTTTCTTAATCCTTCTATCAATTCTTTTCTTCCTCTTTTCTGTACTTCTCTTTTTCGTCTTCCTCTGTATCGAAGGGATTCACAATGGACCGCATTGGTCTCCGAGTTGAGGTGTGCCCTTGGGCGCATAACCCTTCTTAACCTAACCTAACCTAAAGTGGACATTCAGCGCCGACATAAGAGATAAAGAAATAAAAACATCAACATGACAACTATTTATTTATAGGAAATTTTGACGAAATTTACTATATATAGGAAATTTGGCTTAAATTTACTACTTATACACAGAAATAATTATTTTTTCAATTCAAACAAAAATTTGTAGAACCAAAACACTTTTTGCTTGAAATCGGTCGGTCCAATAAACAGATTTGCATGTTCAAACAATTAATTTTGCATTTCGTTTATTGAAAAAGAAAACAAATTCAGAGTTTTTTTAAACAAATGATGGTGATAATTGGTTAAATTTGTTTTTGATACTTAACAACATTTTTAATCAAATAATTTTTTTTTAATCAAACAAAAAATTTGGCTGAAATTCATATAAATTTCAAACAAATAATTTTGTTGAATCAAACAAAGCTAGCAGTGAAGAGAAGATTGTGAAGGCGAGGAAAGAGCGGCTGGCTTTGGGACACATTTTTATTTTAGAATAATTTCTTTTAACTATACTTCTTATACATAACGTTTTTTTCACTCACAGTTGCTGTATTCCTTTTCCTTGGCTATAGAAGAAGAAATCTATATTATCAGAAACTAGCAGAATGACCCCATATGGTTTTCGGCATCATTCTACTTTAAAAATTTGATGTATTTAACTAAATAGTTTAAACAAATAGAATCTTCAGTGCTGCATCTCGGTCAATTATGTTATACGGAGCCCAAATATGGGGTTACATGATATACGATATAGTTGAAAACTTATTTAGATTTTGCCTAGCAACACTCCAAACTATTTTCAGAAACGGGTTTAAATTCAATGTACGTAGATACGTTAAAATTGCATTTTTATTATCAAAACTTTATTTCCGACGCTAGAAACTCTCAATTTCAACCAAAAAAGTTCTTAACATGCCTGACAACAGATTACCTCGCACGCTTGCAGAAATTATAATTGCTAAACAAACTTTCTGGGCTGAAGAATGGACAAACCTGTGTACACTAATTAATTTTGTTCCAGAAAATAATGCTGTACCCCTGAGCAAACATTGCAAGTCAATTTTACCCCTGGTTAAAATTTATGAAAATCAAAACTTTATTTCCGACGCTATAAACTCTCAATTTTATGACTTATACTCACAACTAAATTATTCTTTACTGCAAATCACTTACACGGAACTCTCGTCTCGTGCGATAAGTCTATTGATAAGAGCAAGAGGGGGACTTAGACATAAATGCTAGATATTTCAGAAGCACATCATGTAATTTAGACGCAACGGAAAATACTTTTCATTTTATTGGTACATGGCCTATCAACAATGAATTTAGAAGTGCATTTTTCTACAAACATCAATTAAACCTACTCGTCGTTCTAAATATTTTAAATGATGATGCCTTTAATTTTGGTTCTCTTGTCAATTACCAGGAATCTTGCTTAAAATAGAGAAAACTGTTAAATGAATTTGTTTAGCTCCTTTTTAAATTTAAAAAAAAAAAATAATTAAATTTAAAAGTAAGAAAAATATATATGTATTTGTACTTAGTACTTTTGTTAATTAATTTTACTTTACATATGTATAAAATTTTTACTTTATTAAATTTTTTTTATTGTTAACAGCTTTTATTTTGCCAAATTTTTCTAGCAACTATGTATATGTTATGCAGCTATAGATCATTATTTACATTTACTCTAAATTTTGTTAATATATTAGTAAATGAATCTATTAAATAAAAATAAAAATAAAAATAAAATATAATTTGGGAATTTTTTGCTTCATGTTAAAGTTTTTAAACATGAAAATAATGTATTTTTTCTTGTAGTGTTGTTTTTGTTTTTACAACAAACTTCGTCACGATGTTTTATCATCTTTCTTATTGTTGTACTTTTTTAATGATTACAGAAATAGACTGTGTGTGTTGTTCATATTTTTCACACAAAGTAGTGTTGCTTACGCTAAAAAAAATTTGCAAAAAACAAGAATCCTTTTCGGTTGTAATACAATTGCTGGCCTTCTTTGCTTGGGGCAATAATTTATGATGTGGGTACCAGGAAATCCAGTTTTGTCAAAAAAAATTTTATTTTGCTTAATTTTTTCAAGCTTCCGCTATTTCAAATTTAATATATTGCTGGCAAATAGTCGGTTTTAAGACATTAAGTATTTCTGTCAAAATTTAAGAAAACAATGGTTGCGATAATCCTAAGTTAAAATCGTTGGCAACACCTAGTTGATATGATCCTTGGACCAAAAATCTTAATGTAGCGTCTAACTTAGTTGTTTTGGAAATGTATTTATATTGACTTTACAACACTTTTCAACTTAAGTGTTATTGTTTCTAATACATTTTTAAAAGCTGTTTTGTTTAATCTAAAGTAACTTTCAAACCTTTCAAGAAAATAAATTTTTTATACAGCCGTTAAAGTAATACAAAGAAATCTTTGCTCACCTGCTGTCTGGTAAATTCAAGATGTTTAATCTCTGTCTGAAAAGTTTTCGTTCTAAATGAAATCTTGTTTTCTTATTGTTTCATTATCACTCGAATAAGAATTTATCTCACAAACGAAGAACATTTTTTTTATTTTTAAACTAATTTTCATTTTAAAATAAAGTTAGCTGATTAAAAAAAAGTAGAGCTGTGTATTTGCTATCTTGACATAAACGCTAAAAACTCAACTTCGTCACAGGAATTTTATGGAATGATAAGTTGTTATCGAATTGATGTTATTGTGGATACATAACGGTGCTGACGATAAAACGACGGCGATGTTGACGAAGACAACTGAAATAAGGTTGAATATAATGTGACCGCTCAAAAATGAATGGTTTTGTAAAAATTTGTGACATTTGCGCCGATAGTGTGATCTTAGCTGAAGTATTGCGTGATCCATTTCGAGGTTCCCTACTTTTTTAAAGAAAAAAAAAAAAAAAAACACAGAAAATTCAAATGGGGAATGTTTATTATCATTTAAAAGAACATTCTTTGTCATTTATTTTTTGAAGATTATGTCTATCAAATGTTGGCAGTTGCTACGTCGCAGATGGTCCATCAGTTGAGTTCAATTTTCGATGACTCGTTCGAGCATTTCGACTGGTAACTGGCGAATGAATCTCTTCAGGTTGCTCTTCGTCCCAAATGCGGCAATTTTGTTTGTTTACATACCCATTGAGCCAGAAATGGGCCTCATCGCTGAACAGAATTTGCCTCGAAAACGTCGGATCTTCTTGGAACTTTTCAAGAGCCCATAGAGCGAAGCGATGTCGCTTGAAAAGGTATCCAATAATGAATGCTGGGTCTCAAAATGGGTGATGGTGTTGCGAATAGTACGCTCAGTAGGCCGATTATGTTGACCATAAGTTGAGCGAAGTGCATGAAACACATTCCTCACAGAACGTGAATTTTCGTAATAAAGTTGAACGATTTGTTAACGTTGTTCAGGCGTACGTTTTTCCATTATAAAATGCCAAACAATACTAAACAAAATTAACATGACAGCGTGACATGACTAACACGTGACCTGTCAAATAAAGGCTATTGAAAAAAGAATCTCTACTAGAATCACCCTTTATATGGAATAGCTCATAGCGTTCTGCAGACATTACAGAGTTCATGATTATTTTTTAAGCATTTACTCTTCGGTTAAGAAAAATATTAGAGGTAACAGCTTGACATTATTACATTTGGCGTGTTTTCTTAACGGTTTATTGGCGCGCAAAGATGATACAGTTTAAAAACCTTTAGACGCACGCAGATAAAACATTTTACATTTGGTCACGTCTTACAAAACTGTTTTAAACGAAAAATTTTTAGAACATATTCTGGTAACTTGAACCATATTTTTTTCAGCTGCAACCATATTATGGTTGCTTCAGTTCTCCATAAGAAATCCATAATCATATTATGTTTGCATACGATCATGTCATGTTTAATAATTACGCATATAATTAAAGCTGTCAAACTTTGTAAATATTTGACGAAACAAACGTTACCACTACTTTTTCTCAGAGTTAGTGTGATTTAATATGGTCCTTATATGACAAAATAAAATCTATTGTGCTATATAGATGTAGCCAAAACTATTTGCATAGCTGTGGATTGGGACCCTCGCATTAGGCTACCATCCTATGTAAACCGTCTCGCACTTATCAAGTTTCCAACGTTAAGTGCGTCTATCAAGGCATTATAGATAGCATCGTGAGTATTAAATATTATACCACAAACTATGTTCAGTTCGACCAATTTCGTATTGTATGTGATGATTTTAATCAGTAATATAAATATATTCACCACTATTATGTAAGTCGCTGTCGACATCGACATAAATTTTTATTTGTTGTCACATCAAATCGACGACTACATCACTTCGATGTTGATTTGGTATTTTTTTTAAGAAAGTTGTGTCGACGTCGACTAGTTATCGAAAACTCCCATCTCCAATTATTTTTCTAATATATTTGTTCTTCATCATTAAAGCTAATTTTTTAACACTATTTATTCTATTTTCCGACATTTTATTTTTATTTAACCGATTTAGCGATTTTAAATTATTTTAGAGTTTGTTTCCGATTTTAGTTTTTTTGCGAATTTTTTGCCATGTTCGCTATAAGAGCTATTTTTAACTGTAAGTTTTCTGATTCTTTTTAGCTTTAACGATTGTAAATAAATATAAATAAGACTTTGCTATCATGCCGGTGTTAGCAAATTTTTGCGAATTTCCGCTAGTTTTGCAATTTTTACCTTATAGTTTTAGGGACTTTTAAGCCATGAAGGCTAGTTTGAAATATTAAAAATTTACGCGAATTTTCGCTATTTTTGCAAACTTTTCCAAATTTTCGCAATTTCTCGTAGTTTTGTTGCTCTTTGAGGTATTCGTTTTAAATTGAAAATTTTCGCGAGTTTTCACTATTATAGCAAATTTTTCCGAATTTTCGCGTTAATTTACTAATTAAATTTGTGCCCATAACTTTTTTTAAATTTGCATTTTTTATTTTAACGTATTTAATAAACACGTTAAAATTTCTTTAACTTTCATTTGAGTCGTCGCAAAACTTCCTTTCGACTAAAACAGACAATTCCACTCGACGTCGCACAGTGGCTGAAAATTTCATTTCATTGGCCAAAAGTCCAGTTTTTGTTTGTCACCGATTTCCAAAATTTTAATTTTATTTAATAGTTAACATATTAAAACTAAGGTAGCCAAAAAATTAGGTCAAAATATTGGCAATTGTGGTCGTGCCATGTTGTTGAACACAACTTTTTTTTTTTTATTCAGAAAAAGTGATTTTTTTTTTATTTAATCCGAAAGAAATTATCATTGCTCAAAAACTATCATCGATAATGACCTGCTAGCTTTTCTGCTAGGTTGATAGTCTTGTTATCTTTAAAAAAGTAATATGTGCGACTATTGTGTTTGTTATTTATATTCGAGATGTTACGATATAATTTCTAAACTACTATATTTTTGTCAAATTTCAACTTTAGTAGAATAGAACTTTTGCAGATCAAAAGGGATTAAGAAGGTAAAACCACTGAGGGAAAGGTGAAAGTGTTTTCTTTAACCCTGTATGCACTCTCGTACCCGTTTGGACCCGTCATTTTAACACTTTTTTAATTTTAATGAAATTACTCCAAACAATTTTTTTTTCAATTTTTTTTTATTCCGCAAAAATGTTTGCAGAAGTAACAGAAATCATGTGCTATTGCCTTCAAAAAAATTTTATAATATAGGGAATATTGATCGTGATCGAGCAAAATACAGGTAGAACATATAAAATTTTTTATTATTGTTACACAATCAGAAAAACTTATAGCTGCCCTGGTTCATCAGTATCCGTTACACTACGTTCGCAATGAAGAAATTGACTCTAGAAAATTTGGAGACTTTGCTAAGGAAACTGCAAAAATATATACAAAAAAGTACCCATGGAGAAATATGTCTGCTGCAGTTCACAAAATCCATTATCATGGAGAAGATGTCATTAAATATCAGTTGGTGCCACTTGGAGATTTATCAGAGGAAGCTCAGGAAAAAAGAAATAAGGATTACACATTATATAGAGAGCACAATACTAGAAAAATTTCACGAAATTCCACAAATGAAGATCTATTTAATATATTATTGGCAACGTCAGATCCGTTCATCTCCAGTATTCGAAATCAATGGAAAGTGGAACGTCGGGATTAAGATGAAGAAGTCAAAAAACTACTAAAGAACAGAATATAGAATATTTGCAATCAATCTTTAAATTATATGAACAATAATTATAATTCAATAGATCTAAGACAGACATTGTATTCTTCTGTAGTAATAGCAAGATTGTAGATAATATTTCTAAAGTTTTTTTTTAAGTGTAAACAAATTGAACCCCAAAAAATTGTTAATTTTTCAGTAATAATAGAAAATTTCCAGTTGATTTTACTATTTATTTTTTTTAATGTTAAAATTTTTTTTTAGTGTAAACATTAAATTTTTTTGAGTGTCCCATTATTACAAAAAATGTTAGTGATTATTATTTAAATCCAAATATGACATTTTTAAATAATTAAAAAATAAATAAAAAACCATATTTCACGCTAAAGTTAAAAAAATTTAAAGTTCCACTTTGGCCTTAAATTCCCCAATAACTACACAACCGATTTTAATGAAATTGAAAGTGGAGATAAGTTTAAGAATCCATCTGTCGATTAAAAATATCTCCTTCGGTTCAAAAGTTACAGAATTTTGCCCAATGAAAAACGATTTTCAGCCACTGTGCGTCGACTTAAAAGCGCCTTAAGCCTCTAGTACACGGCATGTAAAAAGCCACATGCGCATGTGGTTTTGACGTAATTTTGACGTCATCACACATTATTGTGGCTTTGCATTGACGTCAAAATTACGTCAGAACCACATGCGCATGTGGCTTTTTACATTCCGTGTACTAGAGGCTTTAGAAAAAATATAAAATATCAATTACATAAATTGAAGCAAATACACACAAGATATTAGAAAGCTACTTAGTCGGTCGTAAATTTATTATTTAAGTCGATTTTTAAGTTCTCCTCAGCCAATTGACGCTTGAGTCCCACAAGTCAGCATGCTAGGCTCTTTATTATACTTAATTTATACTTCGGACATGCCATCACGCAACTACACCCAAACTTCATCATTTGCGGATTAAATTAAAAATTCAAAGGGGCAAAAATAAACTTCTTCAAATAATCACAGCTCCTCCCTGGTATGTTCGAAACTCAAATATTCACAAGGATATCAATGTGCCATTATTTTAAACTATGATGACGAAATATGCAGTAAAATATATAAAAAGGCTTGCACACTAGCTAAAATTATTTTGAATTATGGCGGCCACTCTCGCTTAAGGAGAAGAGACACTGAAGCACTCACCCAACCAGAAGAGCGATAAAAACCTACACATGTGAACAGAAACCGTGATGACGATTTTTTTTTTGTCTGGCACTGGCAGGACGTAAAATAATGTATTAGGATAAGATTTGATCAATTATTCATAATTAATATATGAAGATTCAATAAATAAATACTGGGGGAAAAAAAACTCTTAAAGCCTCTAGTACACGGAATGTAAAAAGCCACATGCGCATGTGGCTCTGACGTAATTTTGACGTCAATGCAAAGCCACAATAAGCATTGCGTGTTGTGTGATGACGTAAAAATTACGTCAGAACCACATGCGCATGTGACTTTTTACATGCCGTGTACTAGAGGCTTAAGTCATCTGTACTTTGCCCAAAAAGTTAAGAAACCCAACTTATTTTTGGCAAGTGGTAATGACAAAACATCAAAATTCCAAATAAATGTATATGTGCAACCTAAAGTGTACATATATAAGGCAACACGATACGTTCTACGTCAGTTATTAAAACATAGGAATTGACTCAATGTCTTGATTTTGTTTCAAAGTTTATTCTTGGGTTCTAAGTCTCTATTCTTAAGGTTTGGAACTATTTAAATCTTATTAAATATTTTACCCACTATATTTACATTTTTATATGTGGTTTAACGTTTAATTCTCCCTGGTATTTTTTATTGAACTGGCATCCCTAGTTGCATTCGTATGCTTAGGTCTCTGCTTCAAACGATAGCGAAGAGAACAACCCTTCGAACCAAGAAAAAAAATTGTACCCACGTCGCCAACGTTGCAACATTTTTAAGGAGTCCCTGTGATTGTTTCTATCAACATGTTTATGTATTTGTGTAGCGACATGATTACAAGTAGAAGTACGCAGATGAAATGTATGAATGGGGTAGAAGTAGGGCTGACTGACTGACTGTGGACAGCCATACTACCATTAGTGTTGTTTATCGAGCAAAAAAAAATATAAAATAAAAATCAGAAAAGTATAACACTCTGTGTAACTCTTAAAAAAATGTTCTGCACACGGAAAGAAGTAGCGTGCAAGAAGAACATTGGGTTGAATGGACGACTAAAGTTAAACTGAGTTCGGTTTTTATTGCTGATTTCGTTGCTGTTGTTGGTTTTATTATTGTTGTCATTATGATTGTTGTTGTCGTAGTCTTAGTCACATTGAGTCAGAATGAGTAATCATCATTATTATCATGCGAGTACATAAGGAGATAGTCAAAGAGTCGTGGTTACAGAGAAGAGGTCATTTGCTGTTTGCTTCTCATACTTTAGGATTTAACAATGAGCAAAGGATGGCGGCTTCGTTACTGTCTAGACTAGTGAACAATTTTTTTACCAACGGATAACAATGCATATTTTTTTTTTGTTTTATTCTATTTCTTTTTTTTTTTTTTTTTTTTTTGAAGTACGTGATTGTTTGATTTAATCAGAGTATAAAAAAATGGTAAAATTTAAAATTAATTTAATATTCATCATTTATTATAAAACAAAAGAACGAGTGCGGGCAGTTTAAAAGTAAAGAAAGCTGTATAAATCATAAAAATTAAATTTATTTTGAAGGTTAAATATGTATGCAATTTATAAGTTGTATTGCAATTAAAATTATGTTGTTTTTTTTAATTAAATTTGGATGGAAACATGGAAAAGAACTGTGTTAAAATTAAAGCAAATCCATAGTCGGCAAAACTTATTTAGTTAAATATTTAATGGCTTGGTCGTCTTGTTAAAACTTAAATTACTCTAAATCTTGGATTTACAACATAACATCGAAATGAATCAAATAAATCGCGTATCTATACCTAAACGGTTTTTAGATGAAGAGCGCAAAACTTATTCGTTGAACTTACATTTAAAAAATCAATTTTAAAATTTTGTTTTTATTAAAAACTGTTAAACGAACGAGTTTTGTGCTCGTCATCAAAAAACAGGCAGTCAAGCTAAAATTAGACGTGACAACCAAAACCATACAAAACAGCTGTTTGACCCAACTTTAAGGGCAACAGTGTATTCGATTATATGTAGGTGATTTACCATAACGCCATAACCATGATCTGCAGTCTGGTCTTAGTAGAGTTCCTAGTTGGGAAAAAATTTCCGGAAACATATTTTGTTTACAAACTTTTTTAAATAAACTGAGGCCATAATCATGTAAAACGCAACGCAACCACAAATAATTACATTGAAAGCATAAACAATGTCATAAATATTTTGTAATTTTGTTGTTGCCTTCTACAGAAATTCATGTACCGTTTTAAAATTTTCAACGCCACAAGCTATGCAGCGTTTGAAATTTTAAAACGCAATGTGAATTTCTGTAGAAAGCAACAACAAAATTACAGAATATTTATGAAATTGTTTGTGCTTTCCATGTTATTATTCGGCGTTGCGTTGCGTTTTACATGATAAGGGCCTAAGAGTTTTGTGCCGTTAAATGGTTTGGATTGCCAGTTTTTCAATGTCAAAGGATAAGTTTAAAAAAATGTTTAGACCGCACTAAATTGTCATCGTCATTAAAAAATCATCGGATTTGAGCAAATTATCGGATTATTAAAAAAAACATATCAACAATTTATAGTTTATACTAGCGTTTACCCGTGACTACGTTGACATGAAAACTAGAGTAAGATTTAAAAAAATTAAAAAAGTTCAAGGAAATTTTATGTAGTTTTCTACATCTTTACTTATTTTATGTTAAAATATTTCAATAAAGAATATTATAGGAATAAATATTTTTTCCAACACATACATTACATGTCCATATCAACAACACAAGGGGTCTTTAATATGTATGTAATTTCGCCAACTGGACCATATGTAATCTGTATACCAAATTAATTAAAAAGATAATAAGGACCAAAAGTACCAATTTTTTATTTTTACATCATACAAAGTACCATTTTAATCTGGGCCATATGCTACCTCTATACCAAATTTTTCGAAAAGAGAAAAAGTACCAAAGGTAAACAAGTACCAGCTGTTCATCATTTAAGGCCCCAGAAAGTACACTGTTTGTTAATGTAGGCTATAATCTATATTTAAATCAAACAGAACGAAAAGAGAAAAGTGCTAATACTGACCATATGCAAGCTGCATACCAAATTTATTCAAAAGAGATAAAGTTCCAAAGTAAAAATTGTTCCCCCATCCAGATCCATTAAGCTGTTTTCACCTGATTGAGCCACAAACTTATAAATATCTAAACATCCAAACATTTACATTTATAATATTAGCAGGGTGTCTGTATGTTGGCTGTTATTTCGACTTATTGTTCGAAATAACAGTCAGCAGAATCATTATAAATTGTTGAACATAATGCGATAGTAGTGGTCATTCTTTTCAAATATTCTTTTAAACTCAATACAAAAAATAAATCAGTATCCATTGCATGAAGAGTATATCGCTACGTACGCCAGAAGATTTAGGCCATAATCATGTAAAACGCAACTGAATCGATTTGGGTCTATTATGACAGTTTTGGAAATATTGAGAATACCTTGTATTTTTAACAAAAATTTTATTAATTTCAATTTTAATTATTTTAATCTCTTGCACTGTGCTTTCCTATAATAGTATAATAAGTACCAGGTATTAGAGATGAGCGATATTTCTGTACCTGTGATTTAATCACTGTTACTGAAAAATCACGAATCACAGTTGTGACCAAATTTGTCAAGTAACAGGTACTTTCTAAGTCGTTCTTTTTGTATTTTGTTACATATACAAATTTATGATATTTCACTGTTTGTGTGGGTAATAGCGTTTTTTGAATGAAATGTCGAATGATATTGCTGTTCCTTTCATTCTCTCTTCTATCTTTTTAGAATTTTTTTATGCCAAAGTTTATTTGTTCAAGTATGTATGTATATGAAAGTAAACATATTTAAAAGCTCTTACAATTTGTTGTTGTTTCTTTGTAAAGTGCTTACAAAAGCTCTTGCAAAAGCTCGCGCATTGTACGTATAGCTTGGCCGCAATTGCTTTAAAAGAACAGAAAACTGATAAACCGTGATCACAATCACAGTTTAAAGGAGCAGTGATTTTTAAATCACATTCACTAATCACGATGATCTTTAAAAATCACGGGATCGCTCATCTCTACCAGGTATGTTCATTAGGGAGAGTTCTCATTATTTACCCATGTAATGTCAAACAACGAAACATTACTCAATTGCAAATATTAAAATCTCAACATATTTTGCACTTTTTAGATATTGCAAACTTACTTTTTTATATAAAATTATACCTACATATTTTATTCAATATATTGTCTATTTGCAATTGATTTTTGATTAATGCCCTAATCATGTAAAACGCAACTCAACGCTGAAGCATAACACTGAAAGCACAAACAATGTCATAAATATATTGAAATTTTGTTGTTGCCTTCTACAAAAATTCATGTACCGTTTTAAAATTTTTAACGCCACAAGCTATGCAGTGTTTGAAATTTTAAAACGCAATGTCAATTTCTGTAGAAAGCAACAACAATATAACAAAATATTTATGACATTGTTTGTGCTTTGCGTTTTACATGATTAGGGCCTTAAAGTTGGTATTACAACATTTTTATATCAAGAAATTTTTAAAATGAATTTACATATGTATTTGATTTTTTGATCCTTGTTTTAATTGTTTTCGTTATTTATTTTTGTTTGACATTACATTGAATTTAAAATTGAGAACATACTTTCTAATGTCAATTTCTTGTATTATTCTACCATGTTTCCTATAAAAACATTGTTTATTTATTTTATTAAATATTACCATAGAATCAAATTCGATATTTTCTAAATCATATTAATATTCAATTTTAAATATTAATAATCTCTTACACTATAGCGAATTCATTTTTCAAGTGGCGTTGAAAGCACAGCTGTGCTACTTTTTTTTTCTTACTTAGAGAGAAAAAAAAATACATTGTTGTGTTTTTGGTGTTGTTACTTGTTGTAGTATCGACACCACCGTATACATGAATTCACCTTGGTTACGTCCCTAATGGAAAGTCTGTTTGAAACGAAATATGCTTAACAAATTTGATTTTCTAAAAAGTAAAATTATACTAAAAAAAAATTGCTTTTGAACAAGGAAATATTTTTTCAAAAAAATATGCAATTTTCTAACTCAATCTGCTAAATTTAGCAGGAAATATTCAAAAATGATAAAACTGGTGATAGATGCCGTTTAGGGAATTTTTGTATAATGAAAATAATGCACTGCCATTAATAATTTTTTTAAAAAATATATATAACTTTATCGTTTTAGGTTACCTGCTGACCAGAGTAGAACACAAAATAGGTTCTCCAGAAAAGCCCTTATCTGATTTAGGTTTAATTTCATATCGTTCTTATTGGAAAGACGTTTTATTAGAATATCTCTGCAATCGAACTGGAACTACTTTAAGTATAAAAGATGTCTCACAGGTATGTATTATAATTGAGCTCAAAACAATTTAAAGAATAAACTAAATATTATTACATAATTTTCATCAGGAAATGGCTATTTACTCCTATGACATTGTTAGTACCCTACAGGCATTGGGTATGATGAAATATTGGAAAGGCAAACATATTGTACTTAAAAAGCAGGTACTTTACCTTGTTAATTTGACTTAAATAAGTTTTATTACAATTTTACTTTTACATGTTACAGGATGTTTTAGATGATTATGAAGAGCGTATAAAAAGACGTGGTACATTTCCCAAAATAGATGAAGCTTGTTTGCGTTGGATTCCGTTTGTACCGCTGCAAAATAATGACTCTCCCTGAAAAAGGGTTATACCCAATTATGATTAAATTAGTGAAAATATACTATCATTTTGGTTTTTTCTTTTTATTCTGTAATTTAAATAAAAAAATCTTTTTTTACAGATATTGCAGAACAAAGAAAACCTTAGTCTTAGTAATTTTAAAATAAAGAAATATTCTTTCTTTGTTTTTCACATACATAAATTTTGTACGATTCTTTGACTGAGTCATTGAGTAAAATTTAACAATAGATAATTTTTGGCAATTATTAGTCACACATGCGCATCTGAAGTTTTACTTCATACAGAGAGGAGTTTTCTTGTTGTCTTAAATCTTTTATTTCAAATAAATGTATACACTTACACTTGTACATACACATGCAACATTTTGGTGTATTATTTTTTATATACTTATTACATTAAGTATATAATTATTAATTATTTATATGTGTATAGGTATATGTTTAATGTATTAGTTTTAAATACTTTAAATAAAAAAAAACTTAATATTTGTAAAAGAAGCAACTAATGTATTGTTAATAAGAGAAATACAATATAAGATGAACTCCCATAAGCAATAAATCTACTCATTGTGTACCCTACATGCTATCGTACTCATTGTATGTTGAATAGTTTTTGGTGTGTGGTAGATGTCAAATCATATAATTTTTTTAAAATACCTAAAAAAAATTGTGCTTCTACAATTCATCAGGCCAGTCAGGCACGTCATTTTCTTAAACTTGCTTTAACTGCCGTAGCCTGCAAATATGCATACCCATATAATGTATTAAAAATACAGTGAAATAAAAAATTGATTTTTAACTCTTATCCAAACGTTTTTTTTTAATTTCTACTGAATCAAATTTACATATCGTCAGCTCATTCTTGGGTTGACCCACCGACCATTTTTATAAATATTTAGTTAGGTATGGAGTGTGCAATACATTTTGCATGTCTCTCTTCTAAATCCAAAATCTGTTTAACGAATTTTTTTGTTATTTCTGAGATATTAAGCATTCATTTTGCTCTATATCAACCATTTTCAGGTTTAATACCTTTATCAATTTATCAATGTTGAATTTTTATTCCATTGTAAATATAGAAACTTTTCAATATCAATAACAATTTAAGTGTTAAATAGACCACACAGACGGTTACACAAACATATGAAAAAAAGTTTGAAGCATGTCTGTGTGAATATTAAAAATGTGTAATTTCACACAAAAATTTTGTTGTTGTCAAACTTCTTGTGTCATTTATTAGGACCTTTACTCAATACACAGCAGTAAATATACGTATGCAGCACAAAAAACTACTTTTTAAAAATAAATTTAGTGGCGTATGCTGCACAAGATTAATTTCCAACTTCATTCATGAAAGTTCACAAAAATATATGCATATTTTTCTTTAAAACATATTCCGTAAGCAGTGGTAAAAATACAAAAAAGTTCTATCGGGTATATTTTGAGAAAACTTCATAAAAAACTTTCTTTGTGGTTTTTCTACACTCCGACTTTTTAATATATGCGTCAAACAAATAATGAGAAATTGTACATTTATCAAGAATAAAAATATGGAATTAAGCACAACAAACAAAATCTTTAAATGAAAAATTATGTATTCCCAAAATAACTTAGATAAAAAGTTTATTCAAATTCAATGCCAAAAATTTCGAACTCAATAGATATCAAATATTTCAAGTATGTAAATTTGTAATATTGCAAAATTCAACAGATTCGAGCTATCTAAACTGATATGTTTTTCCAGCTACACAAATTAATATAGATTCTAAAGCAAATAGACTATCTAAAGGCCCAACTAAATTAAGTTGGCTTAAGCAATTGTGCGAATACATGTCAACCATATGTACATATGTGTACACATTGAACTTAAGGAAACTATTTGTTAAATTTTATCAATCTGTCATTTACTTAAAAAAAATGCGAAACTGATTGTACTTTACGAACGGAATCAAATATTTTTTTGATTTAGTTTTTTTTTTAAATGCTTTGAGAGGCTTTTTGTTAATTTTTGACAGTAGCTTAAATACATATGTATGTAAGTATAAACATATCGATTGTTTGTTTAGATGCGAAGAACTTTAAATTGAAATAAAATAGATAAAACGTTTCTAATATACATATATTAATTATTAATTTTCATGGCGTTAATGCTTAATATATCGGACATGTGACTGCCATTACCACCGCGTACGTGGCTTAAGTTCTAATTTTAACGCACCTTTCCCAGTTAGTTAGAGTGTATTTCGGCAACAATGAGTGGAATATTTGCATCCAAGTCCTTGATCGTTTTTGGTTTATCTGTAGACATATCCTCAGGAAAAATAATCTAAGGGCGTCAAGTCACATGAACCAGTTACCACCCCCATTTCGTTCACCAAATATTTCTCTTAGTAAATTGATTGTGTAACTATGTATGTATGTGCTATGTGACACAGTCGAATTCATGTACTCGTTGGCAGCAATACTACAACAGTACAAGTTTTAGCCGTCAAGTCTTTTAGCTTTTATTTAGGAGAGAAGGGAAAAGAGGATGCCATTCCTTTTCCACTCTCTCCTAAAAACTCAAGACTTGAAGAGTGTGAACCAGCACTAAGTGACTTAAAATTTTATATTTTTTGAGATATGACTACGATGCCATAAAGGAGCTCTTAATCACTTTTAAAACAAGGTATTAAATCAAAACGTATTTTTTTTTATCAAAAAGTTAACAAAAAAGTCACTTGTTACAAAAAATATTTATTTTCACCAAAAAGTCACTTTTTATTAAAATGTGAATTGTTTTACAAAAAAATGTGATTGCAATAGTGGATTTAAACAGAAAAAAATAAAAAAGTATAGAACTAAATAATTCCGTTAATTTACAAAAATACGTTCGATCTAGTAAATTTATTTATGTACGCATAATTTTCTTTATAACTGTATTGTACACAAACGTGTATTTTGCCGACAATCGCGATATTTTATTGGAGTCATCACTTTGTTAAGTCAGTTATATACTCGTTCTCTCGGTTTATTTTCGCTCTCTCAAACCTTTTGCCATAAATCCCAAAATGCATACACGTACTACCGTATAAATGTTTGTTTGTCTATCTAATACTTGAACGATGACACACGAATGCATAATAAAGTATTGGAGCTATACATAAAATCAGTCAGTCATTCTACCTACTAGACAGTGAAAACTACTAACCTCAAACTCCTGCTTTCATCTTTTTGTCAATCACAAGTTTTCCCTATTGTTATTGTTGTTGCTACAACCATATGCAAGAAGCTTTATCTCTTTACTGCGCCATTTCTATATATCAATGCCGACAGTAGAATTGTGTACATAGTTGAAGAGAGAATGAGATTTTAAAAAACTGCAAAAAATATTTGGAGAGTTACCACATAAAATAATAAAAGTTGAAATATCATTTCAATTGCTTTAATGGGAAATTTTTGGTTAGGTTTATTAATTGGCGGGCTAGTTAGTAAATCCGATTAAAACTGATGTATGTAAACAAATGTTTATATTTATTTACATATACATATAGTACATATCTTCAACATTTTATTAGATAGTCCAAATTATTTTTGTTTTAAATGTTTCGGATCATCCAAATTATCTTTAATATGTCGTAAATATTTAGGCGGCGATTGCGAAATCTGTTTGTGAGTAATAATTTTGTACTCCAATGCCAGTTTACATGCAGAAACAAATTATGAATGTTAGTTATTGAAAATTTTGAGATCACTTTACAGCAAGCAAGTTTATTTATGTTCAGAACCATCAACCCATTTTGGCTTAACAAGATAATGCAAAACATAATAACAATTAAATTAGGTTAGACAATTTCTTTTTAAATATTTTACCCGGGAATGTGTCTTTGTGTAGTACCGTGTTTTTGTTGCACGACATAGGTACAGCCATTTCATAGGGCTTGAAATTGAATGATATATAAAGGATCGCAGCAGTTATTAGTAAGTGGGTCCTTGAGATATGCTGTTGTGGTATGTGTTGGGGTACACAGAGGAAAACCCCGGTCTAAAAATACCAAGATTTACACCATTCGTTGTCAAAAGTGTTCAATTTGATAACGGATGGTGTTGAGATTTTAACCCACCTCGTTTGTATTTTGTCACCATTTGGTATAATTTTGGAAAAAAAACTGTTAACGTATTTTTACCACAATGGTCTCTTTTCGATAACATGTTGTTCATATTTTAAAAACACGCTGCTAGCTGTAATTTCGACAACACATTGATCTAATTTGGTAAGGAATAACTCATTGCGAACCAAGCCAATAAAATACACATGAGATATGTATGTATATGTATATTTTGTTATTTATTTCTTAAATATTTTTGTATATTTAAAAAAAAAAAATGACATCGTTGCATATTAACAAAAGAATACTTTACCTTATCTTGGGATTTTCCACTACTACAAATATTTAGTTACATAGTAATTTCATTTGGCCATAACTTAGTTGGTACTGAAACAGTTTTATCATCGAAACCGAACTAAAAACAAAAATTAAATATTATGTTTATATAAAACAAAAATTTAAGGTCAACAACTAACTTGGGTTTTTTTCCATGACAATAATTTTTTACTAAATTCATCACGGACCCCTTAGTGCGGCGCATCTTCATTTAGATCTTCTTTATTTTAATATATCGCAAGCTTCCTAAGTATCAAATTAGTAACTTAAAAAGAATTGTAAAATTAGCTACATATTCCCAATTATTGTATATTTTATACATAACTTTTAAAAATTCATAAATACTTTCAAGTAATCTTGGAATACCGTATCGTCGTTGTCATCATAACCACACTTGTTTTCACATCAACATTTAAATTTTTTTCAAAAAAATCGGTAAAATTCGAAATTATTTTACAAAATGTTTTCATGACAGTTTAATGTATTTTATTTGCTATTCACTAATTTGCAACCTTTTTAATTTGTTAAACTGCTAGCAATGAGGTGAATTTGACAATAGCGTACATACTATTAATAATGACAACCGGACGTTATCTATTTGTAAACAGAGTGTCATCAATTTGACAACAATGGTATTTTTTACATGTTTTGTTTTAATTCGACGTTTTGTTAAAAATTTGAAAACAGATGTTACCATTGGGTTAACATTCAGTGGACAGTGACAATCTCTGGCATACCGTCCGATTTCTCTGTTCCAACAATGTTGTATTTGCTGTGAAGATTGTTTAAGCTCTTAAGTGGTGAGTACACGTTCGGGTAACTTGAACCAGAAACTTCTAATTTGGACAGATTGAAATAATTTAAAATATGGCCCTCGTGCCTTGTCAAAGTTCAAAGCAAATACGGTAATTTGAAGAATGTTATACTTCCGTAAAAAATATATACATATCAGTCTTTTAAATGAAATATATTATTCTTCACATCTTTAAGGCATATTTTCTAAACTATCAAGTCTGTCACACATTCAAAACGAAATGGTTTATATTCCTTAGTCGCAGTTTAGATCGAATTTGTTTTACTTTATTTAAATTTAATTTTCTTTTTTTTTCGAAAATGCAGAACACTCAATTACTTCCACTTACGATCGAAATTTATTTCTGTGACAGGCCTGTGTGGTAAAGCCATATAGATATGTATGTTATTCATTGGATACTTGAATAATTAATATTAAGAATTAATTAATATTTCCAACACGGTTGTCATAAAATTATAGATTACTTAAATTTTTGAGAATATCGGTAAGTATATATTCCATAAATGCCGGTTGTTTTTTTATAATTAAATAATTATACCTAATTTTTGGTTATTAGGTATAATTATTTATTCTGTCAGTATATTTTCTATTAAAAATTTAGTTAAAATGCAACGCTGAATTTAACCCTACCGGGGAACTAGCCAAGTGAATTTGGAAAATATGCTTGTTTAAAAAACTTGGAAACATAAATGTTTGCATTTTCGGCAAAATACACATATAAAAAGAAAATTAGAGAATTTGTTAAACCAACCAGCCAGACATTCGTATGTATGTACATATGTATGTAGAGTAATATAAATATGTTTTTACGCGATATATGTATATACTAACATATAATATGTATATCGTCATATAAAATGCAAAACGCGCTATAATTTTTAAAAAATTTACAGGAGCGATAAGAAACTTTATAAAAAGCAAACTTTTGTGATTCAAAAAACTTTTTTTTAGGATAGTACCTATCATTAATTCATACTTTATTAATGACACTAACCAGACAAATTTTTTGTTATAATTACAATAATTGGGTTTTTATTAAGTTTTTTATCTCTACTGAAAATTTGTTCGCATAATTATAGGCCCTTTTACATTTTATATGACGATATGTTTATCTGTATGTATGTTGTATGCATGGCTGTTATTGAGATTCGTGGAAAGAGGGTTGAAAAGACAAGCGATTTTTAAAAAATCATTCGGTAAGCTTTTGTCATAGTTATAGGTCTGGGTTTTGGCTGGTGTGGTGAATAAATTTAGTCACTGTTAGACTACAGCCGGCAAAGAAATTAAGAATTTTGTTCAATTTATGCCATTAACATATTTTGATAAAGAAAATTATACATATTTTTAAAATCGGTTAATGAGTAAAACGGTGGCAAGAAGGATTTCGGTAAATGTAACCTTCCGAACTAGCTGGAGAGAGCGAACGGATGGATAGATACCTTGCACTTTACTTTACAATCGCTCCTTCGTAGATAAGTAGATATGTATGTACATGTCGTTGTATGCAATTTTACTTGTAAGATTGTTCCTAACAAAGAAATAAAAAAAAGCTCAAACACACACGGTTATAGTCTTGTCGCGACTACGGGTGAGTATAGCAAACAACAACAGCAACAATAACAGCAGCAACACCAACAAATGTTTGTATGAATTTGCTTTTTTCGTTTTTTTTTTCTGGTGTATGCGAGAAGTAGTACATGTTCGCCTTTGTATTTCACTATAGGCAATGTCTGGTCTCCATCTTCTCGTACAGCAACAACAATAAACCAACAACGACAACGGCAACAACATCTCAAACAAACAGCAGCAGCAGTGCAGAACAAAAACAACAGCAATACTGCCAACAGAACATAGAGACACACATGGAATAAACCGAATTTAACGAACAATTTTTATATACGAATCAAACCAGCAAGAAAGCAGTCAGTCGACCAGCTAGAAGCTAACGAGCCACCAGGCAGGCAGCCAGCAAGGCAGTCAGCAATCAGCAGCAAAAGCAAAATGTTTGTATTTTCGCAAAACTTTTGGCTTTTGATTGAACGACGACATTGAATACCACTCATTTGATCGCCAACAGCCGGTCCGTACGGTGTGCTACAAAAAATCTTTCCGTGCTTTAGTTGAATAAATTAAAAGTTTATCAATTAAGTGTTGTTGTGATTGTTTGTGGCTTGTTAAATACATATAAATACAAAAACTTTCATGTATGAAATTAAAACGTAAAAATAAAATCTAAAATATTATTGAGAACAAAAATTTACAACTTAAAATAAATTATTAAAAACAAAAGAATAATGAAAGAACATTCGTTAAAAAACTAAGCCGACAAAAAATAAAAAAAAATAACGTAAAAAGGGAGCAAGAAGAAAAAAACACATGTATGAATAACTACTTTTGTTCACTGTTCGTCATCAAAACTATTTTGTCAGTGTTGAGTGTCTGTTGTGGTGTGTGTGCGAACATTTTTTAAAGCTGTATGTGCTTGGAGGTGACGCATGGTGGGGCAAACATTTGCTTAAATGTAAAACGAAAATAAAAAAAAAAAACGTTGTGTGATAGTTTAGTTAACCAAAACGCAATAAATTGTGAAATTCAAACCCGGCATTTACATATTTAAACGAACCAAAGAAGAAACAAAACGAAAAAAGAATTGACAAAATCCCAAGAAACTAATAATTATAACACACGGGGTATGTAAATTCTTAATGTATGTGATGAAATACATACATTAAAATGTCGCTTAGCGTATGTATGTAAATTAAAAAACTAAACTTGACATGATGATGGCATCTTTACTTTTTATTTTGCTTCCAGACAATTGGCATGGAATTTTCCCGATAATTGAAAATATGAGCAAAAAGTATTACTGAAAATTTATTTTTAGCTTCATAAATTGTTCTTTCTCATTAAAATTTAACATTAACACATGAAATATACAGAGAATGCCTATGGTATGATAAAAATTGTGCTCATATGGTTCATATCTAACCTATTTCTCAACTTTTTGCTCTTTTTTGTTTGTGTCAAAATTACCAATTTAAATGACGCAAACAAAGCATTGTAGCCAGAGAAGACGAAAAAGCTTAAGAGTAAAAACTATTTCAAGCACCTATTAGAACCAAGAAAAGTATTGTAAAATTATTACCAAAAACCATCCTTGAAGCAATTTTGCAAATTCTGTTGTTTTATCTTCTAAAAGAAAATATTTATGCTTAAAAAATAAGAAAAAGATATTGAAAAAGTACAAATAATAATAAAAATTAATTTTGTCTTCTCTGATTTTTATATTTTGTAAAAACACACAAAAAAAAAATCATGCGTTAGGCTCATGCAAAAAGTGGCGAAAAAAATATAATAGAAGAGGGGACAGACATGTATAGACAAACAAAAATTGGCATACGAAATGCATATTTTTAGGATTATTTAGTCTCACAAGGAAGAAGAGGAGACGAAAATAACGACCACGACAATTTATATATAAAACCTGAAAGTCTTGTTGAATAATTGTGAGTTTAGATCATGCTTGTACAACACACACGTCATCTTCAAATCACGTATACCACCACCACTGTATATATGAACATACCAATGTCATAGACATTCAAAGTACATACTCTCGGTCGTCGTCGGTATTAAGAATAAAACTGCAGAAACCACACTAAAATGCCGGCTACAAATCTCTCATTCGTACAATGAGTTAAAAAAAATTTTAACAGCAAAAAATAGCATTAAAAGTGTTAGAAGTTCAGGTTGGGGCTATGTGGTTTTTCTTAAGTCATGTAATTATTTAAATGTACTTTTATACATTATTTTTTGCTATACAAATTTTGTATGCTTACATATTTTCATGTTTTAGCAACCACATAAGTTTGGAAACAATTTGAGATAGTCATATTCATTCTCCAGCGTGAAACATTTCAATAATATTGAAGATAGGTTTGATTTATTAATTGATATCAAACGTTTGAATTATCGTTTGCTGGGATATTCGCCAATCTGCAAAAAAATAAAAGAATGTGGGGTGTACAAATTTCCCCACAAAAATTATATTATTCGTTAAAACATATGTGAATATCGCTCGTGTTCGTGTTACTCACATCGTACTTACGAAAACATCTGAAAGAATAGAGAGCAATGAATAAAATAAAGCCGACCGGCATTTTTGCTAAAAAAAAGTTCATGCGGTTGTGCTTGAATACTCGCAAATACCGCAGTATGTACCAGCCAAGAGACAGCTAATCATATGGCTGAATGTCTGGGTTGTTTGATAATGTGAGCGTGTATATCTTTTTTGCTATTTCGCATTTACTTGTGTTTGTAACGATCTTAAACATTTAAGGTTTTGCCGGTAAGTTTTTTACTCACACACACTTATTTATCATTTTGCAAAGAATTTAAATTGTGCAAAAATTAGTCAAATTAAGAAACATAAAAAATTAACTACTTTAAATTTATTCGCTCTCTGTTAAAAAAAAACTTCCAATTTTGTACACCAGTTAAGTGAGGTTATATTATCCCGAGTGCCCCACCCAGTCAAGCTACGAAGAATCATCGCATTAATTTTTCCCATATACATACCAACATACATACATATACATATATTCATTCATATCACACTTACATATTATGTGCTGTATATTCGAATAAAACACTTCAATAAGTATAAAAAATTATTTTAAAAAGGATTCCAACCCCACAACCAATTGAAAGATATCCTTTTTAGGAAAATTGTAATTATGCAAATTTATCGCCTAGAACAAATTAATCGCAGAAAAATTTCGTATTATTTTTTTCTTTTATAATTGTCAACAAATGGCCATTAGATTCGGTATGTATTATTTAAAAAGAAAATAATAAAAAAGTCAAAGAAGCCATTAAAATTAACTAATATTGTAATATTATTTTACTATAACAATAGATTTTCTTATTGGCGATTAGTTGTTTTAATTGGAAAATTTTCACTCCAAAGAGTTACTTTTCTTGCTTAGGAGTGAAATCGTTAAAACACGTTTTAACTAGAAGGAAGTATCTTCCGCTATGTGAATTCAATTATTGCCACACTTTTCATCCTAGTAGTGAAATGATTTTCACACTGTTGTGTTTACTGGGAAGGAATTCAAATGTGATATACTGTTTACTACTACTAACAATACATATTTGTTTCTCTATCTCTCTCTTCATTAAAAGAACCAGCTCGTTAAAAGTTTTCGTATAAAATTTTTAATGGTTATTTAGTTTAAATAAAAACCTGGTTTATTTTGAAACACTAAAAAGTATTTAAAAAATTTTCTAAGCTAAGCATAACAAGTGGTTGTTAGGGTCTATGATCAAGTAAATTTTACTTTAAAACTTTTTAAACTAAAAGATTTCCTTTCAAAATTAATATCTCAACATAAAGATTTAGAGAGCAACTAGTGAATTGAGTGTATATTTATTAAGATATCTAAAAGGCTGTGCAAAATATTTTATACAAAATGTTTGCCATTTTTCAATGTAGTGGGGCACGTGTATCGTATTTTTTGAAATGTATTTGTGAGTATAAATGCGAATCTTTATCTGCGAAAAAAAATTTGAGGCCGTCTGTGCTCATTAAAAAAAATATACAAGAAAAAAAAACATGACTACCAGCACATTCTGCTGCTTGGTAACAGCAGATAAAATACACACCTCGTTTTAAAAGCCAAACTAAAAAAGAAGCAAAATCTTACAGCATTTCCACGAGAAGAGTGCAGCAAAAAAGGAGGTTTATAACAAATACATTCAACAAACGAACATATGGTTTTGGGAGCACCAAACACTGAAGAGAAACCAACTAAATAATGATCACTGCGTTGCCATTTTTTTTCTTTGTATTTCTTTTTACACCAGCTACGAATGAATGTATCTTAAAGCAATTCAAATTTAGAAAAAACCAGGGTCATTTCTGGGTATTGCATACAATGAAATCCACATAAATAAAAATAAAATAAAAATTTTTTAACACATAGTGTGGTCAAAATTGCACATATATATAAGTTTAATAATATACACAGGTATTTGCTAAGAAAACCTTACAAAAAAAGGTGTTGCTTACCTTTTTTTTTGCAAGTTTGCAAAATTTTAAGCAAAATGACGTCATATCCTCTTTTTGCAATGTGAATTTCAAAAATTACTCACCAATAAACATTATACAAACAAACCAACTCAACTTGGCATTGTAAGTGGAAGTTAAAATACGCGTGTGAGTGTACTTTCATATATAATTTAATATACAGATGTTTTTAAGCGTGTGTATTTGTCAACTATGTGTATGAAAGATCCAGACGAAGTATATAATTATCTACTCCTTGTAGGGAGCAATAAATAGAAACAGCAAAATTTATACAGAGAGAGCTACGCTCTCCCATTAAACGAAAAAATATAAAGAAATAAAAAGTAGCTTGCAAAAGTAAAATTACTAGAAAACCGGGCTGTAAACTTAATCAATTTCTTACTAAACATGTCAATTTTTAAAGCTTTTTGGCGTTCGTTCAATTTTGTAACTGCGTGCCAAATATTATGGTATGGAAATAAAAAGCTGTCACTGAGGGATAAATCCAGGTAAAATCATAGATGTGATGCCGTTTCGTTGTTCAATTTACAGATTTTTGCCATGTAGGCTAAAGTCTGTTATTAAGACTGTTGCTTAATTTTCGGCGTTTGATAATAGAGGAATGTTCCGTTTACCATTACAAAACTAATGACGTTCGTGATAAAACAACCCAAAGCTCCTTTAAAGATGTCTTCCTTTTGCGATTATTAGTTAATTATCCTCAATCATAACCTTTTTCTAACACAGCAGATTATTCAATAATCGTAATTAGAGCCCTATAAACCAAATCAACCGATTAATTAGCATTGCAGAAATTCGTCATCGGTATGTTTAATAACTTAAGTATTTGAATTGTTAAAAATTTCTGAAAATTCACTATTATTGAAATTTTACAAGAAATTGATGTTTATTAAAGAATTTGGTATCTCAGAATACTTTGTAAATTTTTTATAACAAATTTTTTTTTAGATTTGTTAAATATTACTACCAATAAAGGTGAAACAAATAGTTATCAAAAAAAAAAACTAGCGATTAGTAACATTTCTTGGTAACTCTAAATTAACATGAAGCCTTTAATTTGTTTTCTCACTTACACGTTCATTTCACTTCACATACATTCTAACTATTATTGTTTTTTTTTTTTTTTTTTAATAAAGTGTGGTGAGTAAGCCAACGGCTTAGCTAGAAACAAATTTAGTCATTCGGTTTTGGTAAAAAGCAAATAGACGACAGTCATGGTTGGGCTTTGCACTTTTTTTGTACAAATAAATTACAGATCATTAACCTTAAAATACATTTTTTACATACTACGGACACAAGGTCATATGATACAAGGCGAATGAAAGAGTAATAATTCTCTTTCCAGTTCTCATGCCCATATGCTGCTCTTTTGCTTTCGGCTAAAGGCGGATAGCTTTTTTCTAGTAAAACTGCATTTGTGACGATTTCTTTTTGTGAGCGAAAAAGTACATTAAAAGCATGATGATGCATCGAATCGTAGTAGAGTGTAAAAAAGGCTCACGTACACACAGTATATGCAAAAAAATGCATGTTTGTATTTGTATAAGCACGCATGTATCTCGTTGTACTTGTATCCAGTGATTTAATCCACCAACATGCTAAATTCATTACTATAGAAATTGTTTAAATTTATTAAAAAAAATTTTTTTAAGTATTTAACCATTAAATGTCTAGCACTCTGCGCGCTAATCAGAGACCGGGGCTGAATATTTAATAAACTGCAGTCAGGTACCTGAAGTAGCGCGCGAAGTTTTAGGCACTGACATCATAGCAATCATCATTTTCATCACAATCATAGTTTTCATTATCACTTATAGTATATGACTAATTAATTTAAAAAAAAAAAAAAAATATTGAAGAATTAAACCGTTAAAATAAGTGAAGTTATAAATATGTATGTGCAACGGAAAAAGGAAATCATAAATCGAAATGATGTCCCATGTCTATTGTACTTCATCAGGTGCTCTGGTGCCTTGAAAACCCGGCACATGTTGAAGTACATTCAATATGAGACGAGTGTCAACTTTTTTTTTATTTTTTTAGCGACTTTAAATCAAATTTTAGTTAAAAAAAAAATAATAAATTTAATTGATAATCTGTTTAAAGTGAATAAAGAGTTTTATAAAATTTGGTTTTTTTTATTTGTTGTGTTTTAGTAAATTTTAACCTTTTTCAGGAATTTTTGTATGAAAACTGCTTCTTCAGACTATTGTTTCAGCTATGTATATATTACTATTGCATATATTACTATGCAAAAAAAAAAAAATCATTAGATGGATTGTCCAAGTCTATCTAACAATCCAAGCAATGAATTTTGCTATTGTTCATAAAAAAATTACTATTTTTGTAAAAATATTCCGAAAAATTTCCTATTTAAGAGGATAATTCACGTCACAAGTTGCACCTTTGCGAAAAAGCAAAGATGCAAAAACATAACAACTACCACATAGACAATTAATCACCCCTATCGCGAATGAACGTTCCCAAGACAAAACTCCCAAATTTTATGATTTGCTATCGTGAATGTTCCCATAGAAATTTTTTGTGAATGCGTTCACAAACATAAAAAATATGGCATCGTGATTATTTACTCCCAACAACTATTTTACAAAATTAATTCACAAAAATTGTTATTGGGAACAAGAAGTACACATGTAAGTTGCTAAATATTTGTTTTTAAATGTCCAACTTTATTAAACTTATTTTATTAAAGGAGTATTAATAAAGATCAAAGTACATGCTTGGTGGAAGCCAAACTTCTGCTAGCACTTCACTAAATGTAGATTGTGCTAAACCGACTTCGATTTGTCTGCCCACCCCCTTTTGGTAGCTGCCTTCCGCCAAAAATCTTAAGGTGCTAGCCAATTTCACTACGGTGGGTACCGCCAATATTTTACCTCTAGGAGGCAAATTTTCTTCCAACACGTTCAGTAGGAATTGGAAAGCATCTTTGTTAATTCTATAATATTCCTGAAACCTGTCAAAAACATTTGATTTAGAGACAAACACATTATAACTTTAGGACTTTTACCTTGTCTACGTTAACGATAGCGGATCTGATTCATCGCGTATATGTCTTCGCTGCAATCGTTCCGTGGATTGATTTTCTTCTTCCAAAATCAGGAGACGCAAATAAACACTATTCATTTTAAATTAACACTTTTCTTCACAAAATAGACTTTTCTTTTATAAGCACGCAAACTATTTATAAATCAAAACAAACAATTCAAAATAGAAATTGTTACTCCCATTATATTTACAATAGACTTTTTACTCCCAAAAAATTCGCGATACCAATTAGTTGGGGATGGGAATACACGTTTACTCCCAAACAACTTATTCCCATAACATTCGCGATAGGGGTGATTATGTACAACCAAAAATTTGATACATATTAACAAACATTTTCCCATCTCTTACTTATTTTTTGCGGTTCGGTTACGGAGTTCGGCCAAAGTTCAGTGTTCGGCACAATTGTTTACGAACTTTATCGGACATCGAAATTTCTTATGAAATTATGTATATGAAAATAATACGAAACATCACATGTAAAAGTCCAATATGAAAAGATATCAAAATGTATTTGACTGAACCTTTAAGTCCTCGAAATTAAGATATATTTCAAAATTGAAACACCAGTTCATTTATAAATCTTAAGGCTGTGACCAGAAATAACCTTTAGCACCACCAACCAACGTTGCTAGTGAGCAATTATTTTATGCTGCTGGACAACTTTATGCAGACCGAAGAAATGATCGACATTAACCCTTCGTCTTAGGCATTATTCAAACTATAGTTGCATTTTTGACCACCTCTGCTTTATGTGAATGTTGATGACAAAGAAATTTGTGATTCCTCTTCAAACGCATTTGAATACTACATCGGTAGTGGCTGACGATGTTTTTTTTTTCTCACATAGCCACATTGTCTGTTTTCGTTGCGCTCATTTACATAATACGTAAAATACATAATATAATAAATATAACAAACATAATTTTTTAAAATTCAATTTCTTATTTGTTGTATGCAGTGATCAAAATGAACCCAGAATTGGAATCTCTTTTTAATACGCGATGATCCAGACGTACAAATCCTGATTTTTGCATGCGAATAGCGGAGGCTTTGGCTAATGGCTTAGAACACGAAAGAGCTGTTGAGGAAGGTGCTGAAATTGATCCGTTCGCAAATAAACAATATGATGATGTGGATTACGTTCCAAATGATAACGATGCATCTGATATTGAAAATAATTTGGTCATAGAACCAAATAAATCGTGTGATTCTGAGAACGACGAAGAAGAAGTTCCTGCACAAACTGTTCAACAACACTCTGCCGAAGAATATTTTTATGGTAACGATGGAACAAATTGGAATAAGCAGGAACCAAATGTAGGTATACGTCTGCGTCAACATAATATTATGCGTTATCGAGCTGGGCCCAAGGAACAAGGCTCTATTCCAATTGAAGTGTTCAAACGATTTTTCACACTAAACATTGCATTCGTAATCATTACTGAAATAAATCGGTATGGTAAAAACGAAATCGAAAAATGGAATAAGTCTTATGCTGACAAAAAGCCCAAAAATGTTGGAAAAGGCATGACCGAGAGTGAATTAGATGCATTGTGTGTAATTTTGCTGGCAGGTGGTGTTTCCCACAACAATACTCAAAAAGGGGATGTTTTGTGGCGTTCAGACAACTTACCTATTTTCAGAGCAGCGATGTCTTATCACAGGTTCATTGCACTGACACGATATATGTAAACGTTTTGACGATGGTAGAACACGTGAACTTCGATTGCGTGATGATAAGGCTGCACCAATCGCGCGCGATATATGAAATTTTTTGAATGAAAATTTTTCAAAAAAGTATATTCCGCATGACAGCATTACAATTGACGAGCAATTATTTCCTTACAGAGCAAAAACGAAATTTACTCAGTAAATACCATCTAAGCCAGATAAATACGGTATAAAAATATGGTGGGCTTGTGATTCCAAAACAAAATATTCACTGCAAGAAAAGTTATACACAGGTCGACAACAGGGACAAGAACGTGAAGTAAATCAAGGCGGAAATGTTATGCTTCAACTCTCGAAGCCGTATTCCAATAGTGGCCGCACAATTGACGCAGATAATTTTTTCACAACATTAGAAGGTGTGAAGCGTCTTACCAAACTTGGGCTTGCATTTGTTGGTACAATTCGATACAACAAAGTGTGTATTCTTAAGAAATGAAAAAGCAATCTTCCCGCCCTAGCTCTCATCATTGTTTGGATTTAATGAAGATTTGATTTCAGTTTGCAGCTATGTGCCAAAAAGTGTGTAAATTTACTTTCAACAGTACATTACTCGAAACTCTGTGAAGGCGAAGCAATGAAGCCTGAAGCAATTTTGTTTTACAACGCAAATAAAAGCGGAGTTGACTGTATGGATCAAATGTTTTCGCATTTTACAAATAAACGATCCACAAAAAGATGGACTTTTGCTTTTTTTTTTTTTTTTGCAATATACTGGCCTTTTGTATTTGCAAAGAAGTTGATGGCATGAAAAGGAACGATCCTCGGCGGGATTTTCTTTGTTAATTGTCAAACAAAATGGTTTTCTCCAATATAGAAAAACGAATGAATAATATTATAATTTAGTACTCGTTCAGCTATAGAATCGTTTCTGGGAAGACAAATAAATGTAAGTTTCAGTTATGCACAGTTTTTGATTAATTTATTAAGTTTTATTTATTTATTTTTTTAATTAATCCAAGTTTACTCTTGACTACTTTAGATAACAGCAGTAACGGCTAGCAGTAGCGGTGCTGACACTCTGGTAAAGAAAAAATATTGCAAGCACTGCGCAGATGCACAGAAAAAAGTGTTTTATCAATTAAAAAAATGATTTAAAAAGTATTTAAATTTAATTAATGTGATAATTGAATCAATAATTTTTTTAGTTGAAAGAAAATTAAATATTTAATTTTGATTTAATTAACATTTTAGTTGTTTTAAAATAAATTTTCAATTAAAATATTAATAAAATAACAAAAAATCTCAATTGACTTTTTTCGTTTAAAATAAAATAATTTAAGCATGTAGAATTGTTGCTGGGAATTGTCAATATTTATTTAAATAAATTAACACATTGTTTGATCACTTTTTTAATTAAAATTAAAAATATCATTTATTGAAAATATTTTTTCAAAATTTTAAAATTTTTAGTAATCATTTTGGTAATAGGTGCAAAATCAACAACTTGTTTGCTTGATATTATGAATTTGGAATAAATTTGGTGATTGGAGAAATTTAATAATTTTTTCTGTGTGATGATAAAATTTACCGAAAAATACGATTTTTTTGTTCAAAGTGTACAACCCCAGTATGTCAGCAACATTCTAAAATAGATTATACATGTTTAAGTTGCTTAGAAAATTTATAAATCTATTACTTCTTTTTTCATTAAACCATTTTTATTATAAAATAAATAGTATTGCATTTTACATTGTTTTTGTAAATTCTTTGGTAGCTAAAAATATGTTAATGTGTATAAAATAAATAAAAATAATATACATACATATGCATATTTATTCGTATTTCATTTTAAAAGTGAAAAATATGTATGTATATGTTTTTAAAATTTATTGAAATAAAATGTTTTTTTCGAACAAGGTATATTGAAAACTGCATGGGGGTGGCTAGAATCATGCGTTAAGCCTATAGTACACGGCATGTAAAAAGACACATGCGCATGTGGTTCTGACGTAATTTTGACGTCAATGCAAAGCCACAATAAACATTGCATGTTGTGTGATGACGTCAAAATTACGTCAGAACCACATGCGCATGTGTCTTTTTACATGCCGTGTACTATAGGCTTTACGAATGTGAAAATAAAAACATGTGTAAGACGGAGGGTTAAAAAATATAATTTTAAGTATTATAATATAAAAATATTAACTTTGGAATACTATTATGTATACTATATTGAACTCCTGTACTACACGCAGAAAAAAAATTTGGAGGTTCCCATATTTAAGTGCAACATACATGGTTGGATTTCAAACCGAAAAAAAAAAAATGCATTGGAGTCATGAAATCCAATGTTATGGGTTTTTTGTTCGAACTGAAATGAGTGTCGGTTTTAAGTGCCACAGAAAGCAATATTTTCGGATTTTTATTGAAAATAAACCAAGCAGCTTACAGCTCTTGTTTTTTATTGGAAATAAATATAGTTGGTTAAAGTTTAATTTTTTATTTTATTTTATCAACAGTTAGTTTTTTTGTTTAGATGGAAGTAAAAAAAATTTAAAATTTTTGCATGTCTTTGGCAGCGGGTTGCTGCAAGCAACAACACTTACATATTTTTTTTTATTTATTTATAAACAACAATTTTTTTGTATTTTTAATAAATTCGCTTTATATTTTTACAAAACAATAAAATTACGCAAATGTTAACAACAAATGCCAATATGTAATACAACGATGGCATTTATTTCATATGTTTAGTGTTTTACCATTCTTATTTTCTTTTCTATAATTTTCCTTTTATTAAAAACACAAGTTTTAACAATATTTTAGCGCAAAAATCATAATTTTGAAATCTAACAAACAAAAATTGCATATAAAGCTGTAAACACATGAGCCAAAACATAAAACAGCTGATTCGATAATTAAGTTGTATTCGAAAATAACAAAACTGACTTGTTTTTATGACACCAAATGAAAACAATATTGGTTTGAAAAACCGACAATTAGCAAAACCGACTTGGATTTTATGATACTCCTGTATGGTTTAATATGACTACAGTATGGTTAAAATTAACCATAATTTCCCCGAAAACAACCATAATTGGGCAAGATTAACCATAATTAACCATTATATGGTAAAAATATTCGGAATTAAGTAAAAAGTAACTATATTATGATTAGAATTCGCAAATATATGCTCAATGTAACCATATTTATCATGGTTATTAATTTCAGCTATTTTTGCAATTTGCTTACTTATGGTGTTTTCGTTTCTACAAAAAAGGGTGAAATTTTATTTAAAAAAAATACAATTTGGTGTTTGTTTCTTGTTTGTTTTGCTATCTTGAAGGGTGACGTGTTATTCTAAAACAAGTAAGAAAGTATAGTCGGTCAATCCCGACCATATGATACTCTTCCACAGTATAAAAGAACAAATTTTTGCAAGTGTACCTATTTGGGACCTAGTATCGACCTATCTATCTTTTAAGTTTCATTAAAATCGGTTCGAAAGTTTCCGAGGCAGAAATTGATCCCTATCTCATATACTTATGGATCTCTCTATGTTTTAAATTTCATTAAAATTGGCTTGATAGTGGGCTCAAATACTCATTCCGGAAAGCAGCTTGTATGGGGGCTATATGAAATAATGGACCGATTCACCCCATTATTAATAGGCTTGGTCCTTGTACCAATTATAACCTATGTACCTAATTTCATCAAATTATCTTCAAAATTGTGGGGTCTAATCACCGCATACGCTATCGAGCAAAAATAATCGACTTTTTTTTATTTTGGTAGCATGACTCTCGATATCCAATAAAATGTATCCTTTTTTGAGATTATAGCATTCGATATCGAGTAACCAAAGACATTACATCTCTCGAGTTGTCATTCGATACGTCAGTGTATATCGTATGCAGAAAAAACTATTTAATTTAGCGCCGAAAAGTGTTTTATATTAGGAAAAAGGAAAAAAATGCAAGTTAATTTAAATTATTTTTATATGTATACATCTATGCTCTGCAAAGTTTTATTTGTATTGTATTGGACAAATGCAATCAAAAAAAAAAAGGGCATAATAAACCACACAAATAGCTTGGCAAACATGTCAAAAGTTTACGTTTGTACAAATATTTAGTGTTGTTAAACTGTTTATTGTTTGGACAAACATTTGAAGCAATGTTTGTGAAAATATTAAAAATTTCTAATATTTTGCGGACATGTTGGATATTTGTCAAACTTTTTCTGGTGTCTAGTGTGTAAAAGTTTTTATTTCAGCGAAAACTTTGCAGAGTAAAGACGTATGTAGAAGAAGAAGCAATAAAATTATTTTCAGCCGTAAATGCGAAATTTGTTAGCAGAATTTTTGCCCCCAAAGCAGCTCTTTAGAGCTCTTTTTGCTACATTTCTTTCTTTTATATTTCTTCTCCGTTTTAGTCAAATAGCGAGCAAAATTGCCGCAGCACAATCGTCGTCTACATTCATTGAAAACAAAACAAAAATTAAAAATTAATGGTTGTAGGAAATATGATTGTGTTGTCTATTGGCAAACAGAAGAAAAAAAATGCATGTTTGCCAAGCAATTGCTTTGTCCCAACAAAACCCAATAGACATTCCCCACATTAGGCTGGAATATTACACTCGCCAAAAGGTAATGTGTGTTTGTGAATTGCAGCTTTGGCAGCACTGCTGTAGACAAGTGTTCAATAAAGCTAAGCTGACAAACAAAGAACGCAATTGAAAGCATTATTTGGAAATCTAATGTGAGTGCTTTTCATATAAATTTAACTACTGTGAAAAAAAAACATTCACTAAAAAAGATTATAGAATTAATTTTTTTTTTATCTACCGCGGCTGGCAACAATGAAAAAGGATCCCTTTTATTTTTAATTGGTTTTCTAACACGCATAACAGTACTTTCTTCCTCTAAGGCTGATGAGGATAAATAAAAGAACATTGACGTATTCCTAATTTTTCCACTTTAATTTTACTGGAATACTATTTACTAGGGAGATCGGACGGTTATTATTCGACCGGTTTTAACCGGTTATTTTAGCTTTGCCCAAGTCGGTTATTTTAAAATGCCCAGATGTACCCGTAATTTAAGTATTTTCTAATTGAATATTGGCCAAACTTGAACTTTTTATGAAGAATGTCAAAACAAAATTTAACAAAATTCAAAAAACATTATGAACACTGTAAATACAAATCGCTTATAAAAGCGTGTGGTCTTGTAGAAAAAAAAAACAAAAACTATTCAAAATACTACAAACACGTGTGCAGTTAAAAAGTAAATAGTAATTGTACAAGAGTATTCTAAATATTAAATATATTTTTATATGAACCCAATAAAAAATTTTCTTATTTTGCGAAGCACTAATGGTACATTTTAAAAAGTAAGCACACATTTATGCGCTACGCAATAAGACATACGGAGATGCAGTCAGATAAGTGAACGAATTCTTAATAAATTAAAAAATATATATATAAAATTTGAAGAGCTACGACATTCCCTTACCACGAAGCAGGTTTGTAAGGGAGCATATTAAGGAATAACGGTAACGAAAAATTCAGTGTGCAAAGCTGATCGTTACGTTCACTAATTTTTATATGCGCTGAATAAAGCGCTTTCTGTGCCAAAAATGTATTGCTTCAAGGTGGGAACTCGCCATATAAAATTCATGCCTTCCGTAAGCGATATGGTAAGCGAAACTTTTACGTTTCTCCCTTACGAACCTGCTTCGTTGGAAGCTCCATTTTTTATTGGGAAGGTTATCTCTAGATTTTTTTCGAATGCGATTAAAAATACAAAGTAGGTGCTTGAAGTGCCCTACAATGATAAGTTACAAAGGTTCTTTTATGTCACGACTTATTAATCACCTTTAATTAGTAAACATGCTTGACATTAATGTGTTCCAAATGAAACTTAACTCCGTTCGAAGTAGTTCTAAAGAGACGACAAAGAATACTTTACTAAAATACGCTGCCAAAAATGAATCATTTGGTGAAATATTAGCCCGTTGTGTTGCCGAGGACGAAATGTCCGTTAAGGCCCTAAAAACTCTTAAGTAGTTCTAGCATCTTCTCATGCTGAAAAATACAGCATTATGGCGGAATCAACGATATGGGAAACATTTCTACCAGTTTCATTTATTAAAACACCAAGAACTAGAAAACAAAATTGAAGAAACCAAACAATGTCATGGAATGTTTTAAATTGTAGTCGACGAATTGACAAATATTTTACACAAAAAGAATGTTAAGTTCACTATTAGTTTCTATAATGCTGAAACAAAATAATTTGAAATAGATAATCCTGGCAAAGAGCTTTTGTTTGCAACTTTTGAAAAATATGGTTGATTTATATAGACATGCTTAACCACCAACAAATTAAAACTCATTCAAAATAAATTTGAGAGAATATTTCATAGAATAACTTTATAAAATTCCTATTATTTATTTGCTTTTTCAAAACGTTTGTCTAGATCAAATATCATTCAACAGATTCTAAATTACATTATACAAATATCTTCTAACAAATAAAGTTTAGTAAATCAATAAAACATTGTTGAAAATTTAGCTAAACTGGTCCCACTTTTCTTGGATATTATCGTAAAATATTTGTTAGGTCTGATCTAAGTCATATCTATGTATTTTGTTGGTTTTTTACCTTTGCAAATTGTTTTGTTTTTATTCAAATTACCCTTTTATTTTAAAAACTTATTTGATTTTTGTGTTTTTAAGTATTCGAATTAAAACCGGTTAACCGGTTATTTAAAAATTGTTTAACCGAAACCCGGTTTTTTTAAAATAGCAACTATTCGTAATATTCGAAAACCGGTTATTGAAAAAAGTCGAATAATCGATCTCCCTACTATTTACCGAAAAAATTTTCTTTTTCTTATTACCCTTTGTTTGTATAAAACATATTTTATAAATCTATGTATTAGATTTTCTAAAAAATTACGATTCGATTCATATCGTATGCGATGGTTTGCTTACTCGACACGTACAGTGTGGTTATGATTTATGTGAGTACCTACGGTTTGGTCGTCTCACAGTGGATCTAACCACAGGTACTGGTTCTGCTCAGCACCATAGCCCCCGTTGTATGTGGAAATTCTTTAATACATACAATAGGTAACAATTGGGTATAAATCGACAACTGGAAATATCCAGCTGTTTCCAGGAGTCACCACGAGGAGGTAGAACATAGGCACTGGATGCCGATTTGATGGTACCCCAAACCATCAAATTGGACATCTTAGACCCCCAATCGACACGTACAGAAATATTATTCGATACCATAGTTTACTCAATATCGAATGCGGTGATTAGACCCCTGTACTTTGCGCACAAGGTTAATTGGACAGCCAGCCAGCCGGACGGACTCAGAATCACTTTCTGAGTCTATCGGTATACTTTAAGGTGATACACACATCAGCACAAATGCAAAATACCCTTTCCACTATGGTGTGGATATCAAAATCACCCTTAATAATGGCACTTTACTCCCCGCCCGGTAAAAATCGGCATTGTTGATAATGCCCTGTAAAATAGGTCTCTTCTAGGGCTATGTATAAGGCTAGAAGACGAAGTTGAGAAAAAATCGCTTCGAATCAGAATAAAAAAAAAGTTAAACTTTTAAAGTTATTTTTTCTATTAATTTATAGAAAGACATAAGAAAGCATTACATTTGGATTGTTCACGAAAGGCGGATTATCAGGTTATATGGTTATGTAGTTATATTAATAGCAACACAATATATTGAAAAATAATTTAAATAAATGTATTTTATTGTTGTGAATATAACTCAATAACCATAAACCCCAATAACCAGAATTCCGTGAACAACCCAATTGTAAATGGTAGTTTGTCAGTAAAATAAAATCTAAGTGGATTCGGTGTTATAAAATTCTTCTCATAGTCTTCAAATTAAAAAAATTTTTAAAACTTGGTGTCCAAAAAGCGGCAATCTGTAAGAAAGAAAGAAAATTTTTCACTATTTTTAAACATTTTTAAAGGAAAAAGTTAAAATATGGATATACAATAAAATTTTAACCTAAGCGTCCACTAGTTTTGCCAACGTTTTTTAAATCTAATTTTTACTTACATTAAACTGTTTTCGAGCAAACTGGAATTTCGTCATTCATTTTGTTGTTGATGCAATAAAAAAAATTTTATTTTTTTTTTTTTTAAATTTTGAAGAACAAACTTTTTGGTAATAACTTAAGCAAACCAAGCAAGTTATTAAAAAGCATTCAGCTACTGTAGAGAGCAAAATAACTAACTATAATTTCGTTACTTTTAAACATATTTTGAAAATTAAACATACATGTCCGTATTCATAAACGATTATTAAAATTAATGCTTTAAACACATTCGAGACAGCAGACTACCGACTTCAATATGTCAACAATAGAATACATGTGTGTATATGGAAATGATTATTTTAACGACGCCACGGCTAAATGGCTGCAGGTTGTTGTCTATGCTAATTTTGTCGTTGTAGTCAAATTAAACTAATTTCTATTTTTGTACGCTACAAAAAAGAAAAAGTGCTGCTAATATAATCAAAAATTAGAAGAATTAGTGCTTATAATATATAATAATAATTTTTTGGTTAAACAGCAAAGAACCGGATTGAAACAAGAATATAAGCGCGGCTCACCACCAAATCTATATTATTATTACTTTTTTGTATCCTTAAAAGAAATTATATAGGAAGATGTTTGTCACGCCAATGCTCTTAGTTTTAGCAGTATGGGTATCATTGAAAAATTGAAACTGCTTTTCACATGGTGTTTAAAGCGCACCGATTTATTAACCCAATAAGAGCCCATTTCAAATGCTCATACTTCTTGACTGACTTTTTTTTACTAAATTTGCTTTATCTTTAAATTATGTCGATATAATAATAATTATTTAACAATAATATACACATCTTACCAAAGTTATTAGGACTTTGATTAATAAAGTATTTCTGTATTGCGGGTTTTCAGCCTTCCGAAACACTTTTAAAATATTTACATATTACTATATTTCAATATGTAACAAGTTCATAAACTATTACCACTATATATTTTAACTCAAACTTATAAATAAATTGTGAAGTTTTCCAAAATAAAATTTTTTAACCCTAATAACTTTAAAATTTTATATGATGAGTTTCTAAAAATATAGCATATAAAAACTTGGGGTGTTCTCTATAACATATTATATTTGAGGAAATATTATTATACATATCGACAAAATTTTAAGATAAATCCTCTTAAGGGGTTAATAAATCGGTATATTTAATACATCATATGAAATGTGTTTCGAAAGACTTTATTATGATACCAATACTTTAAAGATTCAGATTATATTTTTCTTCCTATACTATTGATAAAGTGCTCTGAAACCTTTACGACCTATAATTCATTAACTTAGTGCGTGGAACCAAAAAATTACAGTCGCTATACAGTAATCTTGCGGTCAAGTTAAGCAAATTTTAGCGCTTCTGTGCCGCTCTAAACGTGTACTCTAAGTTAACTTTTCAGATCGTATTAGTAAAAGTACTGATTTACAAACGATAACAAATTAGATTAAATTTTAAGCTGAAAGTTGAGAGTTTAAACAAAATTGAGAAATACATTAAAGAAAAACTATCGGCGTTGTATTATTGTATATCTAAAGCAGCCATCTCAAAAATAAAAACGAAACGTCACAAAATTCTCGAGGCTTTGAAGAATACATAGGAAAAAGCACACAGGAAAACATTACATAGACCAAAATATGCCGATCTTAAAGCAAGTTTTTACAAATGTTTTCTTGAAGCATCGAAAACGTAATTGCACAATCACTGTTCTTATTTCAATATCAAAGGCTAAGCGCAAGTTCGTGTAACTGCAACCTGAAATGACAATAATCTCAGTAATGGATGGCTGGCAAATGTTTAGAAAATACCCAGAATTCGCTATCTGAAAATTGTTGAAGAACTAATTTTCTGACAAACGTCATATGTAGCACCTAACACAAAATACATGACTGATGGTATAATTATTAATTATAAATTGTAGCCGGTACAAATTAGATCTAAGTTTCTTTTTTGTACAGATGAAAATTAAGTCATTGAAAAGAATATAGGTACATATGCTTATTATTGCATTTTTTACAATTTAGAAAAGTTAATAAATAAGACGAAAAAGTTAACAACCCTTAAGACATTTCAGTTTACTTTTTCGCGATTATACTGCATATTAGGATTTTTTTATTCCACCTGCCATGAAGATGATATTCTTTATGAGTTCCAAAAACAATGAAATTTAAATATTTTAAATGTTTTTTAATAAATTCATTTATTTTTACGTTAAAAAATTTATCATAAATAAGTATATATATTTTTGTAGGCTTAAATTAAGTTTGTGTGCGAGTATGCAATTATGCATGTTGTTAAATTTATAAAAATTAAAAATGATAGTGGCACCACTGAAATGTAAATACATAATAAAAAAACACAGCTGTTTATATTTTTTCAATTGTAGCTGTCGTCTTCAAAATAATTCAGTAGCTGATTACGCGACTACAATTGCAACCTGCAGCATTTGTTGTCGTGCCTTCGTGTTGCCTGCTGTCTCGAATGTGTTTAATGCATAACAAACGTTTATTTAGGAAAATTGCCATAGAAAATTGATTTTGTAAAACTTTTTAAGTTGAAAGTTGGCGAATTTAAAATACGCCTGCGACTGTTTGGTAATAGATTTAAGAAAATAAGTTCACGTTCACTTTAATCTATTACCAAACAGTCGCAGACATATTTCAAATTCGCCAACCACGATAAGGGTGATTGTTTCAAAATATTGTTAAAAATAAACAAAATTTTATTAATTGTTACACTAGTAATGCTAATAGCAACAATATTTTATTTGTAACCATTGCGGGGACCATAATACAGTTTTTTCTAACCATACTTCAACCATGTTGTTTTGCGTTTATATTGAACCTTTTTTATATTTTCCGTTTTTTTAACAAATCCAATTACTTATTATATTTTAACTATAGAATAGTTTTACTACTTTAAAGTGGTGGGGGGATCTTTTCATTTTGCATCTTTACGAAAGTGTAAATATTCAGCCTTATTACGTTTGTCGTTGTCGTCGTTGTGTCGTTTTTGTAATAGATTAAAGCAACGATCATCACGCTATGCCCCCAGGGCCCGAGCACTTTTCGCGATTTTCACACACACAACTCGAATGTTGCCGAAACTCTCTTCAAAGATTGTAAAAAACTATAATTTCAATCAGTTGTATGCTAGCTTTCAAACAAGCAGGGCGCCGTCGCTTTTGTTATTTAAAAACAAAAACAAAACACATACAGCCCAATTATGAATAAAAATTCCCTGGGAGTTTTTTCCCATTTCTACAATTGAATTAACATAGGAAAAATGGGAGAAGGGAGAAAACTCCCGGGGAGTTTTTCTTTCATAATTGGGCTGATAGTTAATATCTCAACTGAGTACTTTCATTTGTCTCTCTTTTTCAGAATTCCAAATATTTTCAGTACACTTTGAATATTTTTCTACTATTGTAAATGTGGAAAATAGAGTGGGGAAAAGTTTTAATTTTCATCTAATATTTTGAAAAAAGCTGCATGCCTTGTATACAATCAGAAATTAAAAAAAAAATAAGTGCATACATGCATTTATAAAACAAAAAATATGTTTAATACAAATTTTACTATTTTTAATTAGGCTTAAGTTCATTAAATTTAATTTTCATTAAATTATTTTTATGAAGAAAGGAATTTTTACAACATGGAGAATTAATTAAAATTGTTATTGATAATTTTCATTCTTGACTGACCTGGGATTCGAAGCCAGGCTGGCTGGCGTGTGATTCAAACCCAGGCGGCTGGTTACCCTGACATGTTTCGACCTCAACCACCAGGTCTCCTCAGAGGGATTTGCCGTCTTACACTCGCAGCCATCGATGACTGCTGACGTCAGTAGTCAAACATCAATCCTTAAACCAAATTGTATTTTAACCTTTGGTAGATCGAAATTTGCTTTTTGAATGATTATCCATTTTTAATTGATCTCACATGTTTTTCCTTACTTCTGTTTTTTCGTACCTTTGTCAAGAATTCTTCTTGAAGTCCAAAGTACATTGTTTTTGTTTATCATGTTTTTGTCTTTCTTTTTTCTTGTTGACATTTTTCAGCACAACTCGAAGGACAAATGAACAAATAGAGCTTGTGCCTTAGCTTTAACAATAATTAGTATTGTGGTTATTTTGTTGAACTATTCATGGTTTTTAATCCAAATTTTACTATTTTTAATTAGGCTTAAGTTCATTAAATTTAATTTTCATCTGAGGAGACCTGGTGGTTGAGGTCGAAACATGTCAGGGTAACCAGCCGCCTGGGTTCGAATCACACGCCAGCCAGCCTGGCTTCGAATCCCAGGTCAGTCAAGAATGAAAATTATCAATAACAATTTTAATTAATTCTCCATGTTGTAAAAATTCCTTTCTTCATAAAAATAATTTAATGAAAATTAAATTTAATGAACTTAAGCCTAATTAAAAATAGTAAAATTTGGATTAAAAACCATGAATAGTTCAACAAAATAACCACAATACTAATTATTGTTAAAGCTAAGGCACAAGCTCTATGTGTTCATTTGTCCTTCGAGTTGTGCTGAAAAATGTCAACAAGAAAAAAGAAAGACAAAAACATGATAAACAAAAACAATGTACTTTGGACTTCAAGAAGAATTCTTGACAAAGGTACGAAAAAACAGAAGTAAGGAAAAACATGTGAGATCAATTAAAAATGGATAATCATTCAAAAAGCAAATTTCGATCTACCAAAGGTTAAAATACAATTTGGTTTAAGGATTGATGTTTGACTACTGACGTCAGCAGTCATCGATGGCTGCGAGTGTAAGACGGCAAATCCCTCTGAGGAGACCTGGTGGTTGAGTTAAGAATGAAAATTATCAATAACAATTTTAATTAATTCTCCATGTTGTAAAAATTCCTTTCTTCATAAAAATAATTTAATGAAAATTAAATTTAATGAACTTAAGCCTAATTAAAAATAGTAAAATTTGGATTAAAAACCATGAATAGTTCAACAAAATAACCACAATACTAATTATGTTTAATACAAAAAAAATTTGTTTTCGACATGTTTATCTAGAAATTTCTTTCAGTGCAGCGAAAATACACTCACCACTACGCACACATTTTTAACTGGCTCTCTTTGTGATTACCTCTGGATTAAAGAAACACACAGCCTTTGCTCTTTCATCTACTACAAAAAACGACGCAGTCGTTGACGACAACGACAACCGTAATAAGGCTGATTGTAAATTTCTCAAATTTTATTCTGTTTTAAATGAGAACAATTGTTAAGATTTAATGACAAAAAGTTCGGACTTGGCCTAGATTTGACAAATTTATCGAAGTTCGGGTCCGGGTTCCTTCTGAAGAAGTGAGTTCGACCGGAACTACTAATTTTGCTTATATAATTTGCGATTAATCAGAAAAATGTGTAAAAATTTTCCATATTTTTATAAAACTGCTTTATTTATAGAAGGTTTTGTTTAAATATGTAATCAATAGATTTGGCGACAATTTTATAAACCTTTAAAATTGTAAAGTATGTTCATTATGGTACCCCTTAAAAAGATTTAGGCTTGATGCAAAAATGACTATCCAAAAATTCCATACCCCTGGGACTCCTTCCGGGACCGACTTACAGCTGAAATTACACTCAATGCGGAATGATGACTCGAGTTTTTCAGCACTTTTTGATTCCCGGGAGGGAATAAATTACGTAGGCCCTACTTGTGTAAAACGCAACTCAATGCCAAAAATTACATTGAAAGCAAAAACAAAGTCAAAGATTTTATACTTTTGTTGTTGCTTTCTACAGAAATTAATATTGAATTTTTAAATTTCAAACGCTGCATATCTTGTGGCGTTGAAAAATATCGTAAATACAAGCATTTGAAAAGAAAACTTGCTAAATTTGGCCAACATTTCAATACTACCACAACGGGTTTTGAGCCAGAGCATGATATTTTACTTATATATAGGTTCCCGTCGATCCTTTAAACATCAGAGGACCATAATAAATCCGTTCCATTGAAATCTGTCCGCAGCGAGTGCTTTTATCACGTTGCAGCTTTAGTTGTTTCTGACAGCTTCCATTTCTATTTTACGGCTCGAAGAGTGAGATGGCGTACCCCTGCCATAACTACCTTGTGGATACAATACAATGGAGATTCTTGTGATGCCCTCTATTTGTCTTCGCAAGCCATTTCCAATCCAGCGCCACTTTCTTCTTTGGATTTCAATATTTATTGGGATTTTTTGCATTTCTTTCCATAGTCTCTCATTTGATATAGTTTAAGGACAGGAAATTCTTAAGATTCTTCGCAGGCAGCGATTAAAAAACTTGAAGGGATTTTTTCAGGTGGGACTGCATTCCAAGATTCGCATCCGTAAAGCAGTCCATATGATAAAGGAGATAAATATTTGAATTTTTGTTCTTCTGGATATATGTGGATACCGCCATATGGGATTTAACAATTTTTAGCATCATCGGTGGAGCCCCCAGTCGCTGGGTCGCTTCATCTATTTCAACTCCGTTTATTGAGAATCGTTTGTTGGTTGACGAATTTATTCGCATATTTTATCTAATGTTCGCAAAATTTGTCAACAGACACGTTTACAAAATGTTTAAAATAATAAAGTGGTCTTCACTTAAAAAAAATATTGTTTAAAACTTTTTGAACTCAGGTTTATCAAGAGTAATAGCCAATATTTTCCTTTTTGAACTAAATATAGGACCTGAATATAGGACCTGAATATCTCCCAAATCGATTCTTGGCATAGTATTTTGGATTGTTTGAAACGCTTATTCGCCCCCAAACGGATAGCGGCATATAAATTTGATTGTTCAACAATGTGCCCAATAAATGTTTCGCCCAAAAAGTACTCGAAGCATTTGAAAGGCATTTCAAGCTTTCTGAGATCTTCTCCTAGTTTGGGCTCAGAAAATGCAATCACAGAGCTATCCAGCACTTTGTTCTTTTGGCGATACAAGGCTTTCTTAAAATTGTTGAATTTAGGATCTATATCCGAAACGGGTCTAATAAACTCCCCTGTTGCACATATAATTATATCTCCAGGCTGAGTGATATTCTGCTCTACAGGCACATTGCGTTTGCGTTTCTGTGATTGAGGAGTAATAGAATCAATCGAAGTAGACGGGGATAATAATTTTGCCAATGACGCGGGACTTTGCCTTGGAGTGGCGCAAATCTCTGATGCCAGCGTTAAGTCTGCAATGTTAAACGCTCTATTTATCGCTCCATCAAATCCAACATTGATATGGCACTTGGTCTCGCAGGCATCATCACCCAAGTCGTCTTCTATATCTTCTTCTACGCCAGTATCGCTATCGAAGTTCATCAAATCCAAAATTTTTCTAATTTCTTCATGAGAAAGCGATGTCAACTTTTGCATTTGTCAACGTTCCATGACTATGAACCACAATTTTTTATCTCTTGGAATGTTTCACATAAAAATTCACCTAATATATTTTTTTTGGCCTCCACACGGGCTACCTTGCAAGATCAATTAAAAGCTTGCCAAAGTTTTTTTTCCCTTTTTTTATTACACTATCAGCAATACACCAATAATTTTTTTTTTAACTTTGACCACTTTAACACTTTTCAGATATTTTCTAAATTCAAACTTTATGCAAAAAAATTATTTTGTCCGCATTTCACAATTTTTCAACTTCAAATGACAATGATAGCTGCCCAAAGCCTCAACATTTGTTGCAAATAAAAAAAAACACATGTTTGGGCTTCCCCGAATTAAACAAAAGCAAAACAGAATTTAGAAAGCGAATAAGAGATCTCTAACACGTTTTTTTTTATATATAAAAAAAATTTTTTTTTTTGTTAATTTTACCACACGCAAAGGAAAAACATGGTTGATACAATCACAAACTATCATTAATGTTTGTGGTTATGATTTTGTCAAACACGTCTTCAGTAACAATATATGGTCACACATGTTTATTGCTTATTATTGTCTCAAAAATATTATTATGTTTAGAAGAAAAACACAAATGATCTTCCTAACCATGTTTCTATTTTTCAAAATACCAGGCAAAATGCCTATTTGAACATGGTCCTCACTATAAAACCAATAAAAATATTTATTTCAAAAATTTTATGTTTTATTAAAAATACATACATAACTTTGCAACATACATATACAGCTAGCATATATTAATAAATAAAATTAAATATGTACATACATTTATATTTATATACAACTTACCTGTTGCAATAAACGTATAATAATTTTTTTCCTTAATTTTACAATCATCCTTGGCCTTTTTCTCCCGAAAAACTTTTAATTATTTTGTAGTCATTCATGTTTCCCGATTAACTAACTCTCGCAGACGGAAAATGACGTGGAAGAAGATTTTTTTTGCTTTATAAACACAAACTGTTTGCTTTGACCATAAATGTTTGCTAATTTAGAGAGTGTATTTTAAAGCGAACAAAAATTATGGTATCAAACAAACCTATTGTGTACAGCTAATATTATGATTTTAATTGTACAGTTGAAAATATATACATTATAGTAGCAAATATTTCACATAATTTAATATGTTAAGCTAGATCATGGTAACTTTTTAGGTGTAAAACAGCATATTATATCATTACAGGGAATTAAAAAATGTTAAGGAGAAAAAATATTTGTTCAAGTTAAACAAGGATTATAATAAGTTTATTAGGGTAAACATATTAGGCAAATATGAATAAAAATTTTTGTCGTAGTGATCATACAGTAATCATGTTTTTTCTCTGCATGCATGAATGAAATTAAATTCGTTGTTTTTTAGATCTTATTAATACAAATTTTAAATATCTTACGCTGTTATTTTGCACAATAAAAAAATTACTTACTTGAGTTTTGTTAATTTTAACTTATAAACCAAATTCAATACGCGTATCAGAATCGGTATCGCCGATATTTTTTGAGTATCGGTATCGTATCGGTGTATCGTTACTTCCCTTATTAATAATAAAGGGTGGTCCAACTATACTACACGATATTAATTGTGAATCACCCCATTACCAAGTTTTTTGCCCAACTTAATTTGACATTTCTTTGTTTCAGTGTTTGACAAATTCAACCATGGAGAGGAACACAATTGAGCAGCGCGTTAAGATTGTTGAAACCTTCAATCGAAAAGCGCTTCAATCAAAAAGCATTTCGTGCACTTCGTGATATTTTTGGTCAGCATAATCGACCTCAGTCGATTCGTTAGCAAGCAGAATTGCCGCATTTGGGCAAATGATAATCCACGAGTGATCGGATAGAGGTATGCTACCGAAGCCGTGGCGAGCATTTGGCCGATATTTTGTTTTACACATAATTGTAATAGATCCTTCTATCAAAATAAAAAATTAAGATACGAATTCTCTGCAAACTTTTTGTTTTATTTACAATTAACATCTGGTTTTTTTGGTTGGACCATTCTTTATTATCATATTTTACAAATTTCATAATATTATGTATATTATATTTTACAGGGTGTGGCTCAAATAAATCCAACCAGAAAAAAAAACAAATTGCCAATTGTTGTCGTTGTTGGTGGTCTTGCAGTGCTTGCACAATTTTAATTTTGTATGGAGGCATCTTAAGATCCAACTTTAAAATTCTCTGAAATGTTGTCCTGGAAATGCCCAATTGGCCGGAACGAAGAAGAGTTGAAACAGATGAAACATTTTAAGCACTCTAACGCACAGCTTCCAAGTGGCCTTCATTGCGAATATTTCGATGAGTATCTCATTTTTTAGATCTTGATTTAAAATATTGACGACATTTTCGCTGCGTCATAACAATTGATCGGTGACAAGAATAGAAAAATTTTATAATTTTAACGAGTTGTTGTGTACTGTATACATTCATTACAAATCTCCAAGAATTCTTTAATTAAAATATACAGCAATGTTCTGGAAATCAAAATTGAATGAAATTGAATTCGCAAAAATTTTAAAAATGATCCTGTTTAAAGGTTCAAAAAAATATTCTGTTTTATAAAACGTCATACTTTGAGTACCACTTATATTTATTAAAATAACTCTAAAAATTATGAAAAACTACGGTTATTTTAAAACAAATTTAAACTGAAAATTTCCTTCGACTTTATATTTACTCGATTTCGACTTCCAGAACATGGCCGATAATAAATTTAAAAAAGTTTAAATATATTAAAATTATATCATTTATTATAATGTTTTTACTCTCATCAGACGAGGAAGAAAGTTATGTCATATGTATAATTTTTTAATTTGATTTAATATGCATAAATCCTTACATCATAATACAATTAATTATTTACCTTCAGTATAATATTAAGTTTAACAATGTTTACATCTAGAGAAAAATTCACAAATTCAAACATTTCATAAAAGCAAGAACACAGTTTTCAAAAAAGGTCTGCCATAGCATAGTTAATTCGAAAAGTTTTTTTTAAAAAAGGATTATAGTACCGTACTGTACGCCTTGGATTGTTAAGCTATGTTCACATTAGGTGTTATCAATATCATGTGTTATTTCTCTGTGTACAGTACATTTTTAATTTATAACTACATAGTTCTATTTTCAAGTGACAAAGCATCTAGCATCAGCTGACTCGTATTAACAAAATTTTTTGTGGCGGCGAAAATTAATTGAAATGTTGTCAAATAAAAAAAATTATTATAATAGTAAATAAAGAATAAAACAATAAAAAACACACAAATAACACTACGTGACAGTTTTTTGACAAAATGAATCTGATACCTAATATTTATGTAAAATTGTCCGCTGAATCCGAATATGAAGTCAGAATTGGCCAAAGAAGAACAGTTATCGAGATATTCCGAAAAACCGTTATTTGTGTTTTTTTAAAAAGATGATGTCACTTAAATGCAAATATTTTCAAAAAAATTAGACGGCTATGTATGTATTTGGTTTTTATGAAAGACAATAAAATTACTAAAATAACCAAGGGTCGCTTGCAAACATTGGTTAAGAAATGACAGAGTTACAGTGGACAAAATTAGAAAATTTATATAAAATTTAATGGTTTTTTGCAATTTTGTTCTTTTGAAGTTATATTTTTTAAACCAAAGAAATGAAAAAATGTTTTATTACATGGGACGTTAGTTTATTTTGATACGAACATTTTGAGCTTAGCGCGACTAATTTCTGTGCAAAAATGACAAAGCTACAGAAGATTTAGTGAATTAACCCACTTTTCGCTTTTTATCGAATCAAAAACGCATAGGAAGTAAAAACGCAGAATTTAAAAAACGAACGCTGTAAATATTAGAAACATTGAATTTTGTAAAATATATCACTAAAAAAAAGCTTATGTTAAAAAAAAAAAAAATGCACGGGAAAATATTTCTAAGAATGGAAAAGGGTAAAAAGCTCCATTCATTAAAGATTTTTGACGACACTGTCGCCTTTTTTGCTGACATTGTTTTTATGGACAGCTTACAATTGCAAATTATTTGGTAAACGTTTTGATATTCTTGTAACGTAGAATTCGATCTAACAAGAACAAAATGCATAGTGCAAAACGTGTCTTTATCTGCAAGAACAATCCCACACGTTTTGTTATGCTTGTGGAGTTTATAGTTTTGCGCAGCCATCACATTTGTCAAGGCAATTACTAAATGCATTTTGGCTGTATTTTAAAGACAATCCAGAAAATATTTCGAAATCTTGGACCCCAAATACTTTATGCAATTCATGCAAAGCTCATTTAACTATGTGGATTAGAGACGAGCGATATTTCTGTACCTGTGATTTAATCACTGTTACTAAAAAATCACGAATCACAGTTGTGACCAAATTTGTCAAGTAACAGGTACTTTCCAAGTCGTTCTTTTTGTATTTTGTTACATATAAAAAATTTATGATATTTCACTGTTTGTGTGGGTAATAGCGTTTTTGAATGAAATGTCGAATAATATTGCTGTTCCTTTCATTCTCTCTTCTATCTTATTAGTATTTTTTTAAGCCAAAGTTTATTTGTTCAAGTATGTATGCATATGAAAGTAAACAGATGTGAAAGCTCTTACAATTTGTTGTTGTTTCTTTGCAAAGTGCTTACAACAACTCTTGCGAAAGCTCGCGCATTCTACATATAGCTTGGCCGCAATTGCTTTAAAAGAACAGAAAACTGATAAACCGTGATCACAATAACAGTTTAAAGGAGCAGTGATTTTTAAATCACGTTCACAAATCACGATGATCTTTAAAAATCACGGGATCGCTCATCTCTAATCTGGATGTCGGGCGAAAAGTTAGTATGCATTTCTTAATTTTATGTTTAAAAAATTTGCCTTCAGAATATTATGTTAATTTCCTATACCGCAGTCGGTATATGCCATTTGATTATTCTGCAATTTGGCGTAAACCTAGCCAAGGTAGAGCAAAATGGACGTCATAAGTCTGTTCAATATGCAGATGTAAACTCATTCACAAAACCAACTCCTCATATGCCTGAAATAAATTAATTTTCATTTTTATATCTTACTTAAAAAGGAGCAAATATGTCTTTAAAAATACACCTTCTGCATTCCCACTTAAATTTCTTCCCAAATAACCTTGGCGATGAAAGTGACGAGCATGGTGAGCGCTTTTACCAATAAATAAATGAAATGGAGCGTCGGTATCAAGGGGCGTATGATGATGCGATGTTTGGCGACTATTATTGGTTCCTTGTGCGAGAGACAGAAAATAATCACAATAGGGTTGCATAAGGCGAATTCAACTACAGGTGGTGTCGAAACGACATCTGATTTTGACAGTTCGAGCCAATTTGTCTTGATTTGTTAGTGTTTTGTTAGTAATGGTTGACGTTTTGGACCGTAAACACTAACAATGCAATGCAAAAAACCTTGTGTTGTTTCTGTTGTTTTTGGATTGTTGTAGTTCCGACACCACCTCTAGTTGAATTCGCCTTGTAAGCAATTATTCAACAGTTTTAATAATTTTTAATATTAATTGTTACTACCATTAGCTTTGTATATTTACTGTTCTGTTTTTTTTTTTTTTTTTTTTTTTTTGATAAAAATCGAAAAGTGGGATAATTCAATTAATCTACTGTAACTGTGCCATTTTTGCACCGATCTAGATCCTATGGGCACAACATGTTTGTATTGAAATAAGCTAACGTAATAAGTAATAACACTTAAGAAAATTCATTGTTTGGTTTAAAAAAAAAGAAGTTGGAAAAATCTAAATTCCAAAAAATCATTAATATTTTAGTTAAATTTTAAATTTGGTCCACTGTAAGTCAGTCATTTCTTGACTATTTTTCTTGAATATTTACAAACGACTTGTGGTTGTTTTGGTAATTTTGTTATCTTTCAATAAAAAAACAAATAAAACATGCATTGAATATTTTCGAAGATATTTTTATGAAAGTGACATCATCTTTTTTAAAAATGCAAAAAGAAAACTGTTCTACTTTTGACCATTCTAACTTCGTATTCGGATTCAGCATACAATTATACATACAGCTGTCAGATTTATTTGGTCACGACTTTGTTGAAAATTTGTGACACAGTGTAATTATTAATTTTTGTGCATATAACCACTCAGCTTTTTTAAAATTGTTTTTCTTGATAGGTTATGTCAAATGTAATTTACATACCAACATTTGAACATGGAAATTATAAACCTTATGTATTACTCAAATTTTACATGTGTGTAGAAAAGTGACATTCCACATGACAAATACGCATAATGTGAACATAGCTTTAAATGATAAAATACTTAATAAAAAAATTTCCAATTATTAATACCAATGCGACTTTTAGCATAACTCTGCGACTTTTCAGTTTCAGCAAACGTTTTCCGTTTTGCAAACGGATAATCTTGTAGAATATGAAAGGAGATTTTCATATACTCGATATGTATGTCTCAGGCAAAAAAGCAAAATTTGAAAAAGCCAAAGTACATCGAGCTCTTTGACCATGTTATGTGTTGAATGAAATTCAATTTTACTTCCAGGTAGATGCCAAGATGCATAATAGAGTCCAATTTCTCGATTTTATAGTAATTTAAAATATATACTACGTTTTCTAGAAAATTGTATACGTTAACATTTCATTAGATTTAATTAAATTAGGTTATGTTTACACCAATAATAAAAGTTATCCAAATATTTTTGGAGATAAAACTGGTCTAAAGAGTTCGTAAAGTTTAAAAATATTTTTACATCGTCGGCGAACATTATTTGAATGTTTAATAATTTCAGACATGTCGTTGATAAAGAGCAGAAACAAGATATGTCAAAGGTGACTACATTGCAGAACACCGGATTTTATCAATATAGGTCTAGAAGTTGAAAACTCAAATTTTACGTATTGTAGTCTGACGAAAAGATATGATTTTAGCCAGCTTTCGTAAATTTTGTCGAAACCTAATCAATTCAGAAGGTTATATATAATTAACCTTATCAATTGCCTTACTGAAATCGGTTTAAATAACGTCGGTATGTTGGTTGTTAGCAAATCCTTCATTTACCAAAGCTGTTAGTTCTAATATATTTGTCATAGTTGATAATTCTTTACGAAAGCCGTGTTGAAAACGGAGAAACTTGATGAACCAATGAATCAAAAATGAATTTTCAACAAGTTTTGGTATTGCGCTAAGTTTGGCTTTACCTCTGTAATTAATCATATTTGATTGGTTTCCAGATTTGAATAAAGGAATTAAATATGACTCTTTCCATATTTTGGGGAAATAACCATTTTTCATGAAAATATTCAAAATAATTGATAACGTCATTGCTAACGATTTCATACATTTACATTTAATTAAAATACTGGTATACCATCAGGAGGACATATTGAGTTCGAATATTTAAAAGATTTTAAGCAATTGATAATATGGAGAAAATTATATAGTTTGACCAGTAACTAAATTAATTGAACAATTGACGTTATCAGCACAAAGTGCATCAGAATATGTGGATGAAAAAAAATCTGCGAATAAATCACCAATTTCCTTTACATCATGTGACTCAGTACCCATATATTTCATGACCTTCGGTGTACCAGAGATCTTCTTATTCGAAGTTACAAATTTATAGAATGATCTTGGATCGTGTTGTAAGTTGTTTTTTTATTTTTATTAAATAATCGTTATATAATTTAGCATTTAACAAATTATATTTAGCACGAAGGACGAAATATTTGCTTTAATTGCAGTGGGAAATAGATTTTTTTATATTTATTGTAACTTTTATTTTCAGAGTTTTTAACGAAAGAAGTTGTTTATTGCCCCACGGTGGTCCTGATTTTGAGCACAGTGAAAATTTTTGTGTACATTCATACAAATATTGTTTTATTATACTATAAAAATTATTAAGTTATTAATTAATTTTTTTTTTTAATTAAAATAAATTATTAATTTATAGGGACAACACGATTTATTGAACATTCCTTAGACTCATAAACAAATACCAGGTCAAGTAATTTTCCATATATGTATATTACCCCAGTAATCTAATGTAGACATAAATTTGTAATGTTTCCGAATATATCATCGCTAATGTTATCAGATCGATTTGGAATGTAACTTTTACTTTCTGTGTATAAATTCCAGGTAATCTGAGGAATAGTAAAAGCGCCAAGGAATAAAATGAAATTACCGGAACTGATTTTGGAGGCCACTAGTTTCATTGCTAAAATGTGTTCTTGATAAGTTGATTATATAGGATCTAAGAGTTTATCTCCCTTTGTTTTTTAAACTTTATAATTTTTTTTATCGGCCAGCTCTATTTAATGTATTGGACAGCTAATCCCATAGCTTATTTGCCATTGCTCACATTAGTTGGCCGTTGCACAGTGGGTAATTTTACGAGGAGGTGGTAAAAATTCCATAACTTTTGAATGAATTGGTATTTTTTATGCGATTTTTCAGTGTAAAATTTGATTATTTTAAATATATATTTTTTTATAATCTCTCATTTTTTCTGTTATATTTTACAACTGATACTTTTTTTATATTCTCGAACTTTGATCTTTTCAGAAAATGCCAACAATTGGCCCCTGTCAATTGTTTTATCCCAAATTCCCAAGACGAGTTGTTATTTGGATAAAACTGAAAAATAATATTAAAATAAAAATAATATAAAAATGTCTAAATAGTATTCTTGGCCATCGATAAAATTTGAAGTAATTCAACTTGTATTTTTGGTTTAGTATGTATTTTATTTTTAAAAGCTTTTATTTAACTTGCAATGTATGTTTGTTCATGCTGGCTGCATTTATTAACTTTTAAAAACAATGTTTGCAAAATTTTTATTCTGCAATATCGGAAAATATTTAAATAATTTATGATTTGAAATATTATTTTCATACCACAAAATGCTACTCTGCTGGCTTTAATAATATTAACAACAGAAAAAAAATTAATGTCAAATAAATTTATTTAAAAATTTTTATTATCAAAAATTATTTTCGGGAATGAAATATTTATTAATTAATTCATTTATTAATGATGTGCTAATAATCCCAATTTATGATAAAAAAAACACTGAAATTTATTGTTGTGGGAAAGCTAGTTTCTATGCGCATTTCGCTGGTTGCTTAGGCCAGCTCGTCAGGAAACTTTTTCCAAATACTTTAGAAAAGCTAAAAATATTATACAAGTAAGACCATAAAGTGAATAAGAATTTTAAACACTTAGCTCTACTTGTAACAATATCAAAGCTTCAACAAAGACACAACAATAAATAGTGAATTTTTTCTTTCTTACATTCCCCTACAATTGGCTGGGGTTTTTCCAACACGAATTGTAGTTGTAAGAGGATAGAAAAAACAAAATTAAAAAAAAAAAAAAAAACAAGTTGCTAAATAAAGCAGCTTGCCATTTCAGTTTTTTATTTGCCGGGCACATTTTTAGTTTGTGAAAAATAAAAACATTTTGCAAAAGCAAATGAGCAAAATGTATTGGAAAAAATTATTAATTATGTGTTTATGTCATGAAATTAAACATAAGGTGTTATATTGTGAAAAATTTTATATTGAAAAATTACAAATTTTGTTTTGTTTTTGTTGTTCTTATGTGTGTTGAATTCACACAGAAGCTATATGTGTGAGGGGTGAACTAAAAAATTGAGAACACTCTCTCGAGTTGGCATACTAGTTCTATACTATGACTATTGCTAGGAACACAACTGGGGCGAACGACGAATTTTTGGACGCGAATTTTCGTCGCCAAAAATAAAAAACGTTTGTGTATATGAAAATGCACACAATCAGGTCGCTGGCGAAAATTCGCCAGACGCGGCGAACTTTAAATAGATTTAATTAATTATATTTCATACGCCGGCGAACGACGAACAAATCAGTACTAGGTGAACATGTTTGGTTTTAGTTAAGAAGTAGTTTAGTAAATAAAGTTACTATTTACTTTAATAGCCTATTTCCGATGTGCGAATAGGCTATAATAATTGTTTTTTTTTTTATTATTGTATAACACATAAAATGTGTATACAAAGTATTTGGCTATAAAAATAGTTTTTAGTTGTGTTTTTGATTATGTTTTTATTTTTAAGCATTATTTTTTTGAATATGGTCACACTATTTCTCTCTTTGCACAAACAGTAATCAACTTTCTCAATTATAAAAGCTGCCAGCTATCGTTATTGTGTTTCATACGACGAATTTACTCAGCGAATTTTTACGACAAAATTCGTCGTGTTGGGCGAAATTCGTCGTTCGTCCCAGTTGTGTTCCTAGCATATGGCTTTAATCATAGGGTTAGAGAAGAAAGACGGGTTGTCAAACAGACACGAAACGAGTTTTCATGTTTGTTTTTATGAATATTCATGTTTTTAATTTGTATTTATATGGATATTAGACAATTAAACATGAAAACAGACATTTTTGGAAAGACATCATGAAAAGACAATAGGTTTTTAGAAGCATGTTCAACAAAAAATGAATAAAACAGACATGTCTGAAAAGGCATCATGTAAACTCCCTCTTACACTACGTCTTTAAGCGCTATCGATAAGACATGAACATAACGCCGGCAGAGCAACGGTATTAATTTGTTCATGTTCTAGTATGCAGGGTTACCGTTGGAAATTTCCTTAAAGGGTCTCAAAAAGGGAATTTTTCAAAAAAGGGGTCACAAAAGGGGCATTTCAAAGTAAAAAAGGGTCAGGTTTTTTGTAAGAAGTATTTTCCAATACAGCGGTCACAAACAAGGCATATAAAAAAAGCAGACCAAGTTTTCAATAAAAAAATATATTTATTTCAGGCTGGTAATAATAACATAACCTATTTTCCTAGTTCCAACACAATGCATTGCATTAGTAGGGGTCATCCCCTGAGTGCTGGTCAAAAAAAAAAAAAAAAAAAAAACTTACTTTATTACTTTATCCAGTGAGCTTCGCTACCCTCATTACAATGAAATATGTAATTTTTTCAATGCAGATCTCGTGCATTGATTATGAAGTTATTTGTTCCAAGTTTGAACACTCTTACCATTCACCAGTTGCACAGAAATCTATATGGTATTTGTATTGAAGTTATCCCGTCTATGTCTGCAATGGGCCTTTTACAGATATTGAGTCATTTATAACCAAGCTACTTTTTCCAAATTTGGCCATTCTCTAGATATACAGAAATCTAGTTTGATCCATACCCACTTCTCCAATCCCGCACATTATTTACAGATGCTGTCTGTATATTGATAGCCACCTCCCACCTTTTTTTGACGGCTGTTGCGTGTCGATAACCCAGCTATGTGTACCAAATTTGGACAACTTTTATCTTACCGTTCTCTAGATATAAACAAATTTTATGCCACGCCCACTTCTCCAATCCCTCAAAGATTTTGTCAGGCGTTGCGTATTGCTAACCAAGATGCTTGTACCGAATTTGGAAACTTTAGCTCTTGTCGTTCACCAGATATAACGATATGTATAATAAAGGGCTGCATGAATAACTTCATTCATGAACATACTGAAATGTTTATTCAATGAAGTTCGTATACAAATAAAATTCAGACCACTGAACAAACTGTTGTTTAATTCATGCTACTAGCAAACACATTTCGTTTCATATGGCAAACACAAAGAGTTTGTTCAATGAAACGAATTTTGTTTTACAGTTTTTGTTTTTTGTTACCTCTACAATAAAATATGTAATATGTAAAGCATTTTTTAAATTAAATTTAAAATTTTTTCCTAACAACTTTTTTATGTACTTCCAAGCAAAATTGATTGCTGAAAAATGTTTTTGAAAATAAAATTTAAATTTAAAAACAATTAATTTACATTGAAAACAAAGTCAAATTTGTATTATTTTAATATTAATGTTCTTCCTTATCTTGTTGCTTTTACTCTTCATGGTTATTTTTGTTTTTTTTTTTTATTTCCTAATGTTTTCATTTCTTTCAACTGGCAATACTGACTTTAAAATAAATGCGTTTTTCAATGAACTTATTCGACATTTATTCAGTGGTTGTTTTGTTTCAGAGTTGTTAGTATTCATATTCTCTTGTTTAAGTAAACAAAAAAAAAACTGCATTTTATTCGTCTGTTAAATTTCGTGTGTTTGTAGCTTTCGTTTCGTAGTTATTCATTTTAATGAATACAAACGAAGCAAATACAAAATTATAATGAAAGTTTCATGAACATCATTATTAAGTTTCATGCAGAGGTTTAATGTATAATCTTTATGTATGGGAGGTGCCACTCCCACTATTCCCATTTCGCCCGCATTTTGTCGGATGTTGTATATTGATAACTAAGATGTTTTTAAGTAATTTGGAAACCTTCGCTCTAACCGTTCTCTAGATATACAGAAGTATATATCTTTCTATGGGAGGTACCACGCCTACTTCTCCAATATTGAACAATTTTTCTCTTACCGTTCTTTAGATATAAAAAATTCTATTTTGTGACACGCCCACTTCTCCAATCACGCCTTAATTTTGTCAGATGCTGTGTATTGATAACTAGGTTGGTTGAACCAACGTTCTCTAAATATACAGAAATGTATATTGTCTTCACATGGGAGGTGCCACGCCCACTCAAAATTTACAAAAAATATATATAGCCTATAGTTCCTTCCAGACCATCAGTAATATACTGTAAGTTTCATGAAGATCGGTTCAGCGGTTTAGGCGGCTATAAGGTACAAACAAACAAATAAACATACATACATTCATTTTATATATGTATGTATATAGATTTTAAGTTATTCAATAAATAAAAAATATATAAAAACTACCAATAAATGTATATCGCACTTGTTCAACAATAGTGTACTAACTCAACATTTTTATTTTTTTACTTTTTGGAAAAAATCGACACGTATTTTTCATATCTAACTGCTGTTTTTTATATTAAAGCGATGCTCATATTTTGAAGTAAAGAAAATATAAATGCAACGAATTCATTTAAATTCGAGTAAGTATTTTCGTTAAATCTATGGTTTAAATTTCCGACCTCAAATTAAAACTTTTCCGCATTTGGCTTCATACGTTTTGTCATTTTGCTTACTTTCTTATAACTTAAATTCGTTGACAAAAGCCTCTCTTTTTAAAATTATGTCCGCATTAGGAAACAATTTAAAAAAATATATATGTATCTTGTTTGGGTTTCAAAAATAAATAAATTTCTAAAAATCTTAAAAACTTGATACAAATTCAAAAATGGTCAAAAAGTAGCATAAATTGATTTAATATTATTCATAAGAAACTAGTATTGTGGTTATTTTATTGAACTGTTAATGGTTTTAAATCCAAATTTAGATATTTTTAATTAGGCTTATTTTCATTGAATTTAATTTTCATTAAATTATTTTTATGAAGACAGGAATTTTTACAACATGAAATTAATTAAAATTTTATTAATAATTTTTCATTCTTGACTGCGCTGAGATTTGAACCCAGGCGTTCACGGACAGGTTGCCCAGACTAGTTTCGATTGTAACCACACAATCTCGTCGGTGGGGTTTGCCGTTTTAGAAAGACAAAAACATCAAAAATAAAAAAATGTACTTTGGACTTCAAGAAGAATTCTTGACAAAAAGTACGAAAAAACAGAAGTTAGGAAGAACATGTAAATCAATTAAAAATAGATAATCATTCATTCAAAAAGCCAATTTCGATCTACCAAAGTGAAATACCATTTGGTTTAAGGATTGATGTTTGACTATTGACGTCGCCCGGCCTCAATAGCCGAGTGAGTAAAACGGCAAGCCCCACCGACGAGATTGTGTGGTTACAATCGAAACTAGTCTGGGCAACCTGTCCGTGAACGCCTGGGTTCAAATCTCAGCGCAGTCAAGAATGAAAAATTATCAATAAAAAAATTTTAATTAATTTCATGTTGTAAAATTCCTGTCTTCATAAAAATAATTTAATGAAAATTAAATTCAATGAACTTCAGCCTAATTAAAAATATCTAAATTTGGATTAAAAACCATTAACAGTTCAATAAAATAACCACAATACTAATTATTGTTAACAGCTAAGGCACGAGCTATGTTTACATTTGTACTTCAAGTTGTGCTGAAAAAGGTCAACAAGAAAAAAGAAAGACAAAAACATCAAAAATAAAAAAATGTACTTTGGACTTCAAGAAGAATTCTTGACAAAAAGTACGAAAAAACAGAAGTTAGGAAGAACATGTAAATCAATTAAAATAGATAATCATTCATTAAAAAAGCAAATTTCGATCTACCAAAGTGAAATACCATTTTGGTTTAAGGATTGATGTTTGACTATTGACGTCGCCCGGCCTCAATAGCCGAGTGAGTAAAACGGCAAACCCCACCGACGAGATTGTGTGGTTACAATCGAAACTAGTCTGGGCAACCTGTCCGTGAACGCCTGGGTTCAAATCTCAGCGCAGTCAAGAATGAAAAATTATCAATAAAAAAATTTTAATTAATTTCATGTTGTAAAATTCCTGTCTTCATAAAAATAATTTAATGAAAATTAAATTCAATGAACTTAAGCCTAATTAAAAAATATCTAAATTTGGATTCATTCATAAGAAACTTAAAAAAGGGTTAAAAATTAGCAAGCGCCTCTTATAAGGATCAAATTTGCCACTTTGAGCACACGCTGTGCATATAAAAGCTGCTGGCGACATAAACGTGCTTACTACTTACAAAAGCTGTTGAAGCAGTGTTAAATGATACAAAAGGGTAATTTTAAAAAAGTGGCATAAAAGGTATCAAGACCGTCCGAAAAGGGTCAAATTGATACTTTAGTATCACAACGGTAACGCTGCTTGTATGTGGCGTAAACATGGTAGGGATGGCAATTAATATTGATATATCAAAATATCGATATTTAAACAATTATAATCTATATATATCGCCGATATTAAAAATACCCATATATCGATACATCGATATTTAACTACGACTATCGAATTCGATATTTTTAAGATCTCTTTATAATAAAATTCAACATTTTAACCGTTGCTCAACTGCTTACAATAATGTTGTTTGTTAACACAGGGTCTCCACCTGAGATAATATCTGATATAATATGTGAGAAAACGTCGGCAGAATGAGAGAGCACATTTCTTCATGTTAATCTTAATATTAAACAAGGGGAACAAGTATCTTATAAGATTTCATAATCGACTGATTCTCGTACAGTAAACTTGTATCGTTTTTATTATTTTTTATTCTTTTTATGTTGTTATTTGATTTGTTAGTTTAAAATATTGATTTTTTAAGCACTTTTTACAAGATTGGCACTATTTGCATTAATAAATTACAGATTTTAATAATGGTGGCTTATTATTGTTTTATATGTGTGTATGCATGTGTATTTTTGACAGCTCATCTTATAAGATAATTGTTATAAGATTTCTCATAACAACTGTCTCATAACATTTATTATAATATTAATACTAACACTATTTGAGAGTCCACACGTAAGATAATACTCTCTGCGATTGAATTTGACGTTTGCTGATATAAAAATCTTATATCTTATCTCAGGTGGAGACCCTGTGTAAGAATTGCATCACATGCAGTGTTGCCACTTTGTGGGTAATTGCTTTTAGGTGTAGATCAGGTGTAATTTGTAATTATTTTGTTTAAAAACAAATTATATACATAAAGATTTGATTTTTTTTGATACTGTTGATCCAAAAAGTCAGTTACTTTATTTTTTTTATTTGAATTGCTCACGAATAGTCAAAGTTAATGCCTGTTTGGAAGTGCATCACTGAGCTGCATCTGATGCGCAGCGCGTTCGGTTAAGGTATTCAATAATATAACCAATACGGGTGGCAAACAAGCTGATTTGCATGAGCATCGCAAACAAATCATAGATGCGCATCAGATGCTTCGCAATGATGCATTTCCGAACAGGCCCTAACTTTGACTTTTCGTGAGCAACTCAAATAAAAAGAATAAAGTAACTTTGAATTTTTGGATCAACAGTATTTAAAATCAAATCGTTATGTATATAATTTGTTTTTAAACAAAAGAATTACAAATTACACCTGATCTACACCTAAAAGCAATTATGTTTTTTATTTGAGTTGCTCACGAATGGCAGATTATCAGGTTGTATGGTTATGTAGTTATATTAACAGCAACAAAATATATCTAAAAAAAAATTTAGAATGTATTTTGTTGTTGTGAATATAACTAAATAACCCTATAACCTGATAACCAGCCTTCCGTGATCAACCCAATTATGTATATCTTCATAGATATTTAAATTGGTAATATCATGTTTTGCTATTTGGTACACACCAATAAGAAGATGAGCCAATAAATAAATTCAAGATTATTGGGTTTGGTTTAATCAAACAGGAATTACTTAATTTGAGATACCCGAATATGAATGAAAATTGGTATTTTTTTAATTCTTTTTTGTTGGAACTTTTTTTTCTTAACTTCTGTACTACTTTTTAGCCACTTTACAAACACTTTGATTTATAATTATTGAAAATACAGTATAATAATCAGGAATGTGATGTAAATCGATCGTATTCAAAGCGGTCTTTTTTAAAAGGTCAAAATTTCCTTACAATGTCATTTTCTGTTTACAACCAAACGCACAACAACAAAAATTGTGGAAAATCAGAACATGAACATTAACACGTATTTGCCACATACAAGAAGTACCGTTCTTATCAAGTTGATGGATAGTGGAGACGGGTAGTTAGGATATTTCAGCATCAACATTTTTAGTTTAAGTCTAAAAAAAAGTACCTAGGGTAACAGAAAATTGAAAAATAAAATGAAAAAATAATAAAATTGTCGCAAACGCTTAGTTTTCGAGTTACGGACGTTTAAAGTTTTCATATAAATATGCGATCTTCCACTACGTTTCCAAACGTATTTTAAAGCTTTTCACTATATCTTTCTGGACATACAGAATTTTTTTTTTTTTTTAGTTTATTAAGAAGTGGGACGAGTTTGCAAAAATACAAACATTTTTAGTAAGCATAAAAACAAATTAACTCATTTTTTTCTAATTGTTTAATGCATGTACATATATGTTAACTACAATACTATTTACTACTATAAAAGTAAAACCTTCATTAAGATTATGTTTTACTAATGAGGAGAGAATCCTTGCCCATGGGCAAAGGTCGTCTATGCAGAGAATCTTTAATTAGCTAAGCCGGTATTTGTTATACCATAGGGGAGGAAATCATTGCACCCGGCCGAAGGCCCGCTATGCAGTGCAGCTTTAGTTATCGAAGCCTGTGTTTGTTATACCATAGAGAAGTAGATCCTTGTGTCCGCTAAAGGCTGGCTATGCAGAGAAATTTTGTTTTTGCGATGGCGGTGTTTGTTATTTTATACAATTTGTATTACACTTTTATTTAAATAAACAGCATTCTTTCCTAGTGCACATTTCGACGTAAATTGAAAAAAAAAACTGTAATGTAAGCTAGAGTTTAAAATTTTAAAATAAATTTTGTAAATTCAGAATAATCTGTTCAAGAGTTTTAAAATGATACCAATATTGGCCATATACGTTTAGAATTGTAGTGGAAAATCCCATACTTATATGAAAACTTTAAACGTCCATAACTCGAAAACGAAGCGTTTGCTCCAATTTTTTTATTTAATTTTTTCTTATTTTTCCATTTTTTATCAACCCTAGGTAGTTTTTTTTTATTTGGAGCCGCGTCGGTAAACTAGATTGTTTCCACACTTTTTAAACTTGTGAATATTTGGTAGATACACATTTTAGTTTTATATAATTCGCGTAATTAGGAAAATGGTTAATATTATTGGTTCGTATTACATATATAAAAACACGTAAATAAAGTACCGCGTAAATCGAGGCTCACCTGTATATGATAAAAGGTTTTTATATAAAGTAGCGTTTATTTTCAGTGCTATTTTTTACTAATTATGTAAGTCCGATTCTGTGAATTGCGCAACATTAGTTAAATTGTCTTGGAAATATGCCCTCTATAACTTACCAGATAAAACTTGAAAGTAAAACAATATCACTATTTATCGCATATATATATATATATATATATACCGTTTATAAGCATTAATCGCTTTGCTGCATGCAAACTTGTTCAATTATACTTTGCTATATGATATAGCCGAAATTATTTGGATTAAAAGCATCAGCTTTTATGCATATCCCTCCAAAGTAATTTTCAATAAATTGGATCCATAAAACTTTGAAATTATCACTGTATTAAACTTAAACCAATTATAAAACACACTTCACAAAAATTCTTCCATTAAAACTAAAACTGCTTAATATTGATCAAACTTTGAATGTTAATTTTATGAAATTGACTAAGCATGATCATATAATAAATTTTAAGAAGCAATAAATACTTTGCGCACAAACGAATTCAAACAAAAACCAAGCATTCACTAGAAGTTAATAACATAACTAAAAATTTTTAACGGCCATTTAAGGTACCCACAGACGAGCAACATTTGTCGAAACATGTGTTACTGCTTAAGGCACCCACACACGAGGCATCATTTGTTTATATGTTGCTAAGTCACCAATAATATCTAACGAGTTCTTTTATTTTAAGTACTTTTCAAGCAATGTATTAAATTAATAAAAACCTTCTGAAAATTTGCAATGTTATAAAAAACAATTGCTTTCAAGACGTGTCTCTTAAGCTTCGTATAAATCATTTCTTACAGTTTTGGCCTCCGTTTGTGCATTCCTGGCTAAAGTTGACTGCAAATTAATTAAAAAATTGTCTGCAATGTCTTCTGAAATTGAACCACCTGTTCCACCGGACCCATTTTTCTTTTAATAAAATTATTGCTAGCTTTTTTGGATGACAGCAATCGTGGTATCATTTCCAAACGCATTTTCCACTTTTACCCTGGCTGCACTGAGTCTCATTATAAATAAACACTGGGATGGAGATACATTGCTATGTGCATAAGGTTTCATTACATGTGGTCGAAGAGAAAATGCATCGTCCGATATAAAAACGTATGGAATTGGGATTTCGCCAAACACCGGATGTGGTTCGGGTAAGGTTAGTTCTCCTCTTTCCATCTTTAAAAGAAACCGTATTATTAAACAAACCTCCATCAGAGATTCTGCCTTTTGTGCCAATGTCGACCACCAAAAACTCTAAATTTGCGTTTACAAGAGCCATTAATACAACGCTGAATGTTTTTTGTAAATGAGATAATTGCGTCCTGAATGTGGTGGCTTCTTTATTTTAACATGTTTGCCATCCAAGGCAATGCGGGAACTTGCTTTTTTCATAAAGTTTTTCCGCTTCCTCCAACCATTCAATGATAGTTTTTGGGATCTAAAAAAATTGACTTTATTATTAAAAGTTTTTACTTTTAATACCAGAGACAGACCTTAATATATGACCCTTACTCTACGTTAAAGCACCAATGATAGTTTTTGGGATCTAAAAAAATTGACTTTATTATTAAAAGTTTTTACTTTTAATACCAGAGACAGACCTTAATATATGACCCTTACTCTACGTTAAAGCACCAGTTGCAATATTATTGACAATCTTTTGTTATTTTGTCTTTTATAAGATCCAATAATTTTTCAAATGTTGCGCCGTTTACCCTTATAAAATTTTTATAGTCTTCTGGCTCATTTTGTTTTAATTCTTTTAGTAAATTTTCATTTGAAAATTCAGCTTTTTAAAAAAATCAATTTTAACACCAAATCCTTTTTTTCTTTTTTAATTCAACATCTTCTTCACCTTCATACAATATTTCATCCACTATAACTATTTTAGCTATTTCACTAAGTTGCTCACACATTTTAAAAAATTTACTTTCGTCCGCGTATATTTATTTGTTGAGTTAAGTAGCACAAAGAAGTACAGAGTGTCTTTAGCAAAATTAATGCTCTAAAATTAGGAAACTTACTTATTTTAACGCCAGTTACTACAAATTAATCATAAAAATGCATTTAACAGTTAAAACTTTAATTACAGTTCGACAACAATCCAGTCGATTTGCATTAAATATTAAACAGGGTAACATTGCTAATCGTTTTGAGATTTAGTGGCATGCAAGTGCCAAATTTCCACTCGCATGCAATTTTTGCTGCCACTGGAGCTGCCATTGCGAAAAATGTGAGTGTATTAGTAAAAAATCGTTAGTGTATTGAGTTTTTCGAACTGGCAGTGGCATGTGTAAATGCTAAGTAAGTAACGGTTTGCCAAACTCTTGCTAACGAGCTGCCAAACGTTTGCCAACTTGTAAAAAACAGCTGTGTATTGTCAAACAATTTTTATAAACAAAAGAAAAATCGCAAAATTTTGTGAGCGAATTAAATTTAATTTAAAAAATTTTTACATGCTAGCTTGTAAACAAACGTGAAATTTGTTAAAATAAAGTTCTGTGTGCGAATAAAAGTAAACAATTTAAAAATTATGGAAACAATTGACCTTTTGGACCATATAGACCATTTTGGACGATTGTGCAGAGTTTAATGGATTTAGCCAACATACCATGAATACAATTTGTCAAAACATTGCCAAGGCTTTTGCCAAAAGGGCCAGCACATACATAAAAACTACTACAGCTGCTGCCGATCAAATTTCAGTCACGGAAGAATTTCGAAAAAAAGCTGGCTTAAAAAAGGTAAAAGGAGCTATTGATGGCACCCATGCCCGCATTCAAGCAGTAGGAGGCGATGATGCACAACTGTTTGTCGATAGAAAAGGATACTTTTCATATAACGTACAGGTATGTAAGTTATACTTAAAATATTGTTAAAAAGATTTGTTTAATGAAACTATACATAACATAATATTTTTGAAACCTCAACACGTCTAGGTTGTTTGCTGCATCTTTAAAAATGACGGATCTCGTTGCTTGCTGGAGAGGTAGCACCCATGATGCGAGAATTTTTAATGAAAGTAAAATAAGAGAAAAATTAGAAAATGGCAATTTTATGGGTCGATTGCTTGGGGGCAGTTAGTATAAGTGCACAAACTCCTTATTTACCCCAGTAGAAAATCCGAAAGATAGAAAAGAAGAAAGGTACAACATGTTACATATTACAACACGAAATGTAGTGGAAAGACTATTTGGTATGTGGAAAAGTCGATTTCGTATCCTATAAGAAAAAATGCGAATTTCTAGATAAAAATGCAGAAAAGCATATTTACAAGATATAATTTTCATTTAAACGAAGAGCATCTTTATTATACATACTTTAAAAAAAACTTTGATTTCAATTTATTTACAAAAATGTAATTATATTTATGTTAAAATAAAATTTGGCAAAAGTTTGGAACTTTCCTAGTTGCCGAATGTCCTGATGAATAAATCAAATTGTCTTATATATTATAAATTGTGTATTTTAGCAAAATAATCAGTTTTCTTTAAATTGTCTATTTCAATTTTTCCATTTGTAGTTGATGTTGTTCCCTTATTTGTAAGGTAGTTAGTTTTAAAACTCTTTTTTTTTTTTTTTTGTTTATTTGGTTTTTAAATTCAACTTTTGCGTATTTTATTTCCAAGTCCTTTTGTTTAGTACTCAAATGCAATAGTTCGATTCTTTTTGAATTTTCATCACACTTCTCATTGTTTTTTCTTTTGAGTACTTTGGACTTTTGAGGTTCATAATATATATCTTTGGCATTTTCCACAAAATCATCATCATTATCCAAAATTTCAATGGGCACACTGGTTGCTCAGTTTTCTATTGTTGATTTTTCTAAAGTATTTAGTGTGGGAGATTCAATTTGAATGGAATTGCTGTAAAGGATGTTGAAATCTAATTCAAAATGGGTAGGCAATCTGGTAACCAACTCAATTACATTAAGTGCTTCAGGAGGTGGTCCACCTCCAGTCTGCTTCATTTGTTTTTTATAAGCTGAATTTTTGGATTTGGCAGCAGACTTTGTTTTGCGCCACTGATTTTGAATTTGTTCCAAACATCTGTTAGTTTTGTTTACTTTATTAAATAATTCGAGGATTGTATTCTTCTTGTTAGTATTTGTGTCAATTTTGGCGTTTTCAATAATGTCTAATTTATTTAAAACTAAATTTGAAAGTAAGTCCTGAAAACAAATACATATATGTATATATAATTTAATTACATAGTGTTATTTAAAATATTTATTATTTGTACTTACTTTTTCATCCTGACCCCAATTTTCCTTTTCCATATTTTAGTATTTAAACATTCTACAACTTGAGGGGAAAAACTTTAATAGAAATATAAACAAATACATCAGAGCTGATTTTCAAACAAACAGTTGGCTATACTAACACTTTTCAGAGTTGATATTCAAATTATTTTTGGCAGCTAAAAATTCGTTTTAAATAAACTTGGCAACCACACCATTTTCAATCAAGAAAACACTTGCAAATTTTGCTAAGAACAATTTTAAAAATTTATTATTATTTTGTAAAACGTATTGTTAAACTTTTCCATTCAACGGCACACGGAAGAAATATATGCCACTCGATTCAGAATTAAGGCATAATTAGTTTGTACGTTTCGTTCTGTTATAAATCAGATGTTTTGTTTCTGTTCAACTGAAAGTCTGTATGAGTGGTTTGTTTTCTCTTTTTCGTTCTTTTCTGTTGCGGTAAAATCTGTTGAAAATAGAATACAACGTTAAGTTACGGCCGAAATGTGTTAGTATTAGTTTGTTTTGATATGAAAAATTTGTGCAAAATTTGCTTTAAATAATAAGTTTTGAAAAAGTGACGTATCTTTGACATAAAATATTAATTTTTACGAGAAGCTTTTTTTACAATTTCAATGTTTTTAGTCAAGCCGAATTCTTTTTTCAGGTGGCGTTGAAAGCACAGCTGTGCTACTTTTTTTTCTTATTTAGAGAGAGAAATGTCATAAGTTGCTTGTTTTTTTGACATATCGACCGAAGAAAGCAACAAATAAAATATAATGCTGTGTTTTTGGTGTTGTATTTGTTGTAGTATCGCCACCACCGTTTACATGAATTCGCCTTGGGTCATAGTTTCTAATAAAAAAGTGACCACAATTAATCCCACTTTTGCTACATCTTTTTGCAGCACTGAATTCATCAAGTTATTAAGGCTGGATGAATGTTTAGAAAAAGAAGCATGATATTGACTTTGCAAAATTGGGTTGTCAAAAGATTTTGACAATTTGGAAAAAATTGTAGTGCGATTCGAGATACGATTTGACCTACTGAAGGTGTAAAAAGGTCGGTGGAAATCGGTTATAATTAAAAGAACTGTTCGAACAATACTTAAAAAGTGAAAACAAAATATTCCAATCAGAAACCAAAGACAAAGCAACTGTAGTATATAAGTTTGACACAAAGTCTGTCGAAAAATGTTGAGAACAATTGCAAGCCGCAATGAATGGATTTTCCGTAGAACAGTGACCAAGGCATCGCGTTCAGCTGCCCGTGTTCTTAGCACACAAGCAGCCAGGAATTTACCTTTAATCAGGTGGGCATTCCAAAACATGTCGTTTAACATTAATCAATTTCAGCAACAAAAGTGAATGCAATTTGCTAATTTTATGCAGTTTTTAAGGTTATAAATTGTTGTGTAACCCAATGTCAAGTTGGTCGTTATGGCAAAAAAAAATATCAAAAACTATGGTTTGAAATATTAGAGAGTATGGAAAAGAAAAACCTCATACGATGTAATAATCGTCAATATTAAGAATTGCGAAATATGTTCACAAATGGAATATTTTATTCATAATTGAAGCTTCTAAAGGGGTAGCTTAATGTTTAGAATAAATATTTCGTGAGGGGTGCTAAAATTGTAAAATTAACTAACATTCTTCCGTCGAATGATGCCGCCACTATCAGCTAATACACCGCTGATAACACACTCGGAATCAATAAAATTTATAATACAAAAATAGAAAATGCAAAACAACAAACTATTGCTAAATTTTTTGTTTACACGCATATTGTTATTTTGTTTGTTGCAATTATTTGTGCCTGTGTATTGTAGTATGCATATGTAAATACATATACATTTTGTTTTGTATGTTTTAATATTTTTCTAACCGGAATTGACCAATGATTGGTATATAATTTTTGTTAGAGGTGGTCATATTTTTTATCGGAGCAGGTTCTTAAAATTTAAAAACTATTTAAAAATATGTAGATTCACTTGTCATTGCCTCTTTCAATGTACAGGTTAATGTGTAAAATGAAGAATAGAAAGCCTTTAAGCTAAATATTGCAAATGGTTCATGACGTAAAATTGCACTAAATATGTTTGAAAATTTTGAAAAACCTATTTCACTAAAAAAGGTTAATTAATATCGTGAAATAAAATGATTTGATTTTTTTTTTTTTTTTGGAAAAAGACGAGTGATTTTCATCAGATTATTAATTTATAGACTTTAAGTATGTTTGTATGTACCTATATAATTTCCTTAATTGTTGTTAAGAAATAAATATTTAATTAAATAAAAATTGATTTTCAATTTCCTGCAGATCTACTGGAAAAATCTTGGCTGAACAATCTAAACCTTTAGGAGTATGGAATACAAATTTTGTTCGTGCCTATGCCGATTTTCCCGATCACATAAAAGTTGCTTTGCCAGCTTTATCGCCAACTATGGAACAAGGTACTATTGTTAGTTGGGAAAAGAAGGAAGGCGACAAACTTAATGAAGGTAAAATTCATATACATATATACCTTAGAAACAAAAAATTTAATCAAATATAATTTTAAGGTGATTTGTTGGCTGAGATTGAAACCGATAAAGCAACTATGGGTTTCGAAACGCCCGAAGAAGGTTATTTGGCAAAGATTGTAATAGCTGCAGGTACAAAGGATGTACCTATTGGTAAATTGGTGTGTATTATTGTACAAGATGAGGCTGATATTGCTGCTTTTAAGGACTTCAAAGATACAGGTGGTCCGGCCAAGTCAGCTGCTGCACCAGCGCCAGCTGCTGCTGCACCTCCGCCACCACCTCCACCAGTTGTTGCAGTTGCTCCAGCACCAGTCTCTGCATCTCCCGCTCCAGCAGGCGGTAAGGTTTTAACCGCAGTGGAACAACGTGGTCCACGCGTTTACGCTAGCCCCATGGCTAAAAGATTGGCTGAAGCCCAACAATTACGTTTAGAAGGTTTAGTTGAAAAACAATCCCATTTGTGTATTTAACCTTTATTTGCTTTGTACTAATTACGTACCTTTGCATGTAGGACGTGGCAGTGGTGTACATGGTTCAATAAAATCCTCCGATCTTGCAGGACAAGCAGCTGCTCCAGCCGCAGCAACGGCTGTTGCCCCACAAGGAGGCTACATTGACATACCTGTCAGCAATGTAAGGGGTGTAATTGCTAAGCGTCTATTAGAATCCAAACAACAAATACCTCATTACTACGTCACCGTAGAGTGCCAAGTTGATAATGTAAGTATTACCAACATTTATATGTAAAAAAGTAAGTTTATAATTAAAAATTCTGTAAACTTCTTTTATTCTTTTAGCTCTTAAAGCTCCGCGCTAAGGTTAATAAGAAAAATGAGAAACAAGGAGTTAAAGTATCTGTTAATGATTTTATTATCAAAGCTACTGCCATCGCTTGTCGTAAAGTACCCGAATCAAACTCTTATTGGATGGGCAATGTAATCAGACAGTAAGTAATTCAGTGTTAGCTCTGAACGAGTAGAAATGTAAGGTTTTTTTTATACAAATTTTAAATTTTCCGACAAAAATCGTTTTCGAAATCGAAATACACATTTGAATATAAATGAGTTAAAAATTCTCCAGAGTAAAATTCATATTAAACTTGCTAAATTTTTGTTAATTAAATTTACATCTTTTCTAATGTTTAGGTTTGACAACGTGGATGTCTCCGTTGCGGTTTCAACTGATAAAGGTTTAATTACCCCCATCGTTTTCAGTGCTGATCGCAAAGGTGTTGTTGAAATTTCTAAAAATGTTAAGGAATTAGCTGGTAAAGCACGTGACAACAAACTCCAACCTCACGAATTCCAAGGAGGCACTGTAAGCGTTTCTAATTTGGGAATGTTCGGTAAGTAATAAATCTTAGTTTGTTTGTCATTTGTTTAATGTTAAATAAATCGCATTCTGAAATAAATCGGGGGGTTTTTTTTTTTAGCTAAAAACTCGCAAAAATGTTTAATTCAATAATTATCACAATTATTGCAGTGTTTTCTTAATATGAACTGTAATTTTATTCTATAAAAAACGTAAAACTGTCATTAAAATAGTAATTTTTACACAATCGAATTTTAAATTGTTACCAAAAATCGCAGTTTAAAAAATCTGAATACTTAGTTAAAATTATAATCAATTCAATAATGTATTTTTCAACTATTACTAAAAGTTAAAGTCTTTACTGAAAACCGCAATTCTAATTTTGACACAAATAATTTTCTTTAACTTGTTCAGTTTTAAATTATAAATAAATCAAGTTGATAAAAATACAACAATTTCAATTATCTGACTAATGTATAAATAAAAACGCATACTACATTTGTTTAAATATTGTATACTTTTAGGTGTTACACAATTTTGCGCTGTTATAAATCCACCACAGTCTTGCATTTTAGCTGTAGGCACAACCGAAAAGAAACTTATTGCAGATCCTGACAGTCTTAAAGGGTAAGTAGTTACAAATACCATAAACACAAGGATTTAAATATTTTTTTTGTATTCCAGATTTAAGGAAGTCAATGTAATGAAGGTAACCTTATCTGCCGATCATAGAACTGTTGATGGTGCCGTCGCTGCTAGATGGTTGCAACATTTCCAAGAATTTATTGAAGATCCCGCTTCTATGATTCTCTAAAAAAAACTATTTTTTCTACATAAAATCTAAAAAATGGAAATGTCACCGTAAAATCCTGCCATCAGTTTTTTTTTTCAAAATATGGTTGGCATTTAATGAAGTAATGAAAGTAAAATTACGCACCCATAGACCACCTAACTAGTAAATTGCGCGTTATTTTAAATATTTAGTTGTATAATATTTGGATTAATTTGATATTAATATTGATTTATGTTTTTTTTTTATGTTAAAAAATTATATTTATTAATTTGTTATAAACAAGCGCTATTATGGGGGAAAAAAATCAAAATGATAATTGTTATTGGCAAGATATTAATAAAAAGAAAAGAGATTGTTTTCCAACTAGAATTTCCAATCTATAATTTAAGCTGTAGCCTAAAAAAAACAAATATACAATATTTATTTTGGGGTTACTAAAAAACTGCATTATCATAAAAAAAAACATTGTAAAAACAAAATCATCTATAATTTGTTATTGCTAATCGTATTGCATTAAAAATTAAATATGTACGAATAAACATATAGAAAACTCTGTAATATAAATTTGAATTAACATCTTTTTATTATTATTGTTTAATTCTATGGTTTTATACTTTTAACTTATTGCAAAAATCAATATTTTATTACAAATGTCTAAGGGAATGTTTAAATTGTAAGTTTAGAAAAGTGTTTACCACTTGGCAGGTCCAAATTCAGACCATTCATTAACAAAGTCTGTATGTTTCTCTACAGCAGGAAGCCAATCCTTTCCATCATAATCAATTTTGGGCATATTTCCTTTATAGTTTTCTGGCAGAATATCGGGGGATAAAAATTTTTGCAATGATTTCATGTCACTACCATGGAAATGCATCTGAAAAGTGAAATAAATAAATTAAAATAATTGAGTTTACAATAATTTTATAGCAGTTCACAAAGACTTACTCTCTTATTCAATTTTTCACGAACAAATGGCTTAAAGAGCGCCCAAACCATTTTGAAGATAAATGGCTGCTTTACGAAATGCACTTCCTTCATACGCAAGGGCATGGCATCTTGAATGAAAGTCAACAAACGTTTCGAGAAGCTGGGAGATAAAGCCTTCACTTGTTTCATAGAGAGACCATCAAAATCCATTATACACACAACACCACGAATTTGTGTTTCTTCCTCCAATTGAGCGGCAATATGTACCATATACAACATACGGAAAACATCATCAGACGGCACATCACTGGGATTCCACAACGCACCACAGTTAACAAGCAATATACGACGACCAAATTGATCGCAATTCTTCAAAACGTTTATGACGCCAAAGTTAACGAATTTTTCTTTAACTTGTTCGATTACCAAGCCATGCAGAAGAGCGGCATTGTCCTTACGGAAGTTGGCGGTTGTTTTCATCTGTAATAAAATTAAGTTATGAAACTCATTAATTATGGATACATGTGAAAGGTAAGCGGTATGCTATTATATTGGCATAATGAAATTAATTTTTAATTGACCACTTATTGATTAGCTTGCATTTTTTTTACCTTTAAAAGATAATCATGATAATGAAAGTTTATATCGTAAACGATTCAAAACTATTTAACGATAAGGAGAAGTTGTTAATACATATTTTTTTGTGTTATTTATCAGCAATAACATTTAGTATTTTAATTTTATTGCCTGTTTCACAATTACGAACCGTAACGTTGGCATAGAAAGTTAGTTTTAAAATATATTCCATATAAAATTCTAGGCGAACTTTGACCTTCGAAATTGTTTAACAGGCAGTTACAATCAAAAGTTCTTTGGGAAAATTTTAACGTTTTTTATTAAACTTAATTTGATTAAAATTTTATGGAAATTTTAATTTGATAACGCCTTTTGCTACATATTACACTTTTGTGGCTTACAGATTTTAATTAATCAAAACAATTTTATATTACCGCTTACATTCTGTAAGAATCGACATTTTTTCTGTGACGATCCAACGAGTTTTCTTCATATCGCTCATTTCGTGCAAGACCGTCACAACTCAAAATTTGGCATTTTCGAGTTAGTAATGCAGAAATGTTCTTCTCTTAAATCTCTACAAATTGATCTTAGAACGGAGAGAATTATCGAAAAAATAACGGTAATACAGATGCTTTTGACGCTATGACCTCTTGTAACAAACTTGAGCAATTAACATCAACAAGGTCACATTTCAGTTTTTTTGTTGGCATTCCTCTTGTACATGTGGTTTTCTTTGTAGCAAAAAAGAAACATTTGATTTTATAACTGTATATAAAATAAATAATAAAATAAATAATAATAGGTTGGAATCTTAAAAAGGCTCTCCTGTAAAGTTTCAAATTTTGAGTTGTGACGGTCTTGCACGAAATGAGCGATATGTGTATCCATCTAAAATTTCAGATTAAGACACATGACGCAACTGTTCTGCCCAAGGACACAATTAGTATACATTGGTGCGTGATCTCATCTGATCATTTGTTCAAAAGACTCCGAATTAGAAAATTAGCTCAAATATATTTATCTTTAATTCATAATTGATAAAGCTTTCAAATAGAGTGAAGTAACAGTTCTGAACACAGCTTAAACCTTTACTAATTAATATCTTATATGTATGTAAAGGGTTTATCATTCAGAGTGAACTTTTTACATATGGTGTAATTTTTTGTGCAAGTGGCAACTGAAATTTTAAGAAGGTATAGGAGAGGGGAACTTTTACCCGTTTTGCCCTATTTTACGCCCTAAATGTTGATTTTTCAAAAAAAAAAAAATATATTTCTTTCAGATGTTACAGTGTCTGTATGCCAAATTTTAAAAAAACCGGTTGATAAGTTAACATATAGGGAGGAGGAGCTTTTACCCCTCTTGCCCTATTTTACGCCCTAAATAATAAATATTATAGTCTAAAGTTCCTTCCAGATGTTACGCAATTTAAATGCCAAATTTTAAGAAAATCGGTTGATTAGTTAAGAAGATATAGGGAGGGAGAGCTTTTACCACTCTTTGCCATATTTTACTCCCCTTAGTTAAGAAGTTTGTTTTGCCCTATTTTTGCTCTCAAGTTTATTAGTTAAGAAGATAGAGGGAGGGGAAGCTTTTACCCCTTTTGCACTATATTACGCCCTCTAGCGATATTAAAGATAATTTACGACCTATTCTCATACCTAACAAATTCACACAAAATTTCATAAAAATCGGTCAAGCCGTTTCGGAGGAGTTCAATTACAAACACCGTAACACGAGAATTTTTCATATATATAGATATAAAGAAAACCATACCGAACAATTTTGCATCACAGACTTTAAAATTTAGTTTTTTGAGTTATGTCACTATTGAAATAAATGTGCGATATGTAAATACTACATATAAATATTAGTTATGAGCAATAAATTGCAATAGGTCAAAATCGACTTCTCGCTAGAAATAATTTTTTTTGTTAAAAATGGGTCTGTGGGTCCTTGAAAAGGACCTACGACTTTTTCATATTTGGCCTAACCAATAATTTACTGTTAATTTTCAATTCTGTGTTTCAATTTACAGTCAAGAATACATCTGATTGCAACTTCAACGAGCAAATTGTATGTCTGTCTTTATATGTAGATTGCTTTCTTGATGACAACTTGCAAATAAATTTCTTTAACATTCCGTGCAGCCTACGTCACAGCTAAAATAAATGAAAGCAAAAATTTAACGTATGACTGCAGCGTGTAGCATTTAATTTTTGTTCGATATCGGTGAAGAGGCAACGCGAACGTAAACGTTCGAATGAAAAAATGCATAAAAAACAGTTTTTAAAATGTTTTACGTAAAAAATTCTATGTAGTAGTAAATAATTATTTTTAGATAACTTTAATTTCCATGTTTTAATTTATTAATGAGGTTTATGACATTATGCAGTTTCTTTGCTGCGCACGCAAAGTGTACGTATGTATGTATATAATTTTGTTTCATATTTGTTTGAAATTAAAATTCATTGATATGATTATCATTGATACTAGCAATTGGCTGGTAACTGTACCGTCCCAATTATTTTAAAGCTTATCAAATTTTTTTTTAAGACAAGAGTTCAAAAGTGCAGCTATAATTTTTATTTATGTACTTTTTTAAAATAAAATTTAATATAAAAATAAAACAATTTTATATGGAAGAAAAATGTACAAACATTAAGGTGGTACTAATTAAAAAGAGTATTATTTTTTTGAAAAAAAAAAAAAAAATTATTTCTCTAAAACAGCAATATTGTGAACTAACCCTTTATGTAAAGTTTTAAAATGCTATTTTTCGTTCCATTTTGTAAGTTTAATTGAAAAAATAAATTTACTTCTTTTCATATTATTATAAATTATTCGACCATCCATTATAATATTTTTAATTTCTATTTATTTAAGCTTATGGTCTAGTTTTTATTTTATAAAAAAGTTAATCTCTAATTTTCTTTCGAATTTTCGTAACTCCGTTGTGTTACGTCTACAGGATTAAACATTTTTTAAAAACAATTACATAAAAAACAAATTAAAAAAATTTCTTAAAATAAAAATATTGACAACATTTGAAAAAATTCTTATGCTAACAAAATATTTAAACATAATCTATTACAGTTTAAAAAATTTATTTACTGCCCGTTCGCCAATATCGAACGTTAACGTTCGCATAGTAAATAACATTTAAAATAAAAACAAAATTTAAAAAATTGTTTTTGTTTTAAATGTAATTTTCTATGCGAACGTTAACATTCGATATCGGCGAACGGGCAGTTAGTTTCCATTTCTATGTTTATTAACTAGCAGCCGTATTCATAACAAAAAGTTAGCCACAGTTTGTACACTACGTACAACGAGCTGCTAACTAGAATGCCGATTAAGCTCAGCAGCTTGTTAGCATAGAGTTTATTAATAACAAATTTTATCCGTCTGCTAACTTTTAATAAATCAACTCTGAATATTAATGATTCCACATTATAACACTTAAAAATGCAACACGTTTTGCATTATTCAAGGCGAATTCAACAACAGGTGGTGTCGATACTACAACAATCCAAAAACAACAGAAACAACACAGGGTTTTTTGCATTGCATTGTTAGTGTTTACTGTCCAAAATGTCAACCATTCCTAACAAAACACTAACAAATCAAAACAAAGTAGCTCGAACTGTCAAAATCAGATGGCGTTATGACACCACCTGTAGTTGAATTCGCCTTGGCATTATTCATCGCTGGTTTTGTCATTTCACTTCATTTATTTTACGTTGCCTTTACACATGCAAGTAGTGGCATGCCACTGTTCTATACATATTATCAACGAAAAAGTGTTCGAAATAGTCGAATCTCATGCCATTTGCTTTTCTGTTTACACATGCCACTGCCAGTTCATTTTCAAAATGTCGTCGAAGCGTCAACTTGAGGTAATTTGTTTACTTCTCAAATTAAAAAAAAGTACCAGAAAACAAAAAGGAGTTACCGTCTTCATCACATAGTTTTAGTTTTGGGGAAATAGTTTACATTTATTTATATTAGCATTATTTTAGCAAAATTAATGCTCTATAATTAAAAAACTAGTTTTTTTAATGGGCGTTTCAAAAAATGAATGATAATAATTCATTTAACAGTTAAAACTTTAATTAAAATTCGACAATAATCAAGTAAATTTGCATTATATGTTTAACAGGGTAACATTGCTAATCGTTTTGACATTTAGTGGCATGCAAGTGCCAATTTTCCACTCGCATGCAATTTTTGTTGCCACTGGAGCTGCCATTGCGAAAAATGTGGTTGTATTAGTAAAAACTTGTGATTGTGTTGAGTTTTTCGAACTGGCAGTGGCATGTGTAAATGCTAGGTTAGCTCTTTATATAAAAATTTTAAATGTTTTTAAATTAAAATATATATGTATATAAAAGGACTCTTAACTAAAAAAAAACAGTGTATTAAAAAAAACAAACAAAATTATTCAACATAAAACGGCTGTTTATCACAAATTGGCAAACGTTGAGCAGCTTGTTGACAAGAGTTTAGCAAATCGTTGGCCAGAGTTTGGTAAGTGTATTATGAATAAACTTTGTGCTAACTTCATGCTAAATTTTCGTTATGAATACGGCTGTAAATGTCTATAACTATGGGCTACACTATCTGTATCTGTCTTATAATTTATTCTTAATAAATTTGGAACCTTTATTATTTGAAGCATTTCTAACATATAGCGTCTCTTGTAATTACTCTCTGTGTTTAAAATTGTTACATTCTCAAAATCTGGATAATGATTTAAACTAGCACAGTGGGTTGCTAATGCTGTTTTTTGTAATGTAATATTGTGTGTATATTTCTGATCTGATTTATGTCCAGCAATTCTCGTTTTTAGTTTATTTTTTTTTGTTCCCACATATAACTCATCACATTGTCCATTATTTTTTCCCCTACAAGGTATTCTAAAAACTACATTTGACCTATATAACTTTTGTATGTTTTCCTTAGTTCTTGTAAATAATCTGCCTAATGTATTATATGACTTATGTGCCACTTTATAAATATTTGTATTATACTTAGATGTTAGAGTTTTCCAACCGTTCCGACATTTTCGGTATATAAGTCAATGATTTATAAATCTTCGGTTCATTCGAAGAATCTTTACTATTTCCATTTTTGTTTATGTATAGTCCTATTAAATTAGTTATAAGTTTCATTGGAAAACTATTGTCTGTTAAGATATTTATAACCTTTTTCTTATTCTCCCTATGGAATTCTACATCACTTATTGTTAATACTCTTTCTATTAGATTTTTAGCTGTATTTATGATCATCCTTTTAGGGTGTTTTGAAAAATAATTTATTATTCTTCCTGAAGATGTAGATTTCTGATACCAGTCCATTAATAATTTATTCTTTTACTTTATAATGGCTATTTTTGACATATTTCTGTGCCCACAAGGAATAACAGCTTAAGGCCGGGACTTGAAATGTGGGTTAAGTTCAAACTTACTCTGACAATCGGATTTTTCCGGCGAAATGTGAGTTTTTTTATTATTTCATTAAAGACCAAAATTTCAAGCAAAACTAAGCGGTTCCGTCAACATTTTGTATACTAACATGGCAATAGCGACACCAATCTGTTTTCAGATTAACTAAACCTTGTTTAACTGAGATCTAAAAAACTTATTTCTTATTATTTCTCCTTATGTAACTGTTTTTTTTAAATTTAATTAAAATGCTATGAGATTGCTAACAAAGAGTTTTCTTCTATAAGTTTAATCAAAATTCCCTGATTTTGGGCAACGGTTTTTAAGCTTAAAAATGATCTGCTGAGCACTTGCCGAAATCGAGTTAAGTAAGATTTAATTCCTTGTGGGCACAGATTTATGAAATCTTAAAAATGAGTTTTTTAAAATGGGGTTCAAAGCCGAGTTAAAAAATAGCTAAACTACCAACAAATAATGTAATGCAACTTCGAGCCTGTTTTTGACTTCAAGAGCAGTGATTAAATTATAATTAATCTTTGAAAGTCATTTGTGAGTTGTCGATTATTTCATTTTGCTTGCCAGTTTAAACGCCAATTGCGACAGAACTGTCAAAAGTAAGTAAAGCTGATAAAAAGATATCTGTATATATAAAACACAAACACAAAAACTCTTTCTAGCTATGTCCCCTATAGACTCTGAAACCACCCAATCGATGTGCTCCAAAGGCTATAAATTTTTTCAAAACTAGGACCTCGAGGGGTGTTTGGGGGCAATTTCTGCCTCTACGAAACTATTTAATAGATTTTTATGAAATCAAAAACATAGATAGATCCCTACTTATATGGACACATTATCTTTGCAATTTTTTATGAAATAGGACTACGAGGGGAGGTGGGGGAACATTTCTCCCTCTCCAAAACTATCTAGCAGATTCGAATGAAATTTAAAACATAGATAGATCCCTATTTTTATAAATACGTCAGCTATAAATATAAAATTGGGACTACGAGTAGGGAGAACGTAGTAGCACACGCCGGGTATCTACTAGTTTTCTTATGAAAGTAGAACTACAAACTATTGTAGAAAATTAATAAAATGGACGCTTCAAATAATACGTAAGTTTTTTTTTAATATTTAAACATTTAAATACGGCAATTACACTGTACAACACGGAAAAATAACGGGTTTCTTACAATGGATTCTGATAGAGGAGATAAAAAAAATATTCTGTAGAACATAGTAACCCTCTAACTCTCCTTCATAACGGTAATTTTTGGCTCTATTCTAACATAACGCAAAACACACCCTTAAGAAGGGAGAGGGCGGGGAAGGAGTGTTCCACAAAAATGTTGGCCGGAATTCTGACCCGTTAATTTGCAAAAAGTTAGAAATTTTTGTGAAATGTTATTATTAAGCCAAATTCCAACTCTCTATTTATTACAAACAATAGCTTTTTATAAAATTTCCATCTCTGCCATCGTTCAACCGTTTACAAAATCCGTAATGTATAGTACAAATTGTTCGAACTCGCAATTTATTTCTTCGAATCGAAAGACGCGCGACCCGCCAGTTCGAAATATGTACAAGTAAATATGCTAGGCGAAGTTCAGTATTTGAAGCAAATGGTCGCAGCTCTTTTTTTATTTTTAACCGGACCATTTGCTCCAAACACTGAACTTCACTACTGTGTTTTCCTTGTGTTTCTTAAAGATTGCATTTTATAATATTATTTCGAAAGTGTATTCGAAGTCAAATTACAATTTAAAAAGCTTTCATATAGTCTTATTCCTTCAATATTTTCTAGTAATATTTTCTATGCACTATCAGAATTTTGTACGAGAGCGGATCAATAAGTCCGTGACTTTTCGAACTTCCCTCGTAGTTATATTAAATGCAACACTGCTCCCATCAAGTACCACCTGTTAATAGACTACTGTCAAGTTTTGAGCATGTTCCGTCATTTACTTTGCGTTTAACAGCTGTTCAAAACATACAACCTCGTGGATTTTTTTAAATATGGAAAAAAGTGAATTTCAAGTGCTCATTAAACATTATTTTTTGCGAAAAAAACAGTCAATCAAACCAAGGAAAAGCTTGATAAATACTATGGCGACTCTGCACCATCGATTTCAATGGTAAAAAGATTGTTTGGAGTTGTTTAACCGCAATTCGAATGAGTTTTTGCGGCGTTTTGTAACTGTGGATGAAACATGGATCCATTACAACACTCCGGAGACCAAGCAGCAGTCTAAACAATGGGTTTCTCCGGGTGAACCGGCTCCGAAGAAGACCAAGGTAAGTTTGCCGGCCAATAAGGTGATGGCAACAGTTTTTTGGGATGCACGCGGGATAATCCACATCGATTACCTTCAAAAGGGAAAAACAATAAATGGCGAATATTATGCCAACTTATTGGACCGATTTAACGAGGATTTAAAAAAAAACGACTCCATATGGCCAAGAAAAAAGTTCTTTTTCATCAAGATAATGCACGGGTGCAGTCTCAATGGCAAAATTACATGAATTTTGCTACGAATCGGTACCTCATCTGCCACATTCTCCGGATTTAGCCCCCAGTGACTATTTCCTATTTCCGAACCAAATGAAATGGCTCGGTGGAAAGAGATTTAGCTCCAACTATGAAATTATTGGGCAAACAAATGCCTTTTTTATGGACCTCGAAAAATCCTATTTTTTGGAAGGGATACACAAATTGGAGAAACGTTGGACTAAGTGTATTAAGCTAATAGGAGATTATGTTGAAAAATTAATTTTTTTTCTGTTTCATTCTAAAAATCACGGACTTATTGATCCGCCCTCGTATATTCTGATAGTGCATAGAAAATAGGTTAGCTGGTAGTCAGCAAGTCTATCAGTACCGGGGTTGCGGGTTCGATTCCCGCCAGGGACTCTGGTCTTCTGCAGACAAGCGAAGAGTTTCGCGGGATTAACGTAGGAATAAAAAAAAAAAATATTAAAGGAATAAGGCTATTAAAGTATGAAAGCTTTAAAAATTGTAAGTTGACTTAGAATACACATTCGAATTAATATAAAAATTTATAATAAAAATGAAACTCAACATGAGAACAAAAATTCCCAGATTCTGATTGCATTTTATTTTAATTTTTACTTTTTGCTTAAAACTCATCTATTAATAGGCCGATTGTTTTTAGTTTTTCAATACTCCATAATCTTTTTTCTGTTTCACTAGATTTTTAATGAATTTAGTGAACAGGCAAGATGCTGAATTTTGATGGCGAAGGAAGACTTATCCGACGCCATTAAAAATTCAGAGCCATTCCTGTTTTCCCAGAGTACACGGAATGTGAAAAGCCACAGGCGCATGTGGTTCTGATGTAATTTTGACGTCATTACAAAGCCACAATGGTCATTGTGTGAAGAAGTCAAAATTACATTAGAAACAGATTTGCATGTGGCTTTTCACGTATCGTGTACTCGAGGTTTTAGTCCTCGTTCATATTATGAAACATTTGCTGCGATTTGTTGAGTTTGATGATGAAAGGGGAAAGACGAATGGAAAAGTGTTCTTTGTTTCGTGTAAAAGCAGTTTTTGTCAGTTTTTTATTGAGAGGAAGAAGATAAAAGAGAGAAGGCATACACAATATTTAAATGCTGCAAAACAAGAGTTTGATTGTATGGATGCAGTTTTAAAAGAGAATTGAAAAAGTTTCCGCAGCAAATGTTTCATAATACGGACGAGGAGTCGGGGCTTAGAATTGTTGTTTTAAGTTCTTCTTTGTTTATAACTCAGGCTCTATTATGAACCAATTTTTTTGACATAAAATTTCGGGATCTAATGATTTATAAAACATACATAATACGTGGATCAGAAATCTTGGCGACATTGAGTTTTACAAAAAAAGGTTGCAATTGTTAAAATTGAAGAAAAAGTCAAAACTGTTTTAATTACATACATATTCCCTGCAGGAAATTTGTGTCAATTGTTCTTAGAGCACTTATCCCGTGACCAGTATTATAATAAAACAAGGGATAATGTGTTAAAATTGTAGTTACTTCAGAGAAAAGGTAACTGACACAAAACTAGTCATGTGACTGGGTTTTTTGCTTAAAGTGGCTGAGTTTCTCTGGTTCTTTTATTTTATATTAAGGGGATCCATCATATTGACATGGTTAATTAAGGTAATTTCATTAACCACCTCGTAGGACATCGCCATGTTAAAGTGAAAAGTCTCCTTCTTATAAAGTGTTAGAGCTCGAACCGGTCCCTACCACTTAAGAACTGTCACATGACAAGTTTTGTGTTAGTTCTCTTTCCCCTAGGTTTATAATAAGGCTGCCCTCCTAAACACATGCTTCGTTTGCAGCAACTGGGTTAATTGTGACAATTTAAGCCCATACAACTTTGCTGGGCTAAATGTGTTGGTTAACTAATGTGAGCTTTAACTTTTTTTTTTTGCATAAGGAGGTTAGACGTTAAGGTCTTACTGCTAACTATAATCGTTCTAATTATTTTACATACAACAAAATGAAGCAGCTGATATGCAACGTTACTGTAACTGTCAGCGAACTGGGGCTTAAGACTGTAATTTTTTTGTTTTCTATGACATTTCGGTATTTTTTCATCTTTAGAAATAATAAAAATGTAAACAAAAACACTGCCATCAACTTTTTTTTCTCTGATAAAAACCAATATACAGTAGAATCGCGAAAAAGTTAACCGAAATGTCCCAAGGGTTGTTAACTTTTTTTAATTATTAACTTTTCTAAGTAGTTCTTAATTGTAAAAAAGCAAAAGTAGTCATTCCTATCGGAAATAACACACTAAATTTATTTTAATGACTATGTTCAAACCTGAAAAATATTTGACGAAAAAATCCAAAAAAGCATGACCAGCAAATTGATCTAACTTTAGATTTATTTTTTACAATTTGTATTGACTTCCTTTTCTTTATTTGTAAGAAGATAATTGTATAATACAATTAAGAAACTGTTAAGTGATGATTGATCCAGCAAATGTTTTGCAAAAAAAAAACCATTTTTTAATAAAACTAGTGGTTACGTGTTGTAGGACGTCAAATATTTAATAGGTGTGAACATAGCTTAAGTTTTCGTCATTCCAAAAAATAAACTTATGTAGATCTAAATTGTACGTGCTGGTTTTAAGTTCACAATTGCTCTTGAACTGCAATTTATAATAGCTATCCATTAATGATATTATTTTTTTTTCGGGTTGCAGTAACGCGAACTCGTGCTTAGATATTGATATTTAAATTGGACCATTACGTTTTCGTTGCTTCAAGAAAAGCATTTATACAAACATACTTTAAGATCAGTATATTTCGGTCTATATAATATTTTCCTGTGTGCTTTACCCTGTGAGTTCTCCCAAGTCTCGAGAATTTTCTGACGTTTTTTTTTGAGATGGCTAATTCAGATATATGTACAATTATACAACGACAAGAGTTTTTCTTGAATGTATTATTCAATTTTGTTCAAACTCTCCATTTTCGGCTTAAAATCTAATCTGATTTGTAAAGTTTTGCACTGATTTGTTGACTTTTTTTTATTAATGCGCTCAGAAAAGTTAACTTCGAGTTATCTTTTTAGAGCGGCACATGGGCGCTAAAATTTCATAACTTAACCGCGAGTTTCACTTTTCCGAGAGTTAACTTTTTCGTGATTCTACCGTACTGTTAATATGTAATATTTGCTAATGACTGTAAATTTGGGCATTAGTTGTCAAGTTTTGTTTTTATATAAACCATTTTTGGCATATTTTTTTGAATGTTAAGGGCATATTTAAATTAATACTGCATATTCAATGCGCATAAAACACTCTTATTAGAGCATATATCCGGTTTCAACGTTAAAAAATTTTTAAACGTAAATTATGTTCTTTAAATCATAAAAAATGGTTTTTATTTGCAACAGTTACAAGATGCAAAAAATTATTCATACACAAAGTTGTTAACTTCGATAATGAATAACAGAAAACGCTCGGCTACAAATAGCGATTTGTTTAATGCAAATCTTCTAAGTAGTGCGGAAATATCTTATGAATACCGCTTAAAATATTCTGGTCTATTCTAGAGAGTAATTAGTTAACCATTAAAATCTGAACAAATTACCTTTTCAAAAGCACTTTTAGGATAGAAATGGCAGGCTCTAAGGAAAATCACCAAAAAATCATCATCATCTCTGTAGTGAATGTCTGGGCAAGATTGTAACAATTCACGCAATTCTTTAATAGCGGCTTCTTTTACTTCGGGAGTTTCGCGTAATTCATTTTTGGCAATTTCCATAGTGTCAGGCTTGTAATAGCCAATGCGGATATTGAACGCCTCTTCACTATTTGTATTCGACATGTTGACTGAATAAAAATAAAGAAACGACAAAAAAATTAGAAACAAATGCAATTGAAATTCAAATTAATGTAACTTAAAAATTAAATTGTTTTAAATTTTTTTTTAAACAATAAAATTGCCTTATAAGCAAAACATTATTATAGTTAATCAAATAGCTTAGAATCAAATTAAATCTTTATGTATGTGTTTATCACTATTAAAGTTTATTAATTTTATTGTTTACTTTTGTTTAAAACGCGATTAATAATTATTTAAGTCTTTTTTTTCAAGCACTTACAAGATAATATTGTTTATAATTTCTTAATGTTGTAGTTTTTTTTGTTTTAATAAATTTATCACAGGATTCTAAAATAACGAAACAAAATTTCGTTTAATAAACAAACGGTTTTTTTTTTCTTTAAACGGACGGATTTTTCTTGCACGACTACTTGCTTACCACTCGCGGTATTCCAAACAACTGAAATTTGAGTGCTACAATAGGTCCCTGGTAAACCAACGAAAAAGAAAGCGAAACCGAAACTAAAGCAAAACCTTCGATATTGTTATTGATAATGTATAGTTGGTTGTTGTATTGTCCAGTAGTTGTTGACAAAATAATAAAAAAAAAACACGACGCGTCGCTACGCCAGCGTCTGACTTAAAAATTGGACGAAGTCGACTTCACGGATTCTTATCGTTGCACTCGGAAATATATTTTAATAGTTCACATACATATTTGAACACATACAAAATTATGTATTAGGTATATAAAAGACAATCTTTTTCTTAGTGCACTGTAAAGGAAAAACTGTCGCTTTATCATTAAATGTCAAAGTTTTCGCTTGCCTTTTGAAAATAAATACGTCTTGTATGTAGCACGAGCACACTACTCTTTGTTAAATATGGTTAAAAAAAACTTGTAAAGGTAATAAAGAGCCCTGTTGGAACAACCAGCAAAAATCATCTTAATGTGGTTATTAAGGTGTATAAGAAATAAGGTTGACAACTGGTACCGTTTTCGGCAGGACTGTCACACTTTTTTTATTTATTCAGACGCACCGCGCAGGATTTTAAAATTCCGCTTTTTCAGATATTATTTTTTTTGCTTAGCATCAGAAGTTTAGGTTTGGTTAAAAGGCTGGTGTGAAGTCAACTTCACACCCTCACCCAGAGACCATTTTGGTCCATTTTGACGCCTTAGTTCGAAAGAAGGGACAGAGAAGTAAAGTTAAATAAGAACGGAAAGAAGAAAGTAGTGGAAAATAAAAGATTGAACTTAAAATAGAAACAACCCTACTAAACGAAACAAAAATTCCCTATGTATATGCCGTACCAAGCCTCCTGCTGCGCATTCATTTCATTCCCATTACAAATCCCGTAAGGTTGTCGAGCCCACAACCCGAGACATACCACAATTCGCCTAAGAATCTACTGCCTAGCCACCTCAGCCTGATGTTCTGCAGCCTGGGACAGTGACACAAAATGTGCTCAATTGTCTCTAGCACCTCCGGGTCCTCACACAACCCACATATATCCGATAGGTTAGACCCCATCCTCACCGCCACCCTGCCTATCACACAGTGGTCCGTGACGATACTTAGCATGGTTCTAACGCAGGCCCTACTCTTGCCCAGTAGCGCATCCAAGTTTGACTTACTAAGCACCAGCCTGGCAGTCCGTTCGGTTCCGCCAGACCCGATTAGTCCCGCTCAGAACCTATTCCCTGATACTTCCAAAAAGAAAGCCTATTCGAGACCTGGCCGCCTTTGGACAGTCAGGATTCTCCATTTCCGAGCCCAGTCTCGCCAACTCATCAGCCATATCATTGCCGGTGATGTTGCCGTGACCCGGTACCCAGCACAGCCCTTCTACAATCATCCACTAGCTTGGAGTTCACATAACAGCTAATCAAGGCCCTACGAACCGCCTTTCTGTTCACATATAAATATAGTGACCTCCGAGCCCCTAGGAATATTGCCTATTACCAATTCTACTGCCATCAATACCCCTAGAACCTCTGCCTGAAAAACACTGCAGACGTCAGGAAGCCTATATGACCTTCTGATATCCAGATCCTCAATGTAGATCTTCGCACCCGTGCACCTCATCTTCGAGCCATCAGTAAAAATGACAAATCCACTATACAATATGTCCCTACCTGAACAGCTCTTCATTACCCCCGCTTCTAGCATCAGTAACTTTACAGTGAATAAAAAAACAATTATTTAAGGTTCATCATTTTTGTTAACTAAACTCAAGGCGAATTCATTACAGGTAATTGCAGTACTACAACAAGTACAATTCGTACAAAAACCCCAAGCAATTTGTTTTTGTAAAATCATTGTACATTGTCAAAAACAGATACAATAATTATAACAAAATTTTGACATCCAACAATTATAAAGCTAAAAAAAAGTTATCGGCAAGGCTTTTAAGACCACGTGTAATGAATTCGCCTTGACTGAACTCATTTAAACTTTTACACTCTTTTAATTTTTTTTCTCAACAAATTATTTTTACTTTAAAAAACATACATATTTTTCTTTTAATTTACATATGAATCGAAAGTTTTTTTTTCAATATAAGCAATAAGTAAAGAATTACGTCAAATATACGATTAAAAAAAATCTACGCATTTTGTAAATTCACTTTGGCTTTTTCGCAAGGGTGCAACTTGTGACTTACCTTTTTGTTTCGGCAGTACAGAAACGAATAGTAATAGGAACATGTTTTTTGTATGAAATATGTGTCCATTCGTCGAAAACAATTTAAAACCTTCCATGACATTTTAGTAAAAAAAACTGGTGATTTTTTCCTATATCGTTGATTTCGCTGGAATGTTGTAGTTTTAAGCATGAAGATATGGTAGAACTACTTAAGATTTTTTAGTGCCTTAACGGTCATTCCGTCCTCGAAAACACAACGGGCGAATATTTCACCCAATGATTCATTTTTGGCAGTAATGTATTATTTTCCGTCCCTTAAAAACCACTTGGAACGAAGTCAAGTAATTAGAGGTGATTAATAGTTCGTGACGTCGAAGAACCTTTGCAACTTATCATTTAAGGGCACTTCAAGCACCTTTGTCTCTTAAATCCCGTTCAAAATATCTCCAGAGATGACATCTGTAAAATATATATTTAATATTTAGTATACATTTTATTTTATTCAACCTTTACTTTTTAAATTGTTGTATAATTTATTGAGCTTGAGGTTTTTTTTTTATATACAAATTTTTGTTACATTTATTTTATAACTCCAATATTTCGATATATTGTTTAGTTATAAAATAAATGTAATAAAAATTTTAGCATAAAAAAGAAAAAACCTCAAGATCAATAAATTATGCAACAATTTAATATTTAGAATACCCTCACACAAATTGCTATTTACCTTTTAAACTGAACATTTTGTTTATGTTTTGAAGAAAAGAAAACGTATATAAATTACACATTATTAAAATAACCGGTTTATTATACCAAACTAACCGGTTTATTCGATATTTAAAAAATTACAAATTTAAAATAACCGGCTTGGGCAAAACTAAAACCGTTCGAATAATAACAGTTCGATCTCCTTAGACAGTACCATGAAAAAAATAAAAACAAGGAGTCGAGTAATATTCCTCGAGAAAAAAAATTAAGGAAAACATTGAACCCTTAAGTAAACAAAATGTTGGGAGTTCACCAAATTAAATCTAAATATGCATCCAGATCAGTGTTGCTAACAGCAAAATTCAAAATTTCACTTAAGATGAAGCAAAATTATCCGATTTAAATTACATTACACCTGAATATCAAATTAACGTCTTATTTAATAAAGAATTTTTACAAATCAAAAGATTTTGTTTGTTGTGCTTAATTTCCTTTTTAAATAATTGATAAAAAATACTGAAATTTATTGCTGGAGGATAAAAGGGAATTAAGCACAACAAACAAAATCTTTAAATAAATAATAGTATTCCCAAAAACAACTTTGATAATAAAATTTTTACAAATCTACAAAACAAAGATCAATACTAGTCATGCATGTATGTATGTTTATATAGTAAATGAAAAACAATTAATAAGAAATAAAATACAAAACTTAAAATAATGAGTTCTACCTTTGGTTGCACTACATATCTAAGGGAGGCAAAGGGTCCCAAAGAACTTATCGAACTATGAGAAGGAGAGGACATTATCAAACAACTAAAGCCTCAGCGATTAAGAAAAGCTTGGCATGTTAAGCGAATGACGCCATCAGATGCTCTAGCTGAAGAGGACGGCCAAGAAGGATATGAAAGGACTACGTCGAAGAAGACTTATGGGTATCCATTACTACCAACAAAAAGCTGAAAACAGAGAATAATGACGAAGACTATGGAACAATAAGCTTAAACTCATCCCAAGCAGTAACCCAATAAAAAGAAGTTATCTATGGAAGGTTCAAAATGTTTATTGTCGTTTCATTTTCCTTATTTAGTAAATGCATTTTCTATAATATTTTCAGACGAGTCTTGTTTTCAAATCATACAAACAAATGTTATTAAGCCCCGTTAATATTTCTTAATATTCTCTAACGTGAAGCAGTTAAAAATTACAAAATAAAATGACAATTTAAATGTATCAATAAACAATTTCTAACCGTACGAGTTCTCAGACAAGTGGTAAAAAGTCATATAGCAGAAGATTTAACTACGCTTTTTATGAAGAGAAAAGGCAAAAGTATTTTGAGAAGCGTAAACTTTTAGCAAAAATTTTTTGTTTTTAGAAAATCTTGAGAAAACCTTAAGGGTTTCCTTTAAAGAAAAGCTTACAATTTTATTATTCAACAATTAGTAGGTGGCACAATATATTTACTGATGTACTGATTGATTTACATTGCGCAAAAGAAATATTTCGTAATGTGTTGAAAACATTGTACAATACGCACTAGTGTACATTAGTTTAGTCTACTTTTCCATATATTGCATAAATTGCTTCATGTACAATTTTGTTTGTATTGCGCAACTGTTTTAATAGTGCGGAGCAAATCGACAATTATAATAAATATAAATAAAGTACAATGGTTATTTTTTGTTTGAAAATTTTAAACCTCTGGCTCTAAATCACTATAAAGTTCATATTTGTTAAAAATCTAAGAGTCCATGCTGGAGTCATTCAATATCAAGCTTTTGCAAATCTATCGGACATGTTCTGACAATCGCAAAACGCTTAATATTTGCGATTCTGACGTATAAAAGGTGTTCTGTAAATCGCAATCGCAAGAAGTTTGGCGACTTCAAATTGCAAAAGGATGCTCAAGGGAACAATAATAACTTTAATTCGGCCCCTGCACGTTGCAACTGGTCGTACAACTGAGTTGAATATACCAGTTCAATCAAAATCAAATTCTTTTAATTTCTCTATTAAGTTTTTAGTTATTCGACCTTTTTGATTATAATTTATAAATTAAATAATTTTTTCAAGCTCGAGGTCTGTTTTATTCTTTAAATTCTTTATTTTTCAATATTTCGACATCCTTTGGATGTCATCTTCAGGAATAACGAGTCACAAAAATACACAACAATTATTTTGTAGGTCTATTATTGCACTCAAGGCTTTTTTAATGTTTTTGAAATTTGCCCTGCTTTTTTGAAAAAATAAACTGTCTATCCCAATAAGAAGTAACTTAAAGGTCAAAAGGATAAACACAACGAAGTGTCATTTAAGGGTGCAATAAAAAATAAAGCAAATTAGCTGTTTTATCGGCCACATAAAACTTATGTCAGTTTTATTTTCTTTAACTAATAAAAAAAAATTTTTTTGTGCATTTCTTGTCATCCGCAAAATCTAAAAATCCTTTAATGTTTATTGACAATAGAGTTTAAGGTTTATAAAAATAAATCAGATATATAATTCAAATCAGCTCTTTATAAGAGCTGACCTGAAATTAAATAGCTTCAGAACCCTTCCTGCAGTAAAAGTAAAACGAAAAAATTCTCTGGAATGTTAAACTAAAAAGAAAATCGATCGATTTTTGTTGCTGCAATTTTTAAAAATTCTGCTTTAAAATTGCATTGGTGTCCAGTTTATGAAATTATAGTTTTTGCAATTATTGTGTTTTTATCTTGTCTTTCCTCTTCTCCATTTTATATTTTGTATATAAATACCACCTACAGCCAACTTCAAGTTAAAAACTGTGAGAATAACAAATCAAAACAGAATTGCAGAGTACATGAAACTGAGAACCCGTCCCCATTCTTTTCACCCCCCTCACCGATATACTCAAGAACTTATTTTTCTATATGGTCACCTTCATCAAAACTGTTTCAATTAAAACTTTGTAAACATATTAGGTGTGATCCCGTACCGCGGGATCCCAATATTACAGAAAACTCTTTCCGCACTTAAAGTTTGGTAAAGCTTTAAAGAGAAAAATATTCTTCTTCTTCTTGCACGAACAATCAGCTGTGATAAAAAATAAACTTCAAACAAATAAAAAAATTAAAATATTAATAAAATAAACAATAGAATATGTTGAAAAACGTAAGACCATGATTTTTAATTTGTACATTTAATTATTTTTTATAAAAATAAAAGTTAAATATTTAATTGGACGGTTTTTTGGAATTGAATTTGGCAAAAAAAATTAAAAAAAAAACAAAATTATACTAGCCAATTGTCAAACGCGCAAAAAGATGAGAGTTGGCTAACTTTTTGCTTCGCTCCGCTTTGAAAGTACTTTATGTGACATGTTTCGTATAAGTATGTATATTTTATCTTAGATGTCAAAGCGAATCGGTAACGCAACGCGAAGCAAAAGTTTTATCTGACATGGCCTTAAGGGATCGCAACTAATATTGTTACTTAAGTCAGCGATACACTATTATACTCCGCCGTACGATTTGTCAAGAAAATCCTGTGTGCTCATAATGTATGACAGTGTGGCTTAAAAATTTATTGAGTGACAGATTTTTTTGACAAGTCTGTCCGACTTGCAAATGTTTATGAAAATTTTCATAAAATTATAGATTCTATGCGATCAGAGTTGCATTTTCTTGTAAAGTAGCTGAGTCATTTGAGTTTGAATCTTTTTTGTGGGATAGTGTGGCACTAATAGCAGATTTTGCAGACGATTTTTTATGTCGGATAGAATTTCGTCAGATTTTCGTGTGAATGAATCCTACGATTGTGTAGGATAGTGAATACCGGCCTTTAACCGTATTATTGTCACCGGCAATTATATTATTAATTAGCTCTTCACCGATAAGCTTTAACCATATAAGGGCTAGGGTTAATAACAATAATAATATGCCAAGCACAAATAAAAGTATAGTTGTTTTTAAACATAACATGTCTCTCTTGGAAATAACGAAAATCTTATTGTTAAATTAAAACTATACAATTATTAGTGGAAAACAAATGATTGTTATTATTAAACATAATATATTTGGATGTGTTTTTGATAGAGGACTAATTTATCCATAATATGGTTGCCGGTGACAATAATATGGTTAAAGTAGAAGTAAAATGTTTAAAAAGTTTTCGTTAAAAATTGTTAGAGGTGAACATTCGGAAAAACGCATTTTCTCTGTGTGTTAAAATCAATCAAATAAGCAATGAGCAACAGACCAATAGAAATATTCTTTCAAAGAAGAGATTGTGGCATTTTATCGCAAGTAAAGCAGCTAGAGGGGTTTCACAAGTAAAGCATCTAGAGGGGTTTCAAGTAAAGCTAGTTCAATGCAATTTCGAATAATGTGATTTTTGATTAATTTCAAAAGCTGTTCAAATCGATACATTTTTTCAATAGTTAAAAATATTTTGCATTTTAATAGTGCTTGTAAACTGCTAAGTATTTAATCGGCTTCACTAAGCCTTTATTCTAGTATATTTTACAATTTTTATTTATACCTAGACCATTTAAGAACTAATTCGGCTCATTTTTTAGAGAATATTTCTGAGCTATCTTTTTTTAATACAATCAGGACTCTGGCAGAATATTTTATATAAGTCGGTCCAGTATTTCAAATGGTGTCGATCAGGCCAATACATGGCGGATCATAATCGAACAGTCAGTAGATGTCGCTTTTGACTCCGTTAGGAGGAGCGCGATTTGGAAAGCTTTGTTGTGTAAAGGGATCCCAGTGGAGACAATAAGCCTTATAACGAGCCATGTATGATAACACCTCTTTAAAAGTTCTCCACAACGAAATCTATAGCGAAATCTTCACTACAAATGTAGGTGTAAATCAGGAATGTCCTTTATATGCCTTAGACTGGAACTCTCATGGTAGTTGGGGAAGAGGACGACCGAAAAACGCATGTCGCTGAACATTGATGTTGGAAATTAGCTAAACCAATGCTAAGTCATGATAGAATAAGGTGGAATTATATTGTAGATACCCTATGATCCCAAGAGAAGCAAAATAAATGACAAAAATTAATATGGCTAAATGAATTAATCTTAGCCTACTTGGGATATTTTTTAGTTTGACTAATATTTAGTGCATTAATTGCTAGATATAAACGATTTTTGGTTACAATCTGAATTCTAAAAGATCGAACTAAGCAGTTTTATTGCATAGAAAAAGTGTTTGATTCATAACACTAGCTGGTTGAAAAAAACTGACAAGCGGGGCGCCTGGCGTTTTAACTTAATTCGGGTACGCTGAATCCAATTGTGATAACAGATTTTTAGATATACCGTTATTTCGAAAATGGAGGAGGTTGCACAACATATATTCGCGTAACTCAAAAACGGTTAAGTTTATTGAATAATAATTAAACAAACCGAAATTCCGCAATAAAAGTAAGAAAAGGGTCCATAACTGCCTAGGGTGATACAATGTATGAACAACCTCCATTAGTTTTTTGTCCTTAACATTTTCTCAAAATATACTTGCCCCTTATCACCATCCATTAGGGGGGCTTTCATACAAATATGGTGGCTTAATGAAATTCTCAAATTTAGCCCCTCCAGTGCCTAGGATGCCCCTAGACGGGTCAAATGAATGACCAACCCTTCTTTGTTTTTCATCCCCATCATTTATTTCTAACATACCTACCCGCTATCCATTAGTTTTTCGTCTTTAACATTGTCCCAAAACGTACTTGCCCTTTATCACCACCTTTTAAGGGACTCCCATACAAATATGGCGTTTAATAAAATTCTTAATTTTAATTAAAATTTTTCATCTTCTTAGAACAAAATCGAAATATGTATACGGACTTAAATCATTTATACCTTGTTTTGTACAAAACTTTATTTTCTATACGTGTAGTGTGTGGGAACATAACTGCATTTTCCAATGCTTAATGCCGTTTTAAAAAACAAAAATTTTGCTAAAAAATTAGTTTTTTTACTGCCAACAAAAAAATGTTGTTTCTAAAAAGACTGCGCATATTAGAAAAAAGTTTAACCTTACTTAAAGGTAATTTTATTGCGGAATTTGTTTAGTTTATTTAATAAGCTAAGCCGTTTTTGAGTAACGCGAATATATGTTGTACAACCACCTCCATTTTCGAAATAACGGTATATATCGGATATAACGGATTCAGTGTACCCGAATTAGGTTAGATCGCCAGGTGCTCCGCTTGTCAGTTTTTTCAACAAGTACAGTGTCATTTATTGATTAATAAACATACTTATTACTTATGTATATATAAATCGTTTTCTGAACTAATGTATTGTCAATACGCAGTGTGCATAGGTCTAGAAGTCTTTTTAAACGTAAAATCTTTTTCGCATTTTATTTTTTACTTTGAAAAAAAATCTTTTGAAAAAGTAAAAAAAAATATTCAAAAAGGTGTATTTAATTCGATTTCGATTTAATTTTAACAGCTCATTTTTGATTCTTAATTGGCATTTTTTCGATTCACTTTGAATTTTAATATTTGAACATTTTTGATAGCTCTTATCAGTTTTGTGTTTAATTTTAATTTTATAGCAATAACAAATTATGCTGATACATATTTAATTGAATTTCGTTTTCTTTCTATTTATTCATGCCATCGAAGCGAATAAATTGATTACCTAGACTTTCGATCATTTTTTTTGTGGATGTCATGATTTTCATTAGTTTTAGTTTTCATTAAAAATATTTCATATAAAATAACTGGATAAAACTGGGATAAAAATTACAGATTTAAAAGTTTTCTTATCCGCTAATCATACATATATATAAACCGGATCTGACTCGATTGACTATTTGTTTTTGATCCTTAAAACAAGTTTTTATTTTTTTTAGTATTTAAAAAAAAAAATTTTTTCCTTAAATTATATTTTTATTCGACCTTTAAAATTCAATATAAAATGAAAATGCTCAAGCTCGAGGTCTGTTGTATGTAAAATTTCTTTATTGGTTTTAAATATTTCGATATTCTTTTAATATCATCATCAGGGTATGTTTACTAAAATTAAACAATAACAAAACCATACAAAAATACTCAGTATAAAACAGATTAAAATATTATAAGAAATTTTACATACAACAGACTTCGAGCTTGAGCATTTTCATTTAATTTATCGAAAAATATTTTTTTAGATAGTTTCAAAAATAATGTAGGGCCTTTAGTTAATCACTGTGTGCCTGCCATACTTACATTTCTTTAGAACTTTAACATTTAGTAAAAATCGTATTACATTATAATCGTATATACTCTTCGATTGTATTTAAATATTTTTTTGTTATTGTTTAATCATTCATTTCTTTCTTTAAATGTCTTTGTTTCAATAAAAATGTACTGCTTCGTAACAAAAACCTAAACTAATACTCATATGAATCCATAACAGAAGATGAGGTATTACTAAACCTTAAATTTCATGAGAAGGGGGTCGGTGATTGTTAACTAACAAATTGATTGCTCCACTAGGCGTTTAAGCTGGAGGAGCTCTTAAAGACTCATAGGGCAAAGTCCTATCGAAAAATCGTTACCATTTGTCAACATACAACAGTTCTCAAGAAAATAAAAACAAAGTTCGATATGAAAAATAAAATTCGATTTTAAACATTTACACCAGTGTTGCCAAGTGAATAAATATATTCGACTTTTTTCTATGAGCCATAAAAGTTTTTTCCTACATTAATTATTAGGTGTGTTCATTTACTTCAATAGCAGAAACTTGCAAAGAAAGAGTAAATTTAAAATTTTTCTCCCAATTACCCAAAAAAATTAGAAAGAAAGGGACACTTTACCAGCAAAAACTAGCAAGTTAGGCATATTGATACTTTCCAGCTGTAAGATACGACATTATTTCTTAACAAATTCAATTGTTTTGAACTGTTCGCGTAAGAATAATGTTCTTACATTTTAGAAAAAATTATATTTTATGTTTTTGAAAACTTTTAATTTAAAATTTATCAAAATTCTTATTGTTTTGTTAACAAAAACATAAAACTATCAGAAATTTTTAAAAAGGTTTTTTTAGTACGTGAACACTTAATAGTAACAATTATTGAAAATAAGCAATCGTTTTCTGTAAATGAATATACCTATTGGCTTTTCGTGCATATAGCATTTACTGTACTAAAAATTAGCCCAATCGGTTCATTATTTCACAGAACCCCCATAGAAATGTCCCTGCGAAATTAGGATTTTGCACGATTGCGGGCACATTAAATAATACATATGTGTTCTATTACTGCAACAACTTATTATTTCAATACTTTGTCTCAATTCTGTAAAAATTAATAAGTTATAGAAATAATAAGTTGTTGCAGTAATAAAATACAAAAATAGCAATCGTTTGACATTAAAAAGTCAAAACCGTATTTTTTTAATATACGAGGTTAAATAATTTAAAAAAATACTCATTAAAAAAGTTTAAAGAAGTTGTAGGTACAGTAAAAAAAATTATAAAGTGTCACAAAATAAAATATCAATGCTAAAAAAATTTTGATATTATTTAAAAATGGTGCAAAAATATTGGCCATTGTTTTGTGTTATTTTAGAGAAAAAGAATGAAAATTCTATAAAATAATATATAAATAATTGCGACCTACGTCAAGAATAGGTTAAAAATATTATGTTTAAAGTTGCATGTGAAATATCTGTAACATTTTTACGTTAAGGTTGCCAGTAAGTAACTAAGCATATATACATATATATTAAAAATATTTTTCGGTTTAAGATTTAATCAATATATTATTATGATTAACATGATAATAATATGATTACCTCTTAACTTATTATGATTAACATGATAATATTATGATTACATTAAACTATAATATGATGTAATACAAACAAATTAAATAGTATTAAGGGAAAAATATTATTATGTAATATTACGAATATATTTGTCATAATATGATTCAAAAATCATCGTAATATGTGGACTTCGTTTTACAAAGAAAGCATTTAATTATGCTCGTGGAGAATACTTTTTGCCAAATCTGTATGGTTACCAATAAGGTTCCCCCCAAACTCTTTTAACTTATATTTGTAAATAATCCCAAAAGTGAAAAACTTCGAACCTACGAGTAAGTATTCGATCGTATACGACTGCCAGAATGATCCCTCAGATTTTATATACTTGGGTCATATCGTCATAATGTCCTAAATAATATTTTACAATTGTTTAAAAAATATTGTTGTGTTTCAAACAAAATAAAAAATGAAATGCTGTGTTCATTGATTCGTCATAACTGTACAGTAGAAATCTAAATGTAATACGTTTAAGACATATGACCTTACAATTTTATGACTACCTTGTGAATCATCCAAAAAATAAAAAAGATATGCTTACATATGTATGAGAGTTTAAAATATAATGAAGGAAAAAACAATAGTTTTTCCCTACCTCTGGCAACACTAGTAAACACATACATATAAACTCACAGTTCTATAATTATTTAAAAGTACTTTGTAGTTATAAAATTTAAAAATTGTTTGATAAGTTTAAATTATTTGTATGTGTGAAAAAAAACGCGTAGGAATAACCGAAATCTTATTTACAAATACAGACATAAATTATTATCACAAAATATTGTTTTGTGATAATTGTTTATTTTGGATTATTTTATTTGTTTTACTTTCTTGGTAATTTTTATTTTTTTTTTGATTTTTTTACAATATTTTTGAAAATGTACTAAATGTTTACAAAATACCAGAGTATACATTAATGAATATGGAGTTAAATAAATAACAACAAATAAAAATATAAATTGACAACTTAATCATTAGACCACTAGCAAATTATTCAAATCAAAATTTAAATAAGCAAACAAAATCAGAACAAAGAAATATTGTTTATTTAAATTGAACTAATATCGAAAGAATCGACCCAAACTGTGACAACTCAAAAAGTAAACATCTTAAACACTCCAAAATAGCTAATGCTATTTTTGCTTATAATAAAGTATTTGTTTTCATTTAGTTATCTATTTGTTAATAACAATTTAATTTTTTCCCCATTAAAGTTTTTTTATAACGGGATCCTAGAAGAAATTTTTGAGTGATAACACAGTGCTTAAATCGGACACTTTTTTTGTAACGAGGGGGGCAACTGGCGGGTAAACATAATTTGAGAACTGGGGGCTAATTTTGGCAGTCGTGGTCGAATATTTTTTCGATTAGAAAGCAATTTTATTTCTAATTCTTTCAGTCAATACTGAACGAATTGAAATTATTTTCCAGTGTTGTAAAGCATTTATTTGAGTGTGTTTAACAATAATTTTTTGTTCTCAAATGATGATAAGTCGATGGATCCTACATATTCTCTTCCACAAATAACGCGAAAACATTTGATGATACAAATGAAGACGGACCGTCGTTGTTCTTTCAGAGGATAATTTTGAAAAGTTATTGTTGTTGAAGGTGAATGATGCATTCTAATTAAATCTAATTAGCCTTCTTTTGTAACTACAATATTAGCATAATTAGTTGATGCAATTAATTCTTATTATATGCAGTTCATTTACTAAAAAAACACAAATTTTGAGTAAGTTATGCAGAATTATTCTATTTTTATTTTTTTGAAATAAATATAACATAAATATTACCAAACAGTTTGTCGTTAAGTGGTCGTGGGTCACAAAATTTCAAAAATTATTAACTGCTTCTTGAATATTGAATGTGTTTTGTCGTTCAGCGTATTTCAAAATAAAAATCAGTTCTATCTATAATCAGGCGCGTATCAAGGACAAGGCTTTTCAATTTTTGTACTGAATATTTTCATTATGGTAGGAGAAATTTCCATTTTTCATTCTACCTGATTTGCTCTTGAATTTTATTGATTGCAAGTAATTTTTAATTTCATTCATTTGAATTGCAATTCATTGTTCTAATTCATTTGAATGAATGAAATCAATTCAAATCAATTGAATTTGTAGAATGAATTGCAATTCACTTAAACAAATTGATTTTAATTGAAAACGAATTGCAATTCATTTTAAAAATTCATTTGAATTGGAAACGAACTGAAATTCATTTCTGCCTAATTCGTTTGAATTGATTCAAATTTCATTCAATTCTTTTTTGTTGTGAAAAGAATTAATTCAAAATGTATCTAATTCGTAACGAATTAAAATCAAAAATGAATAATTCATTTACAGCTCTGATTCTAAGTCAAATTACAATTTATAAAGCTTTCATACTCAGGAATATTTTCTCAAAACCCCATAATTTCAACATTAATACAGCAAACACGCTGATTAACATTAATGCCAGCGTTAGATCGAATTCGACAATTGTTCTCACCAAAAGTGCCCGATGAATTGTGCTGAATTGTGGTTACTTACTTTTGGCCAATAGTCGAGCCTTTATAGTCCATAAATATATTTGTCGTATAGTGTGATCGTGCTTTTTCTTTAATCGGTTAATCGCTCGATTAATTAACTGAGGCTTTGGTTTAATCGGTTAATTGTCGGTTAATTATGTTATTGATCGGATTACCGATTAATAAAGTTTTTTTTTATAAGTTAAGTAAATTAAATAAAAATGCATAAGTTATTTGTTTTTTGGAGCTTATTAGTAAAAAAACCAAAAACATAAAAATTTTTGAACTAATAAATATTTTTTAAATAATACATCTTATGTATTAATTAAACCATAAACTGTAAGATTATTTTATTAGTTATTTCAATAGTTTAAGAAAATCTTATAAAATAATACAAATAATTTGGCTTAAATGTTCAGGATTTCATCGTTTATTTTCTTTAGTTTTGATTAAACTTGACTTTGAAAACATTCTTTCATTTATCGTAGATGTTCGAGAAATCAAAAGCAACCTATAATACAGAATATCTTATTTCTCAGTCCTGTTCCTGGATTTTTCTGTTTTAATTTTTTTAAATTTTTCACACTTCGCATTATTTCGGCTAATGCTGTTAAAAGATTGATATGAGAAGATATGAAAAGAAACAAATAACTAAACGCATACATATAAAAAGTACGTGAAACAAAAGGCTGTTGACAGCAAATTTAAAATAAAGATCTGAACACCTTCTTTGTTTGTATGAAAAAATATTTTCTGAACACATACCTTTTGTGGATGAGAAAAAACAATTAATTAAAACATAAAAAAATATGTTATAATACTACAAAAAATTAAAAATTTTCTCACATCGGTTAATAGACTGAATTTAATCAATTAATTGTTAATCGAAAATAGGCAATTTTAAATTAACCGATCAGTTAATCGGGTAGTAATTAATCGGTTAACCGAATGAATACCCTAGTGACAAAACATTTAAATGCCTGAGGCTGCTCCAATGATGTTATAGACTTTTTTGAAACGTCCCTTTGTAGTCCAAAGAAAATCCCTATTTTTCCCTACGCGCTCAAAAAATTGTCTCTACAAAAATCCCTACAACTTTTTATTGATAATATATCAATGCAAATAAAACCGTTGGTGTTAATGTATATACATTTTATTATATAACAAATGCATTCATAGTATGAATTCATTCCATTGAATGAATTTCGTACCATTAAATCAGTTCTTTTTATAAACTAAAAAATAAATAAACAAAAAATAAAAAAAACCAAAAAACAAGTGATATTATATTCACATTGTATTTTGTTCTTTTGGATTTTGTTTACATACTAGAAAAATGAATTGTTTGTCCGTATTAGTTTTGACTTGTGATTTCCTAACAATCGTCGAGGTGTAAGGATACCATTTTTTTTAAATGATTTTCGGTGCACTTGAAGGTACATCCTTCTTGCAAAAAAACAGCGGACAATGCAAATTGAAGATACAATTTTATGACTAAAGGTATATTTTATGACTGACAAATGTTTGAAGAAAAACCAAAAAAAAAGCGTGACCAGTTAATTTTTAAAATTTTAGCTTTATTTTTAACAAATTCTATTGATTGATTATTTGTAAAAAGATAATTGTATATGTATTCTAATTTAGAAACCGTTAAATGATGTTTGATCTAGCCAAACGTTTTGCAAAAGAAAATATATTTTTAATAAAACTAGTGGTTACGTGTAGGACGTCAAAATATTTAATACGTGTGTAAGCCCCTTTCGCTATCTGTGGCAGTGATAAATCAAAGAAATATAATTTCGACAAAAGGGGGAAAATTAAATGTTCATTTAAATTTTTCATTTTGGTGACGTTACTCCAAAAGGTTTTGATGACCATCTTAAACAAGTTATCTATTTATTGCTCTGGAAAATTAAATTGAAATGGGGGCAAGAGATCACTCAAAAAAATTTAGCAATTTGTAATGTTGCCTTATCAACAATTTTATTAGTCGAAATCGAAAAAGATTGTCAAATATATATAGTCTTGCCACCTTTTTAAAAAGTCCCTACATTTTAATGATTTCAAATCATCTGTCCTTCTTTTCGCTACGACCATTTTTTTTAAAAGAAAAAGCAAACGAATAAGGATTTTTTCCTACGTATAACATCATTGGACTGCTCTTACTTCTAAGGACTTAACATTTAAATTAATTGCACGCAAAGAAGATGTGTTTTTACCATTGGTTATGAAAACCATTTCGCCATACTAAGTGGGCAGGCAATAATCTCTATTGACGATTTAAATCACTGGGTTGCAGTGTTTACAAACATTAACTTTTTTGATTGGGTTAGAAGTGGAGAAAAGATGATACATCAGTAGATCAAATATAAATGGAACCTTTGGCTATTTCAATGAAAAAAAAATATTGGAGGTAAAAATTTAATGAAGCTTGTAGAATTTTGTTTGTGTTTATCAGCCCTTAAGGCCGGTATTCACTATCCGACATAATCGTACGATTCATTTACACGAAAATCTGACGGAACTCTATCCGACATAAAAAAAATTCTGCAAAATTTGCTGTCAATGCCACACTATCCCACAAAAAAGATGCAAATTCAAATGACTCATCTACTTTACAAGAAAATGCAACTCTGATCGTATATAATCTATCATTTTACGAAAATTTTCATAAACATTTGCAAGTCGGACAGACTTGTCAAAAAATCTGTCAATCAATTCATTTTTAAGCCACACTGTCATCCATTATGAGCACACACGATTTTTTTGACATATCGTGGGACTAAATAGGATAGTGAATACCGGCCTTTAGTGCGCCAACAAACAGATTACTTTCAATTGCTAATCATTTTTGGATTATCGGAAAAGTCCCAATTAAATGTGGTTACTTAAGAATCACTTTTAATAACAAGGTGACATTTTTCCAATGGACTGTGAAGAATTTAAATTATTTTTATATAAAAACAGTGACGCTTAAAAAATACATTCTACAGAAAAATATCAATTATTAAATTTTTTGTTTTAAAGACCTTTGCATTATTTTTTATATGAATTTTTAGATACATACTAGGGTATTCATTTAATTACTACCCGATTAACTGACCGGTTAATTTAAAATTGGCTGTTTTCGATTAACGATTAAACCGGTTAATTGCAGTCGATAACCGATGTAGCGAAATTTTAAATTTTTTGTAGTATAATAACATATTTTTTTGAGTTTTTAATTATTTGTTTCGTCTCATATACAAAAGGTGTTTGTTTAGAAAATATCTTTTCATACAAACAAAGGAGATGTTCAGTGATCTTCATTTTAAATAAGTGTTTGCTGTCAACAGCTTTTAGTTTCACGTACTTTTTATATGTATGTGTTTAGTTAATTGTTTCTTCTCATATTTCCTCATATTAATCTTTTAACAGAATTAACCGAAACATTTAGAAGTGTTCAAAAATTAAGACAGGAATCTAATGACATAATGGAAGATTTTTTATGTTTAAAGAAATCCATGAAAAGGACTTACAAATTAGATATTCTGTATTATGGATTGCTTTCGATTTCTTCAGCATCTACAATAAGTGAAAGAATTTTTTCCTAGTCAATTTAATCAAAACTAAAGAAAAGAATCGATTAAATCCTAAAAATTTTACTAAAAGATTATTTTTAAGGTTTCCTTAAACTATTGAATTAACTAATAAAATTATCTTGCAGTTTATTTTTTAATTAATACATAATATTTATGCATTAATTAAAAAATATGTTTATATATTTATGAATTATTTTTTCGTTCGTTTTTGTTCAAGAATTGTTATGTTTGTTGTTTTTTTTTTTTTTTTTTGTAAAAAACTCCAAATAATAAATAATTTATGCATTTTTATGTATTGAAATTACTTAATATATAAAAAAAAATTATTAATCGGTTAACTGATCAATTACAAAATTAACCGATTAAACCAAAACCTCGGTTGATTAATCCAGTGATTAACCGATTAAAACCAAAGCCCGATTAAATGAATACCCTAGTGCATTCATATATTTTATTTATTTTTTCATAGACAGTAAAATAAGACAAACTTAGTATACTCTCATTCACCACAAGTGGCGGGGGGTATAAAAAGTGTTGAATCTGTAATCAGCCCTATTTCTGATCCAAATTAGTCTTCTTGACCTAAATCTTAAGTCTCTTAAGCGTATTAAAATGATTGATTTCGTATTTATTTTTTGTTTTTCAAATTTTGTAATCAATATAACGAAAATTACATCATGTTTAATTTTAATTTAACCCGCTATTAATTTATGACACTTTAAACTATTCCAAATTAAACTAATGTCCGAACATTGTTCCAAAGTTCTTAAATTCGCTGATCTAAATGCACAAATTTTATCGTTAACATTTGAATTAAGCTGATTACAATTTTCGTTTGTAATTTATGCAAAAATTCAAATGTTTTGTTCTTCTTTGCCCAATGGAGCTGTTTTGGATGGCCTTCGCAGTTTTTTTTTATTTTGGTAAGAAAATCGAAGAAAAAAAAATATTGTTGCTTCATAAAAAAGTACAAACGAACTTAACCCAAATATTTAAGCAGACTCTGGCAAAAAAAATATACACGTTTGTTCATATAAATTTTAAGAATAAAATAAATAATTAAAAATGTATGAAATTAGTATGGTTTTACATTAAAATATTAAGAGAAAATTTTATATAAATTAAACAAAATTGCTCTTAAAACCAAGAGCCAGCAATTAAAAATTAGAGTTTATTGTGATATGAGCGGTGTTTTATCCAAGTCAATGTTAAAATGAGTAAAAACTCAATTTTTCTGAAAGCTTCAAGGGTTGCCAGTATAAATATTTTCGTGATTTTTTGAGCAAATCAGTAGCCCGTTTCTGTATTTCTCGCATCGTAAAATGTCCCGCATGAAACAAGTGAATTATGACAAAAACAGTGCAATATGAAACAAAAAATGGTTTTTCTCACAAAAGTGTTTCTGTATTTTTAGTTTCCGAGAATTATCTGTCATTTAAATAATTTTCCAGCAATTATTGGAAGGATGTGAGAACAAGTGTTTCTGTAACAATATTTTGCAAAAAGTTTCTCACAAGAACTGTCAAAATAAGTCATATTTGAAATTGATGCGAGAAAAAAAAATTTAAAAAAATGGAGCCAAAATTATGTATGTATGTACACAAGAATGTGTATTATTTTATTTAATTTTAAAAGAAAGAATTTAAATGATGAAAATTAGTATATAAAACACAATTGTTATATTTTGTTATTAAAATTTTTTTAGCCTTTCATTGTGTTTGTTTTATGCAGGGCTGCCAGATAAATTTGTGAAAAAAACGTCAATATCCTAAGAAAAAATAAAAAAATCGTCTATTTTTTTCGGACAATTAAAAATTAATTTTGACGAATTTTGTTCGATTTTTATCATATAATCACAAATTTTTTTCATATAAGCACATAATCAAAAAAAAAAAAAAAAAAAAAAAAAACATTAAGTTCATGGGTAAAATACATATTTTATACATAGGTACATAAGCTTGAGGTCTATTTAAATAAAATTATTTATTTTATTTTCCTTAATCCGATAAGATTTTAAAATTTCAGATTGTTATTTTTCCCTGCAGAAATCACACAAAGGAGTGACAAAATATCATATTGAAATAAAATAAACACTTTTGGACAACGTAAAAGGCAAAAATTTCCTAAAGTGCATTGACTGAAAAATGGGGTAATAGTTTAATCTTTTGATCACACAAACAAATGTATTAAATAATCCAAGCAAATAAAAATTAAACAGTTTCCGTTCGAAATTTTGCTTTTGCCGATACATTTTTTAATCCGGCTTGTTTTTAAAGATATCGGTTTTCTGTGGTGCCTAATACACAAACATATAAAACTATTTAAAATTGTTTTATTTCAAAGACTGTATCGTCACTAGAAAAAAATCAGCAAATTTTCACTTTGCCAATTTTGGAACAAAAAAAATCGTCAAAATGTCGATAAATCTTTAAATCTGGCAGCCTTATTTTTATTATATGTATATATTTCTTTCGTTGACGTTTCGCTTGCATTTGACACTTAATTACTGGAAGTATTCCAGTTAAAACAGAATCTGTGTTGTCTGTTCTCGCATTTAAATACAGAAACACTTTTTTCTCACAAATCGAGAAACGATGAAATTTTTTGTTTCACACTTAATATGAGAAAATTTGCGATGCGAGAAATACAGAAACGAGCTACAGACATTTGATAAAATAAAAGGAATGGATAGTAACAAAACTATTAATAATTTTATATTTTTTTATTCTTTCAGATTTTTTAATTTTTTTATCGAAAATGTATTTTTAATTGAGCTCTTAGTTTATTCAAACGCATTTAAAAAAAATAATACCTACGATGTTTTTAACTTAAATTTATGTTTAAAATATAAGTAATCACAAATTGACTAGAGTTGAGCGCGTAGTTAGTTTTTGGCGATTACGCACTCTCACAAGGAAAGGAAATGACATAACACACGAGAAATGTTTAACTCAAATTTGTTTTGTGTTCAATATAAATTTCTAAACGACAATTTCTATTTTATTTTGAAAAACAACTGCGTGTTAAAATAATAATAAAATCTTCACGATCACGCACGCTTACTCACGTATCGTTTTCAAAGTCTCACAATCATGCACACTCACGACATATTTTTTAAATTTTTATAAAAAATTTTAGCTAAAAATTCTCAAAATTTGACAACTTTTTAAAACTGTTTTTAATGACAATATAATTGTCTTAATATCTGGGAAAGGATACTAGTAAAATTTTTAAAATTGGTACAAATTGCTAAGTTTTTAGTGGACGAGAACTTTTTTAAAAATATTCAACAATTTTATTTTAAAAAGGGTATCGTAGCTAGTTAATTTAGAATTTGAAAGACTTTTCAACGGCTGATATTTATTTTCACATCAGAAGCTTGCATAGGGTGCCCCGGTAGACTAGCTGGTAGTGAGCTAGTCTATCAGTACCGGGGTTGCGGGTTCGATTCCCGCCAGAAACTCTGGTCTCCTACAGACAAGCGAAAATTTTCGCGGGATTAGCGTAGGAATAAAAAAAATCGCTTTTTGAATCAAAGACTGTAACTTCAAGGCAACGATATAGTAATTTACTGCCAGGCCCACAATGTCGACAATAACATTTCTTTCGTATAAATATATTAAAAACAAAAACAAATTTTAGTTTTTTATTATTGTTTTCAATATAAAAATGCGAAAGAAATGTTCTTGTCGATATTGTGGGCCTGGCAGTTAATCTTTTGCTTTTCTGACAATTCTCAACCCTACGATTACCGTCTTGGTCTGGCCAGGCCAAGATTTTTCGTATATAACAAAAAATAAAAAAAAAAAACAAGGACATGAATTATATAAGTGATATGTGCTAAATCGCATGAAACTAATTTGAAACCGATTGGAGCAAATTAGTTTTTTTAAAAAAATTTGTAATGGTTTAAAATTATTTTTCTGTGGAATTTACACGCAGAGAAAAAACATGTTTAAATATGGTCACCTCCAACAAAACTTTTTTACAGAAAATTTTAAACATAAAATGTTTAAATTTAACCATATTATTATCACCGACAACCATATTAGTTATAGTTATATGTGTCCTCCATCAAGAAGGCACAACCATATTATGGTTGCCTCTAAACATGTTATGGTTAAATATGACAATAATTTGTTTTTAAATTAACAATAGTATTTTCCTTTTCTCCAAGAGCAACAAGCTATGGCTGAAAACCAACCATGCTATTGTAAGTGTTGAACATATTTTAGTTATTATTGACCAAAACATGTTCGGAGGCAACCATAATATGGTTGTGCCTTCTTGATGGAGGACACATTTAACCATAATATGGTTGACGGTGATAATAATATGGTTAAATTTAACCATAATATGTTTACAATTTTCTTTAAAAATAGTTTTGTTGGAGGTGACCATATTTAAACATAGTTTTTCTCTGGGTGTACCTACATAATATTTTGAGTGTACAAAACAATACGCAAAACACGTTTCAGCTGTGGTAGATTTTATTTAACTGGGATTTTTCGGTGTTCTAATTGTGGAACTTATGCTTTGATTTCGCTTTGCAATTGCACTAGTGTTGCCATAACTGTTTGATGAGAATATGACAAAACTTGAAAAAATCTGCTAAATCGTAAAACGAAGAAAATATGCTACAAATCTGCTAAGATTAAAACCTTAAAATTTTTAATATTTTAAATTGGTTAAAAGCATGCAAAATTTTAGCAAAGAAAAAAATGCTAAGTCTCTGCTGAATTTAAATAAATAAAATATGCTAAATATCTGCTTTTGGGCAAGGAAATATGCTAAAAAGCAATTTCCCAACTCAATCTGCTAAATCTAGCAGAAAACATGCTAAAATGGTTACACTGAATTGCACAATGTTCAATCCACATAAAACTGAACAAAAGCAAATAATGAAAAATCTTTTAAACACGGATTTTAATTTATAACAGAAAATATCTCAGCTCACACATACAAACACACGGTACAAAAAAAAAACAGAAAAAAGACCTAAATAAAATATAAAAAGTCATCAGTTGACAAAAGCTTTCAACTGCAGTGAAGTGGATTTTTTGTTTTTTATTTATTTGCAAAGAAATTACATTTTTCGTTTTTCTAAGTGTTTTGTTTAATTTTTACAATATTTTTTGTAAAATTTTTGTATTTTTATATAGAACCCCTGAAGATGGTCAACAATGTTGACCGACATATTGGGAAAAGAAGAGAATAAATTTAAAACAAAATATATTTTTATTTTTATTTAAATTTGCTTAAAACTTATGACCTACTGCCGAACAAAATCAACATACTAAATTTATAATTTTTTTACGCCATTTCTAACATTACAAAATTTAGAAAATCTAGTCCAGAAAGGCTTTACATTGAGCGTCCAGATTGATCTATTTTTGATTTTTAACAAAAACCGATTTCTTTGTAAAAAAAATCTTAAATTGTTTATATCTTCTCTACGTACATTTACATATTTTTGAACTTATATACATCTATATTAACCTAAAGCCAAGATATATAAAATCGAATTTTTTATTTAAAAAACAAATTATGTATATGTATTACCATTTTAAGTTTTGTTAACTGATAAAACGTGTATCTCCACTTGATGCATGACTCAAAATTGTTATCAACATTAAATTTAATACAAGTTAAAAAATTTGGATAAAAGTTATTAACAAAAAATGGCAACACTAACCATTTTAAAATCTTGATTTGGAATTTACTCAATTCTCACAATTTGAGTGAAATAATGTGTTGTGTGTTAACAAATCTATCCACTCTAAGCACGACTTTATTAAAATTTGGTTATTTTCCACATGTATACATCAGTAGCGATTTAACGGAGTAGAACGTCAGTTACCTGTTCACTTTTGGTATTAGTTCGTTTGCATTTTATTTCACCTGCGCTAAATAATCAAAATTAAATAGATCGTTCGAAGATTTATTTGTGTTACAACGTGTAATCAACTTGACTTGAATAGTTAAATAGTTTTTAATAATTTAGTTGATCTAGTGCTTAGTCCGGGTTATTGGCAGTTTTAAATTAAAAAACAAACGCGTAGTAAAAAATTAAATTTAAATTTTAAAGCGGTTTTACTTTTAACTGAAACTACAAGATACAACAATTTTAAGTGCATTTATTAAACTACAACCAGAATACAACTTTTCGGTGTGGTAAGTCTTGAGAGTAACAAACAAAAAATTACAATAACACGAGTACCAACTTTAGTTTAATTAACTTTTTTTACGAAACTTCCGCAAAACAACTTTACAAATAAATTGTTTTTTTTTTCATTTAATGTGTAAAAAATCAAAATGTGTTAAATACAGCCAAACAAATCTGACTCAGTTTGTCTAGTGTAATTTAGTGTAGTGCAATAAAACGCAGCAACATAAATAAAATGTGTGTTATGAACGTGTTGCCGCAATCTTACACTCCTAAAATTCACAACACTAGCCTACCTGTTGCACAGTGCAGTAAAATATAAAAAATGTGGTTATAAAAGTAAAACTTTCTTACGTACAAATATTTAGTTGAAAGATCCCCTGTTTTTGATCTGGGTTGTTTTAGTAAGTGCAAATGTTGACATTAATACTTGTAACTTTTATAAATGAAACATATTTAAATGTTGCGGACAAACCTGCTAAAACTAAATATTTTTTTCGTTATTACGTATCAGCTGTTTATACATATACATATGTATTATATGTTCGTTTGTTTTTTGATAAAGCGAACATTATGTCGACCTACACTACGCTTCAGTGGGCGACCGAAAGTTCGGGTTTGATTGAATCTTTAAGTCCTCGATTGAATATTTAAGTCCTCGAAATACAGATATATTTCAATAATAGAACTCCAGTCCATTTATAAGTCTTAAGGCTGTCACCAGAAATAACCTTTTAGCACCACCAAACATTGTTGCTAGTGAGCAGCTATTTAGTGGTGCTGCACAACTTTATTCAGACTGAAGAAATAATCTGCATAGCACAAATGCAGAAAAATTGCCTTTTAGGCATTATAATATAAAATTTTGAGTACTAATATCGCACTTGACCAAAAAAGATCGTATGTACTCGAAATTTTTATGTTTTCACTTTTTTGAAAAAAAAAAAAAAAAAAAAAAAAAACGCGGAATATTCATATATAGTGTGGCATTGACAGCAGATTTTGCAGACAATTTTTTTATGGCGGATAGAATTCCGTCAGATTTTCGTGTGAATAAATCGTACGATTATGTAGGATAGTGAATACCGGCTGTTTGATCAGTCTCATTTGCAAAAAGTTTTATTAAAGAATGGCTTAGATAACAGTGACATCATTATGCAATAGTTAATTGAACCGATTATTTCAATAACCAGTCAAGCAATAACAAATCCAAAATTTAGATATTGGTCGATAACTATTTTTTAAAGGTAAATACATCGTTAAATGCAAAAAAATCCGAAAAATTACCCCATGTGGTGTTGTAGCAAAGCCGAGAAACCCTTGTTTAGTGCAGAAAGAAGTCAAGTGACGACGCTTGACTGGTGTAATACTAGACCCTAATCACATTTTTTTCGTGAATGTTGAAGGTCCAGATAAATGTAACAACCTCTAAAGGCTGTTTTACACTATCACACAAGTCTTACGTATTTTGACAAAAATATATGTCTGAGCTAATTATTGTTTGAAAATTTTCAAAAAACAATTACAACTTATCATGACAGGGTTGTATTTTCCTCACAATACGTAAGGCTTGTGTGATAGTGTAAAGTACCCATAAGTATGTTTTTCAATTGCCTACAACGGAAGCAGAATGCACTGTAGAACGGAAGTATGATTACGAATTGGCAATTCAGAACAAATACATACCAGACAATAATATTAAACTCTTTGAAACTCTGATTTTTAATTTTTGTAAAAAAGAATTAAAAATTTCGCACGAAATTTACAACAGGTTGTTTGTTTGAGAAACCAGTCAAGTGCCAACTTTATATTAATTTTGAAATATATGTATATCAAAATATATTAAAATAAAGTTTTATGTTTATTAAACAGCAAGGCGAATTCATTCCAGGTAATCTCGGTAGTACAACAAGTACAACTCGTACAAAAACCACAAGCAATTTGTTTTTGTAAAATCATTGTACGATGTCAACAACCGAAACAAATCAAAACAGAAACAAAGATAATAAACAAAATTTTGACATCCAACAATTATAAAGCTAAAGAAAAAAAGTTACCAGCAGGGCTTTTAGGATCACCTGTAATGAATTCGCCTTGTTAAACAGTAACAGAAATGGATAACTTGTGTAGGAAATAAAATAATTTTGTAAAAGTAATTTTACGATTGCTAGGAATTTTTCTTTAATTTCAAAATCGAATTCATAAATTGTTCGCTTGACTGGGTTTTGAAATAAACGATTTAATTGGGAGCAATTAGTCTGCTGATTGCAATGGTTTTGTCGTTTTCTTTACATCATTTGTCAATCAACCGAATTCTCTCGATAAAAAGAAATCAAGATTTCGCATTCAGCTTTTAAAAATGAAATGTTTCTGCGCATCTACGTCACATCAGCTTATAATTACAGCTAAAAAATAGAAACACAAGTAAACAAACATGTGTATAATGAATGTGCTGATGTGACGTCATATTAAATAGTTGAATTTTGCAAATAAATATAAATATTATAAATATTTATTGTCTTCATGTAGGGTGCCTCGCCCACCCACTGTATTCATTACTGAAGCTATTTGTAGTCAATTTGGAAACTTTGACTGTTAGCGTCCTTCGAATATACAGAAATCTTTTTGTTCTTCGTATGGACAGTGCCACGCCCACTTACCCGATTCCGTTCACTTTTCGTCATATGTTGTGTATAAATACCAAAGCTTTTTGGACAAAATTTGGACAATTTAACTCATACCGTTTTTCATATAAACAAAATTTATTTTGTCTTTGTATGGGAGGCGCCACGCCTACTTATGCAATCGCACCCACTTTTTTAGAGATGTGTTGGAATATCCAAGTTTTTTTTAGAAAAAGTAGATACTTTTACTTTTACCATTCTCCAGGTATAAATACATCTTTTTGTGCCACACCCACTTCTCCAATCCCGCCCATTTGTTGTCAAATGTTGTGCATTAATTACTAAAAATTTTGTACCTTATATGGACAATTTTACTCTTGCCGTTCTCCAGATATTAAGAAATTAGTTTAGTGTCATACCCCTTCTTTTTTCGAAATATTAATATTTGTTCAGCTATTCGGGGCGCAAACGAATACAAAAAAAATCAGAGGTCATTAAAATCCGTACAGCCTTTATCGAGTGGTGCAACTAACACGACTTTCTTTTACTTTTTTTTTTGCAAGTTTTTGATTTTTTTGCCAAGCTTTGCAAGATTTCCAAATTTTTAATATCTATTCTCCTATTCGAAGCGATGACAAACCCAACAAATCATAAATCGTCATAAATGCAATTCCTACTCAAATAAGTTTAAAGTCTTAACCGTTTTTAGGCAAATATAAACACAGAAAACTTTTGCGAAATCTTCCCATTTGTTTAGTAGGAGCTTAAATTAACTCAAACTTTTTAAGAAATTACATGCAGTATGAAAATTTATTATTCTTCTCTTTATATTCTCCTTTTGGGGGCGATGGCAAACCCAACAAAAAAAGTCATCAAAGTCGTTCCCGCCGTTCTTTAGTTTTAAATGGTGTAACTCAGCCCACTTTGTTTTATGTATATAGAAGAAGAGAAGATGTAAAATTCTCTTTATGACGTTTTTCAATTTCTTTATAGGAAAACTGGAATTTTTTCAACAAAATTTTTGAATCTTACAGCCGTACCTAAACAAGAGCGAAAGGCGGAACGTTTTCTTCCGCTTACCTTTCACGCTGATATGACATACCTAAACCAAAGCGTTAACGTTGTGTCACGAACAGTAGTGTGAAATAAAAATGCGGGAAAATCGGTAGATTAACAAAAAAATATCGCAATTTATTAACGATAGCGGTCAACTTCATAATTAAACGCGATGTAAAAATCGGATTTTAGAACTTGCAAAGCGCTTACGCCGCGCTACTTAGGAATGCTGCATATAAATTGTATAGGCATGAGATTTTTGACATTTTTGAGAGCTAGAAAACGCTTTCCGCTCTTGTTAAATATCGGGTGTGTTCTAGAATCCGAATTGTTCTGCAATTCACATTCACATGTTTTTATTTTTAATTAGAGTAGTAAGGGGTTGGTGAAAGTAAAACGAATCTTTTTTTGTTCTTATATTTGATAACATTTTTAACAATAAAATAATTTTGGTTTTTGTTTGAAATGGTCCTTTATTCAATTTAATCAAAAAAATATTTATTTTCATAGAAATTTTTTTATCCAAAAATTTAAAGTGGTTTTTTAAAACACCACTTGATCTTTCACCAGACAGGGTTATATTTAGGCTTTATACGTAGCCTGAACCTGACGTGGTGAGATCCATAGGCTGTACGAAAGATCCTCTGGGTCGTGGTGCTTAAGACCACTTGTGTAAAAACATAAAATAAAAGCACCTGGCATTTTTATGTAAAAATTTTATGATTTAAGAATTATTTTTGATACAATCAAGAAAACAAAATATATATTTTTAAAAAGCTGATAAAAAGCTGTTTTTTATGTTTTTGACATTGGATTTTTTTTTTTAACAAAAACTTTGAATACACAAAAACATGCGGATTTGAGAACATCAATTTATGAACTATGCAGATTAAAAAAAATTTTGCGTTTTCAAAATGAGTCGAAGCCTAGAACACACCTGCATAACTGTAAAATTTCGTTAAAAATGTTTGGCAAACAAAAATTTTATTCTATACGAAAGAAAATATTCATTCGTACAATATCACAAATACATAAAACAATTTCTTTAAAATATGCAAAAACTTTTACAATTATTAAAAATTTTGTATAGTTTTAAAAAGATGTATAGGTAGTATATGTAAATATAATACATATTTTGACATGTGTAAAATTATCACTTTTTTCTTTTATTTCACCACTGTGCGCCAGGTAGTTAATACATACTTTAAATCGTTTGCTTATAAAACTAAAATTATATTTTGCTACTTTTATTATTTTCATTTTAAACATTAACGGGCATTGTAATATTTTATTTTAATTTAAAAATATTTTTATGTTAAAATAAAAACAATGAATACCTACTATTTGTTGATTGTAATGAAAGTAAGTATGTATCTATGCATTATGGACACATTTAGTCATAAAAAAATTTTTATAATATATTTATGACTCTTGTGTGCGTTATTTAAAGTAAAAAATTTTACTTTCTTTAATATAAATAAAAATACCCATTTGTATGGATGCGATCAAAAATTTCTATGATCAATTTCTTATACATGTGTCGTCATATAATAGCTAAGTACATATTTTGTTACCATGTGTATTTAAGCCTGACGATATGACCCCGTTGATTTGACACGTTTTTATTTTGAGTTACCAAACTATTTTCTTATTTTGCTATTTATGTATGAAAGTAATTGGATAAGACATTGTGTTACCAACACGATACTAAATTACATGTGTAGCATTATCTACGAGTATGTTGAACTTTTTACCAAAAAAACGGATTTAGGAAATTTAAGATACACTTTAAAGTTTATTATTCGGGTTTATAGTACATACTTAATATTTTTTTAAATTAAATTTATAAAACTTCAAGGTAAAACAGTTACTTTTGGCAAATCTTTTAATTTATTAAAACAAATTTATTTATAATATGATAGATCGTTATAATCCCCAAAGATCAGTGCTGCCAGTTGATGTGATTTGTCCGCAAATTTTGGATTTCAAGATTAATTTGGGTATAGATTTTCGGGATCTCTCGGAATCTCTTTTTTTATATATTTTTTTATTATTACAAAAAATAACTTTGTTTATGGCTTTTGTTTCCAGAAAATCACACAAATTGTATATAAAGGAAAATTGCTAATGTTTTTCAGAACCTAGGCGTAAATTAAGCAGAAACTCGTTTTATAAGAATACAAATCACCAAATTTCGGGAAGATCGGTTATATTCTCAATAGACTCAATATAAAGCCAACATACGTCTAAAACTGTGACAAATAATGATCTTGTGGTAAAATTTTTGTAAATTTAGTTTTATAAGACAAAAAAATATATTTAAGAGTTTTATGATTATCAATTCAGAATTTGCAATAGGAGCCATATACAGCAGCCTTTCGATAGCACTTTACGATACCTAAAACGTGCCATCCGCAACCACTCATAGCTATCGTTGTGTTACCATGTTTCACTGTCTCCCATACGTCATAGTTTACGCGGTTGCTAACATTATTCTTCGGCCAACCGGTCGATTCAATGAAGGAATGAATTCCCAATCAGTATCAGATAACTGGTCTCTAAGGGTTCCCTAAGAAAACAATTGAAATCTTTGGTCCCCAAAACAAAATAAATAATTTTATTTACAGTTCAAAACTAAGAGCTAGTTCACACTCTTCAAGTCTTAGCCGTCAAGTATTAAGTTTTTAGGAGAGAGAGGATAAGAAATGGCATTCTCTTTTCACTTTTCTTTTAAACGCTCAATACTTGACGGCTAAAACTTGAACAGTTTGAACCAGCACTAATGTGTTATTAAAAAAATTTAAAACTTGGGGATTTATATTTTGAGATGGGAATTTTTAGGGACATCAAAACTTAAATTAAGAACATGAGGCAAAACTTTTCTGGCAACTCCAAGCCAATGATTTATGTTAAGCTATTGAACACAGGTTGTGTGGTATAAATGGTTTTTTTTATAAAAAAGAATAAAAAATTAAAAAAAAATTTTCTGAATACATACACATATTGATGAAATATGTATATAATATGCAAAATTGTTTTTGTTTCCACTACTCACCCAATATCATTTGAGTCGGGGGTAAAAACCATAATGTGCACAAAAATAAAGTTCATAAGCAAGATTTAGCCATTTATTTTTTATATCTTGTTTAGCAGTGAAAAATGAATTTAGCAATTAGCAATTTTTAAGACATTTTATTAAGCAAAATTTCATTCAGGTTTTTAGAAACTTTACACAAAAAATTTAAAAAAATACTGAATTAGTTAAACGGTTCTTAATTACTTTACGTAAATGACTTTAGCGATAGAAAAAAAACCATTTTACGATAATTTCAGTTTTAAGTTTTTCGAAGATTTTTCTTAAGTCTATTACATATATTGTTGCAAGAATGTATTAATACAAACAATAAAACCTCTTATGTGCAATTTTTGTTTATAAAAATGATTTTGTAAGTTTGTTATTAATATCGATGTGTTTTTATTTTGAAATATTGTCAAGCCATTTTTTTTATTAAAAATTCTGCAATTTTTGGTGTAAAGTGCGGGCAACACTGATTTACAATTATTTGCACATATAATACAAGTAAGAAAGTATAGTCGGTCAAGCCTGACCATATAATACCCTACACCACAGTATGTAAAAACCATTATTGCTATCGTACCCTATTTGGACCCGCCGGAACCAAATGATGTTATGAGGTTAAGATTCATGTAAAAGTTGTTTGAGCCGAATATTATTTAGATATCTTTATCTATATAAGATTTGGGTATGGGATTTATATGGAACCTATGGTTCATTTGGGACCTACCAGTACAATATTTTGTCATAAAATTGTAACTTCGTAAAAGCTATTATCGCCAATAAAATAAGTTTGGACAAAATTGAATCTAAATACCAACATAATAAGATGGCTTATGGGCACAAAGAACCTATTCTGGAAAAAAGCTTGTATATGATATTATGGACCGGTTAGCCCCATTTTCAAAAGGCTTGACCCTTGTGCCAATTAGAACCAGTGTAACAAATTTTTTCAAATTATCGCAAAAAATTGCGACCTGTACTCTGCGCACAAGGGTTACATGGACAGCCAGCCAGACGGACGGACATCGTTAGATCGATTCAATCGATCGGTATACTAAAAGGTGGTCTAGAACTAATATTGTTACAAATATCAGCACAAATGCTGAAATTAGGTAATAATAAAATTAATATGAACATGACTAAAACATTACTAATAACAAGTTTTATCAATATTTTAATTAATTTTCCAAGATTTAAAATATTAAGTCGTTATTAAAAATTAATTATTTTAATCGCTATTGTAATTTAGATAAAAACTGATTTTACACAATTTTTTTATAAAGTCGTAAAAATACTAAAATAATAAATAGACTGTCAATGATCAATAGTTTTTTCACGCAATTTTATCTGTTTTAACAGTTAATATGCATATTTATACCATTCACCACTAGTGGGTAATGAGGATGTACTTAGTTTGCCATTCTGTGTGAAAGTGTTTCTGTTTAAATGTAAAACCCCAAAACGTATATTATAAATTTTGGATATTTGAGTAATTCTAGGTCGTTTAAGCCATGTCCATGTTCATGTTGAAGTCAGTATCACTATAGAACGACTCAACACAAAATAAAAATTTTCTTATAATTTTGGGATTAAAATCCAGCACAATCGCTTTTGTAGAAAAAGAATTATAAGCCCAAATGTGAAACACCAAGCCTAAAAATTTTTTATTTTTGTAACATAAACTAGTCTAAATTGGTAGCGAAATGCATGGATTGTTATTAAATTTTGCACAAACTTGTTCATAATTTACCATAAGCTCCATATAATCCCCACCACCGGAAAATACTTTAGTACGACTAATGTTAATGTGTTAGAATTCTGTCTGTCATAGTTTGATAATAGTAGCACACTGCCAAATTTCGTGAAGATCGGCCCATAACTTACCATAATCCCCATATACATAAATCGTATTCTTGGAATATCTTAGAATACACCTAAAGACGACAAGAGCTGCGTAATCATGTTTATTCCAATAATACTGTGAAGTCAGCATGAATAACGACTGGTTCATAATTTATATATTCCATATAAAAGCTCACCCCTGAAATGTTATTAGTGGGTATCAAAAATTTGGTACAGCCGAATAAAGCACTTTTCCTTTTCTTGTATTCATTAATCAATATAGGGGAAGTTTTAATCATATGCTAATTGAGTTTTTATTTCGTTGCATTAATGAATATAATTGGTTTTAATTGACTTCTATACAACTGAGTAGAATTAAATTTCCTTAAAAAAAAAACAAACAAATTTCTTCTTTTAAACTTAATTTTACCAATTTATTATTGAATTCCCAAGTGTTTGATTTATTTTAAAATTCTTAAAACACATTGTATAAACACAAAATATAAATATTAGGGCGGAACGAAATAAAATATTTTGAAATAAACTTTTTCCAGTATATTTTATGAATCGATGTTCTATACCACGCATGGCCAAATTGTGACACGCGAGCAGCAGGTGGCTCTTTGAAGGTATGAATGCAGTTCTTGAAAGAAATGAAAAAATTTATTTCATTAAAATCTTAATAAAATTGAAAAAGTAATACATATAATTTATAAAATTGTTTAATAAAAAATGATTTATGATGGTTATCCACCTATAATGTTCTAAGGTGATTTCTTGATTTCATGGAACCTATCAAAAATTTTCTCAAAAAAAAAAAAAAGCACAATCCGGAATTAAAGGATAGTGAATAGATTAATGACTGTATGTGCCTAAGTCGTTCACCAACGGTTCGAAACAGACAAATGGTGATGCTAGGGCGGCCATCATGGGCCCGGGTTTCCAAAGGGGCTTGCCAATGTGCAAAGAGCCTACGATCTTTCAGGAGGAGATCTACGCTGGGGAATGTCAGAGGGGAGGGCAAAGAGCTTAAGGATATTTATAATGTCGGTTAGTAAGACCGCTCTGGGAGCACTATCTTCTTCAGTGCCCATGTTCGGTAACTTTGGTGAGAACTTCTCGCATCAAAAAGATGTGATAAAAAATATTCCATCGCTTCTCGAAAAGTGAGAAAAAATTGTCTTTAACTCATATCGAAAACTATCAAAAGAGATTGCTTCTTTACGTTATAAATGTTAGCCAATGTGAAATTGCAGACGTTGAGATCGACATTCACACATATCGTTGACGGCGGCCAAAATTTACTAAAACAGAAAAATTTTCAACGACGGCGGCAAAAATACAAACGTCGGCTATAGCAAATAATGTAAAGTGCGACTTTGACTTTTGCTGTTTAAAAAATAGCTTTGAAAACATTCGTATATTTTCCAAAAACTTTAAAGGCAAAAAAATTAAACAATGAAACAAACAGTGAAAAATAAAATACTTATCTCTTCCATGTTACTCGTATTATTCATTGCATTTTGCATATTTAATATATTTTTAGTGGTAATATTGTTTCTCACCCCGTTTTTATGCGAGAGTTTATTTGACAGTTCAAAGCGGGAACTTTCTCACAAAAATTTTACAGACACAATTTTTGTGTAAATTGGCGAGTAATTTCTAGGGATGTAACGAATACCGATACCGATATATCGGGGATACTTCACGTTTGCCGATATATTGGCATCGGCGATATTTTACTGTCGTTGCGCTGATACTTTTTTTTATAGTTTTTTTGAGCAAACAATTTAATTTTTAATGCTTATTTTTTGCATAACAACTAAGAGAAAAAGTCAAACAGAAATATAAATTTTTTTTCCACACCATGCGTTTTTCCTTTTTTCGAGACGCATGCTAAAGTAGGAAGAAGTCCCTCGTCATGCTTTCGATACGTATATGCATTTTAAATGTTTGCTGTGTAACTTGTCAATATAATTTTACACTACAACTTTTTTGACTGATTTGACTGAGAGCATTGAACGCTTGGTGTGGACCTGCAGCATCAGCCGTTTTCTTTGCACCATAAAGGTAAAACGATCTCCAATTAATATATCTTGTATGTATTTGTACGTTTTAAGATTGTTCTTCTTATTTTTAATGATTTATGTGAAAATAAAAATCACTTTGCTACAAATTTTAGGTTACTTAAAAGAGAGCACAAAATACCTAAGCAAAGCAACTGCTACCTTTTCTGACGCTATTTCGCTTTTTAACAGTCTTCGAAGATTATAAGAAAATACAATAAATGACAAAAATTTGCGATTTACGTAGCGTAAGATCTGAATGAAAGATTTTAATGGATAGAGAATAATGAAATTTATTTTTTATCTTCAATTTTCTACCATCGATATAAAGCAAGAACATTTCAAAGACAATAGATCGAAAAAACGTCTTTATCGAGCTGCTCAATATGACTCTACATTCCGAAAGAAGACACGGTCACCCCAACACCTAGTAAAAGTTCTGATAAGTCTTAAAGAACTGACCTTTGTAGCGTTTGTGAAAATCTTAAAAGAAAAGTTGTAGAAGGATGATGGAGAGACGCATCCAACGCTGTGCTTCAGCTAAATAAGAAGTCAAGAAATACCTCAGATCTTCTAACTTTCAGATACGTTTGCTTACTGGCACTATTAAATATTATACTAAAAATTTAAGATCATGGCGCAGAAATACTTAATTTGTCAAATGAGTTTAGTCACATCTGATAGACGATTTTTTACTGCAGGTCTGCTTCAAACGGAATTGCGAAATTATCCCCGTAAAAGTTAAGAATACTTTGTTTTTTAAACAAAAATCTTATTAATATTAATTTTGAATATATACAATCTCTTACTCTGTTTTTTTTTTTTAATAAATAAATTTAATCATGAATTTAAATTCATTTCGTTGTTTTTAAAATCTTATTAAATTCAATTTTAAATATTAACTAATAATATCTTGCACTGTAATTTTGTATAGTAAAGAAATTACTCTACTTGAGTTTTGTTAATTTTACTTTGAATTTAATACTCGTATCGGCTTCGGCGATATTTCTTTTTGAGTATCGGTATCGTATCGTCAAAAAGGCGTATCGTTACATCCCTGGTAATTTCCTTACGTGACAGCTATTACTCGCCAAAAATGTTACAGACGCAGTTAAGTGAGAAAAACAGGTGTTTGTTATCTGCTGCTGTCCAACCTTTCAGCCTAACTGAAATTTATGATCATTCCCCGGGCAGGGTGATAGGCTTTATACGTAGCCTGAACCTGACATGTTGAGATGCACAGACTGCACAAAATATCCTCTAAGTCATGGTGCGAATGGCATTCTATATATCTATCTAAAAAAATGATATAATGGAGCATCTGCAATCCCTCAACATAACATTACAAGGAAAGTATTATCTAATTACTGATCTTAGTCAAAAGATTTTTGGTTTTCAATAAGTAACGAATAATAATCGTTTAATTATTGAAGTTAAAACAAAAAGGTCGAAAAAACATACATAATAATTTGATTTTTGGTTTTATTAAAAAAGTTCAGCTTTTAAAGCGCTATTTAACTATAAAATTATTCAATCACTTTCCTCGTCTGAAGAATAGTCTCTCTAAAATTTATATGAAAAAATTTTGTGAATATCGACAAAACGGTATCGGCGTTATTTACTGTCGATATGACGATACTTCTTAAATTAATTTTTAGAGTTGTTTTGAACAAACAATTTAATTTTCAATGCAAATTTTTTGCATAACAACTAAGAGAAATAACACATTAAAAAGCTGAGGTAATTTTTGCTAATCTTTTGCATTGTTGAATAGCCTAAATAAACACAAGTTCTTTTGTGGAACACCTTGATCTTCGAACAAATTATCTTCTGCACATGATCGGGTCTAACAGTCACCAGATCAAAGGGCACTCGATAAACATTCTAAAGTTTATTTTTTTTTATTTAAGATAAACAACATTTTTTTTTAATTTTGACATGTAAAAAATCTTCATAAAAAAAAAAATCAAAACAATTTATGTATCATGTTTAACCAGTTTTTGTTTTTTACTTATTCTACAAAAAAAAAAAAAAAACAATTTAATATGCTTGATAAAACAATAAAACTTCAAAGTGTATGAGCTAGTCTACGATAACATTAAAATACAATTGTAAACAGTGGTGCCAACTTAGTGCTTTTAGTACTATTTGTGATGCTTTTTGATGCCTCGAAACGCCACAATTTTACCTTCAGTGTCAAACTAAGAAAAAGCACTAACTTGGAGCTTTTTAAATTTTACGTTGGTGCCTTTAGCGCTTTTTACAATTTTGTTTTTTACAATTTTTTTAATTAATTATGCAGTAACAATTTTGTTAAGTGTAAAAACAATCTTTCAGTATGGCTTATTAATCACTACAAAGGCATCGCCCAGAATTGCAATTTTTGTTGCAGCAATTCTTGAGTTTATTGGTGAGAGACGTGAAAAGATTGGGTCCTCAGTTTCATGTACTCTGTAATCCAGCTTTGATTTGTAAATCTCACATCGGTTGTTAATCGCAATAAAAACGATGTAATTGTTTGCGTTACACATTTTATTAAAGAAAATTGCTTGGAAAATATCAAGAATTGTAAATGGAAAAATAAACAACAAACAGATCTTTTTGGATAGAAGTCAACGATTTTAACGATTCAATAGGACAAAATTCATTTTTAGATTTGTCTAATTTTGTATTAAGAATTTTAAGCCTGTCATACTCTAACACGGAAGTTGAAAGAACATTAAATTCGATGAACTTCAATAAATCCAAAATTAGAAACGGATTATCCTTGAATTCTTTTAACTCAATTCCTCAAATTAAATATGAACTTCGTCGACATAATTCATGCTGTTATGATTACACTCTAACACCCAGTGCCTGCAGTGATATATTTTCTAATGAAACATACCAAAAATCTAAATATTACTTAAAAACTGTCTTATGACCCAATTCAAACTCAACATGTGATGATCCAAATTAAAGTTATGCACGAAAATGGTCCTCCAACAACGCCGTCGCCATTTTTTTTAAATATTTGGTAACTTGTTTTGTGTGCAATTATCGATTAAATTGAAAAAATAGCTTAGTGCTTTTTACGTTTTTTTTTGCTTGAATTAGTGTTTTTTGCTCCAAAAAATTTGCATTACTAATTGTATATGGCTTTGCTGCAACACATTTTAACAACAATCGAAACTTGTTTAACAAAACGAAACTTGTGCAACGTATTGCATTTTACAACAAGAAGCAACAATACGATATTATTTGCAATAATACCCCTGCAATAAATATATTCTACATGGTTAGTTATTTTTGTTCGTTAATACAAACCTGGTATAGACAAATCACCTGCTGACGTTTGGTCAATCGCTTACAACATAGTTAAATAACTTAATATGAAACTCTCATTTGATTGAAAAAAAAGTGTATATTAAAGCTCGATTCACCCATGAATTCCGAACAATTTTTGTGTCGTTTGAGTTTGACGTCTTACTTTTGAGAGATAGAGAGAAATTATTTTGTTCGGCAAGTTTTTTCATGAATGAGCTTAATTATAATTCTTGTTCAGAATAAAGTGACCTGAGATGCCAAATTTTTTTTCAATTTGTACATAAAAGTTCAATTGAGTTGCCGCAGCATATAGAGTTTTTGTAATTTTATTTCAACAATTGTTATTTTGCTGAATAATTAAATTTAAAAAAAAATGTGTATAATTAAAAATAAAAATATCACTTTCCTAGAAACTGTAGGTGTGTTCATTTACTCTACTTGCAGAAACTTGCAACGAGAGAATAACTGCCAATTTCACGATGTCGAAAGAACGCGTTCTTTCGATGTAAAACAAAAACAAATTCTCAAAAATTTGTTTTTCTTTCATATGTATTTGTGCGAAAGATAGCGTTCTTTCAAATTTAGTGAATAGGCAGTAAATTTAAAATTTACAAAATTTTTCTCCCAATTACTCAAAAAAAATAAAAAAGTAAATCAAGGCGAATTCATTTTTCAGGTGGCGTTGAAAGCACAGCTGTGCTAGTTTTTTTTCTTAATTAGCCGAAAAAGAAAATAAACTAAAACATTAACGTAATAGATATTATATTTTAAATTATATCAATCTTTATTTGAAATTATTCTTAATTTTATATATTCTTTGAATATTTCACTATTTTTATTCTTGAAAAAAAAAACTACGAGTAATATAAAAAATCTCAAAATTATTTATGGGAAAAATTAAGAAATTGTCCCACTGTCATGTTTAAATGTCAGACTGTTTCGTGACGTCATTTGACCCACCCGCGCAGAACATTAAATTTTTGAGTTCGTGTTGTCGTAATCTTTCTTCTATCATTCTTGCTATGTATTATGATTAAAAACACAACTCTACAAAAAATCGCAGTTGTTCTCAATTTTAAAGCCCATATAGCGTCAAACAGGAGAAAATAAGGAACAAATTAAAACTAACGTCAAAAATCAAATAAATTAATTTTATTTTTTGAAAAATTGCTTAATTTAAAAATTTTGTGATATCAAATTTTAACCAAAAATCAATTTCTAATAAGCAATATATGCAATAAAATATAGTTTTATATAAAAAATAAAATTTGCCATATCTAAAAACCACATGCGCATGTGGTTCTGACGTAATTTTGACGTCAATGCAAAGCCACAATAAACATTGCGTGTTGTGTGATGATGTCATAATTACGTCAGAACCACATGCGTATGTGTTCTGACGTAATTTTGACGTCAATGCAAAGCCACAATAAGCATTGCGTGTTGTGTGATGACGTCAAAATTACGTCAGAACCACATGCGCATGTGGCTTTTTACATGCCGTGTACTAGAGGCTTTAAGTTGTTTATTTCAAAATGATTTTTAAGAATATTAAAGCATCCAATGTTGTATCTGACGAAACTTTTGTTGGAATTTTTTTGTGATTTGTGTTTTACAAAATTCATATATTAATTATATAAAAATCGTTTAAACCTATTTTATGGATATGTTTTGTACACAAAATACCTTCTCATTTACAAATTGTATTGTAATTATTTTTGTTAATTTTTTAACAACAGGGTGTCTCAAAAACTTTTTTTATTAACAAATCACGTAAAAATACATCTTCATACAAATTTTTGAAAAAAATATAAAAATAAAAAAAAAAATCGGGATCCCGAAAATCCCCCAGATTTGCCTAATCCCGGGGATTCCGGGATCGGGATTCCCCGCTTGGAAGCCCTATGACCTACAGATTTATTATTGCTCAAAATATTGTTTATTACATCTTCCAAACTATTCCACGCTGCCTTTCCCACCGTCGTTAATAAATCGGGAAACTCTTCCGATTTCATTAATTTTTTTTAACTGTGTTCCATTAAATACACCTTAAAATATAAAACTGTAATAAAAATTACCCATTCTGATCATTTAACCTACCAGCCTCAATTTTCGCAGTCTTAGCTTTCGAAAAACCGAACAAAATTACGGTATCAAACCCAATTTAATGTGCAGGGGAGTGAGAAGTATATTAGATGATGGAACAAGTGGCATTTGATGAACGCTATTGGTCTCAAGCTGATGACTTAGGCGATACGGCCATTTATAGTCGGTATAATGCAAATTACGTCGTCGACCTTCCCAAAGACTTAAAAAGCACTGATGTTTAGAAAATCCATTTTTTATTCACATAAGAATAACTACCATTTTAACGTCACAACAAATCAACTATCGATGTGCATTGTAATTTATTAACTTAAGAATGACTTTAATATTTTTATAAGTTTCTTTAATATCTGTACCATAAATAATGGGCACTGAAGGGTACACGTTACCATTATGTCATAGTACTTCTTTAAGACTTTTAACGGATCCATTTATAAAAAGTCTCCATTCTGCAGGATCGTATTTGCTTCACTTGCATATGTAATACCAGTTTCGTCGTCTACCTTAAAACATTGATCGAATGAGGTAACTTGTAAACGTTTTCGCGAAGATGTAACATATAAATGAGAAGAAACTAGTTTTCACTGTTGCAAGCGTGATGCCAAAAGTTCGGCCTTTTCTTTAGATACACTTATATATCTGACAAGACCGTCAAAGTCGGCCTGTGTTACAAAATGTGGTTCAACATGCCCCAACTCGCTTTCTGCTGGTTGATATATAGAACATTCCTCAACAAGTGTATCGTTACAAAGTGATTCTTCTTCAATGACTTCTGGAGCTTGTAGAAGTTCTTCAGACGGTGAGTTGAGGTTTATTGCTGATCGTAATAGTACAGGCTTCATAGACTCGGAACTAAAGTAGTTTATACCTTCTTGTTTATTGTACTTACCTTCATAATACGCGGATACGACTGACAAAAATAACAAGATTCTGCAGAATGTTCACTGCGGCGTAACCATACCACTGGATAGACGTACTTCATTGCATTATGTCCTTTGATCGTAGTACACCAGCGTAACAATAGTTACATACAATTTCAGGCACAAACCACAATCTAGGAGCTTAGTTTATTAAAAAGTATTCTTCGGAGCTTTTTACAAAGGTTTTTTTATATTTCGCAATTTATTAAATGGTACAAATATACCACACACAGCACAAAACTTATTACAGTATGGGCACTTCATATTTAATCGCGTTTGCAAAAACTATTACGTTGTAGAAAAATTATATTTTATTAAACAATTCAGCTTTATAAAATACATAACAGAAATTTAGCTCATACAATAAATTCGAACAATAAAAAATTTTGAATATAATAAAGTAGCTTATGAAAAGAAATAATACCCAGATTCAAGGCGAATTCATTTCAGGTAATCTCGGTAATACAACAAGTACAACTCGTACAAAAACCACAAGCAATTTGTTTTTGTAAAATCATTGTATAATGTCAAAAACCGAAACAAATCAAAACAGAAACAAAGATAATAAACAAAATTTTGACATCAAACAATTATAAAGCTAAAGAAAAAAAGTTATCAGCAGGGCTTTAAGGATCACCTGTAATGAATTCGCCTTGCCCAGATTTTATTTGTTCAAATAGTTGAGTAAAATACACTCAATTTATAAAGTATCACTATCCAGTGTGACACAAAGAATGCTGACGAAGGCCGTAGCGGGCCAGAAATTGCATTACATTCTCCTGGTGTCTGAAAATTGTAAATTTTTCTGTACATTCAATATACTTCATTGCTATCTAAAGGATAGCTAAGGTAAAATGTAACAGGAAGATACAAGTTAAAGTCATTCCTAAAAATTTAATGAATAGAACTATTACAGAAAAGCTTCATAAAATACATAACTGAAATTAAGCTCATAGAATAAATTCGAAAAATAAAAAAAAATTAAATATAATGACAATTATTTCAGAACCAAATAATATAAGTACTAACTGTTTTCTTTTTCCAATGAAATTTTAAAATAAAATATTAAAGTAAAACAATGCAAAATTATTCAACACTTAAGTAGTAAAGCTAGAAGAATGACATTTTTGCATGTGTAATTGGATCTTTAATGCACGATTTTTTTGGAAAAAAATTATTGGAAATCTAAAAGGACATTAAAGGATAAAAATTTGAATGGACATTTTTGACAGCTTTAAATCTCAAAAGATAAAAAAAATAATGCAAAATATTTTACAACTCTTGATTATTTGACACCAAATTTGTCATAGAAGGATGAGCAGAAGTATTTTAAAACATTTTTTTAAAAATTTACTCCTTTAACATTTTGCAGTGCTTTTAAAAATAAACAGGATCACGAATTAAAAAACTCTCCCAATTACTCAAAAAAAATAAAAAAGTAAATCAAGGCGAATTCATTTTTCAGGTGCTGAGTGAGACAATGACCAATTTCCAGTTCATAGAGGAAATGGTGCCGTCACTGGCGTTGCGGTGAATGATCGCCCAAATGAGGTGGTCTTTAACCACATCCTCGAAAGATTTGGTCTGCGGCCGTTGAGGAATATTCTTGGGTCGTTTAGTCGCAGGACGTTTAAGAGCTGCTTCGGTTGGCTTCCGTTTAGAGTTTCCTTCCTCCGCAGAAGGTGAGACACGTTGTAAACCATCAATGTGGATTTTTGCCCACTGGAGAGAGCTTTTCTCTTGCTCCGTGAGGTCACCAAATGGTTTATGATTTTATAGGCGGAACGCCTAGTAGTAAAGGCCCGTTTAGACGGACATTTGTGCCTGTTGGGTTTGTTAAGCAACGCCGTAGAGGACGAGGAAGGTGCTTCAGAGGGCATCGAATTATTCTTAATGCACTCTCTGTACAAGATTCGGCAAGTGGGAATCTGGTTTTACGGACGATAAAGCTTCTACCCTAAAACAAGCACACGATGAAGGGATTTTGACAGGATTCTCTCCCGTCCAAACATGGGAAGCTTTAGAGGTACCTGGTTTTGAAAAATCCCGTATGAAGCTTGGCTTACGACTGCCAATGGGCTAAGTCGTAATGATTTTTCGCGCACTAGTAACATACCGATTATCATAGCCTGGCGCTAACACTTTGTTAAACGGAGCCTCAGTAGCTGACAACATACTACAGCCTGAAACCGACGTTGTAGTTATTGGATCTCCGGAGATTATAAAGCCCCTTTCCGGATACATTTTGTGTGAATTATTTCTGGACATTTTGGGGGAAAGTGCTTTTGCTTTTTATGCCTTCCGCCAGGCAAAGGATTACTGACTTCCCTTTTGGAGACAGACGCAGACCATCACCCGCTCAATGTGAGGACAGACGCTGATGAATTTAATTGTTTGCGGACCACGAGCCTTCAGAAGGCCGAACAGGACACCGCTTAGGGTCAGCGGACGCATTCTCTGCCACCTTGTGAAGAGAGTTGCAGAGAGAGGGGTTGTCTATAAGCCGCTCTAATTGGGAGAAACAGACGCTAATTGACAGGGTGGGTAGTTCTTAGTTTGTACTTGGTTTGGACCCGTCTAGCATGGGAGGCCCTAACGGTAGTGACTCACGTCATTACCGCCAGCATGACTCTAAACGTAAAAGGAACTTACGTTCCTTGTATTTTCGTTTTAACAGAAGAAGAGAAAATCTCTACATGTAAGTTTTTTAAAAAGTATCTTAGAAAAATCGGACAGATATTTTAAATTGTAGGTACTGTTTTAAGTTAGCATTTTAAAACTATAAAAGTACTATGAATATTGTCATTGACAATCAGTATTTTGAATTCTAAAAAAAATCTTTACTATGAATATTGTCATTGACAATCAGTATTTTTAATTCTAAAAAAAAACTTTGTATGTATTTTTAATTAAAATTTTAAACAAAAAACTTCTTGGGAAATGGGAAAAGCACTGTTGCTTTACTACGTTCACATGAACAGTTATATTCGTGTTTCGCTCTCCCATTCATGTTTTGCGCCCCAAACATGAATGAAACAACATGCTTTTCCATACAACAGTTTAAGAGCGAACCATGTCGTTTCATTTTGAAACATTCAGCGAAACACTATTATCTCCAATTTTGATAACAAATTATCGCTAGTTTTTCTGAACTAGTTCTCAAAAGAAAATCAAAACAAAGAAAAAATATATTAAAATTATAAGTTAAATAAAATAAAGTAATAATTTAAAATAATAATATTAATACAAGTATTAAATAATAATTTTAATTTTTTTACTTTTGTTATCTTTTTTAAATAATATCACACTAACAGAAAAAACAGAAACCAAGAATCCAAATATAAGTATGTAATAGGGTATTCATTTAATCGGGCTTTTGCTTTAATCGGTTAATCGCTCGATTAATTAACCGAGTTTTTGGTTAAATCGGTTAATTTTGTTATTGGTCGGTTAACCGATTAATAAATTTTTTTTTTATAAATTAAGTAGTTTCAATAAATAAAAATTCATAAATGATTTATTAATTAGAGTTTATTATTAATTAAACAAAAACAATCCATAATATATAATATATAATTTCTCAGTCCTTTTCCTGGATTTCTCAAAACATATAAAGTCTTTCAAAATCTTTAAAAATGTTAACCACTTCTAATTGTTTCAGTTAATTCTGTTAAAAGATTGATATGAGAAGATATGAGAAAGAAAAATACTACTAAACACATACATATAAAAAGTTCGTGAACAAAAAGCCGTTGACAGCAAAAACTTATTTAAAATTAAGATCACCTTCTTTGTTTGTATAAAAAAATATTTTCTTAACACATAACTTGTGTATGTATATGAGACGAAACAACAATTAAAAACCAATTAAAAATCAAAAAAATATGTTATAATCAGGGACCGTAACAGTTATTCCTTTTTTCACAAAAGTCAGATGATAACAGTTATTTTTTGAATTTTATTTTTTTGAACAAAAAAAACAGTTATTTTTTGATTTTTATTTTTTTGAACAAAAATAACAGTTATTTTTTGATTATTATTTTTTCGATCAAAAACAACAGTTATTTTATGATTTTTATTTTTTTTAACAATAATAATAGTTATTTTTTGATTTTAATTTTTTCAATCAAAAATAACAGTTATTTTATGATTTTTATTTTTTCGAGCAAACATAAAAGTTATTGTTTAAAGAAATGTACGTCTTATAATTATTGGATTGACTTTTAATATTTATAAGATATCCCAATGATGATATTAGTATTGTGGTTATTTTGTTAAACTGTTAATGGGTTTTAATCCAAATTTAGATATTTTTTTAATTAGGCTTAAGTTCATTGAATTTAATTTTCATTAAATTATTTTAATTAAAATTTTATTGATAATTTTTCATTCTTGACTGCGCTGAGATTTGAACCCAGGCTTTCACGGACAGGTTGCCCATAATAGTTTCGATTGTAACCACACAATCTCGTCAGTGGGGTTTTGCCGTTTTATTCACTCGGCTATTGAAGCCGGGCGACGTCAATAGTCAAACATCAATCCTTGAACCAAATGGTATTTCACCTTGGTGAAATTATGATCACACATTTAAATAAATACGTACATTTCTGTAAAGAATAACGAAAAAAATAAAAATCAAAAACTTATTGTTATTTTTGTTCAATAAAATAAAAATCATAAAATAACTGCTATTTTTGATCGCAAAAAAAAAATCTAAAAATAACTGTTATTTTTGTTTAAAAAAATAAAAATCAAAAAATAACTGTAATTTTTTATCGAAAAAATAAAAATCAAAACTTTAAAAATCATAATATTTTATCATAGAAAAGTTCATAAGGATCATTATGGTATACTTGAATCAGTTTGCCAGCAGTTACTTCTATATGCTTTTTTTGTTTTTAAATTTTTATTTCCGGTCCCTGGTTATAATACTTCAAAAAGTTACGTCGGTTAATCGACTGAAATTAACCAGTTTAATCGTTAATCGAAAAAAACCAATTTTAAATTAATCGATCAGTTAATCGGGTAGAACTTAATCAGTTAACCGATTAACGGTTAACCGAATGAATACCCTAGTATGTTCTGCAAAGTATGAACAGCATGTTTGGCTAGTTTCAGAAAGCGAAACACGTGGTTCAGTAGCGAGATTCTTTAACTTTTAACAATAACAACAGTTGTTAAAATTGTCAACCTTTTTTGTTGTTTGCACTAAAGGGGTCTGTACGCGGTCAAGCATTTCTCATCAAGCGCTATGGTAGAATAAGTGAAAATGTGTTTATATGTATGACACCGACAATGCTGGATGGAAAATTAAAAAATTTAGATATGATAACGAATATTACGTCCAGCATACGTACACGAGTGAATTCGCCTGCATGACAAGCATTTTAACCGTGTACAGAGTCTGTACGGACTTATTGATCCGCCCTCGTAAATAACACTAAAAAAGTTGTCGTTTACTTAACAAAAACAGCTGACAGCGATAACAAGTGTTGTTTAATACCTATGTTTTTGTCAAAATCTTTAATTTGCTTGTTGAATCTTTTAACAATAACAACTATTGTTAAAACTTTTTACAGAATCGCACTAAAGATCGTCGTATGAACATAACATTACTAAAAGTTACCATATAATCAGTGTTGCCAATTTAGCCATTTATTTTTCATCTCATTTAGATGTAAAAAAATCAATTTAGCCATTAGTCATTTTTGTTGAGCCAAATTTCCTGTAAGTTTTTAAAAATTTTATTAATACTGCATTAGTTGTGTTGTAACGTTGAAATATTCTAAATTAGTTAACGCAATTTTAATCGATAATTTGAGTTTTTCGTTATACAAACAATATAATCTCTTATGTGCAATAAATACATTTTTACAAGTTTTTTTTTTATTTATATTGATGCATATTTTGTAATAAAATCTTGTTAAGACATTTTTTAGCCACTATTAATCCTCTAAAGTTTTATTATTTTCTGTGCTCTTTTAAGCAAAATTTGAAAATACTACGATGTGTATTGTTATATTTAATTTTTTTAAAGTGTGTTAAATGGAGTATGTATTTGTTAAACATTTTTTTAAAACTATGGTTTTTAATTAAGTTCTGGTAACATTAAAGTTCGGAAATGCATTTAAAAAAACTTCTCATCCGACCGTTAGAGTTAAGCCATATTTGGTGTTGAAGATTTGGCAACACTGCATATAATATAATTTAGGGTCTGTATACGTGCAAGCATTTCTTATCAAGCGCTATGGTAGTATTAGTGAAATTGTGTTTGTATGATGTGTGACATCACAGATGCTGGAAGGAAGATCAAAAAATTTAGATATGACGGTGAATATTACGTCCAGCACACGTACATGAGTGAATCCAGATGTCGTATTTAATTTGTCATATGCAAATAACCAATAAACAAAAATTGTGCCTAAAACTACTTGAAATGTTTTATAATTAAAATTATTAAATTTAAGGAAATATGCTCACCTAATCAACTAAAGTGAAAATTTATTGATACAAAAACTTTAAAATTAAGTATGTATGTATGTATATGTGCCCTTTCCTGTAAAAAAATAGAGCTTGATCTTCTGTCTTTAGCTTAGCTAATTTATCTTTTTTAATGTCATTTCTTAACAAAAGTTGTCTTAAAATTGCATTTCACTATCACAAGTTGTCGTAGGGGTTAATACGTATTTATACACATTATTTATTATATAAATTAAGTTTTAATTTTTTTGGTATTACACAAGCTTTTCTTATTAACTATAATTATCTATTGTTAAGTGGAATTTTTTTAAAAACAAGACAATAATTTAATAATATTGTAGTCTATAATAATTAAACCATTATATAGTTATTCATTGAAATTGTTAACTTAACAGAGAAACATAAATTAAAAAAGTTTTTTTATATAGTGTGGATTTTGTAAGAAACTTGTAAGCTTTAAAGCCTAGAGTACTTTTAAGCTTTAAAGCACTTAAGGCCCAACCATAATATGCATGAGGTCGCTTAAGTCAACTTAAGCAACTGTGCAGATGCATATAAAACATATGTGGCCAACTATAATGTACTTGGTGAAACTTTTCGTTAAGTTTCGTCAAATATAATTTGCTAAAGCAAAGTGCCAAACTGATTCCGTACGGAATCAGTGTTTGGGCATTTTTAAAAAAATAAAATTAATTGAAATAGATACAGAAAAATAAGCAGCCCAATTATAAATAAAAATTTCCCTGGAGTTTTTTCCTTTCTCCCATTTTTCCTATATAAATTCTATTCTAAAAATGGGAAAGGGAATAAACTCCGGGTAAATTTTTATTCATAATTGGGCTGAAGAAAAAAAAAGAAGAATAATTTTACATATTTTAATTTTGTATCCATTTTTTATTAATAAGTATGTACAACATACAACAATTGTTTTTTCTTTTTAAAACGTTGCTTGCAAATGAAATAAAACATAAAATAAAAAAATACAGGGATATAATTTTTGGGATTTTTTGATTTGAAGTACTCGCAAGAAAACAAAATATTACACAAATATGCAACATGGATCTTAAGTTAATGTTAGTAAATTATGGCCACCTAAAAGTCATCTTTAAATTGCTAATGCAATTGACAGACTTTTTGTTAATTTTTGACAGAACCTTAAGCTAACTTAAGGCCATGTCAGATAAAACTTTTGCTTCGCGTTGCGTTACCGATTCGCTTTGACATCTAAGATAAAATATACATACTTATACGAAACATGTCACATAAAGTACTTTCAAAGCGGAGCGAAGCAAAAAGTTTGCCAACTCTCATCTTTTTGCGCGCTTTGACAATTGGCTAGTACAATTTTCTTTTGTTTTTTAATTTTTTTTGCCAAATTCAATTGAAAAAAACCCGTCCAATTAAATTTTTAACTTTTATTTTTGTAACAAATAATTAAATGTACAAATTACCAACCGCTTTTATAAGTAAACAAACAATTCGTGAGTGTTGTCAAAGTTTTCATTGTGTTATACACCTTTTGCTTTGCGTTTTTCTGCCTGTTTTTCTTTAGTGCTGATTCACACTCATCAAGTCTTAGCCGCCAAGACTTAAGTTTTCAAGAGAAAGAGGAAAATAAATTACATTTTCTTTTCCCTTCTCTCCTAAAAGCTCAAGACTGGACGGCTAAAACCTAAACCGTGTGAACCAGCACTTACAGATACATTTTTTGTTCAGATATCGCAACATCGCAACCTGCTACTCACAGAGAAAGGTTAACAAACAAGTTAGTCTGCTATATTTGGCTGTGCCGAATCTTTGATACCCTCCACCGACAGGAGTGGGCTCTATATGATAAATACATATATATTATTAACTAAGGTTCACAAAAACTAACGTCAGCATTAAAATTGGTTGCGGCTTAGACCTATATTAAATTATTGACAGACAATAAGAAAGTTTTATGCGTTTCTTGCTAGAACTTTGAACTGGCTTGAGTAAAATATCATGACGTAACAGTTTTAGGCGAACTAAAATGATTTTTAGGAGGGTAATTTGTATTGGACCTATGGTAAATTATTGACCAATCATCCCAAAATTCTGAAGACTGATTTCAGGTATTACAAAAAATAAATAAGAATAAATTTCAATACAGCAGTGTAATTAGTTTTAGCGTTAATAGTGAATTTCACAAAATTGCATGATATTTTTTCTGGCCATATGAATCTAAGTTGGAAGAAATTTTACCGCAATATCTATATCTGTAATGATTTTAGGCGTGGAAACAGTTTAGTACGCCTAACTCCCGGAAAACAGTTTAGTACGCCTAAACCGTAATTAATAATGCTATCACAATTAAATTCGGTACGTCACAGTTTAATAGGACGAAAAATCACACTGCCAAATTTCGTGAAGATCAGTCCATAATTCACCTTAGGCCCCATATAAACCCTACTCCCGGAAAACAGTTTATTGCGCCTAAAACCAAATAAAGCCCACTTCCAACATTTCTTCCAACTTAGATTCATACGGCCAGAAAAAATATCATGCAATTTTGTGAAATTTACTGCTAACGCTAAAACTAATTACACTGCTGTAAAACCGCAACCAATTTTAATGCTGACGTTCGTTTTTCTGAAGCTTCCTGTCGGTGGAGGGTATCAAAGATTCGTCACAGCCGAATATAGCACTCTAACTTATTTTTATTTCAACTTGCCAGTTACAAATTAAGTTGTTTAGATATGTATAATATCGAAGCAATTAAAAAACACTAAATTGTTAGTTTTAGATTAGGTATAATCAGAAAATTATCTTATCTCAATTCCTAATCCGTTTACAAAAAATTAAATAACATTTATTTTTTTATATTTTTCTTGAATCAGAAATTAACGTTTATTATTTATATCATTTGTTTTATATAAAACTTCCATTGCGAAGCTAGTAATTGTGTCTGAATTTGTAATTATATAATAAATTAAATATGTAAATACTTTTAAGTATTGTTATTTTGATAAAATATTTATTGTTTTTGCAATTCATTATTGAAAAAGTATTGTGTGCAAAATTTGAAACTGAAACAAGTAATTAAACCCGTTATACCTGCAAAGCGGATTGTAAAGGAAGTGAAATAATGCAAATAATTGTTAAATCCAATAGTGACATTTAATTTTTTTTAAATTCTATAGAAAAACCTAAAAGTCATGTAGGTTTTTTGAGTGTCAGTACTTTAACTGCTTTTAAAAACATACAGTGACTGTTATTTTTATTCGCTTTTTTTTTATTCAAGTTTTTTAAAGTCAACAAAATTAATAGAAAATAATAAAAAAACGGGGATATAATTTCTTTTAATTCATAAGATATATTAAGAGATCAAAAAAAACTAAATTCAGAATTCTGAATATTGAAAAAACGCTATAATAATAGAAACAAACCCAAAAAACTTTAAGAATTCACTATTCATTAATATTGGGTTTTTAGCACTTATGACATTATTCTTTAATAAAATAAAAAATAAACTAATATCTGGTTGGAAAAAAAACGGTTTTTTTATAATCTCAAAAAGACCATTTGGCATGTTGAAAATAATTTTTTGCAATTAATCAACACTGATTTTATCCAATTCTTCCTGCAGCCTTTTTAAGTTCGTTTTTCGAAGAAACAGGATTTAAATGGTTTCATAAATGTTCTATGGGAATCACGTCTGGGGGCTTATTTTGAATTGCGATGCGAAAATCAATGCGATGCGAAAATACATAAATGCGAACAATTGAACAATGTATTGCGATATTCGCAAAGTTTTTTTTTAATCGCATTTCAAATGCGAAAAGGTTGCAAGTCGGTATTCTACATTGCGAAAACAAATATCAAACACATGTTAAATTCGCAAAATTTATTCGACAACAAAATAGCATTCGCAAAGAACAAGCATGTAAGTGAAAGATAATATTTTATTTATTTATTCATCATATATTTGTCATTTAATTCAGGGAAGCAAGCAACAAGACCACCAAAGTGCGTCAATTTGAAATAATGATAGAATTTATGAATAAGCACAGCCAATTGGCAAGATGCCATTTGAAAACACCAAATGCAAGTCAGTCAGCAAATACTTTGTGGCAAGCATTAACTGAATGTCCTAAATAAATTTTATAAACAATTTTCACAGCCAAACCCAAACAATTTATTTGTTTTTAATTTGACGTTTGTTGACACTGACGTTTATTTGAGCAGCGTTGCCACGACTTTAAATTAATTGCGAATGCGATTGCGAAAGTCTAACAGAATACCAATTTTCTTTCGCATCGCATTTCATTTGCGCATCGCATTGATTTTCGCATCGCAATTCAGAATAAGCCTCCTGGTTACTGAGCAGGTGTGTTAATCATGTTCATAACGCCTTCGATAAATACCGGTTTTCCAACCCCTTTCGCTAATATGCAGCCCCACACCATTACACTTCCTCATCCATGCTTAACTTTTGGAGTAATATTCTTTCCTTTCAACGCCTTATTCGGCTTCCACGGCACCATAGTTCTTCCATCACTTCCAAATAAGTTAAATTTGCTTTCACTCAGAAAAGTTACGTCTTTCCACCAATTTACATTTTTTTTATATACTCCTTTGCAAATTTTAATCGATAATTTCTGTTTTTAAATTCACGAAAGGCTTTTATCGGGCAATACGGCCGTTGAACCCTTCTTTTTTGATTGGGCGACGTATTATTGCTTCTGAAACTGTCTTTCCAAACTGCGCCGCAACTTCAGTAAAAATTTTGGAGGCCCTTAAGCGTGGATTAACCTAGATTTTTCAAACAATACGGCGCTCTTCCATCTTTTTTGTAGTTTATATTCAATATTTCTGCAATGTTTTTATATTTTTTTTCCTTCCTTGTAAAAAAAAAAAAATTATTAATTTGGTTTGCTCTAACAAAGTATTTTTTCATTTACGACCCATCGCTGCTTTAAAAAAAAACTTGAAAATTACAATGTTTATTCAGCTAACTTTATTTTTTTGATGTTAATTATCTGCTGTTTTCACAACACAAGTGATTGAACGTGTAGTAAAATTTATATGAAAACCACTCAAAAAACTGAGTAAAATTTATATGAAAAACACTCAAAAAACTGTGTTTTTCATATAAATTTTACTACACGTTCAAACACTTGTGTTGTAAAAACCTCACATTAATAAGTTTCCCCATTTTACAAATAGTTTATGTAAACATGACGATTTACAGAGTTGCATTTTATGGTCAAACTAAAAACCGACTATAAATGAAGCATTTCTGTAGTGCATTAGTTTCTTATTTTTTAAAATAGATTTACTCAATATTAATTAAAACCAATTAGTGAATAGTAAGCTCAGAATATAAGCCTACATTAAAAAAAAAAAATTACGTTAACAAGATGTCATTATAGGTATTCAGTAAAGATTTTCCGATTTCTGAAACTGATATATAAAAACCGAATATCAATGACAGGAATGCCAATCGCGACTGATTTTTGAAAATCCCGGGATTCGGGATTTTAGATATCCCGATCCCGATGTTTCTTTAAGATACGACTTTTTTTTAAATAAACAACACTTCTTGAATATTCAAAAGATTTTATATACATAACATAAATTTTAAAAAAGAAAACACATATGTTTATAACGCTGGCCTCACCCATGATCTAACTGATCAGATTCTGAAAAAAGCTTAGTTTTTCTAGATCAATTCATTTCGGTTTTTTGACAGCAATTCAATTTTTAATGCGAATTAAGTTGTGACGACATTAATACACTGCAAAGTGTAGTCCCTCATCGATCTCGATAGCTGAGCTAAAAACTGTAACACTATGTCGACTGCAGTGCAGTACATCTCCAGGGTGAGGGCGAGATTCATAATAAATCATTTAAGTACGTTTGAAATTACATAATTTAAAAACAAAATGTTTATACAAATGTTTCTTAAAACAGATTTCAAGTTTAAGTATTTTTTTTATGAATACTATCTGACGTATTCAGATAAAAAAATTATTTTATTTACCGTATGTTTTTAAGCAAATTTTTTTTTCTATTATTGGACCGGAAGGAATATGAGCTATTTCATCATTATTACGACTTAATTGTTATAATTATATCGACTTTTATTCTTTTGTTTCTGAATATTACTTTAATTAGATCGTATATAATTTTCTATATTTTGCATAAAAATAATCATTTTTATTTTGGTATTATGTCTTAAGTCAATGCTTAACTTGCTAAACGTAATTGTAAAAAAGGCTTGAGATGTGAATCTTCAAATTTCGTTTCTACTTAAAATAATGGTTTTTATTAAGCAAAATACAAAAATCAAGAAATAGTCGTCATATATTAAGCAAAAATTAAAAATTATAAATACTCGCTGTGTGCCAAAAGCAAAAATTAAACTCAAAAATAAGAATTATTTGCAATAAAAAATTTAACTCAAATATAATTTTTTTGTATATAGTATAAAAACGAACATTTTTATACATAAAAGTTGATATGTCTAAAATCCCGGGACTCATAAAAATAAATACCGGTATTCGGGATTTATCAATCCCGAAAAATCCCGGGATTTCGGGATACGGGATTTTCCGTTTGGGAAATCCCTACACTGTACATACCTTAAGAGAAAAATAATAAGAGAAAAATCGAAGTTCACCCAATTCTCAATAAATTACCAAAAAAAAAAAAACTAAGTCAGTTGACTTTAAAAACATTGACCTTGACTTATAGTCAACAATACATAAGAAAAAGCTAAATGACAGATACATACATACTTACATACATACTTACATATGTAGATATATTAAACAAAATAAAACCGTAAGCAAACCAAGTTAAAAACTAATAAGAAAAAGAAAATTAGGGAAAAATACAAATCATCTTTACCAAGGTTTACTAAAAAAACAACAAGAATATAACTACAATTAAGCTAGAAAAACCATCAATTTAATTTAAAAATGATTTTGCATTAAAAATTTACACTAAAAATATTTAGTCAGAAAGTGAGAGAGCGGTGTCTTTTTTATTTAATCCAAAATGAATTAATTAATACTTTATAAATAACTTACTAGGTATTATGTCGTCCACAAACATTTATCTAAACAGTATTAATTATAAACCAGGTTTAGGTTAATGCCAGCCATCAACTTTTAACGAACATTGATCTTGAAATAAAATTATTATTTTTTTTTGCACAAATATTTTTATACACACTATTGTTTATTGTTGTCTCTTTTGCATTTGGGTTTTTGCTTTAACAAAATCAGTCTTTAAATATATGTATAATATTATTGTAAATTTGCATTTGGTTTTAAGTTAAAAAAAGTTAATGATTAATGCCCGTAATTTCTACTAACATATATCTGGTCGTGTTCGTACCTAACAGTTATCTTTACTTATCCAGTAACACTTTTTTGTCAATTTCAACGTTAAATTGGCCCACGTGAATTAACTATCGAAAATCGATGGTTTAAAATACACTACACTTTACCCCGTAGGTAAGAAATAAGTTTTAAAATACGTCACACAATAGATATCTATACATAGCTAGATATCTATTTGTAGAAATTACGGGCATTAGTCAAATAACATTTTACTGAATTGTCAAACAATTGAATTTTTGTGGTATATTTCAGTGTTAAGAATGCTACAATTACTACTAATTTAATTGTTTTCTTATAAGAAGGATGTGCTGCTGTCCGAAATATACTGTAGTAGTAGCAATAGAAATAAATTATTTGTAGTTATTTAAATAGTTGGGGATTCAAACGGTAGTTAGTAATGTCTTAAAATAATAATACGAAAAAATATGACTGGTCTGAGCAACCTCTCATAATTTAGATTTCTACTCAGTGTGGCCATTTTGGCATTTTTGCAGCTAAATTTAGCATTAAAATTTTGCAAAATTTTCATTTAGCATAATAAGCCACCATTGTTAAAATGTGTAATTTATTAATGCAAATAGTGTCAATCTTGTGAAAAGTATTTAAAAAAGCAATACCTATTTTAAATTAAGAAATCAAAAAACTAAAAAAAAGAATAAAAACGATACAAGTTTATTGTACGAGAATCAGTCGATTATGAAGTCTTATATAATACGTGTTCCCCTTGTTTAATATTTAGATTAACATCAAGAAATGTATTCTCTCATTCTGCCGACGTTCTCTCAGATATTGTATCAGATATTATCTCTGGTGGAGACCCTGTGTAAAATTTAAATAAGTTTTTTTTCAAGTATTTGTATTTTTATTGAATTTTAATTTTAACAATTTTTTCACAAAATGTAAACAAAGCTTGACATTCAATATACACACAAATAAATAAACAATAAGCAGATGACTCGAAAATGTCACCTGTATGAATTCGCGTTGGTTGTACCCAAAATGAAATTTCATATGAAAATGAATAATTCGTTCGTTAAGAAACATCTTACCTGTCTTGTACAAAAAATAGAATATTTAGGGAATACATATTATAAATGCCCTTATTATGTTGGTTGTAAATATTATTTTCCCTTTGATATTATCATAAAAAATTGTAGCATTATTTTTAGCATTTTTTAAAATAATTTTTAGCATTTTTTGGCCATATCTAATGCCAGATTTAGCTGTAAAATTTTTTTTAGACCTGGCCACACTGTTTCTACTTTATATTTATGACAAAACAATAACCACAACATAAAGTCTTAACCCCATATTCAAAAAAAAAAAATATTTTAGGTTTATAGCAGGTTTATGAAACGAATTTTCTTTGAAAACTTGTTAAATAAACTTTTCATTAATCAAAAATATTTTTTATGAATATGGGGGATATTGTTTTGGGACTTTTTTGTTTGAAACACAACTAAAATTTTAAAAACACGTGTTAATTAATGAGAATACAACAGTTGACGAAACTTTTTATCTCTCTCTCACTCAGCAGATTCATTAGTTTACAATTCATACGAAAAAAAATACTCACGCTTTGTAGTATAAAATCGCAGTAAATAAAGCAGAGTTGTACACATAATACAAACGTTAAAAACCGCTAATATGACTTGAAAGCATATAGTTTGGATCCTCCAATTATAATTATTATTAATTGTTAATGAAGTTAAGATCAATATGGAGTAATATAACTTTCATTACAGTCTCGTTTTTTAAATTTGTTCGATTTGAACTCCACTTCATTTCAATTTCTAGAACATGTCCGGTTACGATTTTTAGTTGTCACTGATTACCACGTCTTAAAAAAGTTTTGTGTCAATTGTTCCAAACCAGTAGCCCGTTTCTGTATTTCTCGCATCGTAAAATTTCCCGCATGAAACAAGTGAATTATAACAAAAACAGTGCAATATGAAACAAAAAATGGTTTTTCTCACATAAGTGTTTCTGTATATTTTCTTTGGGAGAATTATCTGTCATTTAAATAATTTTTCAGCATTTTTTGCAAGGATGTGAGAAAAAGTGTATCTGTATTAATATTTTGCTAAAAGTTTCTCACAAGAACTGTCAAAATAAGTTACATTTAAAATTGATGCGAGAAAAATAAAATTTTAATAAATGGAGCACAAATTATGTATCTATGTACGCAAGTATGTGTATTATTATTTTTTTTATTTGAAGGGAAAGAATTTTAATGATGAAAATAAATAAAACACAATTGTTAAATTTTTTTATTTTAATTTTTTTAAGCCCTTCATTGCTTTCGTTTTATGCAGGGCTGCCAGATAAATTTTTGAAAAAATCGTTAATTTCCTAAGAAAGAATAAAAAAAAAATCGGCTAATTTGTTTAAAAAAATCGGAAAATTTAAAATTAATTTTGACAAATTTTTTTCGATTTTTATTAAAACATAATCAAAAAAATTGGTAAAGTTCATGGGTAAAATACATATTTTATACATACTTAAACTTGAGGTCTATTTAAATAAAATTATTTATTTTATTTTTCTCTTTAATCCGATAACAATTTAAAATTTCAGACTGTTTTTTTTCCTGAAAATATCGCTTAAAGGCGTAACAAAATATCATATTGAACTTGCCAAAAAAAGGCCAAAATTTCTTATAGTGCATTGATTAAAAATGGTGTAATAGTTTAATGTATTGATCACATAAACAAATGTATTAAATAATCTAAGGAAATAAAAATTTAGCAGTTTTCTTTCGAAATTTTAATTTTGCCCATATATTTTTAAGCTGCCATGTTTTTAAAGATATCGTTTTTCTGTGGTGCAAAATATCAAATACAGAAACACTTTTTTCTCACAAATCGAGAAACGATGGAATTTTTTGTTTCACACTTAATGTGAGAAATTTTGCAATGCGAGAAATACAGAAACGAGCTACATACAACAAATAAGGAATTATTTTTAAGTATTGCAAATCGATGGAAATAAGGCTTTCATATTAATATATTTCTTATGGCCAATTTTTAGGATTGATATTAAAACCAATTTATATTTAAAATCGTTTAAAATACAAAATTCTCTTCTTCTCTTCGATGTGGTACATTTAAATTCAACTTAAGTTTCCATTGTAATAACTTATGGCCAATTTTCAGGTTTGACATTAAAACCCATTTATGTTTAAAATCATTTTAAATACAAAATTCTCTTCTTCACTAAACACTTAAATGAAACTTAATTCACCGATGTGGTACATTTAAATTCAACTTAAGTTTCCATTGGATTATCTTAGCAAGGTGACACCAATATCACAACAATACAACAACAACAGGCAAAGCAATAACAACCAGCCGTTTTTTGTCACCACCTTGTAAATAGTTACACTTTTTTGTGATATATTTTTGTATTTAGTAGTGCTGCCATACTTTTATCTTAAATAAATAAGACTTTTCAAACAAAACTCAAAAAATCAATCTGTATTTAAATACCATTTAAGTTTACATGAAAATTAACATAAAATAGATTTAAATACTAACCTGAAAATTGGGCATACAACTTTGTTTTTGTTTCAAATCCAGTAGTTCGAAAGAAATAATTCTTTCGACATCGTGAAATAGGCAGTAAATCGCAAGAGCTAACCGTGCAATTAAAAAAGTATTTTTAAGCAAAAAACTAGGGCTAATCGAAATTTGAAAAAAATGATAGCTAAAACACAAAAAAAAATCAGGTTTCAAACCAATTGAAAACCTGAATCGATCAACGTACTCTAAAACAAAATCTATCTGTTAACTTTATTCTAAAAAGTTGCAAAATAATCCTCTTCCAGAAAAATTTATTCTTTTTAATGTCATTTTTATTTAAATGTTTTAAAACCACAGTGTTTAAAACAAAATGCAAATAAGGATGAGATCATTATATAAAATCTAGGTCCAAATCCAATAAAAAACTTTTTTATTTATACAAAATTAATACATACAATATATATATATGTAAATATATATGTGTAGATCTTTATATGTATTAAGTGGATTTTAACTGGTTTAAAAAGATTTTATAAGAATGTATTAAGAATAAGGAATAATAAATTAAGAGTAACTTAGCCAAAATGAAACATGTGGCTTAAATTTTTAAATGTGCTCAGTTGAAAAACATGACAAAGTACGTAAAAAAATATTATTTACAAAAATCAATAAATTAAGTCAGTCTACTCTTTGTCTAGAGATTTTGTTTAGGGATTTGTTTACAAGACCAAAGCGCAATTTTTTGTAGGGAGAAAATCATTACATGCAAAAAATATTTGTTTTTAACAGAGAAAGAATAAGCTAGAGGAGAAGGCACGAAAAAGGGGAATATAAAGCTTTTATCATAATTTATGCCTGCTACCTGGTGTTTTTAAAACTAAAAAATCGATTTCCTACAAAAAATTTGTATTGTCACATCTGTGATAAATTTACGTCGCACTATTCTTTGTATTCTACGAGTCGAACATTAATTTTTAATGAATCATCTTAAAACAAAAAAGATCTACAAAAACTCTAAACAACCTTTAGACTTAAAGTTGACACATAACAAATTTTAACAAATTGTTTACATATATTATTGGTAAAACACTGACGACCAAGTTTACCAAGTTCAGTTATAATTAAATTTCAGTTATAACTGTCAAAAACATATTAGCGGTTTTCACCCTTGGTATTAAGTGTACAACTCTGCTTTATTTAAAACGATTTTATACTACAAAGCGTGAGTGTCTTTTTCGTTTTTATTGTAAATTTATGAATTTTCTGAGTGAGAGAAAGGGACAGATACAGTTTCGGCAACTGTTTTATTCTGGTATGTATATTAACCAGAATAAAACATCGGAAATAGGCTATTAGTTTTAACTGAATTTGGTGAAATTTGCCTTAAATATGCTATTTAAATATTTATCCCCATATTCACAAAAAATATTTTAGCTTTATATTATAGTAGGTTTATGAAACGAATTTTCTATGAACACTTGTTTAATAAACCTTTTATTAATAAAAAATATTTTTTATGAATATGGGAGCTAGTATTTCGATTGAAAATTTTTTACATTGATTGTAAAACAGAGTTATAATTATTTTAATTATAAAATTGCCATTAACTTATCTATTATTTTTTTTTAATTACAGCTGTTATATAATTAGTTAATTTATTGCCATGGCAAAACCAGAAGCTTTAAGTTATGATGCCAATAATATGGCTTATATTGACTTAGGTTCAGCGATTATACGCATGGAACAAGAAGAACCACCACAATGGGCCTTAGAAATTGCACAAAAAGAATTGCGCGAAACTCCTGAAATAGTGAAAGAATCTATAATTAAACTTAAGGAATTAATACAAGGTAAGCATAAGGTTAATCTTAAATAAAATGTTGATTTAATCGTTGTTTTTTTCAGCTGAACCACATTTAGATTTACCACTTGATGATCAGTACATGCAAATGTTTTTGAGACCTGCACATTATTATCCAGAGAGTGCATTGAAAAGGGTAAGTAAGGGACTTGGGACTTATATTAATTGGACTTAAGTTTTTTAAGAAATTTTATTTGCTAATATTTGTGTCGACCAGATGTATTACAAGCGATTTCGTAAATTTTTTCTTTCCAAATTCGTTAGGTTTATGTTTTTTAATTTTATATTTTCTATTAGAATTTACTCAAAATATTATGAGTTTTCGAAATAAATGTAAAGGAAAGACATTAAATTTCCTTTATACACGATATTTATTGATGCTGAAAGTAAATTTTAAAGGAAATTAACAAGTTCAATTGTGGATCACACTACTGTGGGCTTGTGATTTAAATATAAATTAACTAAATTTAGGGCGATTACGTATTCTAGCACACCTTGCGATTTCTAGCACAAAGGCGAAAAATTGATATTAAAATAGAATTGGTGAAATAGGCCCTTAGTGCGTTTTTAAGAAATGCGTAATATACAGAAGTTTTGAATTAATTGTTTTTCTAATTTATTTAGGTAAAATCCTTTTTTAATATGAAACAAAAATACGGTGAAGCTTGTACCAATGTCTTACCTGCCAAATTACAAAATGTTTTTGAAGCTGAAATTTTACAATTACTGCCCAACAGAGATCAACATGGACGCAGAATATTAGTTTTAGAAGCTGGAAGTAAGTATAAGTTTGGAAGGACAATTTGATATTTTCCTAAAAATAAAATGTTTATTAATGTAACACCCTGTTCACAATAGCATGTTTTTGCAGACCAAATAGTGTTTTGGTGTAATCTCTTCTTAGACATTTGATTTTCCCATTAGATTTTGTAGCAAACTAAAACAAAATTCTCTCAAAAAATTGCTCAACTTGTTTTGCATTGCTGCCATTTAAAAACTTTAAGTTATAGGTATAACTACAGGTAACACTCGATTTACACGGACTGTTGGTACCGAAGAAAGCACGTGTATATCAAATTCGCGTAAAACAACGCTCACTACTGGTACAAATTCCGTTTATGGGATCAGAAATTTAACATATCGCGTAAATCAAAACATGAGATACATACAAAATTAAATTTTTTGGCCTAAAACCCGTGTTAAGTCAAGACCATATAGAATTCTTTATTTTTTAAAAAATTTTATTTATTAATTTTAAAAACTAAAGGATATTTCTTTATAATGATATGTATAAAACTTTGTTATTATATTTCTATAACACATTTGAATTAAAAGAAAACAAAGAAAATTATTGAAACATATTCGAATAATTAAAATTAAAAATATATGAAAATTATATCGATTGTAAAATAGTCAAAAATAAACTCAACCAGAGCGAATTGACTTAAAAACCATTAAAAATTTACTGGTTACTAAAAAAATTAAAAAAATTTCAGTAAAATTTTACTGGTTTCTGAAAAAAATTGCAGTAACCTGTAAAAATTTCCAGTAAGCAGTATATTTAAAATTTTTAATGCAGTATGCCCATGTAAATTTGAAACATTGCATAAAAAATTTTTAATTTTTGTAAAATATGTATGCACTTGTGCAGTTCCAAGGCGAATTAACTAGAGGTGATTTTGACAGTTCGAGCCAATTTGTTTTGATTTGTTAGTGTTTTGTTAGAAATGGTTGACATTTTGGACCGTAAGCAACAACAATGCAATGCAAAAAACCCTATGTTGTTTCTGTTGTTTTTGGATTGTTGTAGTTCCGACACCACCTGTAGTTGAATTCGCCTTGTGCAGTTCTATTTTAGCATACAGCTGACGAAATTTCTTCAATCACAGTGCTGCATTTCGCGTAAAATAAGGATTGCCATCATTTTTTGAGCGTGTTTTATTAAAATTGCGTAAAAAAGCGACTTATGCAAAATAAAGTAACTATTATTGATATAACACGGATCAATAATAGTCAATAAATCAATAAATCACGTAAATGAAGTACCGTGTAAATCAAGGGATATGTACCTTTTTTTTGGGAATTTCCCACAATTATATCTTCGCTCAAACAGCAAACCTATTACAACAACCTAGCCGTCCCCAATGCACAATGGTCTCCAGACTAGTTTTTTTTGGCCAAAAATCAAAACAGTTATTTCCATAAATGTTGTTGTAATATTGTAGCAAACACTTCAAAAAACAAAAGCAATAATTTGTTTTTGCAAATTTAAATTAACCCTTATTCTGTGAAGCGAGGAATTTCAAAGTTTTTTATTGCAGTGGTTAAGTTATACACGTGGTATGATTTTGTGTCTTGTTGAATCACAAGAAGAAAATTAATAAACTTTTTGAATATTTTAATTATGAATATTAATGACGATGGTAAGTATATGAATTGTTAATAGTAAAACATTCAATAAATGTGTATAGCATGCAAAAATGGTGACAAAAAAAATATGAAAAACTTCTATAACCTCCAAATTAGTGATTTTTGGGGTTTTTTTTAATGTATAAGATATAACTAAAAATGTTCAAATAAGTTCAACGAAGCAAGAACGCCATAAATTACAGTGATTTGCGGTGCATATGAATCAGCAATAACATTTTGCCAAAAGGTGCCATTTTTTGAGAAATATGTTTCTTTTTCAAGTAACTTTCGCTTCAAAAATTGTGATTTGTTAAGAATATAACAGAGTGGGCATAGGAAACAAGAAAAAACTGATCTTTTTTATTATATTTTTGAGAAGATCGGAGAATCAAATGTTTTCAAACAAAATAAAATAAAAACCGATAAAGTTCGAGTATATTGTTCTAGATTGGATGTGAAATGCCAGAAATCTCGTAGATCAATTGACATTTTTAACACTCAAAATTGTACTTGGCTTCAAAAAGGAATTGTAGTGAAAAGCCCAAAAACAAGTAACCTAACTGAAGAAAATTATTATTCCTTGGAAGAGGAAAACGAATGAAATTGTCGGACGTGTCTGATAGCAGTAAAAGAAGGGAGGCGGCAGAACTATCAAAGTATACAGCAAAAACATACGCCCGCTTGTCGGAGGTGCCATACAATGGAAATAAAGATTTCTATGTATTTGGAGTACTGTAATAGTGAAAGTATTCCAATTTTGTACAAATAGCTTAGATAATAACCCACAACATATTTCAAAAGGTAGGTTCAATGGGAAAAGTAGACATGGCACCTCCCATACGAACCCACTTTAAATGTCTGTATATCTTTTGTACGGTTACTGTAAAATCATTCAAATTTAGTCCAAGATGCTTTGCTTTTTAAAAAAATTTTACCAATTTTATTTCGATGGGGGTAACAAAGCGCGCCGGGTTAATCTGGTTTTATATGTTTTATTGTTTAGAAAATGATTAAAATGAATGAACTTTTATTTTCCAATAAAATAAAAGACTTGTTGCAGAAATCTGTGCGATTATTAGATTCGAATTTTATTCCATATTCTTTCAGCTATCTGTCAGAAAACAAAAAGAATGTAGGCTAACATATCAGAATTTTTAATGCCTTTTTCATTAGATTTTGTAAGATATCTATCAGAGATTCCGGCAAAAAAAAAAAAAAAAAAAGGATTACCCCTGACATGTCTGCCAGAATTCGTGTCAACCGGCGGCATGAAATAACCCCCCAAAATATAACGCCCCAAAAAAAATATGAAATAACCCCCCAAAGTGGGGGGCGTTATTTCATATGCAATAAAACCCCAATTTCAAAAATGAAATAAACCCCCAATGAAATGAAATAACTCCCAAAATCAAAATGAAATAAGTCCCCAATATTTAGGGACTTATTTCATATGAAATAGTTCCCCAATTCCAGAAATGAAATAAGACCCCAATATAATACATATTGTTCAGTTTTGGTTGGGCGCAAAGACTTTTTCCTCTATGGTATAACAAACACCGGCTTCGCTAACTAAAGCTTTTCTGCATAGCCGGCCTTCGGCCGGGCGCAAGGATTTTCTCCTCTATAGTATTCCAAACACCGGCTTCGCTAACTAAAGCTTTAATGCATAGCCGGCCTTCGGCCGGGCGCAAGGATTTTCTCCTCTATAGTATTCCAAACACCGGCTTCGCTTACTAAAGCTTTTCTGCATAGCCGGCCTTCGGCCGGTCGCAAGGATTTTCTCCTCTATAGTATTCCAAACACCGGCTTCGCTAAATAAAGCTTTTCTGCATAGCCGGCCTTCGGCCGGGTGCAAGGATTTTTCCCCTATATTGTATTCCAAACACCGGCTTCGCTAACTAAAGCTTTTCTGCTAACCCGGTCTTCGGTCGGGCACAAGGCATTAGTTAGCGAAGCCGGTGTTTGGAATACTATAGAGGAGAAAATCCTTGCGCCCGGCCGAAGGCCGGCTATGCAGAAAAGCTTTAGTTAGCGAAGCCGGTGTTTGAAATACCATAGAGGATAAAATCATTGCGCCCGGCCGAAGGCCGTCTATGCAGAAAAGCTTAAATTAGCGATTCGGGATTTTCGAATTCGAAATTATAAAGTTCGGGACTTAGAGATTCCGATTTCTGAAATTCAGGACTTAAAAATAATCCCAATTTTTTTAGGATTCTGAAATTATAGTTTTTGATACTTAGTCCCTTTTTTATGTTTGGTAAACGTATGCAGTGAATATAACAAAACACAATTTGTCAACATTATGACTTTTAAAATATGTAATTTAAAAATTAAATAAGTCCCCAAAATATTTTTAGGGACTTATTTCATTTCAGATTTTTGGGGAGTTATTTCATATGAAATAATCCCCCAATTGAAAAAATGAAATAACACCCCAAAAAAAAGAAAAAACCCCCCAAAAATCGTTTTTGTTGTTCTCTGTACAAATTTTTGGGGGGTTATTTCATATTTTTTTTGGGGCGTTATATTTTGGGGGGTTATTTCATGCCGCCGTGTCAACCACTTCATACATTTTTGCGTCAGTACTATATAAGAAATCGAATACAATTCCGACTCATTTGTCGGTGGTTCTTTCAAATATCTGGAAGACGTCGGAATATTTTTCTGACAGTATGTTGTGAACGCTTTTTTTGGGTACATATTATTTACTATTTTATAACTACATATATATATTTTTTAAAAAGTAAGTATTTCATTAATTTTAATTACTTTAATATTTTCAGAAAAATGGAAACCCTCAAAAGTACCTTTAGTCGATCTTTTCCGTGGCATACAATTGACAGTGTTGGGCTCTATGGTGGAACCTTTATCGCAAATTTGTGGTGCCATCGTCATAATTGATGTTGAAGGTTTGCCTATGGGACATGTTATGCAATTTACACCATCATTTGCCGCCATGCTGTTAGACTATGTCCAAGATTGTATATGCATGCGTTTGAAAGCTGTTCACATTGTTAATAACTCTTATATTTTCAATATATTGTTTAGTATTTTCAAACCGTTCATTAGAGAGAAACTAAGGAAGCGAGTAAGTATTTTTACAAAAAAATAAAAAAATTACGTACTATTAGGTACATATACTACATTTATTTTAACTCCACTGTGTGTATTAAACTCCTAAAATATGTATTCCAAAAAAATGTTCGTCAATATTTTTAGATTTTCTTCCATGGCAAAGATTTTAAATCTTTGACTAGTCACATTGATGCCTCAGTATTGCCTGCAAAATATGGTGGCACTGCTACTTGGGAATTGCCACCTGGTAAATTATTAGGAGAATTTTTTAATTCTTATACTTCAGATTTTGAAAGTATGTACATATTTTCCTTGATTACTATTCCAGCAGAAAACTATTGAAATATAATTATTTATTTTCTATACTCTTTTTAGAAGCCGACAGTTATGGATTTACTGAGGGCTACAAAGCCAAAAAATAAATGCATTCCGTGCCTTGAAATATTATTGCCAAATTATTATTATAATTTCGTCGTTTATCGTTTTAATTTTATTATTTTATACAATTTGTTATTAATTAATCTGTAATTTTTCTTATCTGTTGTATGTTTTTTTATATATTGTTTTGTATTTATTACTTGTCGTCAATTTGAAATAAGTGTAGTAAATGTGTTCTTTCACATTGTGATATTTCTTCATTCGCATTAATTTGAGTACATATTTTCTAAGAGTTACACTTTTTTTGTGTATATCTCGATGTGCTTTTTTAAATAGGAATTATTAAGTAAAAAAAAATATAAATTAGTTTAATAATAATATTATCGCATCATTGTTAAAAATTCCAAAAAAAAATAAGTAATTAAAATAAAAACTTATGGTTTAAAGTGAATAATTTATTTGGAAAATTGCTGAATTTTTAAAAATATACAGGGGTGTTCTGGAACTTGAAAACGCAAGATATATGAAGTTCCTTTTAATACACACGTAATCCATTTTTTTCATAATTTTCTTATAGAAATCGGTTTATTAGAGAAACAGTTGTATTGTATTTGCATTTCTTTTAATACAAAAATCTTTTTTGTATTATTTTAATTCTTGCGTTTTGCGTTTTCGATTTCCAGAACACCTCTGATAGTCTTAAGATCTTTTTCAACATTATTATAGTTATCACTATAACTGCCAAAAAATTTCATCAGTTATGTGATGAATATCTGTCGATTTCAAAGTGATTGTTTTTAAAATGTGTGATGAATTTTAAGCGATTTTAAAATCCATTTCTGAATTAAAGTATACAGTGAAGGACTAAAGTCTACATGCAACCTACTTTTTAACGATTTTTGGGAATTGGTAACGATATTGAGAAAAACTTGTGTACCAATATTTAAGGCATTAATAAATACTTTTATTAATGACACAAAAATATAATTCAAAAACATAACAAAAGCAATAATAACAAAAACATTATAAATTTCAAAGGACAAAAGTGTACATTCAGTAAAAAAGGAACAATAGAATTAAAAATTACATAAAAAAAAATTTAAATATTTTAAAACTTAATTTTTAGATGGTTCGCCCTGAGCAACATTCACAGCTTGCAAATGTCGAGGCATGGAGTTTACTTAATTTTCTGTGATTTCCGCAGTTATTTCTGCCCAAGTTCTGTTTAAAGCAGTTTTCTGACATGCACTGCTGCTTATTTTATATTTTCTGACTTTTTTTCTAAAACATTAGAGATATGTTTTTTGTGATTTAAATACAGTGATTGTGATGGGGAATTGAGTTGTCTGGGAGCATAATATAGAAGCTATTAGCGAACAATGTGCGCCGTTTACTTGGGATCATTGCCTTGCTGAAAAATCCAGTTATTTTCAATACCTAAGTTCTCAACCAATGGTTTTAATTATGTTCTTATATAGATATCGGAACATTGTGCCTTCAACTAACGTTGCCTTTACACATGCAAGTAGTGGCATGCCACTGTTCTATATATATTATCAACGAAAAAGTGTTCGAAATAGTCGAATCTCATGCCATTTGCTTTTCTGTTTACACATGCCACTGCCAGTTCATTTTCAATATGTCGTCGAAGCGTCAACTTGAGATAATTTGTTTACTTCTCAAATTAAAAAAAAAGTACCAGAAAACAAAAAGGAGTTACCGTCTTCATCACATAGTTTTAGTTTTGGGGAAATAGTTTACATTTATTTATATTAGCATTATTTTAGCAAAATTAATGCTCTATAATTAACAAACTTGCTTTTTTTAATGGGCGTTTCAAAAAATGAATGATAATAATTCATTTAACAGTCAAAACTTTAATTAAAATTCGACAATAATCCAGTAAATTTGCATTATATGGTGAACAGGGTAACATTGCTAATCGTTTTGACATTTAGTGGCATGCAAGTGCCAATTTTCCACTCGCATGCAATTTTTGTTGCCACTGGAGCTGCCATTGCGAAAAATGTGGGTGTATTAGTAAAAACTTGTGATTGTGTTGAGTTTTTCGAACTGGCAGTGGCATGTGTAAATGCTAGGTAAAACTTAATTGCCACAAACAGATGTTGCCTTGGCTCGCCAAACCATAAAAATGCCACCTACATGCTTGACTGTGGGTATAATATTCTTTGGATCTAAGACTGTGTTGGATTTTATCCAAATTTTGGAACGGCTATCTCTTTCAAAAATATTGTATTTAATCTCGTCAGTACATAAGATTCGCTTCGTATCTTATTAAAGTGTTTTAGCAAACTCAAGATAGTTTTTGCTTTTTGGCAGATATAAGTGTTTTATTGCGTTTAACTCTGCTTGTAAAGCGACTCTCATGCAAAAGTCGTTGTATAGTTTTTGGAACATTTTTCAATGTGTTCCGCCAATTTTCGGGGTCTTACTTTCGGATCCGCATTTACTTCTTTTAGAATACCGCTAACATTGCGTCGTGGCAGCTTTTTTTACGGTCATATATATATAGTTTCTAATAATTGTTGTACTGCACACCGACAGATTTGACCGTTTTTGCAATTTCTCCATAATATTTTTGTTCTTTGTGAAGATTTCTTATAAAATTTCTCACTGAAACAGATATTTTTTGACTATTCTCCATTTAAAATATCAATAATTTTTCTAAACACAATATTTAAATATAATGTTACTTATTTAAAAATTTGTTATGGTAAGTTAAATTCTATATCAGTTAAAATAATGGGATTCCTCACGTTTCGTTTTGTATTTTTCAGGTTTTCCTAGAAGTAGACACGTTGTATGTAGACTTAAGTCCTTCTTAAATTTTGCTAAACGCTTGAAATTTCCATGTTAAGCTTTTTTTTTTTTTTTTTTTTTTTTTTTTTTTTTTAAATCTTGTTTAATAGTGTCTTAATTAGTTGTATGAAAACATTTTTCATTATCGTTACCAGTTCCCAAAAATCGTAAAACAGTAGGTTGCATGTAGACTTTAGCCCTACACTGTAAGTATTTTGTTCAAAATACTGTTCGTTAATTAAATATCCGAGGGTGGAAGGGAGGCAAACTACACCAAAACATATTTTGGCAAATGCTTATATCTCTGTATTAAAAATGTGCCTTAGCGCAATATTATTTTTTATGTCGATGATATCCTTCATATAATTACGCCTTTTGTGAAATAGTTCCCACCGATCCGAAAGATTAAAGGGCTTAGGTCATTCCTTTCGTTCATCGTTTCTGCTTTTTTACTTTAATCAATGAATGAACGAGGAACGAGAAAACTACTCTGGCGATCGTAAAAAACGTCAACCAACTAACATTTCCTAACTTTTTCAATAAACACCTTGTAAAAAGTGGCACAATACTTTCAAATTAAATATGGCACAATTTTTTAGACAGTGAAAGAGTAAATTTTATACTGAGCAATGTAAGTACATAATACACACTATTCTTCAGTGTGCATTAAAAATCAAAAGTATTTTTCTGAGAACTAAAGTACTTAAATTTAAAACTTTACTGACTAGCTTAGAGGTAACCAACACTAAGTACACGTGATGTTTTTAACCTCTAAGCACTTTTCTACTTTTCCATCTAGAAAACTACATTAGATAGTATTAAACCCCAAATCGTGAATAACAACTTTAATTTTTATTTCCATGAAATTTGTATTCACCTCGAAGGCAAAAATGCAATCGTGAATGTCCCGTGAAAAATATTTCACGCTATCAGTTCTCAGTGAATGTACACCACGTCTTTCAAAAGCTTCAGAAATCCGCAGGCAATCGACCTGTGGTTTTAAATTTTGTTGAGCAATAAATCGGTTTGTGCCTTATTAAAGGATCTTGTTCTTAATATTCAAATAATAAGAAGAACTACTTACATACATGTCTTTGTTTAATTTTTGGAATTTCATATATTTTACTTAAAAAATTTCAAATAAAACTATTCAACAAAACTTTGTTTGAATATATGATACAATTTTCTTGTTTTTAATGAACAAGCCAACTAGAACTTTCAAACAAATAAAAAAGCTACCACAACAGCTGTTTTCGTAGTTGATACAAGTAAGAACAATCGTGTGACTGTGCTGCGGCAATTATTGTACTCATTTCGCATTGTACCAACTAGCGGCAATTAAATTTGTATAAAACAGGGCAATCGCGTGATTTATGAATATTTTATTGGGACAATTTCATTATTGTCAGTCAATAAAGCACAATCAAAATTGTGTAATATTGGTGCATTTGCGGCAATCGTGTGATCCCAGCTTTAGACGATTATGTTCAATATACAACTCTTAAAAGAGTCTTCTGATAATTATCTGACGAGTTATTACTTTTTTTTTATATATTTTTGACACGCTCGTTTTTAAATCTTGGAATGAACCTTTTGCAACTATCTGTAAGAGTCGTATAAGAATTACTGAGCGACCTAAATAAAAGCGTTTTTGAAATATGAAAATTCTATTGCCAATACAATTTCAAAAAACAAACCGACCTAAGGATCTGTAAAATAAGATTTTCTGACAGGATGGTGTTGATTTCGCGACCTTAAGGTTTGTTTGATATAAATTGTAAGAAAATTAGAAGTTGTGACATGAAAAACACGCTTGATGCCCTTTTTTAGGTAGCTCAGTTATACGGCTGAGCATTTCACGAGTCGTAAAATAAGCCCTACGTGAGTCTCATACGACCCTTGGCATGCTTTTTGAAAGATTCGTTAGATAATCTCTACATACATCATAAACGATTCCCTTTAGGATTAATACAAGAGTCGTTTGCTGTGTTGTGGAAGAATCTCTCATACGAATCAGCACGTGTAACAGTTTCTCCCGTGCGAGGATTCGTCTACAATTAAAAAATGAGCTCGTCGACGATCAAAAACACTCGTCATGAGATTCCCAGTAGACTCCCAGACGATTGAAAATGCTAGCTGGGAAGGATAACATGTTTTAGAAATCATATTCAAAAAAAAAAAAAAAAATTCTGAAAACGATATAATCGGTTTTAAATCGTTTCGTGTTTCAAGTCGATTTCCATCACATACCTGATTGTGAACTGGCAGTTATGGTAATAGTTAATTCTAACTGAATATGAAAAAATTGGCCGTTACTATGTACTCTAAATGAAATACTGTCGTGCTGAGTAAGTACTTAAGCCCAGAGTTTTGAAAAGATTCTTTAAAAAATAACGAACGCTTTTTAACCCTTTCATGCACCAAACTTCTTTGGGCAGCTGAAAAGACTACAATTTTTTTTTTCTGTGATATTTTGTTTTACCAAAAGTTACTGTTAGAAATGAGAAATGTACTTCTGTTGTTGTTGAGGCAGTGAAACCTAAAGAAAAGGTGCTGCTGAGTTGTCAATCCTTGGTTGTTGTTCGTTGAACTCCGAGTAGTTCCGGTGCGTAGAACCGATTGTCGTGGGAATTTGAAATTAGTTTTAAAAAGTCTTGCGACCGTGTTCTGGAATTCGAAATCACGTGAAATTGAAATCAATGAAGATTTTCAATTGAATTTTTGTGAAAACGAGCGTAGCTTTTCCTGATTTAAATAGTAGTTTAGGTACAGGAAAGTGGTTTTCAAAGTATGATGTATGTAAAAGGGAATATGTTTATCAACTTTGAACACGGGAAAGTTTTAAAAATTTGTTCGATTTCAATTTCACGTGATTTCGATTTCCAGAACATGGCCGTTGTTGTACACATACAAGAAGTGCATGAAAGGATTCATTTAACTTGTTTACAATTGTCAATTATATCGAGTTATTGCACAATTTACTCACAAAACTACTTTACATTCTGTTTTTCTCTGTCAAGAAACTTACTGGTACAATAATAATGTCAGTTCCATTAACTTCGGGAGGACAAGGTAGAGTACGAACTAGTGATGAGGCTTGAATCTTACACTTCGTTTGTCTCTTTTTACAATGACATTCGATCTAACTGGCCTTTAAATTAAATTTCACTTGTCTGTGATCAGAGAGCGTACAGTACTCAGATATCGCCCAATTCCTGCCCAGCTCAGAGTTTTCTAAACTTACTAATATAATATCAAGAACCTCCTTCCAAATGTTGTGTAATAAAAAAAAACAGTCGTAGTTGTTAAGTATTTCCAAAATTTCTTTATTTAATTTAAAGAGTGCGGCTAACACGCACAGTTTGGTTGGGTAACAAGAATAAATTTTTACATGGGAATTGTTCTGGATTTTATACATAATTATTGCTGATCCAGCAAATTGATTGACAGTGGAAGGTATAGCGGTTTGCTGGTAAATTACATTCAATCTTATAGCCAATCGTTCAACGTAAAGAGTGTTGATAGTATTGCTATTGAACGATTGTTTGTTTGATCGTACCAATATTAATATTGCATTGATATATATACTAAAGGGCTGCATGAATAACTTCATTCATGAACATACTGAAATGTTTATTCAATGAAGTTCGTATTCAAATAAAATTCAGACCACTGAACAAACTGTTTCATGCTACTAGCAAAGTCATTTCGTTTCATATGGCAAACACAAATACTTTATTCAATGAAACGACTTTTGTTTTACAATTTTCACTCTCTCTCATTTTTTTATATAAACACTCAATAGAAATGTTGCCACTTAGTAAATTTATGTAATATTTTCTTTTTTGTTACCTTTACAATAATATATGTAATTTGTAAAGCATTTTTTAAATTAAATTACAATTTTTTTCCTTACAACTTTTTTATGTACTTCCAAGCAAAACACATTGCTGAAAAATGTTTTTGAAAATAAAATGAAATTTTTTTGAAGTTTAAAAATTTACATAAAAAACAATTAATTTACATTGAAAACAAAGTCAAATTTGTATTATTTTAATATTAATGTACTTATCTTGTTGCTTTTACTCTTCATGGTTATTTTTGTTTTTTTTTTTATCTTTCCTAATGTTTTTCATTTCTTTCAACTGGCAATACTGACTTAAAAATAAATTTGTTTTTCCATGAACTTATTCGACATTTATTCAGTGGTTGTTTTGTTTCAGAGTTATTAGTATTCATATTCTCTTGTTTAAGTAAACAAAAAAAAAAACTGCATCTTATGCTAGGAACACATCTGGGACGAACGACGAATTTCGCCCAACACGACGAAGTTTTCCGTAAAAATTCGCTGAGTAAATTCGTCGTATGAAGCACAATAACGACGAATAGCTGGCAGCTTTTATAATTGAGAAAGTTGATTACTGTTTGTGCAAAGAGAGAGAGAAATATTGTGATCATATTCAAAAAAATAATGCTTAAAAATAAAAACATAATCAAAAACACAACTAAAAACTATTTTCATAGCAAAATACTTTGTATACTTATTTTATGTGTTATACAATAAAAAAAAAACAATTATTAAAGTGAAAAGTAACTTTATTTACTAAACGTCTTCTTAAATAAATCCAAACATGGTCATCTAGTACTGATTTGTTCGTCGTTCGCCGGCGTATGAAATATAAATAAATCTATTGCAAAGTCGCCGCGTATGACGAATTTCGTCGGACGCTATTATTGTGTGTATTTTCATATACACCAATATGTTTTATTTTTGGCGACGAATATTTGCGGCCAAAAAATCGTCGTTCGTCCCAGTTGTGTTCCTAGCATTACTCGTCTCTTTAATTTGGTGTGTTTGTTGCTTTCATTTCGTAGTTATTCATTTTACTGAATACAAACGAAGCAAATACAAAATTATAATGAAAGTTTCATGAACATCATTATTAAGTTTCATGCAGATGTTTAAACCTTTTTTACTACTCCTAAATTACACTGTTCAACATATTTCGACTTTTTGATTGGTACAGAATAGCGACTCTATAATTCTGAAAGGGCAAGTTAAGTTGATCATTTTTGTAAAATAAACTTATAATCCAGCTGGTCTGGATTTATTTGCAGTGGGTCAGTTTTAATTTTTTGGACGAATGGAGCATTATACTACATGAAACAAATTTTGTAAGGTTATGTCTAATTCTTATTGTCGGAGTTATGTATATATATGTATTGCAGAATTTTATGTGGATCATTTTTGTGGAAGGTCTACCTCCGCTCTTTATGGGTCGATTTGGACCTTTTTTTTCTCGAAAATCAAATAGCCCTTAAAAAAGGATATTTAAGGATTAAAATACTCTACGGAAGTTCTTGCTGAAAAATTTTAGTTGGGGTCAAGACACGAAAGCTTAATTACTCAAATTACAAGCCAACTTATAAAAACAAAAATATATTTACATTACATACATATACTATATGTTCATATATTTTTGTATAAGTTGGCGAGTAATTTTGTTAATTAAGTGTAATTATTTACAACCGAAGCATACCGCACACGTTGTACGAGACTGGCTTCTATATTATGCCCCGAGGCAATTAAATTCCCCACCACAATCACCTGATTTAAACCCTATTGAGCATATCTGGGATGTTTTAGACAAAAAGGTGCGAAAATATGACATAAGCAGTCGTGAAACCCTTAAAACTGCTCTTGTTCGAGCATGGACCAAAATTACGCCTGATATTACTGAAAATTTAGTAAATTCAATGCCCCGTCGCCTATAAGCAGTAATTGACCCCCATATTTTTAGTTTTCTTTTTTTTTTTCTAGAAAAAAAAGTGTCAAATTGACAATACAACAACTAACATATATAAAAGAAAAGAGTAAATATTGGGATAAATATTTTTTAACCGATTTGATAGATTTATATCCAACATCAGTCTGAACAGATCTTGAAAATTTTTACGGCTAAATCTGGCATTAGACAATATTAAAAATGATTTTAAAAAATGCTAAAAATAATGCTAAAATTTCTCAAAGATTTTTGTTAAAATTTTTTTAACAACTTTATTCGAAACTAAATACATTTTAGTGACTTATTTCTTAACTAAATTGAAATACATACATATATGATTACATTTAAACAAGTGGGTAGGTTTTGATAAAACATTATATACACGTAAATATGTAGCACAGGTAGTTGAAATTAATATTTAAATTTAGGGACTCGCAAACCTCTCATACCTGCATAATTTCAACGATTTTATTTCTATCCTATACAAAATTTTTTAGATCATTTTATTTCTTACAGTTTAAGAAAAGTTTAAGTTTTAAAATGATTATTTTTTCAGCAGTTTAGAGCAAAAAAATTTTCAAACATTTCCACTATAAAATTTTTATCTAAATACAAAGTGAATTTTTCCTGCACTTTAATCTCGTAATATCAAAGGGCAAATAATTTGTATAATCAACATGATGAGAGCATTCCTTATATTCCCATAACATAAAAATTATCCACTTTCATACGAAATTTGATTTTGGGTACAACTATTTTTTATTTATATATAAATAAAATTATTAAAAAAAGCTAAAAATATTTTATTAAAATGCTAAATAAAATGCCGTGCTAAATGAAAATTTTGCAGCTAAATAAAAATTTGTAATGCTAAATTTAGCTGCAAAAATGCTAAAATGACCACACTAATTCTGCTAAACATGCCCTTTTAGAATTATAGGGTTGCGTTCCTAAAAAGCTGTTGAACAGTGCTATTGTTGAGATTAAAGAAAAATTGCGACTCACCTTTTATATTTATTTAGTTATATATTTCTTAAAGTCTATTGGATTTACAAAACATCCTTAAAGACTATTCGCTTAAAAATATTATTTGACGTGCTTATATTAAATTTTTTAAATATAATTTTAGCTTGGTTTTAGAAAAATTAAAATCTAAAATATGGTTACCATTTAACATATTATATAAATTTTGACATTTATCTAATGGCTCATTTAAAGAATAATTAGTTCTATGTAAGCCAATATAAAAATAATCATGAAATCTTAAGGACCTAGAAGGATTAGTAATATTAATGCAGGACAGCAAATCAAAACAAATGATGTTGTAATTTATTATATCATATATAAATATAATTGATTGCATTGATCTTCTACTTTCAATAGATTTAATTCCTAGTATATTACAACGAATAGTATACGATGGTAAAGGATTGCGTGACATGTTTTTAAAAGAGATAGCAAATTTGGTGAACTTTCGTTGAACTCTTTCCAAGCGATTTATGTGAAGAAAATAATATGGACTCCATATAATTGAAGCATATTCAAGGACTGACCTCACGTATGAAATATATATTATACGAGTGTAATGATTATTAAATTCCTTGCTATTTCTTTTAATAAAAGCAAAGAGTAAGTACGATTTGGAAATTCTATAATTCAAATGCTTAAAAAAAGTAAGTTTACTATCAAACACCACACCGAAATCTATTATATCATCAACTCTAGTTAGAAATATTGAATTGATAGAATAATCAAAGGCTATTGTGTATTTTAATTTATGAAAACGTATAATATATCGTTTTTCAATCATAAATTGTAAGTTATTACGATCAGACCATAATATTAATTCATTTATACTTTTTTGCAACTCTAAAGCATCATAAACATTTTTTATTTGATAAAAGATTTTTAAGTCATCGGTTATGTTAATATGAACTTATCTAATTAAAGAAATTTTGAATGTATACCAATTTTATCTAATTTAGCAAGAAGAATGTTGTGCGATATTTCATCAAAAGTTTTCGAGTAGTCAGTATATATAGTATCGACCTGAAACCCTAACTGAAAACTTGAAATGCAATACTGCGTGAAAACTGCTAAGTTTGAAGTAGTAGAACGACCATGTTAAAAACCATGTTGCTCCTTAATTATTATAGGACTAACTTAGAAATATAACTTTTTAACTATTGCACGTTCAAGTATTTTAGAAACAGTGGACAATTTAGATATTGGCCTATAGAAGAAATTTTCCATTTATCTAAGAACATACCAAGCTTCAAAGAAAAATTAAATATCAACTGAAGTGGAAAACAAATAGAGTAACAACAATTTTTTTTAAAATAAGAACAATAAATAAGAACAATATATTGGTATCAGTACTACCCGATTATGTGGTAATTGTTGTTATTAGCACAGATGACGCTTGGAGTTCTATTGCCGGCAGGGGTTGCTACAACATCAGGGTAAGTCGTCGGTTGGATGGACAATATCCGTGATCTTGCATAATGTAACCTAAGACCATTCCATCATATTTCACAAGGGCCGAATTTGTTGTGAATTTATCACTGTAATCAGATATAATTAAGATATGCAACGAGATTTTAGGTACAATTCAAGACCTTATATCACCTGTAACCTTGGCAAATAACAGCTCGTAGCTTTTTATGTTATGATATTAGCTTTTTCCGTCAAATAATGCAAAATGCTAGATCCCGTTGAAAGGGAAAGCAGAAGGAACCGAGTCAGTGGCGCGTTTATCTTCCAATATTATGGTGGTATGTGAATAGTTTACTATTTAATTTTGCCAGAGGAAGCCTGGATATGTTTAAGACAAAAAATGTTACAACTAAAAAATTTGAACATTATAATAATTTAATAAGTCTTACGGCCCTTTTCACAATATATAATTAAATTAATTTATCATGAATATTAACAAACTGTCGGTTAGGTTAACAACCACTTTTTAACCAATGGTTACGATTTTCTATTTCACGATCTTCCGGTTACTAAACAAAAACATTACACGGAAAGTGTGGCAATACCATCACTATTTGTTTACGAAAAAGTGTGTAATGAGAAACATAAATCTTATGTTTAATTTTAAATATTTTTTTTAAATTTAAAAATTATAAAGTAAAAAGTAGCGGAATTCACCCTTGATAGTAAAGTCCCTTGTAGACCTTGTTAATCTTATAATTTTAGTAAAAATACTAACATTTACAACACTGCAACAACAAAATGTATTAGACTAAAATATACTACGCTGTGGTTGAAAAATCCCACAAAAAGCAGTAGTAAACAAAGTGTGTGAATTTACCAGAATAAAACAGTTGAAGAAACTTTATCTGTCTCTTTCTCTCACTCAGCAAATTCATTAATTTACAATGCATACGAAAAATACACTCACGCTTTGAAGTATAAAATCGCATTAAATATTACAGAGTTGTACACTTAATACAAAGAGTGAAAACCGCTATTAGCGGTTTTTAGTTAAAATAACCTAAAATCAATATTAGCGAACAAATGTGATCAAATAATAGTGAAAAACGTTTAAACGGCTAGCACATTTTGGACTTGTAATTATATGGACCTTTAAATAATAATTATTTGTACCAGCTCATGTTTGTCATTGTGAAAGTGTGTTTTTTCCAAAATATCATGTAATGGCGAATTTGGGTTATTGGAATAGTATGTGAACTTTTTTTTTAATTTTTAATGGTGGTAAATTTTTGTTTTTTTTTTTGATGAATTTCTTTATTTACAATCTGTTTATACGACAATAAGCAAATTTTATAATACTTAAAAAATAACAGCTGTTATTGAACTATAATTCAATAACTCTACAACTTATTTACTTAATTTTATGGTATCTTTTTACTGTATGTTAAATAAATTAAGTAAAAGGCAAATCTAAAATATGTAATCTTTTTCAGTCTACGTACTTCTTCTGTTTCATCTAGTAGGCTAATGGCTAATAAGTTATTATGATTGCTCACTGAGCTTAAGGTTAATTCTTTCAAGTTCCTTTTGCGCCTTGATTTCTTCAGCTCTAGTTAACTTGCGATCTACTCCAGACATGAAACCTGGACGGCCCTTCTGCCTCTGTTTCACGAGAAAAGCCTTATCTACTTCCGATTTCATCAGAGTCAAGGCATCTTGATGAGCAATATCAAAAAGATCGTCTAACTTTTCAACAAACTGTTTTAATTTGTTTTTGATCGTTTCCGATGTTTTCTTCCTGTCTTTTTGAAGAATTCTCCACTCGACGTGAAGTTTTTCAAGCTTTGTTATTGCATTTTGCACATCTTTAGCCGGGATTCGAGCTTTCTGCCAAAAAATTAACACCTCTCGTATAGTAAGTTTTGCTGATTCTCTTAAGAGTTAATTTTACAGTACGTAAATTATAAAATAAAGCACACAAAACTTGTCGATTTGAGGGTAGTTTACAACCTGTGATCTGGTGAATGGGAAAGCCAACAAGAAATATTTTATCCTTGGTCCGGCTTTGTACACCTGATGTGGATGCCATTTCAGAGTCTAGGTAAATTGATTTCTATATATTTAAATAAAAATAAAATAAATTAATTAAAAATAAAAATAAAATAAAAATTAAATAAATTAATTAAAATTAAAAATTTATCACATAATAACATAATATACATATGAAGTATGCTCCTGGTGGCACCAGGTCACGTTTTCGGAGCTAAAGGCTGCCGTAACTCGGTTTGACTCAGAGTTACAACAATTTTGTTCATAACATAAATTTTGAAGAACAAAATAAGCTATCTTTTGTGATATCGTGCGTGTTATTATTTACCGTTCTCGAGTTATGGCTCAATACGTCAACTTTTTGGCCAAAAAATTCGTTTTTTTTCAAATTTTGAGCGACGAGCGGCACGTGTTACCGTCGTTTAATCGGGCTCAAATTTTGGCTATCCCAATATCTGGAAAGGGGGTTCGTTTTGTGGGGTTAAGACGAACAAGATTCCGACATTGATTTTTTGCGGTCACTCTATTGCTCAGCCGCAAAAGGTATCTGGAGCTAAAATTTTTTATGTTTTCCTTAACTGTAGGTATGTTGAGATCATTATGTATGGCCGTATTTGTTATAAACCAAGGTGCTTGAGTAATAGTGGTAAATTTATACAGAGAAAAAAAGTGGTATTAATGTGTAAGAAGTCTTTTATTTCTCATTTTACACAATTTAAATAAAAAAATTATTCAAAATACTAATATAAAAGTTTGTATTTTTCCATTTTTTCGATTTTTGTTTTATTAAAGTTTTAACCGGGATTTTTTTTCGGTTATATTTAACAACAACTTCTTAGTTAAATAGTTTCGGTTACGTGTTAATCGTAAATTGTGAAAAGCAAATTTTTCTAACTTACGGTTAATGTTTCGATTAAAATTTAATCATTTATTGTGAAAGGGGCCGTTAATAATTTTGTTGTGTTGACGAAATACTTTTTGATTATTATGCAGAAATTATTTAAGTGTTCTTACCCTTCCTCCTTAATTCAAGATGGCCTGTAGCTTTCTTTCTTAGAACCTGTGCATAAGAGGCGCACCATTACGTTTAAATGATATATTTCTAATAACATTTTGCATTAGTTATTTCAATTACTCGTTGGATTGCAACTACATATGTAAGTACGTAGGTACATATTACACAATTATCGAGACAGCGACAGACACCACTCCTTAGTACCAATTCCTGGCACGTTTTGTGTCAGGCTTTTTTTATTGAATGATGTAGATCTTGTAGAATTTTTGATATAAATAAAATTGTTTTTGGCGATTTATTATTTATTTAATTACGGGAGGTAAAACACATCAAAATTGTTATCTGTTGTGTACGCTTACAAAACGAAAAATGGCATTGCCAAGTTTGAATTATTTAATTAAATTGTCATTTGGTTAACAGCAATGCCAACTTAGTGCCTTTGGCACTTTTCAGTGCTTTTTGATGCATCAAATGATGCAAATTTTTGAGGTTTGCGGCAAAACGGCGAATTCATTTTTCAGGTTGCGTTGAAAGCACAGCTGTGCTCAGGCCTAGCATATTTCCCGATTTATCGGCATTTTACCAATTTTTTGCCTCTTAATTAGCAAAATGCCGATTTTTGCTCCAAAAAACCGATAGAACAAATCTAGTTTACCGACGCAGCTCCAATTAAAAAATAAAGCACCCAGGGTGATAGAAAATGGAAAAATAAGAAGAAAAAAGAAAAATAAGAAAGTTGGCGCAAACGCTTAGTTTTCGAGTTATAGACGTTTAAAGTTTTCATATAGATATGCGATTTTCCACTACAATTCTAAACATATATGGCCAATATTGGTATCATTTTAAAGCTCTTTTTTCTGAATATACAACATTTATTTCAAAATTTTAAATTCTTTAGCTCACAATAACAGTTTCTTTTTTTCATTTTACGTCAAAATGTAACTAAAGTGCACTAGGAAAGTATGTAGTTAATTTAAATTAGTGTAATACAAATTTTGCAAAATAACAAATACCAACGTCGCAAAAAAAACTTCCCTACTTAGCCGGCCTTCGGCCGGGCGCAAGGATTTCCTCCCCTATTGTATAAAAAATACCGGCTTCGCTAACTAAAGATTCTCTGCATTGCCGGCCTACGGCCGGGCGCAAAGATTTCCTACTCAATGGTATAAAAAATACCGGCTTCGCTAACTAAAGTTTCTCTGCATTGCCGGCCTTCGGCCGGGCGCAAGGATTTCCTCCCCTATGGTATAAAAAATACCGGCTTCGCTAACTAAAGATTCTCTGCATTGCCGGCCTTCGGCCGGGCGCAAATATTTTCTACTCCAAGGTATAACAAACATTAGCTTCGCTAACTAAAGCTATTCTGCATAGCCAGCCTTTGCCCGGGCGCAAGGATTCTCTCTTTTTATTATAACATACACCGACTTCGCTTACTAAAACTTCTCAGAATATCAATTAATACGGTGATAAACAATTAAAATAAAGTAAAGTACAACAGGAAAACATATACACATACACATCTAGCGAAAAGCTTTGCAATGATACCAATATTAGCCATATACATTAGGAAATGAAAACTTTAAACGTCCATAACTCGAAAACTTAGCGTTTGCGCCAACTTTCTTATTTTTCCATTTTCTATTACCCTAGGTACTTTATTTTTTCCTTGGAGCTGCGTCGGTAAACTAGATTTAAGCCAAAAAAACAATTAAAAAATTTAATTTGCTTAACGGAATTTATGAACACATAGAATTTTTTAAACTTTGATGAAGAGCATATGCGCTTATTGGCTAATGAGTTACTATCAAAATCAAAACTAAACAAAAGCGGAATTACGGAAAGTGCTAAAAGCTGTATTAATTTTTATATAAAACTTTCAAATCAAATAATAAAACGTTTTGATTTTGAACAAAAATCTTTAAATATGATTTACCCTAACAAAATTATGAAAAAGGAAAATATTTCTTTTATGGAAATTCTGAAAGAGTTCCCCAGCTTTATATCTGAAAAAGAAAAACAAATTTTAGACCCTCAATTTAGAGAGTTAAAATTTTTAAACTTTTAAGAAGATTTCGAAGGAATTGAAGTAAATTTGCAAACTTTTTGGCAACAAATTTCAGACTTTAAACGAGGGGATTCTACGGATGCATTTCCAGTGTTGTCAAAGATTGTAAAACAAATTATGGTGCTTCCACATTCTTCCGCAAATGTGGAAAGAATTTTTAGCCAAGTCAACCATAATAAAACCAAATTTCGATGTTCCCTGGAAAATGAATCCTTTCAAGGAATTTTTTCTAAAGATTACTTAAAATTTAATAATGCAAACTGTTTTGATGTTGATATTTAAATGGATTTAATTAAACTATTAAACTTTAAATGGATATGCATCTATAAAATATTTGTTAAAATAAAATGTTGAAACAAATTTTCAACTATAAAAACAATTTTAACCTAATGTACAAAATTTTTTTCAATTAACTACAATTTATTTATAAAAATATTATTTTTTATTAATTTTATGTTTTTATATGGGTTATATGCAAGGCGAATTCATTATAGGTAATCTCGGTAGTACAAGTACAACTCGTACAAACCCCCCACAAGCAATTTGTTTTTGTAAAATCATTGTACAATGTCAAAAACCGAAACAAATCAAAACAGAAACAAAGATAATAAACAAAATTTTCAAATCCAACAATTATAAAGCTAAAGAAAAAAAGTTATCAGCAGGGCTTTTAGGATCCCATGTAAAGAATTCGCCTTGGTTGTATGTAAGTTAATGCTGAATTAATTTTTTTTTTATTTTTTGTGTTAATAAAAATATGTTTAATTGTTCTAGATTGACAAACATGCTATTCATACGATTCATTCTTGTTTCATTTTGACATTTTTTTGTGGTGTTGTTAGTGTGATTCTATTCAAAATATATTAAAATGTAAGTAAAAATTAAAAATATATTACTTAAAACTTTTATTAATATTATTATATAAAATTTATCACTTTTTTAATTTAACATTAATTTTGATTTTTTTTTTGAGAGCTAGTTCAGATAAATTAACGATAATTTTTATCAAAATTGGAGATGATAGTACATTTTTCCTGTTTCACAGCATGTTTCAAAATGAAACCTCCTGTTTCGCTCTCAAAATTTTATATGGCAAAACATGCCGTTTCAATCATGTTTGGGGTTCGAAACAGGAATAATCGAGCGAAACACGAATTTTAATGTCCGTGTGAACATGGTATAAATCTGTGTTCATACGGCTTATACCATATTCACACGGACAGCAATATTCGTGTTTCGCTCTCCCATTCCTGTTTCGCGCCCCAAACATGATTGAAACAACATGTTTTGCCATACAAAATTTTGAGAGCGAAACAGGTCGTTTCATTTTGAAACATGTTGCGAAACTGGAAAAATATACTATCATCTCCAATTTTGATAACAATTATCGTTAGTTTATCTGAACTAGCTCTCAAAAAAAATCAAAACAAAGAAAAAAACAAAATAAAAATTCATGTTAAATAAAATAAAGTGAAAATAATTAAATAATAATATTAATAAAAGTTTTAAATAATATATTTTGAATTTTTACTTACATTTTAATCTATTTTAAATAAAATCACACTAACAACACAAAAAAAAATGTCAACATGAAACAAGAATGAATCGTATGAACAGCGTGTTTGGCAATCGAGTTTCAGAGAGCGAAACGAGTGGTTTTTATCGCCGTATGAACATAGCATTATGTCTTAAGGCAGAATTAGTTTGTACGTTCTGTTCTGTTACGAATCAGCTGTTTTGTTTCTGTTCAAGTGAAAGTCTGTATGTGTGGTTAGTTTTTTCTTTTTCGTTCCGTTCTGTTGCGGACAAATCTGTTGAAAATAGAATTCAACGTTAAGTTACGGCCAAAGTGTGTATGCATTAGTTTGTTGTGATATGAAAAATCTGTAATTTTTTGTTCAAAGCTAGAAAAATAGGTTTTAATTAATGATTTTTTAAGAATTGACGTATTTTTACACAAAATATTATTTTTTTATTTTTTACGAAAAGTTTTTTTTTACAATTTCAATGCTTTTCTTTTTAAAAGCAGATGATTTCTTTCACAGAAAAAGTAATTACAAAATATTTGCTACAGAAAGGAACGAAACAGAACGGCAACGGAAAGTAACAACTAATGAGGCCTTTACACGGTGTTTACATTTGCCAGTACTGGCAAGACAGTTGCAATTCATGCAAACTTTTTCACTAATACATGTACACTTTTCCAACTGTCTTGTCTACTGTCTTGCAAATTTTGCAGACAGTAAAATGGACAGTGATTTGACAATTGCTGACAGTAATTTGAAGTTTTGTTCGCAAAAGTAAAAAAAATTAACAATTAAAAGAAAATTAATAAATTCTGCTTTGGTTTTGTAAGTTTTACTTAAGTGTTATCTATGTTCACAAAAAATTGTTGTTAAATGCTATTTTTAATTTGTTAAGTTCATATAAAACACGTTTTGCTAGAACTTGCACTGCGACTTCACGTTAGACATTTTTTTAAAACTACTGTCTGGAAGCCTACGTCACGAAGACAGCAAGTAGTGTTTTTGGCAACTAATATGTATTTTCTTACTGTCTTGCCAGTACTGGCAAATGTAAACGTTAGGTTAGAGAAATTTTAAAAGTTGCTTGTTTCTTTGACACATCGAACAACGAAAGCAACAAAAACATACATTGTTCTGTTTTTGGTGTAGTTAGTTGTTGAAGTATCGACACCACCGTATACATAAATTCGCCTTGAACTTACTTAAATGTTTGGCAACGCAAGTTGGCTTGTGTTTAAGATAAACGTCTTATGCATGAACAACTCTGTCTAAATAGAAAAGTCATAATTTTGACAGTTGTTTATTAGTAAAGGCGCCAAATTGTGAACAACAAATTCTAAACATTGAATTCAACAATAATAAGAAAAATTAGTAAAGTAAATGCAAATAAAGAATAACTAAAAAAAGAAAAAATCTTATAAACGATGGATCAATACCCAGATGAAAATGAAGAATTTGAATTACAATACCAAGATGAGCTAGAAATGATGAATGGGTTTGCTCCCGACGAACAAAATGGTTAGAAAGCTTTTTTGATCCCGAAAGTGGTGTATTAGTATTTTGGTGTATAAAATATTTTCAGATTTTCATCCGGATATAGCAGCAAATAGTATCAACAAACTAAAGCCAGGACTAAGTCAAATTACCCTGAATTCCCCACAATTGTCACAAATAAGTTTTAATGGTGAAGATACGCAAATTTCCTCACTGACGGGACCAGTTAATAGACGATTATTTGGTACACCCAAACAGCCACATGTCAGAGGAGCCTCCACACCTTTGGTTACAAAAAATCGTATGGCTACCATACAAGAGGTGGCTGATATCGACGATGAACAACCGTCCACCGCCAACAGGGCTTTAGAAGAATTAGAAAGAGCTACACATAAACGTAAACGTTTGGAAAGAGATCTGTTTGGAAATATTGATGACATATTTGGCAATGAAACATACGAAGATCCAGAAGCCAAAAAGGCACGAACAGAAGAAGAAAGAGATTTCGAAACTATAGAAAAAATTTTAGAGACCAGAAGAAAACTACAAGACCAAAGTAAAGCAGTGCGTAAAGATAATTTATCTCGTTTGGAGGCCTTGCATGCATTCAAAATGAGAAATCTTTCTTATAATGTGCCACAATGGCCATTCATTCCTCTTAGACGGAGTGATGATGAAAGAGTTTATGTGCGTTTTCATTCTGAAGATTATGAAACAAAAGCCATAAATGAAATAAAAGCAGCTCCTGCAATCGGAAGTCTTTTGGGTGAAAACAAAGAGAAAATATGGGAAGAAGCCAACGAATTAATGCTAAAAAGACTTAATACAAAAACAGTGGATACGCAAGAACATGCTGCCATAGTTGTTGAACCAACAGCAGATAAGGACACACGGTTATGGGTGGAGAAATATAAACCACGTAAATATATAGATCTATTATCCGATGAAATGACTAACCGAAGTCTTCTGTATTGGTTGAAAATGTGGGATAAAGTGGTATTTGGAAAGTAAGTATGATCTTTAAATAAAATATAAACTGTTTGCAATAATATTTTCTTTTAGAGAATTTAAAGCTTTGCAGGCTAATGTCAACAATACTTCAGGACTAAATACCTTTAACAAGCGCACTGGAAAGTTCGAATCAACTGGCGGTTGGCATTCCCGCAAAAGTAAACAATTTCTTAACACAAATGTCGATGAATTGGGACGTCCAATGCAAAAAGTAGCCTTATTATGTGGTCCTCCAGGTTTGGGTAAAACTACTTTGGCTCACACTATAGCTCGTCATGCAGGTTACAATGTACGAGAAATTAATGCTTCTGATGACCGTAGTCCGGAAGCTTTTAAAATGGCTTTAGAAAATGGCACACAAATGACTTCAGTAATGAATGAATCTAAAAAACCAAATTGTATTGTATTGGGTAAAGTATGACAAATTGTTATTGCAAAAAAATTGTAAAGAATGTTTGATAATTTTGAATTAAGATGAAATTGATGGTGCTCCACGTCAATCTATTGAATTTTTGGTTAAATTTGTAACGGATAGCGTACAAAGTAAGGGTAAAGCGAAAAGTGGAAAAGCGAACCATAATATTTTAAAACGTCCTATTATTTGCATCTGCAATGATGTTTACGATCCAGCTTTAAGGCCATTAAGGCAAATTGCTTTTGTTGTAACATTTCCTCCGATTGATTCGGCTCGATTGGCCGAACGTTTGGTACAAGTTGCTAAAATAGAACGTCTGAGAACTGATTTTGGAACACTGATATCTTTAGCAGAAAAATCGGGTAACGATGTGCGATGTTGTATATCAACTATGCAGTTCTTTAGGTTTGTTAGCTACCTTTTTTTGATTTAATTGTAAAAACTTTAATCTGATTATTTGTTTAGTGCCCAAAAAAATGCTTTGAAACTGCAAGATGTTTTAAATAACAATCTGGGACAAAAAGACCGTCATCAGGGCTTATTTGATGTTTGGGGTTCAATATTTAGAGTAAGTTCTAAACTTTTCAAATCTCATAGAACTAAAAATAACCCTTAATTTTTCTACAACAGATACAACGACCTAAAAAGCAACTGACCCAAAGTCGTGGTGAAGAAGAAGCTCAGATCACCATGACCGATATGTCGATAATTACACGAGTGCGACACACCCTAGATGTAGTTCATTCTGGTGGAGATTATGGACGGTAACTATATTTTTAATAGTTATGAAAATTATTTAAATTGAATGTTTTCTTTTTGAAGGCTTATGCAGGGTGTTTATGAAAATTATTTGCAACAAAAAATGCCTGATCCAGATTTAAATGGTGTTGTGGAAGCAACACAATGGTTTTGTTTTTCGGATGTAATACAAACGCAAATCAATCATTTGCAAAATTATACAGTCTATCCATATTTACAATATGGTTTTGCAATATGGCATCTGCTATTTGCATCGTTATCTTGGCCAAAAATAAATTTTCCAACTAAAGGATACGAGGTCAGTTTTATCTATATTTGGAAAAAAGTTTTTTTTGAATATGTGGTTCTAAAGAAAATGATATTCGACAATATTTTTCGATTATATGTATGTATATCTAATTGAAATGCTATTTAATTTTTTTTTAATTTGTATTTAAAAAAATTAGTATTATAAGGCCTGTTCTGAAAATCAGTTGATTTCAAATCACGTGATTTAAAAAATCCTTCGTGTGATACTGTGGTGTTCCGTTTTTGTGTTTTTAGCGTGATTTTCAATTGCCGAAAGCACACCGAAAAAGAAAAAATGTGTTATTTTCAGAACACGATAAAATCAGACGTGTGGTTTTAAAAGCACGAGATTTGAAATCAAGTAATTTTCAGAACAGGCCTGTGTGGTTATTTTATTGAACTGTTTATGGATTTTAATCCACATTTTTATATTTTAATCCGGCTTAAGTTAATCAAATTTAATTTTTAATTAAATTATTTTTAAATAAGAAAAAGGAATTTACAACATGAAATGAATTACAATATATTGATAATTTTTCATTCTTGACTGAAGCTGGGATTGAACCAACGGACAGGTTGATTTGACATGTTTCGATAGTAACCACACTATATCTTCAGAAATCTTTGCCGTTTAACACATACCGTCATTGGCGATGGCTGGCAGTCAATAGTCAAACATCAATCTGAAAACTAAATTGTATTTTTCCTGGTGGATCGAAATTCGTTGTAAATGATTATCTAATTTCAATTGATTTACATGTTTTTTCATTTACTTTTGAATTCTTCTTGAAGTCCAAAGTACATTTTTTTGTTCTCTATGGTTTTCTTGTTTGGCCATCTTTTTTCGTTGGCATTTTCAGCACAACTTGGGGGACAAATGTACACATTTTATTTAACTTGTTATGGTTTTAATCCAAATTTTTATATTTTAATCAGGCTATAGCTCATCAAATATAATTTTTATTAAATTATTTTTAAAGAGATTTTTATTCTAATATTTTTTTAGTCTCTTGAATTTATTCTAAAGAAAATTTTGTTTGAATGAATTTCTCTATCGGCCAATTTCACAAAGTTCAGTTAAAACTAACTAAAACTTTAACTTCCAGTCAACAATATTTTTTTGACAGTTATTACTGATGGTTAATTATAACTGAACTTGGTGAAATTGGCCGTATGAATGATTATTATATTATTCAAAAAGTCTTCTTCGAATACTTTTTGTAGGAAAAATTTGTTTGTTGTATATATATTTTTTCTAATGAAAATTTTATTCGAATAATTTTTTTCGATATAGTTTTCGAGTAAATTTAAGTTAAAAATACACGTTTTCTTTAGAAACTTATTTCTATAGAAAAATTAATTTAAATTCACTTTTTTATAAAATGCTTTTTTCGAATTAATTTTAAAATTTGTTTTTGTTTTAAATGTAATTTTTTATGCGCACGTTATTTGCATTTTATTTTATTTATTATTATTTAAATAATGTGTTTTTTAAAGAAAACTTTACTTAAAATCTGCCTTTCTTTTTATTCAAGCCAATTATGAATAAAAATTCTCCGGGAGTTAGGAATAAAATTTAATAGAAAATGGTTTGTGAATAAAACAGATAGGGATATACCTGAGGATGTACAATGGATTTTATCTTTATGACAAAAACACGCACTTCCAGTAAATAGAGAGGAATTTCCAATGATGAAAGTTATATGTGATGGTGAAGATTTTATTGAAACTGTAGTGAATAAGGAACAACAGGAAGTTGAAAGGTCTAATTTTGTAACGGTAATAGATAATCATTTAAATAAAATGTCATTAGATAGTAGGGACATATTTACAATGAATAAAGTGAAAATAAGTGAAAATTTTCTTAGAAATAATAGGGAAATAATGATTTTAAAAGCGGATAAAGGTAACACAACTGTAGCTATTAACAAAAGAGATTATATATCTAGATTCTAGAATTGATAACTTTTCATACTACTTTTCACACTACTTTTCACACATTAGAAAAAGATCCAACAAGCAGATTTGAGAAAACTAACAATAATTTCATCGAAGAACTTTTTAAATTGAAAATAATAACATTACTTGAAAGACTCAAACTAAAAACTTCCATATCTGTAGCACCAAGATTATATGTATTACCGAAAATTCATAAGGGTAATTTTCCCTAAAGACTTATTTGTTCGTCCATAAATTCACCTTAATATAATCTATGTAAATATATTACGGATATACTTATGAAGATAACGGAGAATTCTAAGTATAATGTTATTAATTCTGTACTATTTAAACATATTGTAAGTTGGAAATGTAACAATTCAGAATAATGAAAAACTAATATCATTTGATGCTGTTTCATTATTTCCTAGTATTCCAGTTGATTTGGCAATTAGAATAATAGAAGAAAATTGGGATAAAATTTCAGGATTAACAAATATTAATAAAGATTTATTTTTGAGAATTATAAAATGCTGTATTGTATTTAATATATATTTTCAATTGGATAGGAAAATATATGCACAAAAAAAGGGACTACCTATGGGTTCTCCAGCATCTCCAATTGTTGCTGATATTCCGATGGAGAAATTATTAGATACATGTTTAGAAAAATCGATAATTAAACCGAAAATAATAACGAAATATGTAGATGATTTATTTCTTATAGTTAATGAGAATGAGATAGATACATTACTATCAACATTTAACTCATTTGATTAGAATATTTAGTTCACTATTGAAAGAGAATTGAATTATTCAATTCCATATTTAGATACATTGGTGATAAGGAAAGGAAATATATTATTGATAGATCAAAAATCAACCTCATCAGGTAGAATTTTAAATTATTACTCGAAACACCCGAAGAGAATTATTATTAATACAGCTAGGAATCTAATATATAGGATATTAACAATTAGTGATAATAGATTCCATAAGAAAAATAAGGTAATTATTGGAAATATTTTGAGGAATAATAGTTTTCCTAACGAACTTATTTGCAAATTGGTAAGACAATACAATTGGACAATACAATCAAGTCATATCGTCATAATGTCCTAAATAATATTTTACTATTGTTTTAAAAAAATATTGTTGTGTTTCAAACAAAATAAAAATTTTAATGCTGTGTTCATTGATTCGTCATAACTGTACAGTAGAAATGTAAATTAAAAGCGGTTGCCCACAGCAGTCATATATATTTCTTGTAATTATTTTAAGACATATTACTTTACAACTTAATGACTACCTTGTGAATCAACCAAATATGAGAAGATCTCGTCATATTGATGAAATTTTGGAACCAATAATTTATAAAACCTCTACTTATGTACCTGGGTTTTCGAAACGATTAGAAAACTCAAATATATGTGACAAAAGGAAATATACAGAATGACACATAAGGTGAATAATAATATTGGGAGATTATTCACAAAAACTAAGGATAGATTACAAAAGTCGGATATGTCTAATTTAGTGTTGTAATTTAAATAACCGTTTTACTTGATGGTTTAAAGAAAAGTGATCATGATGTTATTTTAATTTTAGTTTATGCTAACAATGCTACCATATTATTATAACCTGTAATAATGTCAATTTAGTGATTTATACATATATAACATCTCTCTGCCCACTTAATTATTTCAATTAAATACATAACAAGAATTCATTCCAAATTAAAATTTCAATTCTTCCTGCTCTGTCAAAAGCGGTTGAACATATTACGAAGGATCAGATATTGTCATTTGTTCGCAATAGTATTGTTTCTTCTCAATATGCTTTTCGCCGTGGTCATAGTACTACATCTCTTTTACTTAGCCTAACTGATGACATCAGATGTCATTTGAATGATAATAGGGTAGCGACCTTAGTATCACTTGACTTGACTAAAGCATTTAATTCTGTTAACTTCCGAATTTTTATAAGGAAATTAAGAGAAATATTTAATTTTTCCGCCACGGCTTGTAAGTTGATTTATTCGTATTTGACGGGTCGTGTTCAGTTTGTAGATGTTAACAATGTATACTTTAATCTACTACATCTTACATCTGGTGTACCCCAAGGCTCAGTTTTGGGACCCATTCTCTTCACGTTATACGTTAATGACTTATCAAGTTATATTGATAACCATATATGTAAATCATTTTTGTTCGCTGATGACGTTTTGCTTTTGTTTAATGGCGGGAAATCGGAAATTAATAATTTATGTTTGAATATCAATGATATTCTTCAACGTTTTCTATATTGGTCTAATGAAAATTGCCTATCTATAAATTCTTCAAAGACTAAAGCTCTTGCTTTTGGTATTAATGAGCAGCAATTACTTGATTTGAACATATATGTTGGTGAAACATGCGTGAACTTCGTGGATCAGTTGAAGTGTCTAGGCATTTATTTAGATTAATGTTTAAACTTTGAGACTCATATTGATAACATTAGCTGGAAAGTTTCAGGGTTAGTGCGGCAACTTTACTCTACGAGTATTTATTTGCCACAACGTATTAAATTGCGCTTGGCTCATGCAGTTTTAATGCCACAGATCTTATATGGTCTTGAAGTTTTTTCTGGTTCAATGAATTATATAACCTCTAAGTTAGGTCGTATCGCTAACACGGTTGTACGGTACGTTTATGGTGTTCGTAGGAATGATCACATATCTGAATATGTTAAACGCTTCATGGGCTGTTCTTTCGATAATTTAATAACTTTACGTAACTTGGTGTTTTTCTATAAAATTATAAAAAGCGGGTTTCCCACGCAGCTTTATTCCAAATTTCTTTTTTCCCATTCAACAAGGAACCCTCAAATTATATTGCCTAGAATTAACAATGCTTTATTTGAAAGGTCTTTTATTGTAAGAATTGCTCGTCGTTGGAACACATTACCCATTGAGCTTCGTGTGTTTTCGCACTCAAATAATGCCTTTCGTGTGAAAATTTTGGCTGTTCTGACGAACTTATAGTGAATAATTCTTTATACTTAATTTAAACGTGATGTTGCTTATATATTTATGGTATCAATTGTCTTTTGATATTTTCTATTGAATTCTACCTTTAAATATATATATATATGTGCATGTATATGTGTACATATATATATTGATATTTATTTTGGTTTGGGGCCTAGGGATTTAAGTAAAATTCTAAATTTAAATAATTTAAATATTTTTAGTATTAACTCAGGTATATTTCTTTGTAATATAGTTTATTGGCCTAATGAGGCTTTTATATTACCTGCAATAAATTGAAATTGAAATTGTTTATAAGGGTCATTCTAAATATCGCATGGGTTTTCTACGTTCTCTTTGTGGTCGCTGCTGTTCAGCATCTTCGACAGATTCTGGTTCTGGGGTAACCTCTCTTTCTGGTTCTATACTAGGTAGATTTTCTTTTTCTGCTACTGATTCCTGAAGTATTACTTGCGGAATTCTACGGGTCACTGCATCGTTTGGGTCATGTGTCTTAAGCGCTGAAACAGGGTCACATTCAGTCACTGGTTCGCCAGCTTCTACATTTACTTTTCGCATCTGATCTGTGTGTCTTTTCCACCTGCGACCATCATCGAGTATAACGTTATAATGCAACTCACCAACTCGCTCCTCTACCACACCAAATTGCCACTTCTTTTTAGAAAGATAATCGCGCACTGATACTTTTTCTCCTACTAGGAATACATTGTCAGTCATTCGGCGTAACTGGTTGTTGACATCGTCATGGGGTAATATAAGATCATAGCGGGATCTGATTTGACGGCCTAGCATCAGCATCGCGGATGATTTGTCAGTTGCAGGGTGAATGGCACGTCTGTAAGTCAATAAAATTTTGGCTAATTCTTTACACATCGAATTTCCAGTACATTTTGAGGCTAGTAACTTTTGTTTAAAGGTTTGCACATACCTTTAGGTCTGTCCATTAGTTGCTGGATGATATGTGGCTCCCTGTTTGTGTACAATACCATTTATTTTCAGAAAATTTTGAAATTCTCCTGAATTAAATTGAGTCCCATGGTCGCTTACAAATACGTTTGGAATGCCAAATTGTGCAAAAATTTCACGACATTTTTGTTTCGTGGTTTCCGCTGTCATATTTGGCACCATATGAACTTCTGGCCATTTACTATAAGCATCTACTAGAATAAATAAATATTTTCCCATAACCGGGCCTGCGTAATCTGCGTGTACACGATCGAATGGTTTGTTGGGTTTTGTCCAATAATGGCTAGGTATAATTTTCTTCGGGTCGGGTCGTGTCGACTGATATAATGCGCACTTGGACACTAACTTCTCTATATCTTTATCCATTTGATTCCACCAAACATATGCTCTTGCCAGACTTTTCATACGAGATATGCCAAAATGTGCGGAGTGAAGTTCATCTAAGACTTTTTTACGTTATGGTTTTGGTATATACACTCTTATGCCACGTAAAAGGTAACCACTATGTAAGCTAAATTCTGTTTGAGTAATACCAAAACGGTCCTTTGGTTCGCTTTCACGACCAAACGCCAAACATTTCATTAACTTCTTTACTTAATGATCTGTTTGTGTTTCCTTTTTAAGTTCTTCTAGAGTCACGGGTAAATTTTCGATCAACGCCTCTTCAATAACATGAACTTCCTCGACCAATTTGTAAGTGTCATAGTTTGGAAGACGTGACATCGCATCAGCATTAGCGTTTTCTTTAGACTTTCTACATTTAATGTCGTATTCAAATTGTTCTAAGAACAACGCATAGTGTTGCATTCTTGTAGTTGAATGCACTGGTAGACCTTTACTTGGTGAAAAAATTTGCGATACCGCTCGATTATCTGTAATTAGGAAAAACTTTTTACCGTACAAATAGTTATAGAACTTACGAACACCTTAAATAATTGCGTAAGCTTCTTTGTCTATCTGGGAGTATCGTTTCTGTACTTCACTTAGGGTCTGTGAGGCAAACTGTATAGGCTTCTCACTTCCATTCTCGTAACAATGGCTAAGTACATCACCAACGCCAGTTGGGCTCGCATCCACCGCCAACACTAATGGCAGCTTCGGGTCATAGTGTGTCAAAACCGTGTCGGATTGCATTTGTTTTTTTTTTTATCTCCTCAAAAGCCTTTTTACATTCTCCGCTGAACTCGAATTTCACGTCGTTTCGTAGCAATTGATTCAGGGGGTATACAATGTCACTTAAATTTTTAATAAATCTGCCGTAATAATTAATTAAGCCTAAAAAAACACGAACTTCATCCTTATTTTGTGGTTCTTTCATATGTTGAATAGCTTCCACTTTTGCTTTAATTCGTTGTACACCTTCTTTATTTATCAGGTAACCACAATATTCAATCGAATCTTTTAAAAATTCCGATTTTTCAACGTTTATTGACCAAAAATATAGAAACTATAATTCAGCCCATGGAACGGCATTATCAACACATTGTTGAGATTTGAACATTTTAAGAAACGTAGATATATGCTAGAAATGTTACAGATTAATTTGAGAAAATTCTTAATTTTTCTTGTTTTATAAAAAAAAAAAATATTTCATTTATTCATTAAAGTGAAAAGATCTTGTAAGAACGCCCATATCCAAATAAAACACTTGTTTTTAGTTGCATATCTAAAATACCGTTATAAGAGTCATACTCATCGTCATTATAATTATAACGAGCGTTGTCAATATACTGTTTGTTGGTTTTGCTTGCAAAAGTGCTTTAATAAATGTTTTAAAATTCCATAACTGCTTTTAGTTAAATGAATGGGCTTTTGTTGATTTTGTAAATGTCATTTTATTCCAACAGTTTTTTGTTGGATTGTTTAATCTCAGCGTCTTTAGGACATGTATAAGTAGATTTTTTTTTTGATTTCAATGAATAAAATGCAATCAAGAGATTAAATGTGTTGTAGCAAACATAATATAAACATAATAATATGATATGAAATTAAACAAACAAAAAAGGGGGCGAATGCATTATTAAAGAAAAAAAATAATGAATTCGTTTTACACTTTGTAATTTCATATTCAGAGCCCATCCAAAGAAATACGTCGTACATACATCATTCTTAACTCATTTCATAGAGAGTTTGTTTTATACACCTGTTTTTTTTATTAGATGATTAACTTTTCTTCTTTTAAGGACAGCCAGTCATCATAATCAAATCGTTTTAAAATTCTTTTTTTTTTGTCTTCTTTTAACAGTTCCAACAAAAATCAACTACACAAAAGAATATTTTTCAATCTCTACGAAAATCATTTACAAGTAGCACAGTGGGTATTGGCCAGGGCTATGCGATATTATTAGAAACAGTTCCGTTATTAAAGTACATTCTATCGCCTCAATTAAGATCAGTTGCCATACAACTTTTATCACAAAAGTAAGTTTTATTATTGTAACATAAAAGCAAACTCGAGTTCATTTTTTTTTAACTTGCAGAGAACATTCTGATTTGAAACACTGTGTAGAAATTATGGCAGATTTAGGTATAACCTATGCACAAGTTAAATCAGCCGACGGCCCTTACATATACCGCATGGAACCGGATATTGATACTATAATGCAATTCCCAGGTTTCCCGGGTGTAAGTCTGTCTTATTTTGGCCGTCAACTGGTGGCCCGTGAAGTAGAATTGGAACGAATACACCGTTCTACACCAAAAGCATTTGGACCAGCTAAACCAACACCACCAACTAAACTTGCTATGCAAAATTCTTCAGCTACAAATCTACCCAATCACTTGCAACGCCTTAAACCAAAGCGAATTGATACGAAAGCCAAAAACAATACTGAAGTGGTAAGTGTAATTTATTATTTCATTCATTACTTCTTTTTGCATGACCAAACACATACTTTCATAGAATTATGCACAATCATTTTATTTGCTTTCTTTATGCCACTTACTAAAACAACTATTGCAAAAAAAAAAAAAAAAAAAAAAAAAAAAACAATTTACTTGCATTCGATTTACATAACAAACGTATGGATTATAGAATTTGGTTTTTCTTTGTGTGCAAAAAAACAAAAAAGGAAATGTTAAGAAAAACGTGCTTAGAAAATTCAATAAGAATTCTACTATACCTACTTTAAATAGTTAAAAACATTTTTAATACAAACTTTTGAGGTTGCAGTAAAAAAAATATTCATTTTCAACGATTAACTTTAAAACTGGTTTAAATATAAGATTCTTAATTTTCAGTTTAATAATCCATTGAAACAAGAGAACTTTATTTAAATCGAGGGTTCTATAGAATTAACTTATTTCATGGGACACTTTATTATTGGGGGATTCACAAGGTAGTCATAAAGTTGTAAAGTCATATGTCTTAAAATAATTACAAGAAATATATATGACTGCTGTGGGCAACCGCTTTTAATTTAGATTTCTACTGTACAGTTATGACGAATCAATGAACACAGCATTAAAATTTTTATTTTGTTTGAAACACAACAATATTTTTTTAAACAATTGTAAAATATTATTTAGAACATTATGACGATATGACTTGATAACACACCTTGTGAATCCCCCATATGTATATTTATTATTTTTATGATTTTATAAAAAGAAACTTTGTTAATTTTTCCATAGAAAATTTTATTTTATTTTTCATCAAAAACTATTTTCGAAACACTTTTTATTTATAGGAAATTTTTATTGAATTAGGTTTATCTAGAAAACTGTAATCGAACCAAGTTGCAAGTTTTTCTAAAGAAATCTTTATTAAAATTAATGGATTTCGAACGCCTTCGTTCGCTTAACTTACATGTACAACAAAAACAAAATTTTATATAATTTGTTTTAAATGTGAGCTAAGCGAACGAAGTCGTCGGTTTATTCAAATTATCCTTACTTATAGAAAACTATATTCGAATTAAATTTTCCTATAATAAATATATTCGAATTAAGTTTTCTTATAGAGAACTTTATTCGAATTAAGGCTTTCAATAGACAACTAAAGAAAACTTTATTCGATTTAAGTTTTGCCATAGAGAACTTTATTTGAATTATTTTTTTTTATAGAAAATTCATTCGAAATAAGTTTTTGTATTGAAAACTTTTCGAATTAAGTTTTGCTAAAATTTTTTTTATTTAAAATAATTTTTTTTTTAAATAACTCGATTCAAAATAAAAACTTTATTTAAATAAAGTTTTTTACAGAAAACCTTAATTCGAATAAAATTTCTTATAGAAAAACTTAGTTCAAATTAGGTTTTCTATAGAATAACTTTCTATAGAAAACTTTATTCGAATTAAGTTTTTCGAATTTAGTTTTCTGTAGCAAACCTTATTCGAATTATGTTTTTCTATAGAAAACTTCATTCGAATTAAGGTTTTCTATAAAAAAAACTTCATTCGAATTAGTTTTTCTATAGAAAACTTAAGTTATTCTATAGAAAACTTTATTCGAATCAAGGTTTTCTATAGAAAACTTTATTCAAATTAAGTTTTTATATAGAAAACTTTATTCGAATTACACTTTTCTATTGAACCCTTTATTCGAATTCATTTTTTAGAAAACTTTATTCGAATTAAGTTTTTCTATAGAAAACTTTATTCGAATTAAGTTTTGCTATAGAAAACTTTATTCGAATTAAGTTTTGCTATAGAAAACTTTATTCGAATTAAGTTTTTCTAAAGAAAACTGTATTAAAATCAGAGTTCGGAAAAAAACTGTACACTAACGTAGTGTACTTGTCTTACCATACAAAGTCTAAATCTTATTTTTTTGTTTGTGAATTTGTACACAAACACTTAGATAACTTACCGAACTTATTTTAGAATCCGTGTTAAGTTCTTTTGAGGTACTTATTCTCTATTTTTTAGTGAACACGTAATAAACTTTTAGGTAACATGATATGTTTTTTTTAGTGTCTGCGTAGTTAACATTTATTGTACTTACTTTTTTTAAAGGAAATATTTAAAATAATAAATCCTCTGTATGTATTGGAAAGAAAGAAAATAAGAAATATAATTTTTTAATGGTTTGTTTATTTATTGAAAAAAAAAAAAAAAAAACAGGAGTGCAAAAATATAAGAAACATGCAAAAGTATACAAATGTTTTAATAAAATATAGTATTTATATCAAAAAATAAATCAAAATAGGTGTTTATAACAGTCGCTCAAAAATAGAGTAAAAAAAACAAGTGCGATTGTGTTTTGGGAAATGTATTTAAAACCATCAAAGTAAATATACGTGTAGACATTTTTATGCGTGGGTGTGTTGATTAGAGTTTTATTACGTATTTTGTTGTGATTTTGGTATATTAAATTGTTGATGCGAATGTATGTAATATAAAAACCAATTGCGATATTGTAATAACAGGTCAACGCAGGTATGCAGGTGTAAATATTCATATATTAATTTATTTATAATTATTAGTAGAAATTTGTAACCGATTATGGCCTTTAAAGGCTAGGTTATAGTATTGTGAGAAATAAAATAAATAAATAAATGTAAACTACGCAAACAATAAAAAAAATCTATCATGTTAGCTAAAAGTTCCTCAAAAGAACTTAACACGGATTCTAAAATAAGTTCGGTAAGTTATCTAAGTGTTTCTGTTCGTCACCTCACAATAGTTATGTACCATATTTTGTTTGTGTACAAATTCACAAACAAAAATTAAAAGAACTGTATGGTACTTTAACTTGCTGTGCTTTACTGTTTATTTTCGAACTCTGATTAGAATTATATGATCCCATAGGAATCTTTATTCGAGTTAGGTCTTTCTATACAAAACTTTATTCGAATTAGGTTTATCAATATAAAGCTTTATTTAAAATAAGATTTTGTATAAAAACATTATATGAATTTAGTTTTTTTAGAAAATTTTTTTGAATTACGTTTCTCTATAGAAAACTTTATTTGAATTAGGTGTTTCTATTGAAAGCTTTATTCGAATGAAGTTATTCTGTATAAAAATTTACTCGAATAAATTTTTTTTAGAAAACCTTTTTCGAATTAAGTTTTTCTAAAGAAAACTTTAATCGAATTAAGTTTTTCTATAGAAAACTATTAAGTTTTTCTATACAAAACTTTATTCGAATTAAGGTTTTCTATAGAAAACTTTATTCGAATTAAGTTTTTCTAAAGAAAACTGTATTAGGATTATATGCATCTTTATTCGAGCTACGATGTTCTATAAAAAGCTTTATTCGAATTAAGTAATATGAAGCTTTATTTTAAATAAGTTTTTCTATAGAAAACATTATTTGAATTAAGTTTTGTTTTAGGAAAATTTTTTGAATTACGTTTTTCTTTAGAAAACTTTATTCAAAAAAAGATGTAGAAAACATAATTTAAGTTTAGTCTTCTATAGAAAATCTTATTTGAAAAAAAGTTATACTTTATTTAGAAAGTTTTTATATTTAAAACATTATACTTTGTTTAAAACATTATACAAACTAAGTTTTTTTACAAATCCTAATTTGAAACATTCTTACATATTTATTTGGATTAAAATTTTTTTTTCAAAAATGGAAATCTGATTTTTGAAGATTATTGAAATTTGTACAAATAAATTATTAGTTTGCTGTAAATATTTAAACTCATTTCTAAACTCGATTCCAATACGTTAACCACTTAATAACGCCCTAGTAAATTCAAATTAAAATGTAAATTACTTTTCTTATGCAATATTAAAAAGTTATATAGCAGATTTCAAAATAAAAATAACAAAATAAACATTCATTGGCCAATCTAAGTAGATCGTAAAAATTCATTGTCTTTATCATCCTGTGAAATTGAAATCAAATCTCAGTGCAATTCTTATGTACATATAAAAACAAAATACAATAAAAAAGCATATAAAATAAATAATAGAATAAGAAAAGGTGTTTCAGTGCTAACAGTATACAATCCAACAGATTTGAGAGTATTTGTTTAACAATAAAATTCAAAGTTAAATTGAAAATAAAATTCTATATAAAACTTGTAACTAACTTTAACCCAAAGGCTGACTAACAAACAAAAGTTCTAAATATTGTTTGCAATTGTGTAAAAAAGTAAAACAGAAAAAAAAAAAATTCAAAATGTAATAATGTAAAATGTAGCTCTATCCTGTACCATCATCATTTCCATTATTATCAACTTCTTTCTTTGTCAGTGTCGTTTTGGTGTTGTTGCAAATGTGAATATGAATTCTAATACTAATAATAATATCAATTTCAATACAAACACTAAATATGTAACGTTACAGGTCTCTAAGGATTTCTTTGGTCGTATACAACGTAAGACCGCCGCACAAACATTGGCAGAGGAATGTAAGTATTGTGATAGAATATAAACACACACACACACACACACTCACACACACACAAACACATATTATTTGGTATTACATATTTTCATTTTATTGTTTACATTGGCTGTTTTCCATTCTTTCCATTGTATTCATTTCAAAAAGTTTATTTATTATGATTAAGTGTATACGAGTAGTAGCTATACATACAGGACTTTAAAGAATTAATTCGATTCAAAAGTATTTTATTAGAAAATCATAAATATAAGAGATACAATTTTTATTTGGATACCTTTATTCGGACAATAGTTAGATAAGATTCAATGGGAAGCCGTCAGAGGAAACACGATGACAGTGGTCCCTATGTAATACCCTGAGCCACTGACCAGTGTTAGATGTCGATTACTTCATATGTATCACTGTGGAGGGGTCATCATCACTTTAACATCACACAGATGGATGTTGCCCCGAGGCATGTCAGGAAGTACCTTCATGAATACTATCAAAACACACCTCGATCACACCTCATATACAGCAGCTTTGAACGATATCCATAGTGACGCCATAAATATCGCAGTTGCACGTTACTGTATGAATATCGTACTTGTAGGTCGCTCGCCGCCTATTGCAGAAACGGAGAAAAAACTGCCAAGGAAAACAAAAGTAGCTCTGGCACAACTGAGAATGAGATGGAGCATCAGGATCACCGTCTACGGTCCCGCATAGCCTCCATATATTCAACTGTCCAGCCCGTTTTACTTTACTCAATCCAGAAAATTTATGCACTAATCCAGTTAAAGTAGTACAGTTTGTAGGCTTGAACCTGATTAATAACTGTATTGTTCTAGCTGTTACAACAACCACGGGGCACTTTTTGAGCCTGCTTAGCCACGATGACACAAATGTGCTTGTTGGGGGTTGTTCACCGTATTCATGTGTTATATAGCCCGATGCAATGGTATGCCCGAGGTATGGTTTTGCAGTTAGTCCTTATAGCTGTGGCTGTGTTGTCCTCATTGCTGTTCCTTTGGCATACAGTAGCTTGTAGCTCTTTAGGTTAATCCCCAAACTCAATCCTTGCGAGTTCATGGTACTTACACCATCACTAGCTCCACCTTCCTCTCAGGAGTAATGCACCAGAATCACATCCTCATTATTCGTTTCATCCATGCGTTAAAAGAAATCACCCACCATTTAAGAGGCAGCCTGGGTGTCCCCTTTTTCGCTGAAATCAAGAGACACGTCACAGTTCATATAGTCTTCAGACTGTATACCTCTAGTCCATTTTATGAAACATTTGCTGCGATACATTTACATGCAATTGTTGTTAGTTTGCTATTGAGAGGAAACAGAAAATTGAAAGTCATTCAAAATGCATACTTAAAATTCTGGAAAACAAAAGCTTAATTGTATCTTTGTTTCAAAATAGAATTAAAGAAAGTTTCTGTAGCAAATGTTTCATAATCAGCCCAATTATAAATAAAAATTCCCCGAGAGTTTTTTCCCTTCTCCCATTTTTGCTTTTTTAAATTCAATTGTAAAAATGGAAAAAAGAAAAAAAAAACTCCCTGGAAAATTTTATTCATACATAATTGGGCTGATTATGGGCGAGAACTTAGAGTGTCCAGACTGCTTGGATGTTGCTATCGTCGAAACGGAATTATTCTTGTCATGACTTCGGTAGACACGACTTAAGATCTAATATAGAAAAAAAATTGGAAACTGGAAAATTTAATATTTTCTTTTTAAGCTACTTCTAAAGACATTTTTGTATATAATTATCTTACATGCAAAAAAATTTGTTGTGTTTGCACTCTTTCTTTAAAATCTCTCTATTACAATCAATTAAGAAGAGAAAAGTGTAAGGAGAAAAAAAGTTCGATTCACGGTTAAAACATATGGAAAAATCGTACGTTCGCGACCCGTACATTCGCGACCGGTACTTAAGCCAATTAAACAAAAACCAATAGAGATATATTATTTTGTAAAAACTGGATAGAGACCTACATTAATAGACTTTTAAAATAAATTAATCACATTTGAATATTCCGATTTCGCATTTTTACATTGCACTACTGTCAGCCAAAGCCACATGTTTATAACTATTATTATGAAAACTTTAACTCGATAAATTCCATGTTTTGCACCAAACATAGAGCTACCGAAATGCTATCGAATCGCAAAAAAATGCTAGAAAAAGTTTTGTTTTCTATATAATTTGTACATCGAAAGCGTACGAACGTACGTTCTTGACCCCATGAAATGCCCATATCAGTTTTCTATAGAAGTCTTTATGCGGATATTCCTTTTCTGCCGAACACTTTATTCGAATATAAAGATTTGTAAATAAATTTAATATAAAACTTTATTTGGATGCAGTGTTGTCAGAAAAAATTTTCAAAAATACATACGCAACCTTTTTTGGAATAGAAAGCGGCTGAGTTCCCAAATATCATATATTTTGCAGATAAAGTCAATAATATATAATCAAGTTTAATGATGCACATTTTGCTTAGAGTAGCCAAAAAGTTATCGATAATGCTACTTTGACAGTTTGGCAACTAAAAATAAATATAACAAATTGAAAAAAAGAACAAAAAAGTGATTCAAAGTGAATAAAAAGTCAAATAAAATTAAAAAATATGATTAATTCTGTGGACCTATTTTTCGCAGACCAAGAGGATTCGGTAAACGTGGCATCTGTTAGACGCTTTATAAGAAATATATCAAAGCCTCTAACGTTTGCTGTTGTAGTATTTTGGAGCTCCGTCTCCTGTTCCAAAACTTCAGCTAAGTTTGACTAAACGACATGTCCTTTAGAATTTACTGCCAGCTCCATCTGTAAAAGCTCGGCTGCAGCCTGAGGAAATAAGGGCCAAACTTATTTCCTCTGACGGTTGTCCGCCGGTAGTGTATACATTTTTTTTATTGTGCGATATTTTTTTCTGTAATTTTGCCTTTTAATGTACCCACACTCGTTGCCAAAACTGTTACATTTTTCTGCGCTACGCTTCCATGTAGTTTAAGTGCTGCCTTTTGTAATAGATTAAAGAACACAGGAACACTCGTTAACGACAACGCCTTACACAATAAGGCCGAATATTTATTATGAAACAAAAATGTTTTGTAAATTCATCCTTTTAGAGCTCTGACTTTGTACACAAAGTCTGTAATTCTTTCTCGTTTTGTAAAGTGTGAGAAGTACGTGTGTGTTTGTGTGTGTGTATATACAATGTGTGTGTTTATTAAATACTAATTTTACGCTTGAATATTTTGTTTTCCAGCTAAATCTGATCCAATTGTAAAAAGTCCCATTTGGTATCGTTACAAGGAGGGTTTCAATAATGCTGTACGCAAAGATATTCATATGAATGAATTGTTGTAATCAAACGTAATACATAATTATTCATAAGTTGTTTTTATCCTTTATTTTTTAATATTAAATAAGATATATTAGTTTAAATGTATTTATGTTTTTTAATCGTCATAATAAACAGGTTTTATTAATTTATGAAAAAATATTTAACATTTTTTTTTACGAATAGGTATATGTAGTTTTAAAAATCTTTATTAATCAAATAATAAAGAACCAACTGCATTTGAAAAAAAAACATTTAAACATAAAAAAATGTTAAAAACAGTTTTGACGTTAAATGTGTTATAAAATTAATTCAGCAATAAACAAAACTTATTTTTCTTCAATATTAAAAGTTTGAAAAAGTAAATCTTTTATTTTCGAAATAAACATTGTTGCATATGCATTTAGGAATGTTGTAGGCGTCAATTTACTAGATTGAGTCAAGGGTGTGTCATATTTATGACATAGTTTTTACTTTCTACAGCAGTAACTTAATAAATCTCTTTAGATGAGCAGTAGTATTTAATGTGCGTAATACACTTGAGCATGCGGTCATTCCTTTTTGTTTAATTTCATTTTCTTTTAAACTCATCTTGTTCGCTGTTTTCTTTTGGTTGAGCTGATAAGAGCTATTACGTTATGTGTAGAATGGAGCGGTTTTTTTTTAAGTCTCTGATTACTTTGATGTTACATAGAGTAAGATTCGGTTCGTTCGTTATTGCGTTCAACATTCCCCGAGAGCTAATATACGTTGCACAAAGTATTAGTTATTTAAAAAAATAAAATAAATAAAATATCAAGTTTTAATTGGTATTATCCAGATTAATCATCATGTCAAATTTTATTATTGTATTATTAATATTTTCCATTACATCGAACTATTATTTTATTTCTATTGAATCGCGTAGTTGGAGTATTCCAAGTAAGTTCCTATAACAGTTTGAAATTTTAAATTAAATAAAAACTATTTTATTTACAGATATTTGTTTACAACCACCTCCTCGTTCTGAGGGTATTTGCACAATCGAAATTGAAGGGTTTTATTTCGATGCCCAGAAGAATAATTGTGAAAAATACACTGTCGGGGGCTGTCGTCTTTTAGGCGGTCAAAGCTTTGGTTTACTCCAAGACTGTTTAGCCACTTGTGTTCATGCTACTCGTCGTATTCAAGATATAAAACAAGAATAATTTTATTTAATAGAAAAATTTAAGTAATAAAGAAAATAAAAGTGATTCCACTCTCGTTTTTTTTAAACTGTGCAAATTATTTTCTTACATTATCTACTTTTAGCTGGTTTTATTTTTTACTTTTTAACTCGTGCTCATAATTTTTCTTATCATTTATGTTAATTAGCTTTTGCTCAGTTATCAGTGTGTTTGGTATTGGGGTACTAATTTTATTATTATCGTATTGTTTTATGTGACGTTGTTCGAATTATAATATGTTTTCGAAATTAAAACTTGTATTAAGAAGAATTTGTCTCAGTCGTCGCACTGTGGCTGAAAATTAAATTTCATTGGCCAAAAGTACAATTTTTTGTCATCGGCAAATTTAAAATTTTTAATGCATATCAAATGGCAAACATATTATCCAAAAAACTGGATTAAAATATTGGTAATTGTGGATGTGACATGTTGCTGGAAACAAATATTTTATGTTGTTTTAGAAAAAATTTAATTTTTGTAAATTTGATCAGAACTAAATTATGATTTCCCGCAAACTTTTATCAATAATGGGTTAAAATTTTTTGTTATTTTAGTGGAATAGTAGTCTTTAAGAAAAGGTTCGTTACACCACTTATACCTGATGTGTTATGTGCTTGTAGAAGGTATTTTTAGTCAATTTGGCATCTGTTTCTCCCACATACCCTATCCAAAAAAAATATATATATATATATATATATATATAATATGGGTAATTCCATGTCAAATCGACCAAGAGTGGGACCCGACCCCTTTCGATTTGAATGAAATTTGGTGTGAAGGTTCCTTTTATCCTATAACTGGGCATTTACACATGAAAGTAGTTTCTTGAAAGTCGCAATACACTCACACTTTCTCACTAACACATTTACATTTTTCTACTTTCAGTCTAACTTTCAGCTAGCTTTCAATGAAAATTTCAAGAAAGCGATTTCATGAAAGTAAATGGCAATAACCAAGCAGTGTTGCCAAATTAAAATTTTTTTTTTTCGTAAATATAAAGAATTTTAATATATTTTTTCAACTAAATATTAAGAACACAATGATTCTGTTTAAAATTTATAAATATCATGCAAACTAATAAAAATAAACTTTATTTTGAACGAATGCGTGAAGTTCGGCGTGATTAATTGGCTCGGCAACTCTAAAACTTGGAATTAGCATAACAATAAAAGAAGAAGATACATTTTTGATAGAAGTTTGCCTTTTGGGGACATTTTGAAAATGAAATTTCACTTTCATGTAAATTTTTCTTTACCCACTTACAACTACAATTAATGTTGGGAGAATTCCAAATAATTGTAGCGGGAAATGTAAGAAAAGATAAAACTCATCACTGATTTATTGTTTGGTATTTTGTTTAAGCTTTGATATCGTTGCAAACAAGACTTTCTGAGTGTTTGTAGGTAATTCTCATTCCCTCTGTAGTTTTGTTTGCTGATAGCTTTGGCTTTTCTAAAATTATTTAGGAGAACGTTTCCTGATGATCTGGCCTAGCAACCAGTGAAATACGCATAGGAACAGCTTATCCTCCAACAATAAATTTCAGTATTTTTTATCAATTATTTAAAAAGGGAATTAAGCACAACAAACAAAATCTTTTAATAAATAATAGTATTCCCACAAACAACTTTGATAATAAATTTTTTTTTTTTAAATTTAAAACTTATTTTTTATTTTTTTTTGAAAACGGTATTTTTTTTTGCTCAAAAGAAAGCTTATGTATTTTCCTTTTAGGTAGTTTTGGTCGCTTAGTGGGATGAGAGTGGGATATGTATACAAAAAAATAATTTCTTACTCAAGACGAGGGTTTTTCAATTTTAAGCATATGCACTATTTTGAATTTTTTCCTTTTTATGTGTAAGTGTTTCTAAAATCTTAAAAACTAGACAAATTAACCTTTCCGAGGGTATATAACATACCTAACTAGCATTTCATTCCCCCGATACTGTAATTCCCACAATATGTTAATCCCAGGAATAAAATCACTTTTTCTATAGAGATGTTGACAAATAAAATTTTTTTATTTATTTGTAATAATAATTAAATTAAAATAAAATAATAATAATAAAAACAAAAAGATAAATAATCTAAAAAATTTAATCTAAATTTCATAAGTGCTTTAATAAATTTTTTTTTGAGTTTTTTAATTTTTTTTAAATTTAAAACTACTTTTGTATTTTTTTTGAAAACGGTTGTTTTTTATATATTTTTTTTGCTCAAAAGAAAGCTTAGGTCTTTTCCTTTAAGGTAGTTTTGGTCGCTTAGTGGGATGCGAGTGGGATATGTATAAAAAAAATAATTTGTAAGTCAAGACGTCATATGCTAAAAAATTTAAAAATTATTTTTTTTATACATATCGTCAGCTCATTACTGGTTTGACCTACCGACCATTTTTAAAAAAAATGAGTTAGGTATGAGGAATATATTTTTTGAATACCCTCTTTCTAAATCAAAAACCTGTTTCGCGAAAATTTTTATGGTTTCTGAGATATAAAGCATTAATTTTGCTGCATATCAACTGTTTCAAAATCTTTTAAGTACTGTTTTGCTCTACAAGCCATTGTTTGGCGATTGCAGCAAATTCTTCATACAAAAACGTACAAAATATATTTTACTGTTGCTTTGCTGCATAGACCTATATAATATAATAATAAGAACATAAGCAAAAGCAAAATAAAATGACAACAAGAAAATAAATTTGGGAAAAATAATATTATAAAATAATAACACCTAGTGTTAATAAATAGTAAAAATTTATAAAAAAAAAATATAAAAATGGAATCTTCTTCACCAGCTCCTACACTTCCAGATGAAATTAAGTAAGTATTATTTAAATTTTTACCATATTAAGATATTTGTTTAAATTTTTAATGCTTTTAGAATGATTTATGAATACTTTGAGGATGATGAAAATTGGACCGATTCTTACCTATATGACACATCTTTAACTCAAAAGCTACCGTTTAAATGTGCGTCAAACCCTCCACAAATGGAAAACAATAACAGGTACATACTTGAATATTATTTTGTTTTATTTGAAAATAAAAGTTCATAACTTATATACATTCATATGTTATTCAGAATCCTTCCTTCGTCATCAAAGAAAAGGCAAACAAACCCTGAACTGTGGGAACGTAACGTAAGAAAACGGCTTCGAGAATCTGGACAAGCTTACCTTTCTATAAATAAGAAAGAATCTCCAGCAAAAACTCCTCAAAATAAAAATCGAATTAACTCAACCGCAATCGAAATGTTTATTAAACAAAATAATATTGATACCGTAATACAAAAGTTTTCAGAACCAGGACATTCTTTAATTCAAGAAGTGGACTGTGTTCATGGTGTTATTGACCGGTACTTAAAGAATATTGAAATTCATAGTCCTCTTCATTTACTAAATTTGCTTAAAACAATGCCAAATAATAAAACAAAATTAAAAGTTATGGAAATGCTTCCGGAAGATTTTCGCACATACTCGTTGGTAGCAAATAAAATGGACTTTCGACAACACCCTTTTGCTAAAATTAAAGTACTTCTATACAGTAAAAATAATGATTTATGTATACATTATAAAACTTCGACGAGAGAGGAAAAATATAAAAATGCAATTTTGGTTAAGTCTGCATCAAAAAATTGTTTGAAAACTCCTGAGAATTTGTTGACGAACGTTTTGAAAATATCGAAACCATCAATTATTTCCAGCGATAAAAAGAGAGACATAAAAGACTTGCTTATATTTCTTCCACATGTTGATAAAAGTTATTACATATAAAAATTTACTCAATATTTAGTTTTAAATTTTAAGTGTTTTTTCTTGATTCTATTTTACTTTTGTATTATTTAAGTTGTTTACTTTGTGGCTTTTTATGTACCTTTTCATAACAGTAGAACTGTTTTTTCTGTTTTTGTAAAATAAAACCAAATAAAAAAAAAATTTCATTAATGTTGACTTTTTATTAGATTGTAAATATAGAAACATTCATCTCAACAATAAGTTACTCAATACACAGCAATAAGTATACGTATGCAGCATAAAAAACCATTTTTTAAATTTTTTTTTAGAAAAGTGGCGTATGCGGCACAAAACAATATTTTTCATTTTCAAAAAAATACTTTTAAATTCTAACTTTATTCATGAAAGTGAGCAAAAATTTACATTTTTCTTCATAACATATACCGGAAGCAGTGGTAAAAATATAAAAAAATTCTATCGGGTACATTTTGAGAAATCTTCATGCAAATCTTCTTTGTCGTTTTTCTCCACTCCGACTTTTTGGCATATGCGCCAAACCAATTCTGAGCTGACGATATATCACTCGCATCCCACTATGCGACCAAAACTACCTTAAAGGAAAAGACCAAAGCTTTTTTTTGAGCAAAAAAAAAAAAAAAAAAAATAAAAAATACCCTTTTCAAAAAAAAAATACAAAAATACATAGTTTTAAATTTAAAAAAAAAAAAAATTTTTAAAATTTTGTCTAAACTACTATCCAATAAGACTAACCTTGGTGAAAATTTCATCCAAATCGGAAGACAGCGATTTCAAAAGTTGGCTGACTTGACATGAAATCCCCCATATATATATAAATTAAACGTCCCATTTAATCGCGTATATATATATATATATATATATATATATATATATATGTATGTATGTATATATTTTAGCGAAGTCGTTTTTTCTTTGTCTCTTTTCCTACCGTTGATGTCTGGCTGCTTCTACTTAAAACGTTATGAACATTAAAGCATAATTCAATGTGTATCCAATATTTGCATTTAAAACGTTATTTTGTACCTATTTTTAACGCCTATCTCGTTCAGAAACTTGTCGATATGAATATTTTTCAATTTAACATCCTTTCCTTCGCAAGAAGAAGATGAAGCTTTTATTTTAATATATTCATTCGAAATAGGATTACACAAACGGTAGGAGTAGAGTCAAATAAAAAACGACTTCGCTTAAACAATGTATAAAACTCATTTAATTTCTTGGTGACGTAACGTGACAAAAAGTGTACTTCTCTTTGAAAATGCATCAAATAAACATAAAACACTTTATCAATGTCGTTACTTTTTTTAACACCTAAAATCACACAAATCAGATTTAATGAATACTTATTTCTCGAAATTACAATATTAAAATGTTATTTAAGTATTATTTTTTACAGGTTGCAAAAGAAAAAAAATCATATCTTAGAAAAGAAAAAATACACCTCCTTCAAAATTTCAGGATTTTTAAAGAACAGTTTGAGAAATTACATAAAAAAAAAATCAGAAAAAAAATTAGGTTTTTGACTTAGAGCATTTTTAAAACTTAAAACATATATTGTAGATATTAAATTTTTTTTATATATTGTTTGTAGCCCCAAGTATTCTCTCTAAAATGACATACAAATCATCTTCGTATGTGCAGTAGTTTTTGAGATATTGAAAAAATAAACTCAACACATTCGGCTAATTCGGCGAAATTATGACATTTTGAATATGACGTAACTTTTGCAAAAAAAAATTTTAAAATTTTTTTTCGTTAATATATGTTCCTTATAGTATAAAAGGAACCTTCACACCAAATTTCATTTAAATCGAAGGGGGTCGTTCCCACTCTTGGTCGATTTGACAGGGAATTACCCATATTTCAAACAAACAAAATTTGTTTAAGTAAAAAATTCTAATAATTCAACACATCGATTTTTATAAAATTAGAACAGTAATGTTTTGTGATATGGCCATAATTTTCTTTAAAAGCGTTTTTCCGGGATTGGGAATTTGGGATATTTCTTTATAAAAAACGGGGATGCCTCGATCGGTCTACATAACCTCAAAATTTCATTGTGATATCTCTATCGATGTCAGATTCATGGAATGTTAAACATTAAAATTTATAGTGTAAATGAATGAAAGGTAATCTTAAGGCTTGACATTCTATAAATCTGACATGAATAAAGATATCATAATGAAATTTGGCAGTTTTGTAGATCTTAAAACAGTGAACTTAAAAACATTACCCCTTTTTGAATAAAAAATACCACAATTCTCAATCTAAATCAAGAAAAACATCAAAAGTTCAACTTTGACCTTAAATTTCTCAACAACTACTAAATCGATTCTAACAATATAAAAATTAAAAATTGTAATATCTCTATCGGTTCAAAAATTACAGATTTTTGGCCGATGAAAAACGATTTTCAGCTACTGTGCGTGGGACCAAGAATTTTTTTTAAAGAATTTTTAAGGAAAGCTTTACATCTCTGCGCTTGGAGCAGAAATAAAGCCTGAGACCTGCCAACCTTCTTCTACTGTCCTGTCTCCCTTTCGTTTTTTCCAGTTAAATATACATCTGGTCGCTGTCTATCCTTCACCTTTAGTGGATGTTACAGTATCGGAAAGTTTTGAAATTCAAACCTCCAGGACACATCTTGTTAAAGGGTTATCGTTTCGGTTTCTATGTAATTTTAACGTGTAAATGGCATTAGAGTTGGCCACATGATAATCCCTATAACGTGTTAACCGTAATTGACAATTGTATCGGCTGATTTGGAGTATGCCTTTAGTTTGGGTAGATCAAATCTGTTGGGCTTGCAACCACTGCATTATGAAGAATCTTGGGGGTTACCGAGTATTTCGATTGGAAAGAAATAATTTACGAGTTCAAACAATTTGTACTGTGTATAACGATTTTCTTACTCGTTCAAAACGATAACAGAGTTGTATTTATAAACAAATGGGAAATTGAGTGAAAAGTTATTGTTCGTAATAGGGAGTGGCTGTTTTGAAAGATATTTTTTTTTGTTTTCGATAAAGTATACAAAAGTTCCGTTCATTCGAAATAAATAGTACGAAAATCGTTGAAAACCATTTAAATTGTTCAAACTCTTAAGTTATATCGGAATCAAACATGCGGTAACCCCCCAGGTTTCAAAAGATAACTCATTGGCAATATTTTTCGGGAACTTTTATAACAATTATTAACAAATCGTGTGACGGGTACTCTTTAATGCGTTTGCGCATTTGTCTTTCGCATCGTTTTTTTTCGCAAATCCAAATTTATTAATATTTTGAAACAAAAACCCTTTAAGCGGCTTAACTTTCTTTTTTTATGTGTTTTTTTTTACATAATTTGACATTTTATTACTGTCAATATGCGTCATCTTTGATTTTGATTTCCATGTTGCTTTGTTTTCAAAAAATTTTGAGAAAGGGCTTGCGACAGCGATAGAGAACCAGATTGGCTAAATATCGCATTTAGTTTTATGGAGTTGCCCCCCCTAGGGGCTGATTCTGGCAGTCTTGATCGAATACTTTCTCTATTCGAAAGAAATTTTATTACTACTTCTTCACAGTCGATACTAAACGAATAAAAATTACTTTTTCAGTGTTGTTAAGCATTTCTTTGAGTTTTCAAAACGCTGAAAAAATAATTTCGATCCGAATAATCGACCGAAAGAACTAAAAATAAAATTGCTTTCGAATCGACAACTGCCAGAATTAGCCCCCTGGTCTTTTATATTCAAATTAGATTATTTTTTTTTACTCATTTATAAAGAGATAAAGAAATTAAATTGTCATTTCTTAACTTAAACGGCAAACTCGAGTTTGCTTCAAAAATTTATTGTCTAAAATATGTAATTATGTTTTCGAAAATTTTTCGAATATTAATTTTTTACAAATTACAGAACTGAACTATAAATACATACATCCTCCCAATAAAGTTATCTTTACGCTCTGTGACAACTTAATTAATACGAACATTCACTATCGCTCGTGTGTGTTAAAATGTTTTCGTTTTCATTTTCGTTTTGGCAAAAGATTGTTTTCAGTTTCAGATTCTTTACGAAAAAAAAATTAAAATAAAATATTTAGTAGTAGAGAAAAGCAAACGATTTCTTATCGCATAATAAACTCATTAATAAAAATACAAAATCTAAGTGCCAGACATTTAATTACACGCGAACATTCGTCGAGATCGTGGAAAATAAAAGATCTTTCGGAATACATGATTTTGCATGAAAAATTTTATTTTGGTGTAAATTAATTTAAATAACGTACAAAATTAAAAGTGGAACAAAAAAAAAAAAACACTTTAATTACTTGTAACAATCAAAATAATCTTTATATTGTCGTTATTGTTTGTTATCAAAATATTGTAAATATTTGTTACAAATAAAATACATTCTATTATTTAAAACCAAATGGGAAATTGTTTTTGTTCGAAACAAAATACAACGAAAAGAAAACGTTTAACAACAATACGAGTATATACAACTTGAACGTTAACATCAAAAGTTTAATATAAAACAGTATTTAGCATAAAATGAATTCTTCAAAAGTCAAGCGCCTAATAATTGTCTGCTGCTGTTTGCTTATGAATTTCATATATTCTGTCCAAGGAGCAACTGGAAATCGTACAAGTGAGTTAACAACAACATTCATTTAATTTTAATCCGTTTTCTGAAAGACTTTTATTTGTTTTTTTTTTCTTTTTCTTAAGGATCTGTTGTTGACATCTGTGATCGCCTGCCCACAATTAATGGTCTCTGTGGTTCCTCAACTTTGGGCATATATTATGATGCCGAGACACAACGTTGTAAATATTTGGGCTGCAGTCCTGATAAGAAACTCTTCTCCTCTCTAGAAGACTGTGAAAAGATTTGCAATAGAAAAAATCGTCGCCGTCATAGACGTGTTCGTTATTCAAAAGCCTGATTTTACTGTAATTTTAAAACGGGTGTAAAAATGATTTTATTAGTAAAATTTGTAACTTTTATAAAAACTAAAACGCAATATTTTCTTTTTTTTTGCCTTAAAGGCCGTTATTCTATTCGAAATTTAATAGAAATATTGATATTGTTTGTTTTTAATTCAAACTCAATTTTATTGTTTATAGTCAATTGGCTTCCGAAGATAAGAATATAAAATAATTATTAAGCTAATATATAATATACAACCTTGATATGTATGTTCATGTTTGTGCCGCTTTAATAATCGATTATATTTTAATAAGAAAAACAATTTTAATTAAAAATCTACACACATCCCTTTTAACTTTGATCGGATCTAAAATGTTTTGTTTTATGCAAAATTTTATTTTAACTGCTTCGTCAAATCAATTGATCTGATGGTGGGTTAAAGTGTCCAAAGATTTAAATGAACTATATACAGTTTAAAGCACCGCTTTATTTCAGTATTTATGTCTGTATCAGGGGTGTTCTGGAAATCGAAAACGCAAAACGCATGAATTGTAAAGTTCTTTTTAATACACTCTTAATCCAATTTTTTTTTTATAAATTTCTTATAGAATTCTGTTTAGTAGAGAAATATTTGTATTGTATTGTATTTGTATTTCTTTTACTACAAAAATCTTATTAAAAAACGACTTTTAAGTTCTTGCGTTTTGCGTTTTCGATTTTCAGAACTCCACTGTATATATTGTCCTTAGCCAATACCAAGGAGTTGTTTTTAATTTTGAGCAGCATTCTTTTTCAAAAATGGCGTAAATTGAAGCATTTTTTAAAGCATTCAGACTTTAGACAGATATTTGACAATACATCGGGAAAAATCCTGACGTCTAAACTAGTCAAAAATTTACTTTCTATTTAAAAAGAATTTACTTAACTAACTGTTACACTAATTTAAATAATGTACATCACCAATAAATGTTTGTCTAATTCATGAAAAGCTTAATAGTAATAACAGTGGTTTCGAGTGAGGCGTTATTTTTTTTTGTCTAAAGACGAATCTATTTTTTGTTTTTGACGTTTTCTTCTATTTATTTTTCAGTGAGTTGTTTTATGTTTGTGGTAAGTTTTGTTGTGGCAAAGTTTTTGTATTTTTAAAATCAAAATGTTTAAATAAAACAAGTTAGAGAGATATATTCGGCTATGCCGAATCTTTGATACCCTCCACCGACAGAAGTGGGCTCTATATGATAAATACATATTGATTATTAACTAACCTTCACAAAAACGACCGTCAGCATTAAAATTGGTTGCGGTTTAGACCCATATTAAATTTTTAACCGACAATATGAAAGTTTTATGCGTTTCTTGTTAGAACTTTGAACTGGCTTGAGTAAAATATCATGATTCATAACAGTTTTAGCCGAACTAAAATAATTTTTAGGAGCGTAATTTGTATTGAACCTTTGGTAAATTATGGACCAATCATCCCAAAATTCTGAAGACTGATTTCAGGTATTACAAAAAATAAATAAGAATAAATTTCAATACAGCAGTGTAATTAGTTTTAGCGTTAACAGTGAATTTCACAAAATTGCATGATATATTTTCTGGGCATATGAATCTGAGTTGGAAGAAATTTTACCGCAATAGCTATATCTGTTATGGTTTTAGGCGAATTAAATTATTTTCCCAAAGAGGGCTTTATTTGGTTTTAGGTGCAACAAACTGTTTTCCGGGAGTAGGGCTTATATGGGGCCTAGTGTAAATTATGGACCGATCTCCAAAAAATTGTGATTTCAGGCCCTATAAAACTTTGATATACCAAATTTTAGTATTATAGCGTTATTTATTACGGTTTTAGGCGTACTAAACTGTTTTCCGGGAGCAGGTTTTATATGGGGCCCATGGTAAATTATTGACCGATCTTCATGAAACTTAGCACTTTGGTTTCCAGTCATAAAAAACAACTTTTGTGCAAAATCTTATATCATTCCGTACATTATTCCACCATTTATGTTAGTTTTTGTAACAAAATTATCAATTTTTTGGGGTGGTGGTTCCATATTTTGATTCATAGCTCTGATCCTGCTGCACCGATGTTGCTAGATCTTAATCCCAAACTGCTAAGGATAACTACAATTTGACACCAAGTTTCTTCTTTTCTTTTGAGTCTTTCGAAAGTGAGCGGGTTTTCAACAAACAGACAGACAGACGGATATGGCTAAATCGACTAAGAATTTCTCAAGGTACCAGAATATATATACCTAATGTTGTCTTAGATGCATAATAAAAAAGTTTGACACGGAATGACAAACTTAGTATACTTTCATTCACCACTAGTGGTGGTGTTGAGTATAAAAACAAAACAAAAAACAGAATTGCAGAGTACATGAAACTGAGTACCCCTCCCCAATATTTTCACCCTTCTCACCGATAAACTCAAGAATTGCTCCAACAAAAAATTACAAGTCTGGACGATGGCTAAGAGTAAGTGACGAATCGTCTCTTCCTTCTCTTTATTCTGACAGCTCATACATTAGTCATTATAGTTTGCTGCCTGTTTTTTGAACGTAAACGCTTGAATAGAATTTTATGTGGAAAATATTTATTAATCAGCGTTACCACCAGCAAAATTCAAAACTACAGAGTGTTCCCTAGTTAGGTCCCTATTAAACGAAATTATGTTATGCGGATAAGACTAACGGCCTAAGTTATAAAAAATAAGGCATGTCAATAAAGGGTTTATGAAACGGATTTTCATACACCCTATATAAGAATTCTTAATTATCTAGGTAACTACCTCCATTTGAGATTTTTGCTCTTAAAGTGATTTAAGGGAGGGGATTTATATTTGACCTACGTTCCTAAACCTAACAGGACAAAATCTTGCCATGGCATAGAAGCTATTTTTTATCAACACATATACCAATATTTATAAGGCAGTTATGGCATTACAATCTATTTTCGTAAGTGGTATTTGTATGGGAGCCATGGTCAAATATGGACTGATTTCATAATTAATTTTGTAAGATAATTTAGGTTAAAATAAAAAATATTTATGGCAAAATTTTGTCCAAATACCAACATAATAAGATGCTTAATGGGCACAGGGAAAATTTCGTATGGTATTGAAATTATGGGCCGATTCACAAAATTTTCGAAAAAAAAAACTTATGAACCAAATTTTATTAAATTATCTTAACAATTTCGACCTGTACTTTGTACAGAAGGTTTACATGGACAACCAGCCAACGGGACAGACGACTCAGATACTGATTCTTAGCCGAAAGGAATACTATAAAAAATATTTATATAAAGCAAACACAAAATTTATTACTTTTTGTATTATTGGAAACATATCTTTCTCCAGGGGATATTTTTTTTTAGTAAAAATACATACTTTCGTTTTCCAATAAACTTCGGGTTCTAAATGATCTATGAAGCCAATATTTATCGAAATCTAGTAGTCCATCAGACGCCAATCACTATCAATCTTTTCGTTGATATGGAAATCTTTTTTTGTTAAACAAACAGTGAGTTTTGTTGAATATACAGCAAGTTTTTTTATCACTAAAATCAAATCCTTATATTAGTTGTTTTAAAATTAAGGAATTTTAAATTACACTTGATCTACACCTCAAAGAAATTACCCACGCTCTACCCACGAGAGTAAAAACTGCACCAAATTCGGGTAATTACCAACAAAGTGGCAACACTGGTTTTAATCTGAGTGATTTTCATAGAAATTTTCTATGCGAACGTTAACGTCCGCAATAGTTGTATAGTCAGTTAGGCCTAGTCTCATTGCCTGGGTCGTTATCATCCAGTGATCCCTTATGATCGATGCCACTGTATCAACTAATACAATGGATAAATGATTTACCAGAAAATATTCCAAGAATTTTTGTTTTGTTGAGTTTTAGTAAAAATTACCATATTTTCAGTTATTTATATCGTAGAATGCCACGCATACAGAAGAGGTATACCAAAGTTTTCGATAGATCTAGTCATTCGTAAAGAAATCCGAAACTGCGAGAAAACGCTTCGGAGCTTTATGGTCTCCACTTAATCAATTTAACTAATGTCCGAAAAATTAGAAACCAGATTTTTACACATACTGAGATACTCTATTGTATAGATAATACAAGTACAAAGAACATTTAATTACAATGTTATATTTATTTCAATGTCCTTAAATGTTTTTCCGTTTCCTTAATGCAAATATAATTATGTATTTTGCTGTAACAGAATTAACACGTGTATAATCCAAAACTCTATTGGAATGCAGACAAAATCATTGTCTTCGCAACATTTTATGAAACTGATTAATTTTATAATTTAATAAGATTAGGACAATATTGTGTCAGCACTAGTCATATTTATTTATAAGTATGTATTATCTTTAAATAAATATGTATTTTAAGGGTCTTTGAACTAAGTGTACATACGTATACAATTACATAAAATTATTTACATGTTTAATTAAAGATCGTATGTATATTTCTGAGATAGTCCAAATATTTAAATACACACATACATTTTTACTTATGTACTTAAATATGAATAAAACAATTTGAAACTTACCACACAAAAGCTGTTAAAATTTAATTTTCTTATGCAAAATGTTCTAATTTAGTAATTAAATGTGTCTTTGGAACGTGCTTAATATCATCAAATTATAATTTAAATAATTAAATAGATAAAAGATATTTGTACATATCGCACTTAATCAACAAAAGGGTATTAACTCAAAATTTCAAAATTTTCAGTAGAAACAAAACATACGAAACCGAATTTTTAAAACAACCGTTTCAATACCAAAAAGTTGACAAAATAACACGATATTTTTACAGCGTGTAGATACTAGGGAGATCGATTATTTGACTTTTTTCAATAACCGGTTTTCGAATATTACGAATTGTTGCTATTTTAAAAAACCCGGTTTTCGGTTAAGCAATTTTTAAATAACCGGTTAACCGGTTTTAATTCGAATACTTAAAAACACAAAAATGAAATAAGTTTTTGTAATAAAACGTTAATTTGAATAAAAACAAAACAATTTGCAAAGGTAAGGAACCAACAAAATTCATAGATATGACTAAGATCAGACCTAACAAATATTTTACGATTAGATCCAAAAAAAGTGGGACCAGTAAATTTATTAAACTTTAGCTAAATTTTCAACAATTTTGTATTGATTTACTAAATAAAAAATAATGTTATTTAGAAACTGTTGAAGGATATTTGATTTAGACATACGATTTGAAAAGCAAATAAATTATAGGAATTTTATAAAGTTATTATTTGAAATATTCTCTCAAATTTATTTTGAATGGCTTTTAATTTGTTGGTAGTTAAGCTATCTACGAGTATATATGTAAATCAACCATATTTTTCAAAAGTTGCAAACAAGATCTCTTAGCCAGGAATATCTATTTCAAAATATTTTGTTTCAGCAGTATAGAAACGAATAGTGAACTGAACATTCTTTTTGTGTAAAATATTTGTCAATTCGTCGACTAAAATTTAAAACATTCCATGACATTATTTGATTTCTTTAATTTTGTTTTTTAGTTCTTGGTGTTTTAATAAATATAACTGGTAGAAATGTTTCCCATATCGTTGATTCCGGCGTAATGTTGTAGTTTTTAGCATGAAGAGATGCAAGAACTACTTAAGAGTTTTTAGTGCCTTAACGGGCATTTCGTCCTCGGCAACACAACGGACTAATATTTCATCCAATGATTCATTTTTTCTAGCGTATTTTAGTTAAGTAGTATTTGTCGTCTCCTTAGAACTACTTCGGACGGAGTTGAGTTTCATTTGTATCACATTAATGTCAGGCATGTACACTAATTAAAGGTGATTACTTAGTCGTGACATGGAAGAACATTTGTAACTTATCATTTTAGGGCACTGCAAGCACCTAAACTTGTCTTTTTAATCGCGTTCGGAAAATGTATATAAATTACACACTACTAAAATAACCGGTTTATTATACCAAAATAACCGGTTTATTCGATATTCGAAAAATGGGAATTTTAAAATAACCGACTTGGGCAAAGCTAAAATAACCGGTTAAAACCGGTCGAATAATAACCGTTCGATCTCCCTAGTAGATACGTGTCGATTTTTACCAAAAAGTGAACAAATTTTGGTTAATACACGATATGTAAAGTAAAAAGCTTTTGGAGTCAGAGTTGCGAGTTTTTGTGTATTCTTCTACTCCGACTCCGGTACAAACACTCCGGTACAAACACCTCAACTTCGACTCCGACTCCTCAGCCCTGATATTTACATTGAAAACAAATTTTAGTTTCTTATTATTATTTTCAATATAAATGCCTTGTTAGTCGACTTCCAACGAAGACTTCGTTCGCTTAACTTACATGTAACTTACATGCCTGATACTCTGTTCAACATTTCACGTGAAATGCTGTCAAAACTCATATGAAAAAAAAAAAACTTTTGCGGAATTTCTATGAAATAATGTTGATAGAGTTGTACTCTGTTTAATTTGTGAAAAAGTTGCGAAATGTTTCTGGCAACATTTTTTTACAATTGCGAAATAATATAAGCTGCACTTATTTAACGTGGAAATTTAAGCAAATGAAAAAAAGTTTAAACTCAATATTAAAATGAGAACTGAAAAACATAAATAACACAACCGGTAACAATCTTTCATCCATATTTACTTTGATTTTTATTTAAAAAAATACTTTTTAGTAAAATACATGTGGGTTTTGTTTAAATATGAAAAACAATGTAGAATACTTTGATATAATTTGAATACAAATTTTTCGCATGAAATAATAGATGTTGCTAAACAATTTTCCCAAATTGGAACAGAGTACTAGGCTATAGGTAACATGGATACACGTAAAATTTTTCGAATGAAATAAAAGATGTTGCTCAACATTTTTCACAGATTTGAACAGAAAGCTAGGCTTAATGCCCGTAATTTCTACTAACAGATATCTTGTCGTGTTCGTACCTAACAGTTATCTTTACTTATCCAGTAACACTTTTTTTGTCAATTTCAACGTTAAATTGTTTAAGGGACTTTTAATCAATATTATGGCTTGTTTGAAATATTAAAAATTTTCGCAATTTTTGAAAACAAATTTTTTTTTTTGTTATTTTCCAATATTTTGTTTTTTTTTTAGCCGATTTAACGATTTCAAATAAATTTTAGTTCTTGTTTTCAAGTTTGTAACTTTTCGCGAATTTGAGCCATCTAATTTTTTCGTTTTTTTCCTATAAGTTTTCTATTTCTTTACAGCTTTAACGATTTTTAATAAATATTACCCTTTGCTGTCGATTTTTGCAAATTTCCACTAATTTTGCAATTTTTACCGAATTTTTGCCATTCCTTATAGTTTTAGGGACTTTTAATCAAATTTATGGCTTTTTTGAAATTTTAAAAATTTTCGCCAATTTTCGGTATTTAAGCAAACTTTTCCGAATTTTCGTGTTTAATTTACTAATAAAATTTGTGCCCATAACTTCTTTTAAATTTGCATTTTTATTTTAAACGCATTTAATAATTATGTTTACATTTTATTTGTAATTTCTTTCGAATTTTTCAAATTTGTTTTACTAATAAAATTTGTGCCCATAATTTCTTTTTAATTTGCTTTTTTTTTATTTTTAACGTATTCAATAAATATGTGTTTTACATTCTATTTAAAATTTCTTTAACTTTCATTTGAGTCGTCGCAAAATTTCCTGTCGACTAAAACAGGAAAAATTCTACTCGACGTCGACTTAAAAGCGACCTAGAAAATATCAAGTGACTGTCAATAGTAATTGATTATTGTCAATAACGACTCAGAAAATACAATTACTGTCCAGGTGCCGTCGACTCGTGTCGACGTCGACTTTCATAATAGGGGTAAATATTTTATAATTTGCTTTTGTTTTAAATGTAAGTTAAGCGAAAGAAATCTTCGTTCGGAAATAGATGAACGGGCAGAAAAATACGAAAATAAATATTCTTGTCGACATTGTGGGCCCAGGCAGTAAAATATGTTCAACATTTTGTATACAAATTATGTTTTGAAAAATTTTTATATTTCGAATAAAATGATTTTTGAGCTTACAAATCTTGAAAATAATATATAAATTGCTAAGTCTGGCAACAGTGTATTCAGAGTCTTGTAGAATCCAGGCCATTTGTGAAATATTATAATCAATAAGATGGTAATGAAGTTGAGAACGTTTAAGCTCTACCGCATGTCGCCACTCTTAAGGTAACTCCAACTTTGAAATAAAAAAAAATGACAAACTGCCATTATGTTGAATCATTGGTCATTGGGTTTGATTCACTTTTGTTGTATTCCACCCTTTTTACAGAATTCTCAATTATAAGACACCATCACCATGCCTGATATGTTTTTCGTAATCATTCTACTTTGAAAATTTATGTATGTATTTAACTAAATAATTTAAAAAAAATAATATATGGGAATTTTTGCTTCTCATTTTACATTTTAAACATGAAAATAATGTTAATAGGTGGTATTATTGATTCCGTTCCGCGATTGCGGAAAGCAATTTTTGTGCGGAAGCAAAATTTGCAATTATTCATTCCGCTTGTGCGGTATCCTTTCGTTCTTGCGGTATCATCTCTCCCATTGCGGCATTGCCATATTATTGATACCGTAATATAGACATTTTTCGCCATTTTGCTTACGTTAAAATTTTACAGCGAGAAGCTAACGAAAGGAGTGAAATTGTAAAAAGAAACATAAAGTTTAAAAAAAAGAAAATTTAGTTTCGTTATATAAATAAAAAAAAGTTTTAATTGGAAAAAATAGATTAATATACAAGCAAATTGTTATTATAAACAATTTTTTATGGTTGATTTAATGAAATTAAATCAAGACATCGCTTGTGGTTATAGACAACGTGGATAGCAGAAATAAACAAATTGTTGGACGATTTGGCATTGACTCCAAATGGATTCGGGCCACCCTTAAACTGTGACCGCGTTTAACGCTGTGTTTAGTAAAATTTTGCTAACACGAGCATTAATTTGTGTTGTATTGTATTTTGGTAGCTCTTTTCTGTAAAAAAATCTCACACAAGCAGAAAGCTTATCTTTGGCAGAAATAGCTGCTTGCCGACTACTTCCGGAACTTGCATTCTTTTAGGTCAGACAAAATTTATTTAAGCGACAATTCTTTTGAAAGCTGTGAAAAATTAGACAAAGTATTAATGCCTTAAACATGTATTAAATTTCTTATTCCAACTTACTCCATATTATTCATATCATTACATCTTCAAATTTATATTGCGAAACTCTTCTTTCTAACCGAAGGTCTAAGCAATCGTCTTCACTGCTGTCTTCAAAAATGCTATTGTATCCATATTACAAATTTATATTTTCTACGCTTGTATATTTTACATAAAATTCACTTGTAAACAACTTATTACTCTCAGAAACGTTAACAACTTGTTTTAAATTTTTTTTTTATTAACAGTTGACACAATATCAACTCTGAAATTTTTAAAACAGAGATGTTAAAAAGTTTTGCTAAAAGCTTAAGGTAGAAGTACATACAACGCGTTAATTCGTCGGCGAAAAATGTAACGTTACACAACACGCGTTATAAAAGAATTTTCTTTCAGCTTTTTTTATTTGTTTAACAGAATTTCAAGCTTCAGCACCTTTTTATACGATACTGTATGTTTTATAAGCTTTTCAATAAGTTTTTCCTCCATGATACACAAATTTGTAATATTATTATTTCTTGTTGTCAGCTGTTTACTTGTCAAAAATACACAACGCGTTAAAAAGTTCAAAGTTAACCAACTTTCTGCCGCGTGCGCGTCAAAAAGTTTGTTGTGTAACTTGTTCTATGAAAATACACTAGTTTAACTTTTTTTTGACAGAAGTCTACAGAGGCGCGCACTAACGCTTGTTATTTACTTCTACCTTTATATCGCAAGAATGAATAATTGCAATTAGCATATCGATCGATATTTATTTCCGTTGAACTTTCTTTTCCTGGCGGAATCAATAATACTCGTACCACCCAATAACCCACAAAATGTGGTATCGAATTGATGTCACTGTAGTCATACCATTGATGATGCATAAAATATGATAAAATTTCATGATGACGTTCGTCATTGTATTAATGACCCTTGTTGCTTTTTGATGCCATTTGTAATTACATTGATGTCACAATTCTGATGTTAGGGCATCATCAATATGAAGCTGCATTTTTCTATGAGTGTGGGATGGATTTGCGATTCCACCTACTCCATATCCAAGGCACTATGGCCTGGCTATGATGAACGGAGAACTAGCTCTCTACTTAGGTTTAGTAGGGACCAGATTATAATAGTGGTCTCAGTTGTGATTGGGCACTGGCCTGTGGGGCCTAATGCGAGGAGAATAAGTCTGGGATTCAATGCAGAAGTTGTCATGACGAGGAGGAAGAAGAAACTGTGTTTCATTTTCTATGTCAATGTCCTGAAATTCGGGACATTAGGGACAACTACCAAGGAAAACCGGTGTTTTCCTGTTTGGAGGATCTATCTAGGATATACCTAAGGTTACTTCTTCTCTTCATTAGAAAGCCGAATTGGTTGAACTCTGCAGTGACGCCTACTGAGTAACTGCTCTGTTGGATAGGCATTGGCGTTGGGTATCACAAAGGGACCACTGAAGTACCCAAGTGAGCTGTCTCTCGATGGCTGCCCAAGGAATTTAACCTGTACAAATCATCAATAATAAAATTAACACTCAGAAGGTTTTCTAGGTCAAGTTTTGTGTGTGTTTTTTTAGTGGCCAAATTCTGATAAAAAGAATAACAAATTGCTTATTGCTTTGCAAGAAAATCATAATAATTTGCCAGTTCAGTTTTTTATGCACGTGCACTTGCAAATTTATTATCAAAGTTGTTTTTGGGAATACATAATTTTTGATTAAAAGATTTTGTTTGTTGTGCTTAATTCTCTATTTTTATACTTAATAAAAATACTGAAATTTATTGTTAGAGGATAAGCTGTTTCTATTCGCATTTCACTGGTGGCTTATGCCAGATTCCGTTAGACGATTTACGCCGAATTTTCTTCTCTTTATATTTGACTTATTACTTTTAAATTCTTTAAATCAATAATGGTTGTTGTCAATGATTATGGCACTTGTTAAGTCCAATTTTTAGGATAGTATTTAATCTATATATTGTTAATTTTCTTATAAATTGAAATCGTATTTAAAAACATTATAAAAGGAAATATAAACACAAAAAAATATCATTAAAAGTGTACTTATTTACAAGGAGGCCTAAAAAATACAGCTGACCGTTACTACTTTGCCTGTTTTAGTTGTATTGGTGTAGTATTATTGTAGTATCGTATGATTATCGATTTGGCACGTAGCTCCAGTACTAGAAACTCGCACATAAACTTTTTCATCGATAGTCAGTCGGCGATCAGAGCGATATCCGCTGAATATTCATACTCTTCTATCGTCCAGGAGTGTAGGGACTCGATAGATAGACTCTGTGCCAATAGGAGGGTACACATCTACTGGGTTCGCGGCCACCAGGGCATAGAGGGCAACGAGGAGGCGGACGAATTGGCGAAACAGGGGGTCCATTTACCATACGATAGGGTGATGACCAATCCGGCTCCAATCGGAATATTAGGAGTGACACGGACTCTGCTATACGGATGAGATCAGAGGCGGTTTTGGAAAACACCAGAACGTGCAGGGTTTCCAAGATAATGTGGGGATTCTATGATCCGGAGTCGACGAAAAATCTTCTGTCGCTTTCGAGAAGGGACTGCAGACTTCTGGTAGGTTTTATAACGGGTCACTGTTGGACTGCGGTATACGCCCAGAGGGCGGGGCAATTGGCAATTGTAGATTCTGCGGGGTACCAAGGGAAAAGGAGACAGTGGAGCATATACTCTGCTACTGTCCGGCACTCGTGCGCTCCAGGGCGAACTGTCTGGGAGATCATTACTTCCAAGGTCTCGGGGAAATCTCTGAAATTGGGTTAATGAGACTCCTGGCATTCGTCAAGAGAGTGTGGGGTACTCTGAGTATCATCACATCGGAATGACCGTTTTTTTCTGACTTTCTTCTGCGGGTTATCGGACCGGCCATTCTAACCTAACTTAACCTATGATTATCGAGATACCAGTCACTTAGCTCGATCGAGTCCCCCAAAATTGGAGCTTCCAAATGGGGTACCGCAGACGTAGTCATGTCCTACATTTACATGATATCATTTTCAAACAGTAAATGCCACAAATTGTTCTTTTAACCGATATTAAAATTTTAAGTTGACTTTCAATTTTACATTATAAATCAAACCTCACGATGAATTACCCGATATTTAAATTTTTCCATATTCCATCAAATGTTTTTAAAACATATAAGCTTTGAACATTTAAAAAAAGATTAATTTGAAACTGCCTGTGATGAATTAAAAAAAAATTTTTTTTTGAAGAGGAAGGTTCATTAAACAACCTCTAACACAATTTTGCTGTATCTGTAATCACAAGTAATTAAAAAACTTTATGTTACCGTTCTAAAGGCGAAATCAAAATTGTGTAATACTTTTTTATTTATTACAATATTTTGGGAATAACGTAATGTAATGTAAATATAGCGAATGATTAGCTTTAAAAATATACGCAGTAATTTATTTAGTGATTCCTCTCTTTATGTGGAAAATGTTGTGTACGCGACTGATTATCAGCTTGTATGTTTGAATATATTCGATATGAATTATGTACCTTGCATTTAAAATTATCAATACGGTTTTAAAAAAATCAGTTCATTTTTGCAATAAACAAAAGTAAATACTTTTATGACCGACCTACTTAGTGTTAATAATGGACATTGGAATATTTTATTTTGAAGTTCATTGACACTGATTTAGACAGACTTTATTAATTTGATGACGAAATTGGCCTTGAGGTTTATGGGTTTACACTAAAAAACGTTAGAAAGAGACTCATGTTACGAATATAGACAACGAGTGCAATGACAATTCTTAAGGCTGAGTTAGGCGAACGTTGCTGTTCCCGTAACTTACTGTAACGGTCTGCTTGCACGTTGGTGCACTTATAGAACATCTTAAAACGTGTCATATGTTTTTCACATACATAAACAAAAAAGCAATAGTATACATAAAACAACACACACAGTGATGGGAAATCAAAAGGTTTAAATGTTGACCGTTGTGCAGAAAAAGTACCAAGTGATTAAAATGGTATTAAAACAGTATTTAGTGTAAGTAAAAAAAACTTTAATAATTTAATATCTGATGTATTTTAGCATATACATACACATTTACATATATTATTTTGTAAATGTGCATAGACAAAACAATATTTTGTAACCATTTAAAGCCTTTTATGCATTTGTTTATTTTGTACATCTAAGCATATGTATATTTATATATATGGACATATGTTGTATTGTAAGTCGTTTTGTCGAAAGCCCATAGATATACTGGAAAAAAGTACCAAAAAAGAGCGAAAATACCCGCATTTAATTTAATATACAAGCAGGCCATCACTGCTTTACAACTCTCACGTAACGACGACATGAAATTCTAATTTATACAGATTGAGACGTTCCGTCAACGTGACATTAAAATTCGGTAAGCATTTACATTGCAAGCAAATAACAAAACGGATCAGACGTTTCGTAACTCTACCTTTATTTTACTTCACGTACCGTAGAGTAAATTTTCCCTTTTGCGTTTATCTTAAGATGATTGCCTTCTCGGGTAAATAGATGTGACCAAAGTCTAAAAATTGGAAAAAAACACATGTAGGAAAACCAGATACTAGTCTAGTACGGCCGAAAATAATAGTTCTTCGGCACAAGAGAAGAGAAAACACCTTTAGCAACACTATTTTTAATGAAAATGGTTGAAGTTTTTGATATTTTAATTAGGCTTAAGTTTATAAAATTTAATTTTCATTAAATTATTTTTATTGAAGGAAATAATTTACAACATGAAATGATTTTTAAAAATTTTCAATAATTCTTGACTGAACACGGGATTGAACTCGGGTCGAAATTACGTGTTTCGAGAATAACCACATTCTCATCATCAGAATTATTTGCGTTCTACCGTTTGCGCCACTGCGGAGCCTGCCAGTCTATAGTCAAACATCAATCTTTAACCAATTTTATTGGTAGATCGAATTTGCTGTAATTGATTATAAATTTTTCAATTTTTATTTACATGTTTTTTCTTTTTTTCTTGTTTATTCGTACTTTTTGTCAAGACTTTGTCTTGAAAACTGAAGTGCATTTGTTTTTTATGTTTTTCTTTTTGTCCTTTTCTAGTTGACCTTTCTCTGTACAACTCGAAGGACAAATGGAGCTATGGAGCTTGTGCCATAGCTATTTTATAACAATTGTGATTTGTAAAGTTTTTGATATTTTAATTAGGCTTAAGTTCATCAAATTTAATTTTCATTAAATTATTTTTATTGAAGGAAGGAATTTACAACATGAAATTGTTGAAAATGTTTTAAACATATCGACTCCTTTATGCGAAATTATCGTAAGCGCCAAAACAAGAATTTTACAGGAGAAACTTTTTCTAATAACACTGTGTTCGGACTTCGAACATTTTTTTTGGGGCAAAGGTTCTGTTAGCTGAATTACGAGTGTATTAAAAATAACTTCAAAATTCTTGCGTTTTCGATTTCCAATACACTCCTGTATTTAATTTGGGGCCCAAGGAATCGGATACGTTCACAATTTTGCCAGATTTGCTCGAGTTTTCTAGAAATTGCCATTTAAATTAGAAATTAGTTACTGTTATTTTACGACGACGATTAGGGTAAGTCCATTTTGCAATTTTGACGATTTTTTCCTTAAAATGTGACGATTTTCAACCGGTGTTTTCTAGGATTTATGTTTCTCTTTAGTTGTGCATCCGATCCTGTTGTTAAGGCTGCCAGCTGAGCCAACAGTCTTGTTTTTTTTTTAACAAAGGCCGTCTTAACTAAAGGAACAGAAGCCTACGATGAAACGCCCATTTTGAGTCAATTGTTCTCTGGATTTATATAGTTGGATGTTTTTGTTCACGGGTGGTATTTCTCTATAGAGACATGCAACTCCGCACGGATAAGAGTTTGGCCCTATTTTACTCTCAGAAAATAATAATAAATAATAATAAAAATAATTAATAATGTTTCTCATAGTATGTACTCATTATGGGTTCTTTGTGGGATTATTTCCAGCTGAAAATTAAGGACTTGTACTCGATTTTTGGATTTGGGGGAATGAAAATACTTTTTTAGCTAAAGAACGGCAAAAAAACATTTTAATTTTAACATTCAAACAGAAAAAAATAAAAATTTATTTAAATTAAAAATTTTAAAAATTAAATTAAAAAATTAATTTTAATTGTAATACCTAAGGTGTCCTTCTTAAGAAACCTATGGAGGCCGTTCTGATATCTCTATAGACTCCAAATCCTAAACTAAAACTCGAATACAACCCCTTAATAAACACCTGTAGTTTTAGTTCAATCGGCCTTTTTTCTCCAATACCTCCTTTGGAAACATATGGCTTCTACAAAGCATCTGCATCGTACACGATTTGTTGCAGTTGTTATCACGTCTTACCATGTTAAATGTACTGTCCTAGTTCTTGGTGTATCGATCCATTCAGTATGGTTATTTTGCCTTGTATCAATTACGTTAATCGGTTGTTGTTCCAACTAAGTAGATAATTGATTTGCTGTAGCAGGCCCTAGTATAATGGAACAGCCAGCTGTCGTTGCCTAGAAACAACGCGCTCCGTCTATTTTGTGTAGTGGTGGGGACCCTGCTAGTCTTTGACTTCTAACTTTTTTCCCAGGGGGGGACAACGGAATATAGGAGTAGTCAAGGGTTTTCTTGGATGGATTGTTTGGAGGGGGGTTGAAGCCACAAAATTTTTTAAAACTCTATAAGCATGATGAAAACTCTCCCCATGTGTAATGCGCAAAAAGGGGCGATATCATGGTTTCTTTTCACCGGCTACCATATTATTGTTATTGTTGTTAATTAACAATAACATTTTCCTTTTTCTAAAAGCAAAATTTCTTGATCGATAAACAACAAATTATTGATATTAACTAGTAACCACAAAATGTTCAGATTCAACCATAATATTGTTGTGGTGGCTTCACGACTGATGACTAATTTAACCATATTATTGTTGCCGGTGACTATAATATGGTAAATGTAACTATAATATGCAGGGCTGTGGAATCGTCAGAAAAAAGAACTAACTCCGACTCCGACTCCAAACGCTGAAATTTCTTAAGTGCGATTCCGACTCCGACTTACTACTCCGACTCCAACACTTACTCTTTGTATACCCTCCACCACTAGTGGTGAATGAGGGTATACTAAGTTTGTCATTCCATGTGAAACCTTTTTGTTATACATCTACGATCCCATAAAGTATATATATTTCAGTTTCTTGGATAATTCTAAGTCGATTTAGCCATATCCGTCTGTCTGTCCCTCTGTTTAAAACACGCTCATTTTCGAAAAACTCAAAAGATAAGAACAATGTTGGTGTCAAATTGCTTCTAATTATTCTAAGCAGTTTGGGATTGAAATCCACCAAAATCTGATCATTAGGATCAGAGTTATGAATCAAAATGTAATACCACCACCCTAAATAATTTATAATTTTGTTACAAAAACTAACATAAAAAGGTGGCATAATGCACGGCATGATATACGATTTTGCACAAACTCGTTCTATATGACTAGAAATCATACTGTACGTCTAAAACCGTAATAACTTTTGTTATCATATTAAAATGTGCTACGTCATAGTTTTATAGGACTAGAAATTACAATGTCAAATTTCGTAAAGATAGGTCCATAGCAGATATAGATATTGCGGTAAAATTTGTTCGAAGATTCATATGGACATGAAAAATGTCATGCAATTTTGTGATATATGGTCCATAATTTACCTTAGATCCCATATTAGGCAGCCCTCTGAAAAGCACTTTAAAGCCTAAAACAAATTTCTCTAATGTACTGATTTTTGCTTCATTTAGAATTTTAATAATTTAAATCACTCTACAGGATTTCGTGATGATAAGTCCATAATTTACCATGGGTCTAATAAAAATTCCCCTTATGAGAATCATTTTAGTGCGGCATAAACTGTTACGAATCATGATATTTTATTCAAATTACTAGAAATAAAAGCATAACACTGTCTGATTGTCGCACATAGGGGCTTTTTGCCAATCTAGCCGGACATTACTTTTTTTTCTAGCTTATATTGCGTCTTAAAAGTTATTGAGTGACCCTAGATTGATGAAACTTGGCAGAAATATGTGTTATTGTCATAGGCAGGTAAAGATCAAAAATACTTAAAATCGGACCAAGGGGGAAAAAGTTCCCCATAGAAAAACTAGTCCTACCTCTGAAAAATTCAATTTTTTTAAAGTTTTCCTATACTTTTGTTTGGCAAATACAACTTTTAACATCGGCAAAAATTAAAAACCCTAAAATTGGACCCATGAGATCGTAAAATTTCACTTTTCTCCCCGCCCTTTTTGTGGGCGGTTACATAAAATAATATATAAAAAAAATGTAAATATTAAAAGAAAAAGGTTACTAACGCCTTAATTCTATAAAAATTAAATTTTTGAACTTTTATGGGCAGGGGGAGGTATCCCTCCTAACCCACCCCCCGGAACGACCCTGTCAAAAAAAATTTTTTTTTTGCTAATTTCCAAAAAATATTCATTTTTAAGATTTTATGTGACTTTTATGTATTTTATAGTATTTAATTTATATGAAAAGAATTTATTTATTCGTAATTATAACTAATTTATAATAGTGACAACTAATTTTATTTAAAATAATAACTTATTTATTTACAAGGCGCCCTATGCTCCAGTGGGAGTTAAAGGAACATATATATATATATATATTTACAATAACTTCTCTTTTGCACTAAGATGATGATGAGTGCCATGGTTCTTCTTCGTCTGTTTCTTCAAAATCCTCTTCCGAATCGGAATTCTCTTCAGAGCCAAGTACAGGTGGAAGCATAAAAGAAATTGCTTCTTTCGTAAAGGGTAATGACTTTTTTTTTGGAGTTGGTATATAGTAAAAAAACTAAGTACCTGGACCCCAGATTTGATTTTTTAAATATTATTTTTGTGGTTAATAATTTTAAAAGTTATGCAAAACAGGTACATTTATTTTGCTCCATAAAATAACGTCATTTATCTGCCGCACAGGTGTTACGTACTGTTCGCACATTCCTTTTTTTACACAGGTAATATTATTCTAAGATGTAATAATTTAAATAAAAAACATCTACGTACAACCAAAACATTTTATGACTGACGAAAGGGTCTCTTTTATTTTGCTCCATAAAATAACGCCATTTAGCTGCTGCACAGGTGGTTAAAAACCGTTACGTACTGTTCGCACATTCCTTTTTTTACACAGGTAATATTATTCTAAGATGTAATAATTTAAATAAAAAACATCTACGTACAACCAAAACATTTTATGACTGACGAAAGGGTCTCTTTTATTTTGCTCCATAAAATAACGCCAATTAGCTGGTGCACAGGTGGTTAAAAACCGTTACGTACTGTTCGCACATTCCTTTTTGTACACAGGTAATATTACTCTTAGATGTAATAATTTAAATAAAAAATATCTACGTACAACCAAAACATTTTATGACTGACGAAAGGGTTTATATCATATGTACCTATGCAAGATGAGCAAAAACAGAAAAAAGGTGAAATTTTCAAAAAATCATTAAAAAAAATGGCGCAACAACGCGCAAGGTTTTTTTCTTGAATTTAAAAGTAGAGATCTCAAATTTTAACGTGATGTTTAACATTTTTATGGACTCTAAGGGTTGCACCTTCAAAAACCTTTAAATTTTTTTTTTTTTTACAAAAAAGTGAACAAAAAAATCGTTTTTTTAATTACGAACGATTTTTTTTACCATAAAAATTGCTAATAAAATTTTTCTAAAAATTTTTATAAGTAGCTGTTAATATAGTCTTTCAGAGAAAAAAAAAATCAATGTAAAATCTTTATTCGTTTACCCACAAAAAAATATATTGTAAACCTCCCAAAACCGTAAAAAGTCAATAAACACGCATCCAATTTACTCAACTTTCTTGACTTTAACAGTGTCCCAAAACCACAAGTCTCAAGCAAATGACTTGAAAATTCACTATACGATGCAGAATTTTGTTGTCTGTCGAGCTGCGTACTTACATTTTTACATTTCTTAAATTTAATTTTTCGCCTAATGTCCGGCTAGATTGGCAAAAAGCCCCTATGTGTGTCGTCCAATTTCGAAGAGTTTTTATTTTGGAAAATATTAGAATATTTTTTTAAATTTGTTATGGCGAAAAATTTTTTTTTGGGTGCGCGGGTCGCGAGTTTTTGTGGGTACTACGACTCCGACTCCGGTACAAAAACCTCAACTCCGACTCCGACTGAACAGCCCTAATAATCACCCCTATCGTGAAAACTTATTCCCATGAAATATTTCCCCTTTTTCTATAATTTCAATCGTGAATAACTTTTCCCTTGAAATGTTTCCCCATTTTTTGATATATAATTCAATGGGGAATGACATCACAAAAATATTCACATTTCAAAAATTTCCCATGATCGTGAACGGTTTTTTCAAAGCTGTTTATTCCCTTTTTCGTGTTAGTTTGTTCACTTTATTTTTTCTAGCGAACTTTATAAAAAATTTAAGTAATTTACACTTTTTATTGAATATATAGGTTATTTAAACCTATTTTAGATCAAAATCAATAAACAAAATGCAAAGCGACATACTTTTAAATAGGATGCCTAATAACAGACCCATTGCATGTGGTCTTGTTAAGGTTTCCAAAAAACTGAGTGCTACTCTTTCAATCACTTGTGTTGTGAAAACAGCACATAAATAAGTTGGTTTTTTAGATTTATAATTCTTTTTATATTTGAGCTGCTATATTTGAATGTGGTATAAGTCTATTTTTCATTTATAGAGATATTTAAGGGTTTGCGTTTGAGTTAATTTAAAAATATTGGCGAACGATCATCTATAAGAGTAATGTTTTTACCACTCAACACACTTTACATTTTATTATCAAAATTTAATTATAATTATTTAGAAAAATATTCGATTTTTTAACCTCCAAATGAAATTATACCACTTTCAACAATAACATATTATTAGAAATAAAAACAAGAGCACATATAAGCCCATATTTTAATAGACATTTACTCAAATGGATTTTTAAGGTAAAAAATAATTAACATGTATACATTTAAATATATTAACGATCAACCAAGTTTATTAAGAGTTAATTTAATTTACATATCGCACTTAATTACTTGTAACAAGAGGGTATTAACTCAAAATTTAAAAACTATCAGTAGAAGCAAACAATTTTTATTATTGAAGGCATATGAAAAAAACTTATTTTTTTGCACCGAAAATTTATATTTATTTGTTACAAAACTTATATCTGACAAATTTTAATTTAAATTATAAGCTTTTAATATTTATTTTCCTATTTGTATTTTCTTCTCCCTTATTTAACATTCACTACGAATTGATAGCAGGAACAAACGTTCCCATTAAATTCACGATAGCAATTTTCCCTTCATGGGGAATGAAAATTTCATGGGAACAAACATTTCTCATATTATTCCCGATAGGGGTGAATATGTTTAAACCTTTTTCGTATAAAGAGTTTTGTTAGTCCCAATTTACATTATACGATTTTTGTCGTTGCGATTCTTACCTTATTGGCGAGAGGGGAGAGAAGAATTAAAAGGGGTACACAAGCGAGTGTACTCTACGATTCGTTTTGTTCATTCATTCGTAGTGTCAAATTATACATATGTATACACAAGAAGTTGTAACGACAAAAATCGTACAATGTAAACATAAGACCGACTTCAAAGAAGAAACGACAATAATCGCAACGACAAAAATCGTATAATGTTAATTGGGACTTAGAGGTGATCAATGCGAGAGAGTACTATTGAGTGTTACTTCGCGTCTGTGGTTTAAACCCAAATAAGTGTCTTTGTCTTTAGTAGTAAATATGTATTAGTTATATAGCAGGCTTTCTAATGCGGCTTAGAAGATATATTCCAAGCTACAAACCATAACGTTATCCAGGCAGCTATGTTTATGGCACAAGCTCTATGTTTACATTTGTCCTTCAAGTTGGAATGAAAAGGTCAACGAAAAAAGAAAGGCAAAAAGAGAAACATAAAAAACAAAAAAAAAAAAATTTACTTTGGACTTCAGGAAGAACCATTGACAAAAAGTATGAAAAACCAGATCTAAAGGAAAAAACATGTAAAGCAATTGAAAATAGATAATCATTCACAACAACAAATTTCGACTGCCAGACGTTATCAATGGCGTTGAGTGTTAAACGGCAAAGATTTCTGAAGAGATATTTTGGTTACCATAGATGGGGGTAGTGCACTCATTTTGCAGTTTCAACTCACAGTTAGTGATAGTGCAAAATTATTGAAATCATTTTGTTGAGGTTTAGTGATGAATTGAAAATTAGCAGCCTCACTAAACATGAATGATAGTGATGCTAAACCATTTTATACTTAAAATAAAATAGTTTGATTTAAGGAAAAGCAATCATCAGTTTATTGCAACTTTTTTGCTCTTCACTCATTTAAGTGCAACTTAAAATTTTGCACTAAATTTACAAACAAAAAACTTGTTTTTTCATGATCAAAGCCATGGGATATTCCGTTATTGACAAATTATTGACATGTTGTTTAATTTCATTTCTTATGTATATTAGACCGTCTCAGTTTTTATACTTTTTTCGAAATTTCTTCATGAACATCGATTTTCTTTATCTACTATAAAAACCAAGAATTTTGGTGTATAACGCTTAAATAGTGATGAATGGGAAGTGGTCTCTCAAATCGTTTTTTCATTTTTTAGGCAAAATGACTTTTTTCCAAAAAATGAAAAAATCTTGATTTAGTAATTTGCCTCAAACTCCAGCAGTTTCGGATAGATTTGAACATTATTACATGGGTTAGAAAGCTTATTAAATTTCCTAAATGTTTCTTAAAGCAACATTGCCATTTTGACCGATGGTTTTTTATTTATAGCACTACAAATTCAGATTTTGAAATAAAAACTTAACATTTTTTTTAATTTTTGCTTACCTTTACATATATAAAATTTGAACGAGGCAAAACTTTTATATTCTGTAAATGGAGTATGGTAGGAAATTTTAAAATAAAGATTTTGCTGTAAATAACAGTCGCATTCTGTTAAGAAAAACGGCAGTTTTAGTTGAAATGTGTAAAGTTGTTTATTTCTAAATATAAAAAAAAAAAAATTAAAATTTGGTAATAACTTTTTTGTACCTAAACCGATTTTTCCGAGTTTTTCAGCAAATATGTTCTACTTTTCCGATCTTTTGATATATTAGACATATCCATAGGTCATATAACAGCTCTAAAATTTTAGTTTTTATAAAAATGTTGATGCTTTTTAGCCCATTTTTGGAGTATTTTGCTAATTACTTAACCATTTCTTAACCGATTTGGCAGATTTATATACCTACGTCTTTAGGAAGAAATTTACCATTATTTTAGATTATAATACTTGGACTCGGGAAGATCTATTGTTTCCGAAAATGGGTATGTTTAAAAAAATTATTTGGGCATTACTCTTCCATTTTTGGGAAAAAACTTTCAGGGTTTTCGGGAAATATATTCTGCTAAAAATGTCTGATATTTTGATATATAAAACGTGTTCATATGTCATACTAGAGCCCTAAAATTTAAAATTTTGAGTATTTTCAATTTATCTTTGTACGGGAGGTACCATGCCCACTTTTCCAATCCAGCCCATATTTTGTGGGATGATGTATATTGATAACCGAAATGTTTTTACCTAATTTGGGAACTTTAGATCGTGTCGTTCTCCAGATATACAGAAATGTATAACGTCTTTGTATGGGAAGTGCCACACCCAAAATAATTTAATTTAAGTCATCGAGCATTTTCACAAAACGCATCCAAACTCCAACAAAAGCACAATTTTAGCAAATTTGAAAATAAAAAAACCAATATCTTCTTACTTTATAATGTATTTATGCAATAGAAGCAAATTTAGAAATAAACAACTTTACTCATTTCAACTAAAACTGCAGTTTTTCTTAACAGAATGCGACTGTTATTTACACCAAAATATTTATTTTAAAATTTCCTACCATACTGCATTTACAGAATATAAAAGTTTTGCCTCATTCAATTTTTATATATGAAAAAGTAAGCAAAAATTAAAAAAAATGTTAAGTTTGTATTTGAAAAATCTGAATTTGTAGTGCTATGAATAAAAAACCATCGAACAAAATGGTAATGTTGCTTTAAGAAACATTTAGAAAATTTAATAAGCTTTCTAATGCATGAAATTATGTTTGAGGCAAATTACTAAATCAAGATTTTTTAATTTTTTGAAAAAAAGGGATTTTGCCTAAAAAAATTAAAAATCGATTTGAGAGACCACTTCCCATTCATCACTATTTAAGCGTTATACACCAAAATTCTTGGTTTTTATAGTAGATAAAGAAAATCGATGTTCATGAAGAAATTTCGAAAAAAAATGAAAAGTGAGACGGTCTAATGTATATCAAACAAGAATCAAAAATTATGCTCATACAAAATTACATGTTTCAAATTTTAGTGAGAGTCTGTTTATATGCAGCTTTTTTGATTGCAAGTACAAATTTTGCACTATTTGAGTTGAGTGCAGATTTTTGCATTCAGTCTTCGTTTAGTGATAGTGAACGAATTTGCAATATCACCATTTTTTTTTAGTGGTAGTTAAAAACATAGCAATCATCACTAAAGCTGGTAAAAAAGAGTGCAAACTAATTTTTTTTTGCAGTTTTATTCAGTGATAGTGCACTGCTGATTTAAATCAAAATTTAGTGCACTACCCCCACTATGGTTACTATCGAAACATGTCAAATCAACCTGTCCGTGGGTTCAATCCCAGTTGCAGTTTAAAGTGGAAAAATTATCAATAAATTTTAATTAATTTCATGTTGTAAATTCCTTTTTTTCATTAAAAATAAGTTAATGAAAATTAAATTTGATGAACTTTAGCCTGATTAAAATATAAAAATTTGGATTAAAAACCATAAACAGTTCAATAAAATACCAACAATATGTATTTATTTAGTTATTGTAATTTTAGTAAAAACAAGTTAAAGTGCTAAATTCGGCTATGCCGAATCTTTGATAACCTCCACCGAGAGTAAGAATATTTCATGATTGGGCTTTATATGGGATCTGTGATTAATTATAAACCAATCTTAATAAAACCTGATCTCAGTATTATAATTCGTTGCGGCTTAAGGCGTATAAAAGTCTATTTCAAAAGTACGCTTTATATGGCGTCTATATACAGAAAAAAGTGTTTTATCAATTAAAAAAATGGCTTAAAAAGTATTTAAATTTAATCAATGTGAGAGGACTCAATGCCTACTATACATGCAGAAACTCCATCGGTAAGAATTGGGGACTGAGACCGGATATGGTAAACTGGATTTACACATCGGTGGTTAGACCTATTCTTACCTATGGATGCACTGTTTGGTGGGATGCGTTGAGAGTGGACAGCTATAGGAAGATGCTCAACAAGGCCCAGAGGAGTGCATCACTTGGCATCACTGGTGCAAGGAGAAGCACGCCGCAGGCGGCGTTGGACATCCTACTACTTCTGTCCCCCATTGAACATTATGTGAAGAGTGTGGCTGCCAGGAACTTACTTAGACTCTACGAGTCGTCGTTGATTAGACCTAGGCGAGATGACCACACAAGAATTCTATACGAAGTGGGTCTGCTTGATCAGGAAAGGGTTCCGGGGGAATCTCGGATCATAGGAGTATGACCTTGGACTTCGGTGTAACACCACCGGTGGAGTTCCCGGATAAGGAAGTTTGGCGTGGATCCAACGGACTGTTTGAGGGGTGGGCAGTATATACGGACGGGTCCAAGATGGACACTGGCACTGGTGCTGGTGTTTTTATTGCTGACACTGACGTGAAAAGGTCATTCAGACTCCCGGATGAGTGCAGTGTCTTCCAGGCTGAGATCCTAGCGATCTGGAGGGCAACGGAAGTGATACTGGATCACATCGTGGGGGGATCTGTTGTGACAATCTACGTCGATAGTCAGGCTGCGCTAAGGGCATTGACAAATCACACGGTGCGATCGTGCCTGGTTGCTCGGTGTAGGAATGCTCTGAGAGAGCTCATGTTGGCATTCACAATAAGGCTGTGTTGGGTACCAGGACACTGCAAGGTGGATGGCAACGAGGTGGCGGACGAACTCGCGAGAGGGGGTTCGAATCTGGACTTAGAGGTAAGGAACAGAGGGGTAAAACCCCCCTTATGTCACTACTATGGGGTGTTGCGGGAAAGATTTCGTGATGCCGTTAACCGGTCCTGGAGGGATAGAACGGATTGCAGGGTGTCAAGGGCCTTATGGCCCGGATTGGACGCAGGTGCAACCAGGGTTCTATTAGGACTGGATAGGAGTAGTCTCAGGACTCTGATAGGGTTCCTGACGGGGCATTGTTCTGTTAGGGCTTTTGTGGGTAAATGGGACATTGCGAGACCGGACTTCTGCAGGTTGTGCGGAGATGCCGAGGAGCTGGAGACGGTTGAGCATGTACTGTGCCACTGTCCTAGGATGCACGGCCCCAGGGAGAAATGGCTAGGGGCTAGGTTTCACGACGAACTGGGGTGTATCGCTGGATGTAATCCAACCGATCTGCTGGGGTTTGTCAGGGAAGTAGGACGGCTGTTTCTGTTGGGGGGGCCGTAGGGGGGAATTTGTCCTGCGCTTCTACGAATATACCGAACCTTAGGTCTATTTTCTACTATTCTTCTTTACTTCTCTTTTTTCTCTTTTTTCTCCTCTACTGAAGGGATTCACAATTGACCTCATTGGTCTCCGAGTGGAGTTGCGCCCTTGGGCGCATAACCCTTCTTAACCTAACCTAACCTAATCAATGTGATAATTGAATCAATTATTTTTTTAGTTGAAGGAAAATTAAAAATTTAATTTTGATTTAATTAACATTTTAGTTGTTTTGAAATAAATTTTCAATTAAATAACAAAAAATTTTAATTGACTTTTTTCGTTTAAAATAAAATAATTTAAACATGTAGAATTGTTGTTGGGAATTGTCAATATTTAATTAAATAAATTAGCACATTGTTTGAAATGGCAAAGTTTTTTGATCATTTTTTTATTAAAATTAAAAATTTCATTTATCGAAAAAAAATATTCACAATTTTACAATTTTTAGTAATCAATATAATCATTTTGGTAATAGGTGCAAAATCAACAAATTGTTTGCTTGATATTATGAATTTAGTATAAATTTGGTGATTGGAGAATATTAATAATTTTTTCTGTGTAGTAAATTATTAAACCTATGACAGGCCAATTTTTACTGCAGTAGCATTATTCGTTGCGGCCTTAGTTGTACTACAGTGTTTTCCGAGAGTGGGCTTTATATGTGGAATATGGTAAATTACGATCTTCACACAAAATTTAGTATGTTGTATGATTTCTAGTCTTTTACGAGGGCGGATCAATAAGTCCGTGACTTTTTGAATGAAACATAGTTTTTTTTTTACAAAAAAAAAAAACATTTATTTTTCAACATAATCTCCTTTTAGCTCAATACACTAAGTCCAACGTTTCTTCAATTTGTGTATCCGTTCCAAAAAAATAGGATTTTTCGAGGTCCATAAAATAGGCATTTGTTTGACCAATAATTTCATCGTTGGAGCTAAATCTCTTTCCACCGAGCCATTTCTTTAGGTTTGGAAATAGGAAATAGTCACTGGGGGCTAAATCCGGAGAATATGGCGGATAAGGTACCAATTCTTAGCCGAATTCATGTAGTTTTGCCATTGAGACTGCACACGTGTGCACCCGAAAAGTCAAGGACTTATTGATCTGCCCTCTGAATATGTGCAAAATTTAATGAGAATAGGTATTCCGTCACCAATTTTTGTTATTTTTTGTATTACTTTTAAAAATTTTAGCGAGGTTGTGCCAAATTTAAGTTTAGCAAAAAATTTAAATTTTTGTGCCGGTTTTTTAAGATTGATTATACGTTTTTGTATGGAGGCATTGAAATTCAGCACAATCTGTACCGAACAGATTGTGCTGAATTTTAATCCCAAACTGCTTAGGAGAACTAGAAACAAGTTGACACCAAAATGGTTCTTTTCTGTTGAGCCTCAATAGACGGGCAGACAGACGAACTAGACTTAATCGACTTAGAATTACTCAGAATTACTTTTTTTAAACGCCCCCATACAAAAACATATAATCAATCATAAAAATCTGCACAAAAATTAAAATTTTTTGCCTCACAATTATTCGAGTTTTGTAATATATTTTGGAGTAAATTATATTTTTGTTGTTTTGTTCAGTCATTTGTATTGTGAAAACCGCACATTAATCTGTAGTAATTTTTATTAATAATGTGGAAAATAAAATTCACCCACGACATTGACTTGTGGTACGTATCATTTAATTTACTTACACAACTTTTTCTATTTGATATTTATTATAACAATCAGGGTTGTGAACTATTTCTGGTCAAAAAAACAATCAAATAAAAAAACTTAGTGAAATGGTTGGCAAAAAAAAAATCGATTTAAATAAAAATATATGAAATGAAAAGATTATTTCTGATCAAAAAGCACCGTGCCCCCAATAAAAAAGCGTTTAAAAGCGCTAAATACAATTTAAATAAAAAACTTAGTGAAATGGTTGGCAAAAAAAAAAAATCTATTTAAATAAAAATATATGAAATGAAAAGATTTTAGCGCTTTAAAATTCAAATCCGTTTTTAGTTTTTCCTATCATGTCTATTGTTTTTATGGGCTAGACTAATATTTCGCCCTAAATAAAGCGGTTATGGTAAAACACTTTTTATCATAAATTGAGAACGATTTGTGCGATGGTGATCATTTACAAAATGATTTGGAATAAAATTTCCTTTGAGTCATCTAAATAAAATTTTTCTTATTTTCAAAATTAACGCCACTAATTCAGAAATTTGTTTTAAAAAAATTATTAAAGAAATTATTAGTACAAAAATTTTGAATTTTTATAATTTATCAGAAATCCAGGACCCTGATTCTGGCAGTCGTGATAGAGTACTTTCTCGATTCGAAAGCAATTTAATATATAATTATTTCAGTCAATACTGAACGAATCGGCATTGTTTTTTTAGTGTTGTAAATCATTAATTTGAGTTTCACAATACTGAAAAAATAATTCGATTCGTTCAGTACCGACTGAAAGAATTAGAAAAAAAATTGCTTTCGAATCGAGAAAGTACTCGATCACGACTGCCATAATTAGGCCCCATGTATATTACAAATAAAATAAGCTATGAATTCATGAAAATCAGTAAACAAAATGATAACTAGAAGTGATTGAATCAAACTGTGAACGGATTTGGATACAGCACGATAAGGTCAAATAAAATCAACTAATAAAGTTCTCTTTCCTCCGACTTTTTTTTTACTTTGCCGACCAGGGTAATTAAAACATTAACATTTTTACAAAACTTTTTCTGATATTTTTGGCAAATTAAAGAAATATAATTAATATGAGATATAAAGCAAAATAATATCAAAAAATATTAATAATACAAAAAAAAAAAAAAAAAAACACTTAACAAACAATTTGAAAATTCTTGAGTCCAATACTAGTATTGTGGTTATTTTGTTGAACTGTTAATGGTTTTTAATCCAAATTTAGATATTTTTTAATTAGGCTTAAGTTCATTGAATTTAATTTTCATTAAATTATTTTTATGAAGACCACACAATCTCGTCAGTGGGGTTTGCCGTTTTACTCACTCGGCTATTGAGGCCGGGCGACGTCAATAGTTAAACATCAATCCTTAAACCAAATGGTATTTCACTTTGGTAGATCGAAATTAGCTTTTTGAATGAATGATTATCTATTTTAATTGATTTACATGTTCTTCCTAACTTCTGTTTTTCGTACCTTTTGTCAAGAATTCTTCTTGAAATCCAAAGTACATTTTTTTGTTTTTCATGTTTTTTGTCTTTCTTTGTTTCCTTGTTGACCTTTTGCAGCACAACTTGAAGGACAAATGTAAACATAGCTCGTGCCTTAGCTGATAACAATACTAGTATTGTGGTTATTTTGTTGAACGGTTAATGGTTTTTAATCCAAATTTAGATATTTTTTTAATTAGGCTTAAGTTCATTGAATTTAATTTTCATTAAATTATTTTTATGAAGACAGGAATTTAACAACAGGATTGATGTTTGACTATTGACTTCGCCCGGCCTCAATAGCCGAGTGAGTAAAACGGCAAACCCCACTGACGAGATTGTGTGGTTACAATCGAAACTAGTATGGGCAACCTGTCCGTGAAAGCCTGGGTTCAAATCTCAGCGCAGTCAAGAATGAAAAATTATCAATAAAAAAAAAAAAAAAATTTTAATTGATTTCATGTTGTTAAATTCCTGTCTTCATAAAAATAATTTAATGAAAATTAAATTCAATTCTTGAGTCCTTTAAAATTTAGGTATTAAAATTAGTCTTCTGTATGAAAAAACAATCTAAAATATTTTGATCTAAATTCCTTAAAGGGAACGTGCAGCATAACAATTGAAGCAAAGCCGCGCGAGTAACGTTGTAAAAGCCGCTTTTTGCAAATTTTTTTTTGCAGATTACCGTTAACATTACTCTCTTACACTGTTTGACCATCAAATCACCCAAAATAATGCACTTTAACGCCTTCAAAATGCGGTACAAAGAGTCAGGCGGTGGAAGAATGTTGTAACACAGAAAAAATTATTAAATTCCTCCAATCACCAAATTTGTACCAAATTCATAATATCAAGCAAACAATTTGTTGATTTTGCACCTATTACCAAAATTTTGAATATTTTTTTTCAATAAATTATATTTTTAATTTTAATGAAAAAAATTATCAAGAAACTTTGCCATTTTAAACAATGTGCTAATTTATTAAAATAAATATTGACAATTCCCAACAACAATTCTACGTATTTAAATTACTTTATTTTTACCGAAAAAAGTCAATTTAAGATTATTTAATTAAAATTTTAATTAAAAATTTATTTCAAAACAACTAAAATGTTAATTAAATCAAAATTAAATTTTTAATTTTCTTTTAACTAAAAAAAGAATTGATTCTATTATCACATTAATTAACAGCCTGGCCCACAATGTCGACAAGAACATTTCTTTCTTATATTTATATTGAAAACAAAAACAAATTTAAATTTTTTATTATTGTTTTCAATATAAAAATGCAAAAGAAATGTTCTTGTCGATATTGTGGGCCTGGCAGTAAATTTAAATACTTTTTAAACCATTTTTTTAATTGATAAAACACTTTTTTCTGTAAAGTTACTAAACAAAATTATACAAACGAAATGGTTTTGCCACGTGGAATAACTTTTGAAAAGCCGCTTGCGTAGTGGAAAAACTTTTTAAATGACATCGCAGTTTTGGATATGAAACGTTTTTTCACTTAAAAATATGATATTTTGCATAAAAGTTTTTATTGTCATTATTTTTGATAATCTAAAAAGAAAAATGAAAACATTTTAATCCTGCCTGTTAAACACGTTTTTTTTTGCTCGCCTGGAAAAAAATTGTTTTGTAACTTACAACGTTATTCCCGGCTGTGCTTCAATTATAAATATTAATATATTTTTTTTTCATTTACATTGTTTATTTGCTTCATAGCACAAAAAGTGCCGAATTCTTAAATTGTGGATATGAGGCAATGATAGTTCTCGATATCACTTAACACTGAACAAATTATCAGTAGTTTTTTATCAATTAAAAAAAAATTGTTTAAAAAGAATTTCAATTTAATTAATGTGCTAATTGAATCAATTAGTTGTTTAGTTGAAAGAAAATAAAAACTAGATATTGGGAATTATTTCTTTTCATAAGCAACTTTATTATATTCAACATTTTTTATTCTTCGAATGTATTCTATGAGTTAAATTTCAGTACATATAATATACTTCATTGATATCCAACGGATAGCTAAGGTAAAATGTAACAAGAAGATACGAGATAATAGTCTGGTAGTGTATAAAGTCATTTCTAAAAATTTAAGGAATAGGACTATTACAAAAAAAAAAAAGCTTTATAAAATACATAACTGAAATTTAACTCATAGAATAAATTCGAAGAATAAAAAATGTTGAAAATAAAAAAATATAATTTTGATTTATTAAAAGATTTTGTTTGTTGTGCTTAATTCCCTTTTTTAATAATTGATAAAAATACTGAAATTTATTGTTGGAGGATAAGCTGTTCCTATGCGCATTTCACTGGTTGCTTAGGCCAGATCGTCAGGAAACGTTCTCCTAAATAATTTTAGAAAAGCCAAAGCTATCAGCAAACAAAACTACAGAAGGAATGAGAATTACCTACAATACCCTCAAAAAGTTTTATTTGCAACGATATCAAAGCTTAAACAAAATACCAAACAATAAAACAGTGTTGAGTTTTTATCTTTTCTTACATTTCCCACTACAATTAGTTAGAATTCTCCCAACATTAATTGTAGCTGTAAGTGGAATTATTTCTTTTCATAAGCAACAAAATCTTTTAAAATTTTTTTCACAATTTTAAAATAATCAATATAATAATTTTGGTAATAGGTGCAAAATCAACAACTTGAATTTGGTGATTAGAGACAATTTTTAATTTTTTCTGTGAATACATATGAATGTTCGATATACACCAAATGGATTAAGGATTCAAAAAGAGGATACACTTATTATATAGAATTGATTTATGCCAAGCGGCATACCAATAACCACCAGACGAAAAGTATTTGAAAAACGTATGCAAATAAGAGTTCAAAAATGTATCTATAATTTCAAAATATGTTAACAGAAAAGCGCTAATTTGGCGCTCTTTTTAAAAAAGCGCTAAGAAGAAAATATGCGCCTTTTTAACAATTCAAAAGCGCTAAATATAGTGCATATAGCGCTAAATTGGCAACTATGATAATAATAGGCGTATTCGGCTCTCTTACAAAGAGAAATGTTACATTTTATAAACAAAAAAAAATTTTTTACCCCGGAGAAAAATTTTGTTCGGAACAATTGAGTTATCGTTCTTAAAAGCCTAAACGCCAATTTTAAAGGCAATCAATAGTCCAGTCGTCATACGAATTTCAAGTTCCATTAGCAAATCTGTTATTCGATGAGGTCAATATTTTAATTTTCTTTTAAAACTCTATTAGTTACTTAAATTTGTGTGTTCAATGGAGAGAAAATTGTTTTATTTTCCACTGTATTAAAAGATCGTCTACGAGGGTCATCTTTCACAAAAACATGTTTTGTTGTTGTTGATGTTGTTGTTGTTTACATATTTTAAATTTCTTATTAACATTCACTAACTACACTTTTTCTAGTTACTGATGCAATTCACTCAAATAAATATCATCTAAAATGCAAACGAATTTAATTAATTAAATAATTATTTCATTTTGCTTTTCTCACTTTATGCGTCAAAGATCTCATCTGAGAGAGATTATTTACTCATTCGTACAACAAATTACGTTGGTTCATGTGGCGAGTGAATTGTCTGCTGTGTAAAATTTGACAACATCATTGATATTGAAACGATCTGCAGTAGCTGAACACGTAGTCCAAAAAAAGCATACGACGGAATATTTTTAGTTGAAAAATTCAAAAAAAAAAAAGAAAAAGTGAAAATGTGTTTTAGTGAAAAAGTATATTTTTTAATAATTTTAACAACATTAGCCGTGATTAAATTAAATAAAGCCGCAGACAGTAATGAACAGCAAGGTAAATATTAAAAAAACTGATAGGAAAGTCACTGATTGAGTGGGTCAGGTGAATTGATATAAAAATATTTAAAATTTTTCTTCAAGATGCAAAATGTTCATTACCCATGGAACCTGGTCCCTGTCGCATGAGTTTGAATCGTTTTTATTATAACGCCAAAACGGATACGTGTGAAGAATTTAAATTTGGCGGTTGCAGAGGAAATGATAATAAATTCGGTTTTAAACAAACATGTGAAGCAGCCTGTAAAAAATCACAGTCAGCATCAACATCGAAACCAGCAGCCATTTCATCTACCACAGCGACTCCCAATTACATTGCAAAACAATTAAAATCGGATTCGTTTAAATCATTGGTCACTAGCAGTACAGATTCGTCCACAACAACTTCGAAACCACAAGTAACAGGCACTACCGTAAAAACCCAAACATCTACTGCTAGAAGCGGAAGACCAACAACAACAACAACAACACAAAGACTTAAACGTTTTTAAACTTAACGATCAAAAATACATAAAACTAAATAAATATTTAATTAAACTTTATTAAACAAATAATGAATGAACGATCTACTCGTATTGGAAAAAACCTGTTTAAAATTTGAATTAATAAATTATAAATTAAATTTTTGTGTTTATTTTATTTTTATCGGAACTTAACTGGCGCTGACTCACTTGGCTCTTTATAGTATATTTGTTTACACTTTTTCTTCGTCTCAATAGCTTGTTAATTAAATCTGGTCTGTGTAGAGAAGAAATAAGTATTCATTGTGTCGCACGTTCACGTTCCGAGTTGATTGAACGAATAGTGAGTACACGTAATGTGACGACATTGAATGTTTGCATTAATTTTTGGTGGTTATTCCCCTGATCGTAAATCAAAGATATAGTTAAACATCTGTATACAGTATACAGTGGCGTAGTTTTGAAAAGGATTTTAGTTAAAGAAGCTTAAGATATAAAACTTACTTTTAAATATTAATCTGACGTTTTGTTCATTCTAAAAAAGATTTATTTAAATTTAAGGAATTGTTTTTTAACCCAACCTAAACCTTATCTAACTAGTTGAGATCTAGAGTGTGTTTAGTTTTAAATATTTCTGAACATCAGTAATTTAAAACTATAATTTTTATAGAAAAGAAAAAAGAAAGACAAAAACATGAAAAACAAAAAATTTGGATTTCAAGAAGAATTCTTGACAAAAAGTACGAAAAACAAGAAGTAAGGAAGAACATGTAGATCAATTAAAATAGGTAATCATTCATTCAAAGCGAATTTCGATCTATCAAGGTAAAATACCATTTGGTTTAAAGATTAATGTTTGACTATAACGTCATCCGTCGTCAATGGCGGTGAGAGCCAAACGGCAAACCCCACTGACAGGTACATAGTCCGTGAAAACCTGGGTTCAAATCCCAGCTCAGTCAAGAATGAAAAATTATCAATAAATTTTAAATCATTTCATGTTGTAAAATTCCTTTCTTCATAAAAATAATTTAATGAAAATTAGATTCAATGAACTTAAGCCTGATTAAAATATCAAAATTTGGATTAAAATCCAATAACAGTTCAATAAAATAACCACAATACTAATTATTTTTGTATATCATATTAACAATCTTTTTCTCCTTTGAACATTTAAAAATACAGTAACCGGGTACCTGAGTAACTTTTTCAACTTAAAAATGCTCGAAATCCTTTCACAATCAAAATATGGCGATGAAACTTCAAATCATCGCTATTTAGGTCTTAAAGTACATTAAAAAATAAAAATAATATTATATATGTATATAGCCATTTATTTATTTAAAATCGTTTTACATTCGACACCTACGTAAGTTAATGACCGGGTACCTTGGTACCCCTATAAGTTTTATTTGTTTTTTGTTGCAAATTTACCACTTGTTACTTTGTTTTTGATTGAAAAATCATTTTTAAACTTTCAAAATGTTTGGAAATAGCATTGGTATGATGGTGCCATATCAGCTCATGACACATGTTGCACACTTTTCTGATTTTTCTTGTTCCTGGTAGTGTAAGGCACAAGAAACATGAACCAACAATGGGCTTTCTTCTCATAGTTCGGCTAGAGGTCGACGTCTGTTCACATGCTATATTTGTACGTATCGGTTTGCCTTAATATCCATTAGGGAGATCGATTATTCGACTCTTTTCAAAAACCGGTTTTCGAATATTCCGAATAGTTGTTATTTGAAAAAAACCGGTTTTCGGTTAAGCATTTTTAAAATAACCGGTTAACCGGTTTTAATTCGAATACATAAAAACACAAAAATCTAATAAGTTTTTGTAATAAAACGTTAATTTGAATAAAAATAAAACAATTCACAAAGGAAAGGAACCAACAAAATACATAGATATGACTTAAGGTATGTTCAGACCTAACATATATTTGACGATAAAATCCAAGAAAAGTGTGACCAGTAAATTGATCAAACGCTAGCTTAATTTTTTACAATTTCTATTTATTTACTAAACTTTATTTGTAAGTAGGTAATTGTATAATGTGAGTTAGAGACTGTTAAATGATGAATGGTCTAGACGTTTTGGAAAAGCAAATAAAAAATTATAAGAACTTAATAAATTTATTATTTGACATATTCCTCCATATTTATTTTGAACGAGTTTTAATTTGTTGGTGGTAAAGCATGTCTATATGAACAGTAGACTTCAACCATATTTTTGAAAAGTTGCAAACAAAACCTCTTGGCCAAGATTATATATTTCAAATTATTTTGCTTCAGCATTATATAAGTATAAACGAATAGAAATATGAACATGTTTTTGTATGAAATATTTGTCAATTCGGCGACCACAATATAAAACCTTCCATGAGATTGTTTGATTTCTTCAAATTTGTTTTTTAGTTCTTGGTATTTTAATAAATAGAACTGATGAATTTTTTCCATATCGTTGATTCCGCCGGTGTGTCTTAACAGGTATTCCGTCCTCGGCAACACAATAAGTTAATATTTCACCCAATAATTAGGCTTAGTCAGCATATTTAAGTAAAGTATTATTTGTCGTCTCTTTAGAACTACTTCGAATGAAGTTATGTTTTATTATGAGCACATTAATGTCAAGCATGTGGACTAATTAAAGGTGATCAATAAGTCGTGACGTGGAATAACCTTTGCAACTTATCATTTTAGGGCACTTAAGGCATCTAAATTTGTATTTGAATCCCGTTCGAAATATCTCCAGAGTTAACATCAAAAATATTTTTCATATTTCGAATACTCTCGCTCAAATAATTATTTACTTTTTAACTGAACACTTTTTTGTTGTATTTTGAATTTTTTTTTGGTGTTCACAAGAATACACGCTTTTATAAGCGATTTGTATTTACATTGTTTATAATGTTTTTTGACTATTGTTACATTTTGTTTTGATAATCTTCATAAAAAGTTCAAGTTTGCCGAATATTCAATAAGATTATGGTCACATTTACAACAAGAGTTAGGAAAACGTATATAAATTACACATTATTAAAATAACCGGTTTCTTATACCAAAATAACCGGTTTATTCGATATCCGAAAAATGGACATTTCGAAATAACCGGCCTGAGCAAAACCAAAATAACCGGTTAAAACCGGTTGAATAATAACCGTTCGGTCTCCCTAATATCCATTCAATAGCAGAACTGGATGAAGAGTAGAAAGTAATTTTGCTATTGCAGCTTTCTATGAGAGGCACACAAATTCATCGCCAAGCCCCTGAAAAAGCAATTGTTGTCTGTAAACTCACTGATATCGGACTATATTATGCTACAAAAGAGTGACAAAGGACTATACTACGCTACAAAAGAGTGACAAAAGCCACCTTTTTGTTTGCCCAGCATTTCTTCCATGACATCCACAGGCCACCTTTATTTGTTATAAAATGTCATCATATCTGGGGTTTAATTCTGGCAGTCAGGATCGAATACTTTCCCAATATCTCAGTCGATACTGAACAAATCGAAATTAGTTTTTCAGTATTGTGTAAACTCAAATGAATGCTTTACAACACTGAGAAAATAATTTCGATTCGTACAGTGTCGACTGAAAGAATTAGAACTAAAATTTTTTTCGAATCGAAAAAGTATTCGATCACGACTACCAGAATTAGTCCCCTGGTTTTCCAGTACTATGCAAAGGGCATGTTAGATCCTTAACCATTATTATCCTTGTCGAATCGACGATCCATTGCTGTTTTCGCGGTATATAGTTGCCCTTCAAGCAGATAGGAGTTTTTGCGTCACAAGTTTGTAAGGGTATGTATTGTGTGAACTTCTTCTGCCGCGGTATGGAAAGATATATTCGTCGATTTTAAGGTTATCGCTGGGTTTGTAATGTGCTGAAAGATTTGTGTTGAACGTTATCTATGTATATGGAGAAGCTTCATGCGTAATTTTGCTTTCAGTTCTGGGGCTGATTCTGGCAGTCGTGATCGAGTACTTTCTCGATTCGAAAGCAATTTAATATCTAATTATTTCAGTCAATACTGAAAGAATCCGAATTATTTTTCAGTGTTGTAAGCATTAATTTGAGCTTCAGAATACTGAAACAATAATTACGATACATTCAGTATCGACTGAAAGAATTAGAAATAAAATTACTCGATCACGACTGCCAGAATTAGGCCCCTGGAGTTTACATCGTCAAAGGATATAAAATGAAGTAGTGACGGGAATTTGTTAATGCCCATTTTTGCTCACTATAGAGGATAATATGCGTTGGCCCAAAAATATACTCACGCAGACTTATTTAATTTATCTGCTTTAAATACGTTGCTTTAATATAATTGAACTTAAAACCGTAATTTCTAATATAAAAATAAAAAATCCACAAAGGGGTACTGGGGTACCCGGTTATTGGATAACGTATATATTTTCATCTGTACCGCGATTCTGTAACTTTTTGAATTTAACTACCGTTATCGTTAAGTAACGATAAATCTAGGTTACTTTAATGAATTTGTTATTCTCTATTTTAAATAAACAAATATTTTCGTTAAGAAATATTAACGATAAATATCGGTAACAATTTAAAAACGTTAAAGTTAAAATTTTTTTAAATTAATGAAAATTGTAACCACACAATCTCGTCAGTGGGGTTTGCCGTTTTATTCACTCGGCTATTGAAGCCGGATGACGTCAATAGTTAAACATCAATCCTTAAACCAAATGGTATTTCACTTTGGTAGATCGAAATTTGCTTTTTGAATGAATGATTATCTATTTTAATTGATTTACATGTTCTTCCTAACTTCTGTTTTTTCGTACTTTTTGTCAAGAATTCTTCTTGAAATCCAAAGTACATTTTTTTTCATGGTTTTGTCTTTCTTTTTTCTTGTTGACCTTTTTCAGCACAAATGTAAACACAGCTCGTGCCTTAGCTGTTAACAATATTAGTATTGTGGTTATTTTATTGAACTGTTAATGGTTTTTTAATCCAAACTTAGATATTTTTTAATTAGGCTTAAGTTCATTTAATTTAATTTTCATTAAATTATTTTTATGAAGACAGGAATTTTTACAACATGAAATTAACTAAAATTTTATTGATAATTTTTCATTCTTGCCTGCGCTGAGATTTGAACCCAGGCTTTCACGGACAGGTTGCCCATACTTGTTTCGATTGTAACCACACAATCTCGTCAGTTGGGTTTGCCGTTTTACCGTTTTTTTTTTAAACAGAAGTTAGGAAGAACATGTAAATCAATTAAAATAGATAAACATTCATTGAAAAAGCAAATTTCGATCTACCAAAGTGAAATACCATTTGGTTTAAGGATTCATGATTGACTATTGACGTCATCCGGCTTCAATAGCAGAGTGAGTAAAACGGCAAACCCCACTGACGAGATTGTGTGGTTACAATCGAAACTAGTATGGGCAACCTGTCCGTGAAAGCCTGGGTTCAAATCTCAGCGCAGTCAAGAATGAAAAATTATTAATGAAATTTTAATTAATTTCATGTTGTAAAAATTCCTGTCTTCATAAAAATAATTTAATGAAAATTAAATTCAATGAAAATAAGCCTAATTAAAAATATCTAAATTTGGATTTAAAACCATTAACAGTTCAATAAAATAACCACAATACTAATATTAATGAAAAATATAAAATAAATTTGCTTGTAATTTTTTTGTTACAAAAGATGAATGAAATCGAGTTAATATTAATTATATTTCTTAATAAATATGTAAGTTTTAAATCTGTTTATACATAGGGAAAAAGTTCGAAATTCCCGCGCCACTCTAGCACAACATTTTGCTTTTACTTTTTTTACCCACATTACTGTTGTATAGAGGATATTATGTGTTGGTGCAAATATATATACCATATTTAAATATAGGTTCTAGGCCCACCTTTTGGTATACCGATTGACTCAGAATTAATTTCAAAATCGATCTAATGTGGTCCGTGCTTCCATCCGGCTGACTGGTTATCTGTCCAAGTTAACCTTGTGCCGAAAGTACAGGTCGCAATTTTGGAAATAGTTTGATCAAATTTGACAAATATGTGTAGATTGTAACATGGTCGATCTATCCCTATTCTAAGTGGTGAGAAATGGTTCCTAATTTTACATTGCCCACATGCAAACTCCTTTCCGGAATAGAGTTTTTGTGCCCATTAACCATCTTGATTTATAGGTATTTAGGTTGAGTTATGTTCAAAAATATTTTGAGCCAAGCTTAATCAGCAGAATTTTTGCCATATTTGCCACAGCTCCCATAAAAATACACTCCTTAAAATAGGTTATAATAAGTAAGTAACCTTTATAACAGCTTCTATGTTATTTCATAGTAGTAATCATAGTAATAGTAGAAGATATTTAGAAAATAAAGGGTTGTTAAATTTTGTTGAATGTTAACCACACCTAAACGTCAAGTTTTTTTTTTGACATTTCTCAATTTCAGACTAACTCAATTTGAACCATGGAAAGATACACAATCGAGCAACTCGTTTAAGTTATTTAGGCTTTTTATGAAAATGTGCGTTAAAATGAAAATGCATATCGGGCACTTCGTGATTTTTTCGGTCAATTTAATCGTCTAAATGTGCGTACAATCGGAAAAATCGTGGAAAAATTTCAGAAAACCGGGTCTGTAGGAGATGTGAAAATACCAGTGCATGCTCATACAGCTCGTACTGCAGAAAATATTGCTGCTGTTCGCGATAGTGTGGCTGAAGAGCCGTCCACCTCAACTCGTCGTCGTGCCCAAAAATTGCACCTCTCACTTTCGTCGTTGATGAACATTATGCATAAAGACTTGCATTTACAAGCTTACAAGGTGCAATTGACTCAAGAACTAAATTCTCTTAACCATTTCAAACGTCGTCAATGGTCACAATGGTGGAAAGAAATGGCAACAGTGGATTATCAATTTTCGAAGAAAATCATCTTCAGTGATGAGCCACATTCATCAGTGGATTCGTTAAAAATCAGAATTGCCACATTTGGGCGAATGATAATCCAAGAGTGATTATCGAAAAACCAATGCACCCATAAAGAGTGACTGTTTGGTGCGGTTTATGGGCTGGCGGCATCATCGGGCCGTATTTTTTCCAAAATGAGGTCAGACAGTTACTGTGAATGTTGTTTGCTATCGTGAGATGAAAACGAACTTTTAATGGCCCAAATTGGAAAATATGGATGTGGACGATATGTGGTTTCAACAGGACGGTGTCACTTGCCACACAGCTAACGAAACAATGGCTCTTTTGCGCGACAAATTCAATGGCCTTGTAATCTCACGTGGTGGTAATAATAGTTATTTTTTGATTTTTATTTTATCGATCAAAAGTAACAGTTATTTTATGATTTTTATTTTTTCGAGCAAAAATAAAAATTATTCTTTAAAGAAATGTACGTGTTATAATTATTTAGTTGACTTTAAATATATATTTTAATGCGCATAAGATATCCCAATGATGATCACACATTTAAATAACTATTTAAAGACAACTCAATAATTATAATACGTTCATTTCTTAAAAGAATAACTTTTATTTCTGCTCGAAAAAATAAAAAAATAACTGTTTTTGTTGTTTAAAAAAATAAGAATAAAAACATTAAAAATCATAATATTTTATTATAGAAAAGTTCATAAGGATCAATATGGTATACTTGAATCAGTTTGCCAGCAGTTACTTCTATACGCTTTTTTTGTTTTAAAATTTCAAAATAACTGTTATTTTCGGTCCCTGGTTTTTTGACCCATTTTTCGTTTACGTTGGTCGATTTTTCGTTCCACCGATTTTTTACATATTACTTTGGGAGATTTTGCTGCCAGCTTTTTTTTACTATTAACTTTTTTGGGATAAATATTCATTAAAATGTTGAGGTGATTTTTCATAAAGTGGAATTGCCCTTAATTTAGGGGCATATTTCATTTTATTTTTAGGGGAGTGGGGTGTTTTTCATTATATTGCGCTAAGAGTTTATTATAAAAAAAATTTGCTTACATTGCGTAATGAAAAATAGCCCTATATTTGGGCTCAATTTTTATTTGCTTTTTAGGGCAAAATTTCCTGGCGGCACATTTCGCAGCGCTCTTTTTAAATGTCTGAAATTTTTACAAAGGCTTTATCGGAAGATCTTATTAAGTAAATTTGGGTTTAGGTTTTCCTAATCCAATACTTCTGAGAAATAGAAAAAATTCTGTTAATGCTGAGAATTTTAATATTTCTAAATCATTATCAAACGATCTTCTAACATTTGACATTTGAGAATTTGATTTATTTTTAAATTGCTATCAAGCTTTTTGTTAGTTACAAAATTCGCTCTAATTTATATCAGTAAAATACAGCTCATTGTAACTTAATCAATTTGTTTTGATTTCGATTGAGGGGAAATTCGTTAATGTCGCAATGTGTGGAAGTCTTAAATAATTTCGATACGCCTGTGTGTTTTTCTTACACCTGTCGTCAAATCATTTAACAAATTGTGTCACACATCTGTATCTACATTTTAAAAGTCAGTGTAATTACTTCCCGTATGCGGACAAAAAAAAAAAAAAAAACCGAGACGTGTTTGGTGAAGTTTGTTTTGAATTGAATTTAAATTTATAGAAATTATGCAAATGTTCTCTAGAATACGAAACGATAAAATCCATTCATCGCAAAATAAACAAAATACGAAAAAAGTGTTTATTCTGTTTATTAACAATTTTGTCTAAAATTAGCCGCAGAATTTCGAATTTTATTTCGATTAGTATTTAATAACGATTCGCTCCAAAAATAAACGCATTTCAAGTTAAACATTCTCAAGTGAAGCTTCTTCAATTCCTGTGAATATGAAATCGTTCATTGTTGCCTTTCTGTTTGTAAGCTGCTTATTTGTAGCCATTAGAGCAGCTGCCGTAGAACCTGTGGTAGCTGAATTACAAAAGGATAATTCTAAAAATTCTGTTACTAAGGCGGAATTGCCCAAAAATGAAGGTACGTTTACGGCTTAAGCGGGAGGTCTATACTATGCGTTTATGCGTTGCTCCGTTTAATGCATCTGTCAAAAAAGTAGAATAAGTGTAATTGTATGTGTCAACTTACATAGCAAAAGAAATAGAATGCTTGCATACTCGTATCGAACGCATGGCGTATGTAAACTTTCTTCTTTGTATGCGTCGCAAGCGTTTCGAAAAAAGGTCAGCTGTTTTTGATAGCCATGGATGACAAATTATATTCTATTTTTAACGTTATCGATAAAAACATACATATCGTCACCTAAAATGCAAAAGGGCGTAATTACAAAAAAAATTCGAAATAGAGTTTTCGATTGATGTTTGTTCGTTTTATCAAACTACATGTTCACAAAAAATTGTAGATACCTGCGATCCAAAATGGTGACTTTATAAAAGAAATTCAAATGCCAAGTACACCTTGTTGTTATTAATGTTGTAAAGATTGATAAAAAGTGTTTTTACGCCGTTTTGCATTTTAGTTAACGATATGTATCTTTGTCTGTTGGATTTGATTTTGTCAAAATTGTAATACAACAGCTAATCAAACCAAAAAATTTGGCGCACAAAATGCGTTACGTCAATTTAGAAACGTATGAAATGCACAGAAAGTATCAAACGCAAAAGTATGTATATTGACCGATGGGTGGACCTCCCGTTTTACAGTTACGGTTTCTAGTAATATTATTTCTCCTTTTAGATTGTATACAACCCAAGGAAACCGGCCGTTGTTTTGCTCTCTTCTACCGTTTTGCTTACGACGTTGAGAAACGCCAATGCGTGGAATTTATTTATGGCGGTTGTTCTGGAAATTCAAATAATTTTGAAACCAAAATAGAATGTGAAAAAATATGTTTAGAGAACAAGCAAACCGTAACAGAGAATGATGATGTTTTGATCACTACTGTATCCCCAAACTCTGAGTCAGAGGCTACAACTGAACAAGTTGCTGGCTCTTAAAAAAAAAAATATGAAAGAGCAAACAGTGATTTGTGTTTCTTTGTGTTCTCTTTTAATTAGAATGTATTATTATAAAGTAGAGTGTGATAATTTAGTGTCATAAGGTCTTTTTCATCTTATTTAAGTTGTTTTTCTTCTATTATTTTTGGTAAACATAAGAGTGTTTGCAAATACGTACATACATATACCTATATAAATAAAGTGAAATTCTAGAAATAAAAGTTTTGTTTATTTATTTAATCTGACAGCCGTACCTTAACAAAAGCGGCAAGCGTTTTCTACACCTTTTCCAGTTGTAATTCAGAAAGCGTCAATTGTAATTCAGAAAGCGACAAATGTAAATCAGATATTGTCAATTGTAATTCAGATTAGTCAGTTGAAACACCACAGTATACTTGAATAATTTTCCCAACATTTCCTGCTATACGATTTTTACACCTTCCACCACCACTAGTGGTGAATGAGGGTATACTTAGTTTGTCATTCCGTGTGAAACTTTTTTATTATACATCTAAGACCCCATAAAGTATATATATTCTGGCTCCTTGAGTAATTCTAAGTCGATTTAGCCATGTCCGTCTGTTGAAAACACGCTCACTTTTGAAAACCGCAAAAGAAAAGAACAAACTTGGTCTAAAATTGCTTGTTGTTATCCTTAGCAGTATGGGATTGAAATCCAGCAATATCGGTTCAGTAGGATCAGAACTATGAATCAAAATGTGGAACCACCACCATAAAAAAATTTAATTTTGTTACAAAAACTAACATAAATGGTGGAGTAATGCACGGAGTGATATAAGATTTTGGACAAAAATTGTTTTTTATGACTGGAAACCATAGTGTTAAGTTTCATGAAGGTCGGTCCATAATTGACCATAGGCCCCATATAAACACTACTCGTGGAAAACAGCTTAGTACACCAAAAACCGTAATAAATAACGCTATCATACTAAAGTTTGGTACCTGACAGTTTTATAGGACCAGAAATCACACTGTAAAAATTTTTTAAGATCGGTCTATAAATAACCATAAATTCGGTACGATACAGCTTTGTAAGACTTGAAATCACACGCTAAATTTAGTGAAGATCGGTCCATAATTAATCCTAGATCCCATATAAACCCTACTCCCGGAAAACATTTTAGTACGCCTAAAATCGTAATTAATAATGCTATCATACTAAAATTTGGTACCTCACAGTTTTCAGAACCTGAAATCACACTGTAACATTTCTTTAAGTTCGGTCCATAATTTACCCTAGGCCCCATATAAACCCTACTATCGGAAGACAGCGCCTAAAACCAAATAAAGCCCACTTTGGGAAAATAATTTAATTCACCGGAAACCATAACAGATAAAGATATTGCGGTAAAATTTCTTCCAGCTCCGATTCGTTTGGCCAGAAAAAATATCATGCAATTTTGTAAAACTCACTGTTAACGCTTAAACTAATTATACTGCTGTACTGAAATTTATTCTAATTTATTTTTTGTAATACCAGAAATAAGTCTTCAGAATTTTGGGATGATTGGTCCATAATTTACCAAAGGTCCAATACAAAATACCCTCCTAAAAATTATTTTAGTTTGGCTAAAACTGTTACGAATCATCATATTTTACTCAAGCCAGTTCAAAGTTCTAACAAGAAACGTATAAAACTTTCATATTGTCGATCAGTAATTTAATTCATGTCTAAACCGCAACTAATTTTAATGCTGACGTTCGTTTTTGTGAAGCTTAGTTAATAATATATATGTATTTATCATATAGAGCCCACTTCTGTCGGTGGGGGGTATCAAAGGTTCGGCACAGCGGAATAAAGCACTCTTACTTGTTTTTTAAACAAAAATCTTATTAATATTAATTTTGAATATTAATAATCTCTTACATTTAATCTCGTTTAAAAAATAAATTAATTTTACCCTGAATTTAAATTGATTACGTTGTTTTTAAAATCTTATTAAAATCGATTTTAAATATTAATAATCTCTTACGCTGTAATTTTGTATAATAAAGAAATTACTCTACTTAAGTTTTGGTTATTTTAGCTTGAATTTAATTTTAAAACTCGTATCGGTATCGGTATTGGCGATATTTCTTTTTGAGTATCGGTAGCGTATCGGCAAAAAGGCGTATTGTTACATCTCTACCAAAGTCATCCAAGAGCCAAATTACTAATTGAGTTGTATGTTTTGAAGTGTTAGCTGTTATCTGTCATCAAAATTTTATTGAAATTAAAAAAAAAAAAAAAAAAAATATTTGGGCTAAATTGACCAGTGTGCATGGTAGTGAAATTTTCTCTCATCTTGTATGAGTTAAGTGTTTTATGGTTATTTTCAATTAGATGTTTGTAAGAATTCAAATTATTTTGCTGGAAGTTTTGGGCTACTTCGAAGAGGCTACAAAATCCATAAACAAATAGTTAAAAGTCTTCGAACAATATTAGGAAATCGCTTATATTTTTCGATTTTTGTAACAAAATTATACAAACAGTGTTTTTTATTGTGAAATATTTTTATTTATTTATGTCTTTATTAACTAGTCATTTATTAGATTTCCTAAATTTTTTACAAGTACATATATTGCATACAATTTTTTATTTTTAATTACTTATATTAATCGAGTATTTTATATTTCTAGAGATATTGGTTTTTTATAACTTCTTATATTGATTCTTTACTACCTGACCACACGCGCAATATGTTTGGCAATTATTGCCGTGGCAACTGTCAAACTCTATATAAAAAAACTCTAATACTTTTGACAGCGTTTGACGCAATAATTGCCAAACATATTCCGCGTGTGGTGTAATCGGGTAGTTAGTTTTTATTGGTTTTTATAATTAGACTTTTCAATAAAATAAAAGAAATATTTGAAAAAAAAAGAATTTTATATTTTAAAAATTTATAATATTTCTTTTATAAGCATTTAATTATTTTTTCCATTATTTATTTATAAGGCCCTAAAAATATTTTTATAGAACTTATTTACATGGGCCTTTATTAAACTTATTTATATGTTTATTGCTGTTGAAACTTCATTAGCGAGAAGACTGGTATAACTTGAGATTTGTGTTGAACTTTGTGTTGTTTACTGTTTGGAAAATTTTCGATGTTTTCGATTTTTCTTATGAGTTTAGTTTAAATAATTCATTTTTATTTAAACAATTTAATTAAATTTTTGTTACATTTAGCAATCTGCTCGCTAAAGGGTGCTTTATGTAAAGTTGTGTTCATTTAAGTTGTAATGTATTTAAGAAAAATCTGAGAATAGTTATTTTTGGAGTGATACAAAGTTGGATACAGATGGTACAGAATCAGTGTAAACTTTTGCTTTATCAGGGTCGGATGATCTTAGTTATTCATTTCACCTGCCTTATGAGAGATAAATCGGATGCTTTTTGCTATTATATCTTAAGCACCATCATTAAAAATATCGTAAACGACAGGCACAATGATGAATTTAACCTCGGAATGCTCTTGAAAACTATTGAATGCGCGATTATAATTTTAAAAATAAAATCCATAACATGAAACCAAATAAAGTGCTGCACTACTTTACAAAAAAATAATAAAAGCTCTCACCTGTAAAATTTGGATTTAGTCGCTAACGATATAATATCAAATAGCTCTCGAAATGTTTGTAAGATCCGTATGGGAAAGTTCCTTAGATACATCACAATATTAGTGACTAGCCCTCTTATGCAAAAAAAGTTAAAGTTCGCAAAAGTTAACCAACACTTAAAGCCCAGCAAAAGTGTATGGGCTTAATGTGTTGTTAACTAATGTGAACTTAAACTTTTTTTGCATAAGAGACAATCTCGAAATTACGAAGTATCCCCTTTGTTTTAACCAGTGCTAGCGAAAACAAAAGTGTAATAAAATCTTTTTGGATTAAAAACCAACTAATTAAAGTATTTATCTTTTCTCGCCTATTTTATAAAGTTTTGTTGAAAAACATTAAGTGTAAACCAGGGTCCGTAACAGTAATTCCTTTTTTCATAAAAATCAGATGATACCAGTTATTTTTTGATTTTGATTTTTCTGAACAAAAATAACAGTTATTTTTTGATTTTAATTTTTTCAATCAAAAATAAAGGTTATTTTTTAAAGAAATGTACATGTTATAATTATTTGGTTGACTTTAAATATTTATAAGATATCCCAATGATGATCACACATTTAAATAAATATTTAAAGACAACTCAATAATTATAACACGTACATTTCTGTAAAGAATAACTTTTATTTTTGATCAAAAAAATAAAAATAAAAAAATAACTGTTATTTTTGTTAAAAAAAAAAATGAAAATCCAAAAATAACTGTTACTTTTGTCCAAAAAAATATAAATCAAAAATAACTGTAATTTTTGATCGAAAAAATAAAAATAAAAATCGTAATATTTTATCATAGAAAAAAAAGTTCATAAGGAGCAATATAGTACACTTGAATCATTTTGCCAGTATTTACTTTTATAGGTTTTTTTTTGTTTTAAAATTTCAAAATAACTGTTATTTTCGGTCCCTGGTATAAACCCATCAAACACGAAGTCAAACGTTTCATATGAAATGACTTAATCCTTTTACATCAAGCACATTTCTCAAACCATTTTCAATTGTTTGATTTAACCATTTGACTTAAATTTGATAATGATTTGAATACAAATATTTGCCATACAATGTTTAATCACTTCGAAGTAAATTTTTTATCAAATGTTATTCTGAAATCAAAATTAAGATTGGCAACACTAAAGCGAAAAATAAATGTAAACATTAAAAAATGGCGATTCAAGTTACGTTCAGTTGAATAAATAAATAAATAAATAAAAATAAAATATGTTTTACAGTTAAAGAAAAATTCCATATTAAGTGAAGTGAGTTCGCCTTAAGAAAACCTTAATTTCTTGTGAAAAAATATAAATTATTTGTGAGTAAAAAATGAATTACAAAGTGTAAGAATGCGAATAAAACGGGAATGTGAAGAAAATATAAGTTTCTTGTACGATTTTATACCCACGTTCTGTAACTTTGGTGAGAACTTCTCGCATCGAAAAGATGTGAAACAAAATATTTCAACGTTTATCGAAAAGTGAGAAAAAAGTGTGTCTGTAACTCATGTCGAAAACTATCAAAAAAGATTACGTCGTTACGTTATAAATGTCATAATATTCCACTAGAAGCCGACGTGAACTTGCAGACGTTGAGAACGAGTAACACATATCGTTGACGGCCAAAATTGTTAAAATTGAAATGACGGCGGCGAAAATACAACCGTCAGCTATAGCAAAAAATGTAGAGTACGACTTTAATTTTTGTTGTTAAAAAATAGGTTTGAAAACATTCATATATTTTTCAAAAATGTTAAAAGCAAAATATCTAAACAATGAAACAAATCACTCAAAAACAAAATACTTATCTCTTCCATGTTATTATTCATTGCATTTGGCATATTTAATATATTTTTTAGTGGTAAAATTTTTTCTCACCCCGTTTTTATGCGTGAGTTTATTTGACAGTTCAAAGCGGAAACTTTGTCACAACAATTTTACAGACACACTTTTTCTGTAAATTGGCGAGTAATTTCCTTACGTGACAGCTATTACTCGCCAAAAATGTTACAGACGCAGTTAAGTGAGAAAAACAGTTGTTTGTTTCAATTTATGACATTTTTGTTTCATTTCTCGCATTTCAATCGAAAAGTTTCTCGAAGCGAGAGTTACAGAACAGAGGCACTGGTAAAGGCTGAGTTAGGCGAACGTTGCTGTTCCCGTAACTTACTGTAACGGACTGCTTGCACGTTGGTGCACTTATAGAACATCTTAAAACGTGTCATATGTTTTTTACATACATAAACAAAAAAGCAATAGTATACATAAAACAACACACACAGTGATGGGAAATCAAAAGGTTTAAATGTTGACCGTTGTGCAGAAAAAGTACCAAGTGATTAAAATGGTATTAAAACAGTATTTAGTGTAAGTAAAAAAAACTTTAATAATTTAATATGTGATATTTATATTATAGATTTACAATAAATAAATATGTATTTTAGCATATACATACACATTTACATATATTATTTTGTAAATTTGCATAGACAAAACAATATTTTGTAACCATTTAAAGCCTTTTATGCATTTGTTTATTTTGTACATCTAAGCATATGTATATTTATATATATGGAAATATGTTGTATTGTAAGTCGTTTTTTCTAAAGTCCATAGATATACTGGAAAAAAGTACCAAAAAAGAGCGAAAATACCCGCATTTAATTTAATATACAAGCAGGCCATCACTGCTTTACAACTCTCACGTAACGACGGCATGAAATTCTAATTTATACAGATTGAGACGTTCCGTCAACGTGACATTTAAATTCGGTAAGCATTTACATTGTAAGCAAATAACAAAACGGGCCAGACGTTTTGTTGGGGAATGTGGACGTTCGGCTAACTCTACCTTAAGGAGTTCTTCTTTTCAGGAATTTGATTACGGAAAGAACGAAATTTTGTCTTTCAATAGCAGCTATGGTGTAATGTATAGCTGACCGTTTACCTAAATCCTAATTGACAATTTTTAGTTATCAATATAATCATTTTGGCAAAAGGTGCAAAATCGACAAACTGTTTGCTTGATTCTATGAATTTGGAAGAATTTGGTGATTAGAGAAAATTTAAATTTTTTTCTGTGCAACCCTTAATAACGTTCATAATTAATTTTCGTTATTAAACAGAACAATTGTAGTGATTCTGGAGACATACATTATATTTTAATGTTCTTTAGTGTTTTTTTTTACATTAATGAAGGAATGAGCAAACAAAAAATATAAGGAATGTTTCTCACTTGTATTGTTGTTGTTGCACGAAGCCTGTGTGTGAATTGTTTACATGTTTTGTTTGTGTTAACATTTTTTGCTGTCTTCTTTTGTTGTGTTTACCAGCCAAAATGACGCTGAGCACAACTAAAACGAACGAACATTAATGTGGTAAACCGAACACAACGAAGTATGTGCTTTTTTCAGAAAAATCTAACGATTATTCGTGTTCTCATCTTTATGTTGGTTGAGTACAGGATTGTTCTTGTGTACGAAGATCGCAAAAAAAGAAACGTTTTTTAAGGTATTTACTACAGAAGCACTATTAACGTTTATGTTTTCCATATTTCTACCGTACCGAGCACTAAAGAACAGTATATGATGCTTATTTTCGGACACTCCTTTAATTAGGAATCTTTAATTAGAAAACATTATTGCAGACAGTCCCAATTTAAAACTATTAAATCGATTTGAATCGGAAAATGTATTATTTACATTCATCCATGTTATGAATAAAATTTCCTTCGAAATTTGTTCTCTTTTCTCCAAAAAATGTATGGGGAAATTATTTGAGTTTGTATGGCATCATTGTATTTTAGAAGTGGTATTTTATTTCGAATCCAAATAAGGATTTTCAATCCTGGTTCCTTTCCTAATCTCATATTTTTCCACAATCATGTTTTAAAAAATTAAATATTTCTTGGCACATTATTTTAAAATAATTTTCATAAAATTTATAATAAATCTTAAATATTATACGAATATATTTTTTTACAATAGTATCTACTAAATATTTATATTATTTATTTATGTATATGTAATTCTAAAAACTAATTGAAATAATATAAAGAAATTTACAAAAGAGAAACCTCTTTAAGAATTTAAAAATTCCTCCTCATATTCATTCAGTTTTTGTTATAATCGCTCCGTTTGTACAATTCAATGGGGTGTCCTTAGAGGAATTAGAAGTTTGGGTTGGTGTGGTGGGTGGTGAAAGTTGAGCTACAGAATGTACTTGATGTTGTTGTTGCTGCTGCTGCTGCTGATGATACACGGGTGGCGTTTGATTTGAATTTGGTGATGATTGTTCCATCAAACTGGTTACTGAAGGCATCATATTGGCAACTAAACCATTCATTGTACTGGCAGTCATATCCTGAGCTTCATTTTTCAAGCGAACACTGGCCGCCGCAGCATGATGGTGAGCATTAGTCAGAGAGCTGTGATGATGGAAAGAGAGGGGTGGCAAGTGTAGGCCAGGAAAGGCTAAACCTGCAGCAGCGGCTGCATGTAGGGATTGCAATAAGGCAGCAGAATGTTCTTGAGCTTTACGTCTTAGTTCCGCCACGGAGGAGGAACGTGGATCACAATTGGAATGTGTGGAGTGAGGCGGAGATTCGGGTGAACTGGTGGCTGAAGAACATGACACCGCTACCGAATTGCCTGAAGAGTGTGGTGGTTTTAGGGTACAGCAAGAGCATAGGCCAGGAAATGATGGTACACCTGCAAGCAAAACAAATTAATTCATATCAATTTGATTGTCATTGAAAATATATTAATGTATCCTTAATTCTATTAAAAAGTTAAGGAATGTTAGCAGTTAGCAGCTGCTTTGATAATTTAACTAAAAGCTTAAAAAATCTTTTGCTGTCAATGTCTATAAACTTTTCAATTTCTAATGATGTTACACAAAATCAATCGTTGAAGATTTTTTCTAAGCAACATTAATTTTAGTTGACGTGGCGTAAAGTTATCTTTGTATCTAGAATACAGATTGATTGAGTGTTTTTTGTTGGACTTTTCCACAGCCACTCAACCTGACATTTCAGCCAATCTGTATAATAATTTAAATGTTTTCTTTTAAAGTTGGTAAAATTTAAAAATCACGACAAATTTTATGCTTCAGAGGAGGGGGTTGTTTATTCCATAGGAAATATCTTATTTCATTAACTTTATCAAATTACTTACACTTACCTTTTAGTCCTGAAAACAGTGGCTGTTGTGAAAATTGTGAACTAAGTGAAGCCAAATGTGGCGGCAAAAATAGCGAAGTTGTATGATTTGGGCGTCCTGTTGAACTTGTTCCGGCTATAGATGTTGGTGTATCGTTAAGAACCGGGCGAAAACCGCAATTTCTGAAAAGATGATAGAAACCAATTTTTTTTTTAGTAAAATTTATATAACAGTAAAGTAAAGTTATTTTTGTATCTAAATAGAGCAATGATCACATCACTTCTGCGCTCCGAAGCTATTGAAGTCTGATTTTTTTTTGCTGTAGTTGATGGTAATCGATTTGATAACTATTAATGATACGTGAAATTGAATCGACGACTGTATACCGCTATTAGATAAATAGTGTGAAAGTTGGATACAAGAGATTAAAAGATTTCTTGTATTTGACAGATTAACGTCGATTTTACGTCTACACTCATAGAAAAATTTATCGTCATATTGATGATGCCCTAACATCAGAATTGTGACATAAATGTTATTACAAATTGCATCAATGATGCAAAAAGTCACATCAATTCAATGACAAACGTCATCATAAAATGTTGTCATATTTTATGCGTCATCTATGCTATGACTACAGTGACATCAATTCGATGACACCTTTTGAGCATTATTAACATTACTTTCATGTTCTATTATTTTATTACGCTTAAAATAATTAAATCTAGTATCTATTATATAATAAAAACGTAAAAAATTTAAGATTAAAGTAATTTTAAGACACTAATGGCTAATAAATCAGTGAGTGTTTAAACGCTGGTTTAGTTGAACTAAACTTAAATTTATATGTAGCTTAAACTCAACAGTTGTAAATCAGTGTCCCATGTATTATATGTAGTGTAAAACGTAACATGTGGCAGCACTACGATAAATGTTGACAAATTCATATGGTTTGTATTGGTAGTTTAAATGCCCAATTTTATGCGTTTAAAGATGGTTTATATGTTTTCTGATTTATAGATTTGTTGGCTTAAACACATTTTAAACCAAAAAGAGAGTTTAACTTGCTCTGATTTATTAGCTCTAAAGAGGTTATTTTGATGCCAATAGGATCATAGAAATCAATATACGTATATACATTGTCAAATTCAGAGCTCATTTGCATAATTAGAATGAAAGTATTGAAGTCTTAGTGGAATAACATTTCTAAAAGGGCGATTAGGAACTGAAAGCACAAATTACGAAATAGGAATTCTGAAACAATTTTACCGTTTAACAAATTCAGCAGGAAGGAGAAATGTTATTTATCAGCAGTGGTGTATGTAGGTATACTAAGTTTGTTATTCCATGTGAATCCTATTTTTAATATTATTGTAAATCCTTCATTAATTCTAAGCCGATTTAGTCATATGGGTGTCAAATCGTTTCTAGATCTTCTGTTGGGGGGCGGTTTGGGGGGTGAATTCCAGTAGAATCGCTTGAGTAGGGAAAGAGTTATGCACCCAAATGTGGAATTACCTCCCCAAAAACTAACATAAATATGTGGAGGTGCATACCTGTTGTCATTAAATTTCCACAAATTCGTTTTATAAGGCACCAAATTTCGTGAATGTCGGTCCATAATTTACCTACGGCTCCATGTTTAGACCAGTTTTGTAAATCATGTAAATATGGATAAAAGCGTAACGAATACTGCTTTTGTGGTGCAATTTAGCATATTCTACTTTCATAAGGCTCAAAAGCACTTGAAATGTCGCATATAAAGCACAATCTAGGAAAACCTTTTACTACGCGCTTAGCCGCAAAACCTTATAATATTAAAGGTATTCACGTCAAAAAGTGTACTCTTGCGAAAAAAGCATAAGTGCAAAAGCATAACAACAACCACATTATTTAGCCCAAAAGATTTTCAGATTTTCAGGGTTTAAGTAAGTGCAAAATTATCAGAGCAAAAGCATAAAAATGCTGCAACTTTTTTTGGTATTGCCAAGCTGAAAAAATGCTAAAAAGTACTCATAAAATCAATTCTACACCAAACAACAACGCAGGAATTCCATTTTGACGTACGTTTTTTTCTTTGAATTGAAAAATATTATAAATTGTAGTGTTTAAAGATGAACTTTGTAAAAAATATGACAATTAAAAATAAAAAGCGTAAAAAAATTGAAGAAGCAGAAATAAAAAAAAATTAAATACTTATCTGAAAAAATGTTAAATATGAAAAAAAGTTATAAATTTGACTTGTAAATTAATAAAATCAATGATTTTGTGTGAGCTGAAAATTTAAAGTGCAACCAAAATGGGTTGTTCACGTCAAATAAGTGCAACTATTCTATTTTGCACTGTTGCAAGGGTAACAAATATTGACGTGAATACGTTTATTGTAAAATTTACACTTCATTGTGCTAAGACAAGAAATAAAATTTCGTGAAGATAATTATCATAGGCCCTATATAAAGCCCAATCTTAAAAATGAGCTTAATACGCCTTAAACTGTAGTAAAGTTAAATATTGTGTTGAAATTAAGTTGGATTAAACTACTAAAGACACTAGTCCGACATAGATTTTCTAAAGTTTTAAAAAAAGATTTACTTCAAAATTTCCCGGGATTCCCGCAACTAATTCCCGGGAAAGCGGGAATTGAAAACCATTGAAAATCCCGGGAATTCCCGGGACGGATCGTGAGTAGCTGCCATGACGGCTTCACCTTATAGTGCTCCTAACACCGGATAAAAAGCCATGCACCCATGTAGGGATATCAACACATAGGCCGTTTTTTATTTCCGTCAGTACCAATCACCAATTTTAAACTCTGTTCAGCGCAAAATTAACCGTTGATCTGCTAGTTTTACCCCCAGAAAAGTTGAAGGTATAAACTACACCAATATCCTCAAAGATGGTACGCTTAGATATGGAGACATGAACAACACCTCTAGGAAAAAGAGGAAAAATAAAACTATTGTTCTTCTCAATTTAAAAATTGGTTATGTTATTTAAAAAATTAATTAAATTTGCACCAGTAAACAAATAAATAGTATCAATTAAACCTTTAACTCACTTGATTAAATTTTTAATTAAAACTTGTTTTATTTTTGATTAATGCTTTAATTGGTAAAATATTTTGGAGAATTTTTTCTGTGCAGTTTTAAAAACAAGAAATAGTCACTCGGGTCTTAATCCAGCGAATATGACGGCTAAGGGAGAAATTCGTAGCCTTCTTCATGGAGTTTTGCCATGAAATGGTTAATGAGCCCACGAAATTTACTTTTTTTTATTTTCTCTTCAAATCAATGGATGTCAAACAACAAAATAATGGCGCAGCTAATGAAAATTTTGACAGGAATCAACTGACATATTCCTGTTGTCAGATGTGAAAAACATTTACATGGATACCTGCCTACTTAAGTCCTACTTCATGATGGATCTTAACCACTAGAAGACGAACAATGCGTTTACCAACCGCCTACGAATGTGAGAGCGACCAGCATACCCAGGAAGCAATTGCAGTGCATAATCCGGCAAGATTAAACACTCGCCCCTTCTTTTGGAGCTGAAGCTATGTAAACTCCGCTGCTTTTGGAAAAAAGGCTACAAGTATCTGTTGGGCGGCAAATGCACCTAGGGACGATCCTCCCTCAGGTCGAACTCTCCCACAAGTGGTAAAAAATCAGGCTTTTAGTAAGATTTTCAGGATATGCCTTCCCACGACTTTGGGTAGAAAACCATAACCACCACGTTATCCTCGAAAGTATCTTTTCAACGGAAAAGCGAAACTTCCGTAAAGAACATCTTGCTGAAAGACTGAAAGCATTTCCCGCAAGAAGCATACTAACGAAGACCTTAACCAATAGCCAGTTTGTCGCCAACACACCGGGTGTACGGACTCCCTTGGTACCAGATAGAATCTCTGGTCAGCCGAGATCGCAAGAGTTCGTCTTTTAAGATCTGTCAATTTTGGATTTTTGCCGAATCCCAGGTATTGACTGCACGGAAAGGTGAATTATCCTAAAGGGGATCCCTACAAACTCCCAAGCGGGTGCTTGTTGGCAGGAGCATTTTTGCCCTGCCAATTAAGAAGCGGCAAATTCAAAAAGCGATAGATTTACTGACCCGCCCTTGTAGCATTTTTTTGCAGTTGTGAAAAATTAAGAAAGTCGCGAAAATATGGAACTAAGATATGTCAAAAATCAAGGTTTATGAAGAAAAATCAAAGTTAAAAAGGTGCCTTTTTAAATAAACACACGTGTGTGGTAACCTAAAAGAGTATGTTCTTAAATGTAGATTGTTAAACTAAAAATCATCGAAATTAATTTCTATTTTGCAAAAAACTTAATAAAATTGTTACAAAAAAATAAAATTTGATTTCAATTAAAAAATTTGTGATATTAATTAAATTTGCACCGGTAAAAAAATTAACAGTATCAATTAAACGTTTGATTCACTTGATTAAACGTTTGATTCACTTGATTAAACGTTTAATTCTCTTGCCTAAATTTTTAGTTAAAACTGATTTTAATTGTTAGCAATTTTAGAGAATTTTTTTCTGTGTACGTAATTATTAACTTTTGCGACAATCTTTATTTATTACTTTGTCTCAACGATATTTGGCTTCATACAAAACGATTGAAAGATGATTTGTTTCGTTAAATTATTAATTTAACTTCTTATATTCGGAAATAAGAGCAATTAAAAGATTGTGGTTTTTAGAACCGACCATATTTATTCCCTCCCTTACCCTCGACGATGTTTGGTTTTAATAATAGCTTCTTACAATGCACCTAGAAGATAAGTTGTCGCGATGGAGCCCGCTAGGGCCAGGTAGAAGTTATTAAAGCTTTTTGATTAAATCCTATTAAAAACGTGTGTGGTTAAATTATCGTTACAGGGAGTCGTGCGACACATTATTTTCCTCTTCCTTATTATACCCTCCACACCACTAGTGGTGAATGAGGGTATACTAAGTTTGTCATTCCGTGTGAAACTTTTTTATTATACATCTAAGACCCCATAAAGTATATATATTCTGTTTCCTTGAGCAATTCTAAGTTGACTTAGCCTTGTCCGTCAGTCTGTCCGCAAAAGAAAAGAACAAACTTGGTCTCAAATTGCAGTTTGGATTTGAAATCCAGCAACATCGGTTCAGTATGATCAGATAAATGAATCAAAATGTGGAACCACCACCCAAAAAATTGATAATTTTGATACGAAAACTAATATAAATCGTCGTTTGATAATTTAAATGTCGTATGTGGATTTTTTGCGGTTTTGAGTTAAGATCGATTTCTTAGGTTTTCCAACCTGATCTTTCATTTGGCGTAGTCAGTTTTTCGATACCTCATACGGTTTTCGAGGTATGGAGTGTTGAGTTACCGTTTGTGGTATTTGCTTAAGCAATTTTCAATTTAAATGTGTTCAAACTCAATTTACTCGAAACTATCGGAATCCACATACGACAATTAAATTATCAGCCGACGAAAAATTGGTATAAACTCTACTCCCGGAAAACAGTTTAGAACGCCTAAAACCATAATTAATAATGCTATCATAACAAACTTTGGTACGTGAGAGTTTTATAGGACTAAATACCATTATGTAAAATTTCGTGAAGATCGGTCTATAATTTACCCTCGGCCCCATATAAACCCTACTCCCGGAAAACAGTTTATTGCGCCCAAAACCAAATAAAGCCCATTTTGGGAAAATAATTTAATTCGCCCAAAACCATAACAGATATAGATATTGCGGTAAAATTACTTCCAACTCAGATTCATATGCCCAGAAAAAATATCATGCAATTTTGTGAAATTAACTGTTAACTATCAAAGTTGTTTTTGGGAATACTATTATTTATTAAAAAATTTTGTTTGTTGTGCTTAATTCCCTTTTTAAATAATTGATAAAAAATACTGAAATTTATTGTTGGAGGATAAGCTGTTCCTATGCGCATTTCACTGGTTGCTTAGGCCAGATCATCAGGAAACGTTCTCCTAAATAATTTTAGAAAAGCCAAAGCTATCAGCAAACAAACGCTAATTACACTGCTGTATTAATATTTATTCTAATTTATTTTTTGTAATACCAGCAATTAGTCTTCAAAATTTTGGGATGATTGGTCCATAATTTACCATAGGTCCTATACAAATTACCCTCCTAAAAATCATTTAGAAGAAATGTATATATGTATATGACTGCTGTGGGCAACCGCTTATAAATAAGATTTCTACTGTACAATTATGACTAATCAATAAACACAGCATTTACATTTTTATTTCGTTTGAAACACAACAATATTTTTTTTTTAACCATTAATAAATATTATTTAGGACATTATGACGATATGACTTGATATCACACCTTGTGAATCCCCCAGTTACTTGTTATAAATACAATTACAAATTAAATTTCAACTTAATTAACTAAGCACTTTCAATGTAGACCTTCAGCCAGTTGTAGTCTACAACATGTAGGGGAACCAGAGATGCCAACTATTCAATGGCAAAAGACCCAGCAGTCAAAAAGAGCTGAAAAGTGCTAAATTTAAAAATCAAAGATTGTGCTGTTTTAAATTCATCTATTCTTCTTTTTGTACTTCAAGACTTATTTATATTAAGAAAATTTAGTTTACATATTAAATGTTTAGTAAAGTTGCAACTCAAAAATTGTATACAAATCAGCCCACTTTTGAATAAAAATTCCCCGGGAGCTTTTTCCCTTTTCCCATTTGTACAATTGAATCTTAATAGCAAAAACAGGAGAAGGGAAAAAACTACCAAGGAATTTTTATTCATAATTGGGCTGAATATTTACGTTACAATATGTACACATTGCAATTAGTATATTTAAAAATATGAACAGACATTTTCAAAAAGTGTTAAATTTTTTTCTTCTTCTGCCTGTATGTTTGTTTTTATATAGATAATATGTTCTCCTTTTATGTTTAAATTAAATTTATATTAGGTGCGTTTGAGTACTTTTACAGTAAAATGCAGTAAATGAGTAAACTGAAAAATTTTCTCTCACAAAAAGCTGTTGTCCAGAAAAGTACGCGAACGAAAAATTTGTAAAAATTCATAAAATAAAGGCAACAGCTGATGGCAAATAATTAAAGTGTTGAAAAAGTTTTACACTTTTGACTACTTAACTCGTTTTCTTATCGGTACTCGATTAAATACTTTTTAAAACACGAACATTTTAAGAAAATTCTAACAATTTATTTCATTTTTCTTTCACTTATTTATTTATTTTTTATTTTATTTGATTTTACTAGTTTGTGTCCGGCTAAATTTGTTCAAAAATACATAAAAAAATTTTTTGCTATTGATTACTTAAAAAATAAGTCAAGTACTAAGTACCCAAATACAAATACTTTTAACAACTCTAAAAAATAAAACAACAGCAAAAAAAGTTTAAAAGTTGAAATTTAGCCATATAAATGCACCACAAAGAAGTTTAATTAATTAATATTTATTAACTTTTTGTTATTGTTTAATTTCTATTTCAACTTTTCTTTTTTAAAACAATTTCTTCACAATTTGTATCCTTTTTGTTTGTTTCTTTTGCTTGTTTACCTTTTGTAACATATGTTTTTTTGATTTACTAAATTTTACTGCAAAAATTTCTGCAGTAAAAATTTCAATCAAGAACTGTCACTTTACGCTCTCAATTTGTTTTCTCATTTACTGCATTTTGTGTACTCGAACGCAATTACGTAAAATGCACTAAAGTTCAGTAAAAAATAGTAAAAACTTTTGTGTTCTCGAACGCAGCTATTTACAAACACAGCATGCCCAAAAAGGAGTATCTTATTTACAAAAACCATTGTTGCAAAATATGTATGTGCACAAATATTTTCTTTATAATGAACCAAAAAATTAAAAATATTTTTGATTAATAAAATGTTTATTAAACAAATTTTCATAGAAAATTCGTTTTATAAACCTGCTATAAACCTAAAATATTTTTTATGAATTTGGGGGTAAATATTTACTAATAGATGCAAAAAGTGTCCAACGTGCCAATATAACGTTTGAAAAGGGGAAAAAAGGGAAAATTTCGAGCTTCGAGTAATCAAAAAGAGTTGGCATCACTAAGGGAAACATACCCAAGTCTGTAGCGGCCATCAAATCCGAAACCCTCACACTGGGCTTTTGTTATTTGTTTGGTTATCTTGTCGCTTTAGTTTTTTTTTTAAAAGATTTTTATTAATTCAAAAATGTTTCTTACGTTTCTAAAATACATAAATAAATTTTTTTTTGTTTCAAATTATTTTTTAATTGAAATTGTCTTTAAGTAATATCAAGTCACTGATTTCCATATTTTTTTTTTATTACAAAAAAATTCAGTGTCATAATAATTCACATCATACACCCGCATTTCAAAATTGATCACATGAAAAATTATAAAAAATTTTTTTGTAATTTGTATTGCGTTGAGCTGTAAAAATATGAATAAAATCCAAAATCGTGTCAATTATTATGTTTTCCAATTAAATAATTAAAAACACTTAAATGATTATAATTATTGAAGAGACGAAAAAAAGGGTTAATCAATGTACGAAAATATTTTTAGAGAGAAGTGCATGCAACGAAATTCATTATAAAATTTAATTACAAACAGTGGCAATGATCTTTCCCCCTCTCTCTCTCTCACTCTTTCTTTATAACCATTAAAGCCCGGGGTTTTGAAGCCACAAAGCAGAAAAAAATTTATATTTATTTTGTTACCATTGGAAACGGCTGCATTATTAAAAGGCCTCCCATATTTATATGACTCTTAATTAATTCTTAATTGAAGTAAATTAAAATATTTTTACTGTCTAATCGTATTATTCATAAACATTCAATTACAAACTATATTCATACTCAAATGCTTGTCCACACACACTCACACACAGCTATTTACATACATATGGGGACAAAATCAATATAGATAGAGAGGACATTTATTAGGGACGTTTCAGTTAAAGAAATTAAAAATTTTATCCTGGCAAATTTTTATATTTTTAACTAAATTTTAGTACTGAGATATCTTTATGTGTTCTCTCAAATTATTCCCTCCCTAATGTTTCTATTTGCATTGCCACAATGAAAATTATTGTCATCAGACAATACAATTTATTGTTGTTGCTTTTTTTTTTTTTTTTTTTTTTTTTTTTTTTTTTTTTTTTAGAAAAAATTGTAATAAAGTATCATGTTTTTACCATCAAATACTTTGGTGGTGGCTTGAATTGGCTCCAATGATAGTCAGATAGTTTTTTTTTAGTTTTTAATTTTTATCTTGTTTTCATAAATTTCAATTGCAATAGTTTTTATTTTCTGCCGCTGCCGTTGCTGATGTTGGTTTATGATTAATTGAAATGTTTCATTTATCAGACAATGTCCATATGCATAAAGGGTGTTTCTTTAAGCTCGATAGAACTTGAAATTTGTAAAAATCCATAACATAAAAAAATTAAATTTTTTGCCAAAAATGTTGTTTTGTTCAAAACATCTATTTGAAATATATAATATATGAAAATGATTTCGAACAAATGGGCATATGATGGGCTGTTCTTGACGAAGCACCTTCGGGACGTCAAACTTTTGGCCACTTTTTTGAACAATGCCGGCCTTATGTTACGAATAACATGAACAATGTTGTCAATTGTTGCTGGCTTATCAGCATAAACCAGTGACTTCACGTAGCCCCACAGGAAATGATCGAGAGAAGTCAAATCGTATGACCTTCGAGGCTAATTGACAGGTCCATTTCTCGAAATCAACTTATCGCCTAATTTTAATTACAATCAGCCATGTTCTTAAAATCTTATTCGAGTAAAATTAATATCGAACGAATTTTGAAAACAATTCTGTGTTTAAAGTTCAAAACACATTTCGTTTTATATACCCCATACTTTGAGAACCACTTATCTTTACCAGAACTAAGTTTAACATCAGGAAAAGCTTCGTTCATTTTGAAAAAAATTCAACTAAAAATCTCCATCGATTTCAATTTCAAGTGATTTTGATTTACAGAACATGACCGAATAAGTCGATGGTTGGCGGTCGCTGTTTGGCACATAGCGCCATCCTGTTGAAATCACATCTCGCCTGGGGATCAATATCAACTATATTTTCAAACAAAAAAAATCATTAATCAGGGTGTGCTAATGAACTCCATCAACCGTAACGCGAGCTTCGGTTAATTTTTGAAGCAATAAGATCTTATGGTGCCACCAACGGATAAACCGCACCAAACATTAGATTTTTCTAGATATAATGAGGTCTGAAGAGTCTGTTGTGGTTTGGTCTCACTCAATTTGCGGCAATTTTGTTTATTTACCAACACGGAGGCTCATCTCTACGGACTATTTTGAGATAAAACATAGATGGCTTTTTTTTAAATTAAATTTGGTAGCGCTGCTCAAGCGTGAATCTATAGATGATGATTTACCAGACTATACGGATCATCAGGGAAACCATAAATATGCAATTGCATGTTTTTCCTTGGGCGACCAATGAAGGCAGAAACAATATATTTATCCGTTTAAGAGTTTTTTTTTTCGAATTTTGGCATCGATTTGTAAGTGCATATTTTTGCATTTTTTACCCTTTATAGCATTTTTTTTTTGCATACTTTAGTTAAAGTTGCAGGGTTTTTCAGTTTATTGCGCATATTATGTTTTTTAAGGCATATTTTGATACATGTTATTTATTTTAAGATGCTTACAAGAAGAGAGTTCGCAGCAAATAAAAAATTCGTCATCTAAAGGGTGGTTAAATTTTAAGGGCCGATGTTCATTTGAATAAAACACAAATTATTTAGGAAATTATTGTCACTTCTTCCCTAGGCGAAAAGGGAACTAACACTAAACTTGTCACGTGACAAGTCACTTTAACATGGAGATGTCCTACGAGGGGGTTAATTGGCACCTTTTTGACACTTTGTAACAGGTCACTAAAATAACCTTAATGGACACATCCAATTTCGGTTAAAATAATGCCTGTCGCAGATATTGTCCGAAATGAGCCATGTCAATATGATAGATCCCCAAAATCCAGTAACATAAATAGTTTCTGGACTTACTACACTCTAAACACATTATCACCAGTTAAGTGATATGTCTTGTTTTCATCTATCACAATTCGTTCCTTTTAATTATAAAATTTTGTTCACTGGTCACGGGATAAGTGCTTTAAGAGCAATTGACACAAATTTCCAACAGGAATGTAATTAAGATGAAATGTAATCCAAAAATATTTTATTCCAACCTAAATCGTCTTTCTTTATTTTTTTTGTAAGTGGTCTATAGTTGACCATGAATACCAATTAAACATCACTCCCACAAATAGCTTTTAATATCATGAATAGTTTTGTGCCAATTACCTTTCCTCTGGACCAACTACACTCTAAGCACATTATCACCAGTTAAGTGATTGGTCTTGTTTTCACCTATAACAATTCGTTTCTTTTAATTATAAAATTTTGTTCACTGGTCACGGGATAAGTGCTTTAAGAGCAATTGACACAAATTTCCCGCAGGGTTTTTATTATGATAATATTGGTATGGTTCAATTATGTATAGAACAAAATATCGGCCAAATGGCCGCCGTAATCTCAGCGGCCCACCTCCATCCGATGGTCCAAATTTTTGATGGCGCTGACGCATAATTGAGGTTCTATGCCGTTAATGTGCCGAATTATCTCATCCTTTAGCTCTTGAATGGTGGCTGGCTTATCGACGTACACCTTACCTTCTCTTTCAAATAACGCCGAAGAAAGAAGTCCAACGGTGTCAAATCACATGATCTTGGCGGCCAATTAACATCGCCACGACGTGAGACAATACGACCATTGAATTTGTCGCGCAAAAGAGCCATTGTTTCGTTAGCTGTGTGGCTAGTGACACCGTCCTGTTGAAACCAGATATCGTCCACATCCATATCTTCCAATTCGGTCCATAAAAAGTTCGTTATCATCTCACTATAGCGAACACCATTCACAGTAACTGCCTGACCGGCCACATTTTGGAAAAAATACGGCCCGATGATGCCGCCAGCCCATAAACCGCACCAAACAGGCACTCTTTGTGGGTGCATTGATTTTTCTATAATTACTCTTGGATTATCATTCGCCCAAATGCGGCAATTCTGTTTATTGACGAATCCACTGAGGTGAAAATGTGCCTCATCACTGAAGATGATTTTTACGATATGAACGCCCATTTTCATAATAAGCCTGAATAACTTTAACGCGTTGCTCGATTGTGTATCTTTCCATGGTTCAAATTGAGTTAGTCTGAAATTTAGAAATGTCAAATGAAATGCAGAAAAAAACTTGACGTTTAGGTGTGGTTCACATTCAACATCGGCGCTTAAAATTTAACCAACCGTTACATTTTATTTTTAATCTAAAATTGTAAGCCATTGTAAACTTTCAAATTATATATCTATATAAGCTATAAGCAAAAATTAAGGAAAAAACAATTACACACGGTTTTGGCGTTGCAATACATAGAAAGCTGTTTAAAGTGATCTAACCATGTCCCTCCGTCCATCTGGATGGTTGTCTGTCTTTGTTAACTTTGTAAATACATTTAATTTATACTAAGGACGAAGTCTGTAAATGGTGAGAATCGGTCAATAATTTCACATATTTACCATGAAAACTTCTTTCCAAGTAAGACTTTTGTGTCCGTGAACCATCTGATTATGTTGGTATTTCGATTAAATTCGCCGCAAAAATATTTGACTGCAAATTAAATTCTTTTCGAATCGACTCACATTTGCCCCAAGCTCCCATCTATAAATCCTGCTTTTAAATGTAATAAATAATAAGCAATTTAGCGACCGTCCCTAAGACAAAAAATCTCATATGCATGTTAATATATATCTAGATAATATTCGCTATAAATAACTTTCATATGGATGATTACATCATAATAGAACTTTGCTTTTTTGACTGCCCATCGTTTCCAAATAAGGTAAAGTCTCGAAAATTCGTCCGGAGTTTGGGCTTTGCCGATTATAATTTTATAATTGTTTGTTTGTAAATGCAATTTTTTTAAAATTGTTAAATATTCTGTTTTGAAATAAACAATTTTTGGTTTTTTTTTTGGGTCATATTTTTAAAAATTTTCAGGGCATATTTTCGAGTTTTTACTTTCTATCATACTTAAGAAAACACCCTTTGCTACAATTATACAGTAGTAGTTTATGGTTAAATATGTATTTTTAATATAATTTTTTTTGTTTTGCTTATTAATTAATAGTGGAAATTGAATTAATTTATGTTTACATAGCAATTATAAAAAGCTAAAAGCAAACTAACCAAATATTTAAAAATGTTCTAGTATTTTAGTTTTATATTTATTTTAATTTAATATTTCAATTGAAATAAATTATTTTTACAATTTGTTTATAATGCGAAATTCTATTTAATTTAAACAACGATTTATCTATTTATTTAGCAGTTTTTTTTTGTATTTTTAATATTTGCCCAATATTTTTTTTTTTAAATGTTTTAGAAAAAAAATATTATAAATTTTTGAGCAAAAATATTTACAGCCCGTTTGGTTCTGTTTTTAACAAAGTTGGTACAATTTTATTGTAAAGGGTGATTCATCGTTCCAGGTTTGATTTTCAATATGCTTTTTTTACAGATTACGCGTGACTCATATCAAACTGCTTTGTCATTTTTGTTCAGTATCGTTTGGCAAGTTATCATGGAAGGCCTCACACAACAACAGCGTCTCCAAATTTTTCAGCTGTATTACGACCATTAGCGTTCTTTGAGAAATGCTTTTCGTGCGATTCAGGGAACTTACGGTGCGCATAATCGACCTACTAAAACTACTATTGCCAACACGATTCCTAAATTTAAGTCCCAGTTTACATTTGTGGATGATAAACGACTGGTTAGACCACATTCAGCACGTAGTGAAGTGAATATAGCAGCAGTAGCTGGGAGTGTACGCGAAAACTGTGGCGAATCGATTCCGTGCATGGTAACCGTTATCGCATCATGTTAACGGACTATGTGCTTCTATGTGCGCATGGTCTTAGTGAGCTCTGGCTAAAACGCGTGAAACAATACCCTTGTTGAGAAATCATTTTGGCCACGTAGGCCGTGCGATATCACACCTTTGGACTTTTTTTCTGGGGATATGTAAAGTCTGAGGTCTTCAGGAATAAGCCAGCTACGATTGACGCTATGGAAGCCAACATTACTCGTGTTATTCACGTGATACCACACAGAAAAAAGTGTTTTATCAATTAAAAAAATGGTTTAGAAAGTATTTTAATTTAATTAATGTGATAATTGAATCAATAATTTTTTTAGCTGAAAAAAATTAAAAATTTAATTTTGATTTAATTAACATTTTAGTTGTTTTGAAATAAATTTTCAATTAAAATTTTAATTAAATAACAAAAAATCTTAATTGACTTTTTTCGTTTAAAATAAAATAATTTAAGCATGTAGAATTGTTGTTGGGAATTGTCAATATTTATTTAAATAAATTAACACATTGTTTAAAATTTCAAAGTTTTTTGATCATTTTTTTAATTTAAATTAAAAATATAATTTATTGAAAAAAAATATTCACAATATTACAATTTTTAGTAATCAATATAATCATTTTGGTAATAGGGGCAAAATCAACAACTTGTTTGCTTGATATTATGAATTTAGAACAAATTTGGTGATAGGAGAAATTTAATAATTTTTTCTGCGCAGTCGCTATGCTCGAACGAGTCGCCCAAAATTATACCTTCCGCATGGACCACCTGAGACGTAGTCATGACCAACATTTACATGATTTCATTTTAAAACAGTAAATTCCTTAAATTGTTCTTTTAATAATTGCGACGTTTATATACTTAGGGAAATCGGCAGGACAATCTAGAAATGAGGAATTAGGATCAAAAGTAGCAAGAGCTTGTTGAATAAAACAAATGTTGGGCCTTATGAGCATACCCTATAATTCGATAACTTTCTTACTAGTCAAGCATTATTGCGAGATGTATGCGAGGCCAGTTATCGTGTTACTGATACCGTGAGGGAAAATATGTTAAAGACCGTGCTGAATTTGATTACTTATTTGTTGCAGCCATTCAAATTTTGTTCGTGCGATTGCTTGAAAATAGTGTATGCACCATGTGTACAAGCTACGACTTTGTTTAACCACTCGGTAAAGTAAAATAGATGCAGCAGGGATCTAAACACCTCATACGATATCGAGCAATTGATTTAAATGTTTTATTTTGGAATGATACCACTCGATATCGAATGAAATGTATCGTAATTTGAGAGGATAACATTCGATATCGAGTAACCAAAGACATTAAATCTCCAGAGTGTTCTTTCGATACGCCAGTGTCTGTCGTATGCAGAACAAGTCGAAAGTTTACTTGATACGATAGTATACTCGATATCGAATGCGGTGATTAGACACCAGCATTAAAAAAGAAAAGTAGACGTGAACATTTCTCATACCGTTCAAAACTGCAACGAAGGCATTGGAGGCGTCGATCAAGCTGAATAATCTGTTGCAGCTGTGCGATGCAAAAATAAAGGTGGTGGGCTATATTAGCCTGGACTTGTCAGGGCCTGTTCGGAAATGCATCTGATTCGCATATGTGATAAGTTCGGTATGCTCATCCAAATTAGCTCATGTTAACGCTTGTTTGTTGCGCATCCTCTGTTTTTGTTATGTATTTTCGAACAGCTGAGATTTGCAGTGATGCTTTTACGAACACGCTGCTCAGCATATGCAGGGCAGTGATGCATTTCGGAATAGGCCCTAATTCTTGGCGGCTTCATCTCTTGACTACAGGATATAATATGGACCAGTTCCAGTTTTGCCGAAGTATATGCAGAAGTTATTAAAGACATTCAGAAGGTGAAAAAAATTATGAAAGGCGGTGCATGCCTTCATCAGCGGTAACAGGTAATAGGGTGATTCAAGTAGAGATACTTTTTTCAATAGCCTTTTTTTGACTGATCACGTGTGAGTCGTGTCATGCTGTCATGTTAGTTTTGCTTAGTATTATTTGGCATTTCATAAAGGAAAGTCTTACTGAGCTACCTAAACAAGGGCGGCAAGCGTTTTTTTAAACATGAAAATTCTATTTCAAATACATTTTCAATAAGAAAAATCGACATAGCGATTTATCAAATAGGATTTTCTAGCCGGGCGGTGTCGAATTCGCGTTCTTAAGGTTTTTTTCGTATAAACTTTATGCAAATGAAAAGTTTTGACATACAAAAAACGCTTGCCGCTCTTATTTAGGTAGCTCAGTTTCGCCTGAACAAGGTTAACAAATCGTTCAACTTTATTACGAAAATTTACGTTCTGTGAGGAATGTATTTCGTGCACTTCGCTCAACTTATGGTCAACATAATCGGCCTACTGAGCGTACTATTCGCAACACCATCACCAATTTTCAGACCCAGCATTAATTTTTGGATAATATTCGACCGAATAAACCACGTCCAGCACGCTGTGAAGAAAATATAGCGGCCGTAGCTGAGAGTGTACACGAAGACCGTGGACACGAAGAGCCGATTCAGCGTTGTTCGCAGCAACTCGGACCGTTATCGTGCCATGATAACCGACTATTTGATGCCTGAAATTGAAGCTCGTGATCTCGGCGACATTTGGTTTCAGCAAGACGGCGCAACTTCCCACACATCGCATCAATCAGTGGATTTATTGAGAGAACACTTCGGTGAGCACATAATTTCACGTTTTGGGCTAGTCGATTGGCCACCAAGATCGTGTGATATCACACAGTTAGACATTTTCCTGTGGGGATATGTAAAGTCTAAAGTTTATGCGGACAAACCCGCTTCGATTCAGGCCTTGGAGGAAAACATCACACGTGTCATTCGCCAGTTACTAAAATGCTCGAACGAGTCATCGAAAATTGGACTCACCGGATGGACCATCTGCGACGTAGCAACGGCCAACATTTGATAGACATAATCTTCAAAAAATAAATGCCAAAGAATGTTCTTTCATATGATAATAAACATTCCCCATAAAATTTGAATTTTCTGTGTTTTTTTCTTTAAAAAAGTAGGGAACCTCGAAATGGATCACGCTTTATAACTAACTACGATGTGCAAGCCAACTACGATGTGCTGTTTGCTACAGTAAAGCCCGTTGGCAATAAAATAAATGGCTCAAATCACTCTGCATCGAAAAAGGATGTTTTGAAAAATGTCACGTATTTTTTTAATATTTTTCTTAAAGATGTAACATTAGCTTCTAAGAGTTACAGATATAAAGATAGATTTATAATTTCCTTCTATTTTTTATTTAGGCACTAATGGGTTAAAGAGATACTGTCAAAATTTATATACAGTCTTACTTTCTGCATTTGTTTTTTTTTTTAAATTATGACATACATTTTGAAATAATAAAAGTTATTTTTACACATTTTTAATAGTTAACTTACCCCCATATACATAAAAAATATTTTAGGTTTATTAAAGGCTTATGAAACGAATTTTCTATGAAAATTTGTTTAATAAACCTTTTGTCAATCAAAAATATTTTTTATGAATATGGGGGTTGATTTATAAAGGCTGTACTAAAAATAAAAAAACCGTATGAGGGAATTGTTATTTTCTAACAACAAAATAATTTTTATTATATCGAAAAAAATGGATCAAAAAAAGGTTTCTGTTCAGAAATTTTCTTAATAAAAAAGTGCTGCAGAAATTCAACCTACTCTCCAGAAATTGTATGGCACGCATTCTCTCCTTGGATCGATTTTAGATTGTGTGCTCGACACATAAACAATTAATAGCCTGGGGACTCATTTTGGCAGTCGTGATCGAATACTTTTTCGTTGTGAAAGCAAATTTATTTCTAATTGTCTTACAAATCATTTCCAAAGTCTCACAATCAAGCAGACTCACAAAATATTTTATAAAAAAAAAAATCTGTTTAATAAAACACGAAGCATAAATTAGTTTTAGTTTTAGTTATTAAAAATTATTTTTATATTTTTATGTTTTTTTTATAGTTTTTAAGAAAATCGTGCGTGATTTCAAAATTTGTATCGCACAAACAAATTTTTTATTTCAATCACGTTCATTGTAACACGCGTAATTAATGGCGGCTAATCTTGAAACCGCGTCGAAGGAGTGAAAATTAACATTTTGTAAATTTGTTTTTGTTTATTTACATTTTTTACAAAATTTGTTTTTGTTTATCATACAAAATTTACAGTTTTTAAAAGAGACAGAAACGCGTTAAATCTCTCACGTTAATTTAAGTTTAGAAGTGTAAAGATAACAAAACCAATTTCCGTAAATTATGTTTTTGTTTTCATGTAAATGTTCACTCCTTCGACGCGTTTGCAAGAATATCCACCAATATTTAAAGAAATTACAATCACCAGTAAATCACACGTGACACATGTTCAAATTGATGTTTGTAAAGACCGTTTTACACTATCACACAAGTCTAAAGTGCCCCGATAGGCTAGCTGGTCGTGAGCTAGTCTACCAGTACCGGGGTTGCGGGTTCGATTCCCGCCGGAGGCTCTGGTCTCCTGCAGACAAGCGAAGAGCTTCGCGGGATTAGCGTAGGAATAAAAAAAAAAAAATAATAATGGCTTAATATTTTTCAAAAAACAATAACAACTTTTCATGACAGAGTTGTATTTTCCTCAAAATAAGTAAGAATTGTGTGATAGTGTAAAGTACCCTTACCCGACGTTTTGCTATTCAAAAATTCGCGAAAATCAAATCGCCGTTTTTTTTTTAAATTTTAAGAACGTTAAGAATTTGTTTAACAAATTTTATTAAAAGTATTACCCCCATAGTAATAAAAAAAATTTGAGTTTTATAGCAGGCTTATGAATCGAATTTCTATGACAATTTGTTTAATAAATCTTTTTTTTAAAAAAAATAACCCTGTCAGAATTATTCTTCTTTTTTTTTTTAATAAATCTCTTTTCTTAAAAACAAATTAAAGAACAATAATGGAATTTGATATAAGAAAATTAAAGCCATATTTAATTATTCATTAAGTAATTAATAATAATGTGCAATTAAGAAAGAAACAAAAATTTAAAAGCGAAGAATAATTAAACTCAGCAAAATAAATTTAACTTTTCAAGTAGATTCGAAACACAAGCGACATGTGGAGGATTGCAAAAAAAAAAAAAAAAAAATTCGCTGACTACACCCACTTACAGACACACTCATGAACACACATGAATTTTTCTAACGGCTTCATTAAAACGGAAATTAAATTTGATATCCTCGTGGAAAATTGTATTCGGGATGGAGAAGATAAAAGTGAAATTTTTTTTTATATTTTCACCACAGCACATACTCCCTGTATGTATTTAAACAAAATATACCAGTCAGCATTTTATGAAAATAATGAGCGTATATGGGTCTTATTTGATTCCTTTGCATAATACAAATCTCTAGGAGAAAGGAAACTGGCACCAAACTTGTCACGTGACAGTTCTAAAGTGGTAGAGGCCGGTTATGGTTGTAACAATTTATATTAAGGGGACTTGCAACTTTAACATGGCAATGTCCTAGGTAGCCCCCTCCTTGGCACCTTTTTGACACTTTGTACACATGGACACATTAATTTTTAGTTAAAATAATGCCTGTCGCAGATATTGTCCCGAGTGAACCATAATAATAAAGAAGATCTCCTTCATATAAAGTAATATAAACAGATAACAAAAGCCCGCACAAAATTCAGTACCATGTCTAGTTTAGTGTCAATAACCTGTCCTCTGGAGCAACTACACTTTATCAGCAGTACAGTGATATGTCTTGTTTTCACAATCACAATACACAAATTTCCCGCAGATAGTAATAATAACTATCTCTCTTTTTTTTAGATCATAAAACAGATTTTTTCATCGGGAGAAAGAGGTACTCTATATTAAAGGGCTGCCTGAACAACTTCATTCATAAACATACTGAAATGTTTATGGACTGAAGTTCGTATTCACATAAGATTCAGATTACTGAACAGACTGTTGTTTTATTGATGCTAGCAAACACATTTTGTTTCACATCGTAAATACAAAAACGTTGTTCAATGAAACGGCGTTTGTTTTACAGTTTTCACTCTCTCTCATTTTTTTTTTATAAATACTCAATAGCAATGTTGCCTCTTTAGTAAATTCGTGTAATTTTTTATTTTTTGTTACCTTTACATGAAATAACACCAAAAACCGTCACAATGTTCATGGACCTTATTTTTTGAGTGTCATAATGTCCATGGACATTATGACATTGGACACTATGACATCGGTCATTATAATATGCTACCGAACTGGATCATTCCTCTAAGGCTACCGGATCATTGCAATGTCATTCAGGCGGAGATAATAGCCACCTACACAGCTGCGAGGCACATTTAATATGGTGAGATATATGGCAGGTATCTTAACAGCGAGACGTTCAATGGCTTCCCTTTAATAGGTCCCTGGTCACAAAAGCATACATGGAATCTGCATGGCAGAGAAAAATGTGGCTTATTATAGATCAAAAAAGGACGCCGTGGGCTTTAAAGCTTTCCATACTTCACCTTACAATGACCTGTGTAGGAGTTGCGATGGCAGGGAGGAAGAAGAGTCAGCGGAACATCTACTCTGTTATTGCCCGGCATTCGATCTAAGACTCGACCTGTTTGTTCGAAAAATCCTTAGGGACAAACCCTATCTCTCTGACATTGATTCGAACAGGGTCCAATCCGTCATTAAATCAACCGGATGGTTGAGTAAAAATGTCGATAGCCAGGACCCCTGGGAGACAGGTAAACATGGTAACAAAACGGGAACTAATTGCTTGAGCCACGTGATCTGTGCTTGATTGCGGCTGCCATTTTGGAACCTAACCTAAGCGCTTCATGAAAGAGCATCTGTATAATATACATATGAACTTATAATAACAAACAGAAATTCTAAATAAGCAAACATTCAACACTTTCTTCAAAATTAAGAGAAAAAAACAAGAGCTGTTTTTGATCGTCTAGTTGTGTGAAATATAACTTTAAAAACCACATTTAGAACTGTCACATTTTAAGCTCCTTCTTGCAACATTTTGTACTTTTACAAACAATAAAAACCTCACAATAATCAATTCTTTGTCAAACTGAGCGAAATGTCATTTTAATGCGTTATCAAGAATCTTTGATTTTTAAGTCATAAAATATCCTCTTCAGTGAGTTGTTAAAATAATATCTACCAAATGCCAGCAGGGATATGTACTAGCATGTGTGAGTAGGAACTTGTTAATTAACCATGTATTTGGCTTTAAAGCATTGATTGTTTTTATTAGTGTGTGTATGTGTGCGAAGTGTGGGATTGTGTGTTAAAAAAAATTTTTTTTCCACAAAATAAATTTTTAAAAATCTCTTAAAAAGTTTTTTTTTGATTAACAAAAGTTAGCGTGTGAAAATTTTTTAATTTTATTAATTAATTACTTAAAAAAGAGATGAAAACTTTTTCTTAAATTTGTTTAACGCAAAAAAGCGAAGAAAAATGTTGTGTTATTCATTTGTCTTTTATTTTCTATCCTCCAGACCAATTAGTCCTGACACAACAACTGCAGCAAACACTTGCAAAATTCATAAGATTCTTTTTCTCATTGTTTCATTTGTAATTTGTATAAATTCTCTCATCTTTATTTATTTAGTCATATACGTTTCTGAATGCTGGCAAAAGAAAACAGTGGGACAATGAAAAGAAAGATTTAAAACTTTTAGTTAACTAAACAACTTGAAAATGGTGTCAAATACATTTAAATAAATTCATAAAACAAAATATCGTCAGCTCATTATTGCTTTGAACTACCGACCATTCTTCAAAACAATTGAGTAAGGTATGGGGTATATATATTTTGAATACCACCTTTCTGAATCCAAAACCGGTTTCACGATTTTTTTTTTGATTTTTAAGATATTAAGCATTAATTTTGCTTCATATCAAATTTTGTAAAGTTTATAAAGTATTGTTTTGCTCTACACGCCACTTCATGGCGATCGCAGCAAATTCCTCATACAGAACATACAAAACAAATTCCACTCTTGCTTTGCTTCATTGCCGTAAGAAAAAAAGAATTTAAAGCGAAAGCAAAACAAAACAAGCAAAAATTACAACAAGAAAATTAAACTCACTCTTGCTTCGCTTCATTGCCATAAGAAAAAAGGTAGTCAAAGCAAAATATAATGACAACAATTCAATATACAGCAGTAAGTATTAAAGGGCTGCGCAAAATATTCTTAATGTTCTGTGTTCTACTTCACACAACTATCAATCATATTATTTCACTGTAAAAATACATAGCAAAACAAACATAACAACACATTATTCTCACCAAAACAAAACAAGCATAGCTTGAAAAGTTTTTCTCTTCTGCTGTGTTAGTGCTTGTATTATCAAAACAAACAGAATATCAACACAAAAACAGACAATGAAATAAAGAAACGGTAAATTATAGTAAAAGCATCGAGTGCACGTAATTAGGAATTTAAAAAATTTAAAGTGATCTTAGCTTATAACAGAAATGGATGCATTAAATGTAAGCAAAATTTATTTTTTTGAATTATTTCCTAAATGTACATATATTTTATTTTAGTCGACCTTTAGTATTATATTATAACTAAATTATCAAGCTTGAGGTCTTTTTTTATTTTTATATAAAACTTTAAACGTTTATTTAACCAATATTTCTAATTAAAAAATTTTTTAATTTGTCAGTTATTGTTAAATTTGTTAAAAACATAAAATCCTATAAAACAGAATTCCATTTGGAGACTGCGGAAAAACACACCATTATACTATGTAGTACATGTTTTTATTTTTTATTTCTATAAAAAGAATGAATTCTTCTTAATTAAATATTAGATTTAAAAATTAGACCTAAGTACCTTCATATATGTACATACATACATATATGTATGTAAATAATAAACAATAAATTTTTGCAAATAAAAATTAATATTAACTATAAACTTTTTTAAGCTTTTTTATATTCATAACAAAACGCAAATGTTTCTCCCTTTGCAATTTTCTCTTTGGTTTATGTTTACAATCAAAACATTCAAACATGCTTGGAATGTTCTATTTCTGTTTTAATGTTCTACTTCATCTTTGTTCTAATTCAGCTTTATTCTAGTTCAGCATTGTTCTAGGGCAGTTTTGTTCTATTCTTCTCGTAAAGCAAAACAATTGTTTTTGGAAGTATGAGTTTTGTAATGAGAGAGTAATATACACATACTATCTACATTTAATGAAATTGCTTGTAAGCAATTTTTCTTGTGCTTGTGCAGCTCTTTAGTAAGTATACGTATGCAGCACAAAAAGCTACATTTCAATAATAAATTTAGTGAAGTGGCTTATGCGGCACAAAACAATAATTATCACTCCAAATAAAATACTATTTTCTTCTTAATAGTAAAAAAATATGAGGTATATTCTGTATAAATTAATACTTTTAAATTAGTTTGCGTGGGAAATATTGTCAGCTCATTATTGGTTTGGCGCACATGCCAAAAAGTCGGATAACATAAAGTTTCCTGAAAATATACCCGATAGGACTTCTTTTTTTGTAATTTCCCCACTGCTTCCGGCATATGTTTTGAAGCAAAATGTAAATTTTTGAAAACTTTCATGAATGAAGTTAGAAGTAAATGGTATTTTATTGAAACAGATAATTATCGTTTTGTGCGGCATAAGCCACTTCTCTAACTTTATTATAAAAAAGTTCTTTTTGTGAATTTCTCTCAGAAAGAGTCGAAATTATTTTTTCAGTATTGTGTAAACTCAAATAAATGCTTTACAACACTGGAAAAATAATTTCGATTCGTTCAGTATCGACTAAAATAATTAAAAATAGAATTGCATTCGAATCGAAAAATTATTCGATCATGACTGTCAGAATTAGCCCCCTTGTTTCTAATGTGTCATTTTATTATCAATTTTAAGTACAAAATGAGAGATTTAAGAAGATAATCAGGTATGTGATGGGAATTGATTTGGAAAACGAAACGATTTGAAACCGATAATATCGTTTTTAGAATATTTTAAAATTGATTTCTTATACATATTCCTCTTATTTCCTGTCCATATTCTTTTAAATTGTGTATAACATGAGTCAATTGTACTGTATTTTGAAAAAAATTAAGATTATAATTCAGAAATTGATTTTAAAATCGCCCGAAATTCATCACATCTTTTTAAAAACGTTCGTTTTGAAATCGATCGATTTTCATCACATACCCGAATGAAATTATTATTTACTATATGACAATTTGCTTTACTGTGCGACAGTGAGCCTTAAGCTTATTGCAAATGAAATTTGCTGAAGCTTTTTTTCAACTTTTTCTAACTTTTTGAGTATTTAGCTGAGTTGTTGTTGACGGCGATGATGATGTTGATGCTGCTGAGGAGCATGTGCTCTGACAATAAGCCTGAATGTGCACATAAGAAAATCTAATTAAGACCAAAGGATGAGTGCTTAATTATACGCAAACAGTTTTATTTTTACTCGTTAAACTCTCGAGCAATGAAAATCTGTTTTTTTTTGGAAAATTCAGTTTGTATTTTTCATTGCAATTTAAATACAAACGTACAAATGTATGTCTGCAATATGCAAAACTGGAAAACGTTAACCAGCAGCAAGACAGATAGTCAGATTTTCAAAAGACTTTTTCACATACACAAAATCTAAGTTTTTTGGTAAATGCAATTAAAAACAGTTAAGGGTATAATACAAGTTGAGTTTTACAATTTTTAAACATTTTATTAGTGATTTTAACAAATAGAATCTGGGAATTTTAGTTCTCATGTTGAAAAGCATTTTTTTTATTACACAATTTATTATTCTAAATTGTAATTTGACTTAGAATACACATTCGAATTAATATAAAAATTTATTAGTGATTTTACTAAATACTGTGGACCGTCACCACTTCTTTAAGATAATGGTTATGAATTAAATCTTTCTAGTTTTTTGCTGCTCAAAAAAAAAATAGTTTTTATTTTGTCCAAAACCAGGCAATGCATGATTTCACTCATTACACATTACTAATTGGTTAAGACTTTATATTAATTAGCAACGATTATTTCCGAAAATGGAAAAATGTTAGACTATTTCTTCCACCACAAATGTAACCATTCCCAAAAATATCTATGGGAGTTCTTGTTAACTGGTTAAATCAATTTGAAAAAACAAAATTTCTATTAAAGTTCCATTTTCTTTTGGTATGTTTTATATAAATTTTGAGTATGATTTAATATCCTTAGGCCAACAACGACTACCCAATAACGTTATAATATGCTAAAACCATCTGTTATAAGTCATACACTTTCCCTGCCATTTAATACTCCACTCTCGCATCCACTCATTCACTTACTTATCATGACCATCGTCATCAGCATTCTCATTTTAAATTCTCTTTCTTTCTAAATACTAAATTAAAGTGAAAAAATAATTTCATTTTGAAAAATATGGATAAAAAAAATCTGAAATGACTGAATAAATGGAATAAAGTCATATTTAAACTTCCTAACCACTACCAAAGATGAGAAAATAAAATAACTTCCCCTACCCCCCCCGCACACCCAACAAAAAAAACCGCCTGAATACGATTAAGGAAAAAATTGTATAAATCGCGAAAATATGTGAACATTTTTTTAAAATGAACCAAACCGAGGAATTATGTTATTAAAATTTTATTTCAATTTGTGGCTTTTAACTTGTTTTTTTTATTTATTTTATTTTACAGTTTTAAGTTGTCAGTAAAAATAAATCCAACCAGAGAAAAACGTAAATTAAATGACAGGAATTACAACAGTTTGCCAATGATTTAAACAAGAGTTATGGATTTAAAAAAAGGTAGGGAGAGAAAGAGTTTTGATATTGAAAGGTTTTTTTTAGCACTTAATGGGTTAAACATGTAAAAAAAACTAAAGCCGATTTTTATCAACTGAATTTTCATTGTACCATTTATTTACCCAAAGAGGTCAGTAAGAGAGCGAAAAGCTTAAAATGTGTTCATTTAAGATGCTTTCAAGACTCTTTAAAATTCTAAATTATTTAAGCAAGATGGACGGACATCTGTCTCGGGAAGGGTAAGTCCCAAAATGTCAGTTGCTAAGCAACTCGCTTTACTAACCCTGAAAGGTATCTCTTCATTTAAGTACATTACTCTTCGTAGAATCGACGAAATATTTAAAAAAAAATTCAGCGGAACGATTTTGAAAGTAAAAAATTAACAAAAATTATTTTAATTAAGCATTTCATTAAAAAATATAATTAAATAAAGCATAAAAAATAAAAGTTTTTCTTCTCACTCAAAACTTGAACCGAGTTTGAACTCTTTTTTTTTGTGTTTTCAAATTAATTATTTTTCAAAGCTTTCGTCATCAGCTAACGTTGTTGAAAAAATGAGCCTAATTTGAATACACACGAAGAAGTTATACGATAAAGAGTAAATAAGCTTCGTAAATTCAACGAACAGTAATCATCCAGGGTTAATGCATTCTACAATACCACTTTGTAGAATTTGACAATGTTATCTGGCCCAAAGTGCACCAAAAAAGTTATCGATGCATACACAATAGGCAAAAGGTGCATCGTTAAACTTGATGATACATTTATGACTTTGACTGCCAAGTATTATGATGTTCAAGAACTCACTGAAAAGACAAAACAATCCATCCGTACTTAAATCAAGCCGAAGCGGTGTCAATAAAACGGTAAGAACGAATTTCCTTAAATTAAATACAGAATTATTGATTCAATTACGGATTATGCAAGTGCCCCGTAATCCGAAAATGGGATTGATTTAGATAAAAGTGAAGAATTTTCAAGTTGGGTTAATCCCGAATTCGTACTTCAAATAATCTGAAAGTAAAATTGAGTTTAACCTTAACACTTACCCCAGAAAACCAGTGATAGAGAGAATATTATTTAGCCCCGTTACTCACATATTTTGCGTTACCTTTGTTGCTCCGCCCTTTGTTTACAGAAAAACTCTCAATTATAAGACATTAGCAGCATACCCGATATGGTTTTAGTTCGTAATAATATTCCACGTTTTAAACTTTATTGGATTGTTCGCGGAATGCTGGTTATCCGGTTATTTAATTATATTCACAAAAACAAAATACATTTACTTAAATTTTGTTTGAATATATTTTGTTGCTATTAATATAACTACATAACCATATAACCTGATAATCCACTTGACGTGAACAACCCATATGTATTTAACTAAATAATTCTAACAAATATAATTTGGGAATTTTTCGTTCTTATTTTACTTCTTACCTGTCATTTACACATGCAAGTGCAAAGCTGGGATCACACTATTGCCGCAATGCACCAATTTTCACACTTTTTAATACCCCAATCGTGTGACTGCACAATCAAATGCCTCATGTACCAATCGAGGGCAATATTGAGCTTACTTTTACCAATAAAATAACTTTTGATATATAATTTTTTTTAATTAATGCAATAGCTGTTCAGGACAATATAAAAGAATATATACAGGAAAACGGAGCAAAATGTATGGAAGTTCTTGAAGGCGAATTTATTTTTGAATATAAATATTCTCTATTTCATAATTATTTTTAATTATTTAAGCTTGAGGTCTTTTTATTTATAAAAAATATTAAATTTATTTATTTCTTCAATATTTCGCTAACCTTTGGTTAGCATCTTCAGGAAATTGACAAAATTTTATATAACGAAACAACAAACAATTACAAAATTATGAAAAAATTAAATTAAAATAGGCTCCATATACACCCCCTCTCCCTTATCGCTTTAAGACGAACAAATCTCATGCGGATGTTGATATTTAGGTAATACATATTCGGCCCAAGGAACTTTTCTATGATTTGTTATCTCATAACACAATTTTGTTTTGCCGGGGCCATGATTGGTCATGGGTCCCAGATATGGTACACTCTCGAAAATTTGTCTTTATATACTGTGACGTAAGCTATCAAATGGTCTGGCTTGACCGACTAAACTTTGTCACTTGTTTTAGAAAAATGTAAATATTGTTTATGAAATGAATTAAATATAAATTTGTTTGCTTTTTTTCGGCTCGTGTTGTCGAAATCGTGCCATACACTCATCGAAAAATGCGTCTTCATATTAAAGATGCCCTAACATCAGAATTGTGACATCAATGTTATTACAAATGGCATCAATAAGGCAAAAAGTGACATCAATCCAATGACGAATGTCATCATAAAATTTTGTCATATTTTATGCGTCATTTATGCTCTGACATAGTGACATCAATTCGATGTCACATTTTGTTTACACTGATAGAAAAGGCATCATAATGCTGATGTATTTTAACATCAGAACAGAAAAACTGTCATCAGTGCGATGACATAATATATCATGTCATCAGTGTCATCAGTACGATGACAATATATCATGTCATCAGTGCGATGATAAACTGTCATCAGTGAGATGGCAAACTGTCATCAGTGCAATGAAAAACTTTCATCAGTGTGATGACAAAATGTCTTCAGTGCGGTGACATAATAAATCATGTCATAATATATTATTAACCCTATTTTCATGCTTAAAAAGTAAAATTAGAAGCGAAAATTCCCATATTCTATTTTTTTTAATTATTTATTTAAATACATAACATTTTTCAATTAGAATTATTACGAAAACCATATCGGGCATGCTGCTAGTGTCTTAAATTTGAGAGTGAAACAAACATGTGTAATGGGTGAGTTAATAATGATATTTTCTCAAGTTGCATTAAGGTCAATTACAATGACTCAATTTGATGACAGTTTGTCATTGCACTGGTGACATGCTTTATAAAACCGACTTCCATTTCTCATTTCTGTGATGCCAATACGTCATCTCATTAATGACATAATTGAAATTTTTGATCCCGATGGCAATTTGGCCAAGTGATGTTAAGGCTGACATCACAGTGATGTTAAGGCTGACATCACAGTGATGTTAAGGCTGATATCACAGTAATGTAAAGTGTCATTGGGTCAAAAACGATCGAAACTATCACATTTGTGATAGTACTGATGTCAAAATACATCAGCGTTATGACGCCTTTTCTATCAGTGTAGTACTTATTTCTAAAGCCGAATTGTATAGGGGCTAGATAAAAAAATGAATCTGTCCTTAATCTCCTATCTTACGAGACCTCTTGGGCATACAACAGACAAGCGAGTAGGCATCGCTAAATCATCTATAAATTTTACAGGGATCCATAATACACAGTAAAAAACTTTCATATTTTGCGAAGCACTTAATGGCCAATTTTGTGAAATTAGCGCCTAGTAAAGTGCTTCGAAATAAGGCGATGAAGCGATGCAACTTAATAAATTCTAAGCAAATATTTGCTAAAAGTATTTACATAAAACATTGAAAATAATGAAAAGGAAACCAAATATCATTTACAATATAAATTCAAAAATAATTCTAATTTTTTTTATTGAATATTTATTGAGCCGTATCAACCATCTCCTCCCCCTCAAAGACCCAGTATGTTGACATATTTGTAAATAAATTTGCCAAGAGAAACAAAAAATATCAAAATAATCCCGGGAATAATAAACAATGAGGCCAAAATCAATGTCTAAATAAGGGATCATTTACGTTGATTATTGAGTGTTTTGTGGTTTGTTTATAAGTCATTATTTATACATAAATAAATTCATACAATCATTTAGACATTTATTCATTCATTTATTCATTTAAACATTCATCATTTTCATTAGAAAAAAACATGGTCATGTTGTTTTCCCTGTTTTTTGTTTCTTTTTTTTTTGCAAAATAATCGTGTGTTGAATTGTGTGCACGCTTTTTCATTTTCCTGTTTGCTTTTTTAAGCTTGTTTTTTTTTTTTGAATTCTCTTGCCAATCTACGCAGACATTTGTATGCCTTTTGGCAATTTTCAAAGTCCTTTTGTGTTTAGACAGAGCGTTTGTGTTGATTCATTGTTTAAGACCCCCTGCTGGTTTTGTATGCGTTTCATTTTTTAGTGGGGTTTCGCATGAAAAAAAAATTGTTTTTCTTTCTCCCACTGTGCACAAAAAGGCGTTAAGTTGACAATAATTCTGTTTTGTTTGGTGTAATTTAGTTGAACACACACCATACGCCTCACATCGAGACATCATCATTAATGGTCTGCAAAGGACATGTTGACATACACTCAATTTAATACTGAAGTATGAGAATAAATTTTTATTATTATTGGATTGTTTTGATTTTCTGAAAGTTACAAGTCTTTTATTATAATTTCAAATCGAATTTTTTTTAACGAAAAGTCTTATTTCTCCATTGAGATTGATTATACAGGGTGCTTTTAATAGAACTTTGAAATGGAATAAACCACAGATGATTTTTTTAAACTGACATGAAAATTACTTTATTCTAAAGATAATCTTCTGGCAATATAATTTTAATATGACTGTAACGTTCTGAACAGCATCGCTTTTAAAGAAGTACGGACCAATGATTCCACTAGCCCATTAGGCACACCAAACAGTCAGTTTTTCTGGATGTAACGGTGTGTCAACATTCACTTGAAAATTATCATCACTCCAAATACGGCAGTTTTGTTTATTGGCTTATATATTCACGCCTTGAAAGGTGATCGTGTGGCTTCAATTGTTGCACGAGTTGGATTTTGAAAGCACGCAAATCAAGATCTTTCCGCAATATCTGGATGGACACATATCCAATTCCTGTGCACGATGGCGGATACACTGATTTGTGTCTACCTCTACGTTACGCTCTACAGCAGCACTGACTTCTTCTGTACGTACTGTACGACGTCTCTGTGCATGCGTATTATTATTTAGAGTAAACGCGGTGCGAAAACGTTTTATTGTTAATTGAATTAATTGTTCTGGTGGACGATTATGTTGACCGTAAAATGAACGTAGTGCGCGATACGTGTTTCGAACAGAATCATGATTTTCAAAATAAATTTGCACAATTTAGAAGGCGAGTTCTTTTTTCAGGTGAAGTTGAAAGCACAGCTGTGCTACTTTTTTTCTTACTTAGAGAGAGAAATAAATACATTGCAGTGCTTTTGGTGTTGTTATTTGTTGTAGTATCGACACCACCGTATACATGAATTCGCCTTGCATTTGACATTCGATAAAATGGTCACCAGTTAAAAAAGTGTTGCCAACTTAAAGTTTTTTGCCCCTATACAAGTTAGCGCCAAAGTTGCCACCCGATTTTCTATGACTGTTCGTATTTTAAAAAATATTATAAACTTAAATTTTGCTTTTGGATGTCTAAATTTTTTTCAGTAAGTACAAAACATGATATCATTCAAGTGACCGCCGCCAGAATTGATGACGGGCCCGATTAATGGCCTTTTCCATCAGTCTTGCAAATACTTTCGGCAATTGGTTCCCGCGTTTCTGACGGTTATTCTCTTTTTAGACTTCAAGAGTATGAGGCTGGTTTTTTTTATTATTCCTACACTAAATCCCGCGAAGCTTTTCGCTTGTCTGCAGGAGACCAGAGTCTCTGGCGGGAATCGAACCCGCAACCCCGGTACTGATAGACTAGCTCACTACCAGCTAGCCTACCGTTGCACCCAACCACCAGCTAGCCTACCGGGGCACATTGACTTTAAGAAACCCTATAAAAATAAGTCTAGATCGGTTAAATTGGGCGATCTTGCAGGTCTGTCTAAATGGCTAAAACGAGACATTAGGGCCCCAGAAATGCAGCCCTCAGATAATCAAAACAAATTTTCCGCTTTATTGGGGGCCTAAAGGTTGTACTGAAATGCTGCCTTTGCAATCTCGTTGTTGGATCTGAACGTATGTTTTAACCTTTGCAACTTTCTTCAGTCAAGTTAGTACTGTTACAGTGCGACTGAATGCTTTTGGGCAACCAAGACGGCGGAAGCGTTGGTGGGTATACCGCCTTTGCAATCTCGGTGTTGGATCTATCGCATTTCGTACTTTTTTCAGTCAGGTCATGTACGACTAAATGTTTTTGGACATCCGCAACGGCGAAAGTATTTGCAATCTCGTTGTTTATGTATTGTTGCACTGTCACAGAATGATTTTGGCGTCCGCGACGGCTGAAGCATTGGGAGTTATACTGCAATGCTGCCTTTGTAATCACCTTGATGGATTTAAACGTATGTCTGATCCAGACGAACTTTCTTCAGTCAGGTCATGAATTGTTGCAGTGCGATTGAATGTTTTTGGGCACCCGCGGCGGTAGTTTTGGGGGTTGAATTGCAGTGCCGCCATTGCAATATCGCTGTTGGACCTAAGCGCATGTCTTATCCGTCTGAAATTTCTTAAGTCAGTTTGTGCACTCTGACAGAATGCTTTTGGCGTCCGCAACGACGGGAGCCTTGTGGGTTGTAGAGCAGTGCCGAGTTTGCAATCTCGTTGTATGTCCAATCCATCCGAACTTTCTTTTAAGGATATAATTGTGGATTGGTTGTTAATTCGAAGTAGCTCATTATTGATTATAGAGGTTGGCCAGAAACATCGAACTTTGCTCCGTTGACATCGGTTAATTTAAATTGTTTTCCTAATTTGCATTCCATTTTCAGGCAATTAATATTATAACTTATTTATTTATCTTTTTTAATTACACATTAATTAGCTTTTCAAAAAACAAAAAGTCTTTTTGTTTTATTTTTAATTGAATTTTTTTAATTTGAAATATGTCTACTCTCACATACAAAAGAACTTAAGTGTAAGAATAATTACTTTTTATTATGTCTTTTTTTGTAAGTTTTTAAAAAATTTCTATAAATAAATTATTGCTTAAACACCTTCCCGACAAAAGACCTGTAATGAGTTTTTAACATTAAAATAAACAAATTGGAAAAAAAATCTACTTGAAAATTTGCAACATTTTTCCCCTCTAGTTCATGGCAGAAAGTAATAAAATGAAAATAAATAAACTGTTATTGTAATGGCCTGTTAAAAAGGACTTTTATAAACAAAATACGAAAGAGTGTGCGTAAGAGGGTGTATACGTAGCCACACAAACCTTGATTTGTTTGTTTGCTTGTAATTGTAACGTTTTCGTCATTATGATCTGCTAATTGCCGGCGCGTATTCGTATCATTATGCCACTTACAATTTTAAGTACAAAATACTACAACAAATTAGAACAAATATTTGTTCAAAACAAAATTTGTAAGGGTAAAAAAATGTGTAACAACAACAAAAATTGTATTAAATATAAAAGAGATTTCGTTAATAGAATTTCCAAAGTATTTACTTTAGAATTTGTCGTAAATGTCATCATCAACATCGTCAATTTTTGTTTGATTCTTTGCTTTTTTTTTGCAGAAGAATCATTGACACCACCCCTGTTTCAACGAAAAAGGACAAATCAGGGGTGTAAAACTTAAATTTGACTATAATTGCCAGGACTTGTTTACTGTTGCACTACACGTACCAGCAATTAGGAGTTCAGATAACAATCACCAACTCAGTTGGCGAGAGAAACAAAAGAGTATCAAAAAAAGAAAAAGTTTAAAATTTTACTCATGTTTCATTTTGTTTGTAATTTTTAGGGTGTTTTGTTTTATTTTTCAAATCATTTTAAGCAATTGGGCTCTTAATAATTGCCACACTTTTGTTTTGCTTTTTCCTTCTTTAACAAAAGATTTTTATTTGTTTGGTTAAAAAGGAAATATTTGCCTTAATGTTTTTAAACAACTTAACCACTACAAACTGAAGGAACAGTTTGCCGCAGCTATTAAAAATAGCAGTTTTCAAATGCTACTTCTGGCACCCCAACTATTGAATCTTTAGCAAACCAAGTCAGTGTTAATCTTAAACGGATATGGCTGGGATTTTGGCGGAAACATGATGCGCGGCGGAAACATTAAGATTTTTGTCTAAATTGTGTAATGATGCCTAAATTGGTCCACACGTGTCTTACATTAAAATATATTAACGAAAGCCTTCAAGTTTAAGAAATAGAGAAAATTACCTTTTAACTAAAACTACTTACGTTTCATTATTGTTATTGTTGTTATTACTGCCCGCTGTGTTCGAACTGCCAAATGTACCAAATATATGAGTACCAAACTGTTGGGCGGTAGCCGTATTCAAACTGGTAGTTGGTGTTGTTGATGTGCTGCTTGAACGCGTTGACAATGATATGGGACCGCCAACTTCTATGGGCGAGTCTGTGTTGCGTGAATTGGAAGGGCTGTTGGTGGGATTACGTGGTGTTCTGGTACCTGGTGAGGGAGAGCCGGCGCTTATTGAGCCCACTGATTGCGAGCCCGAATGACCACTATTCATTTGATTTGAAGATAAAGGTCTTTCATTGTCCGAATCTGCTCCAGTGCCACCATGAGGACTGAGATGTGATGAGCCGGGACCGGGGCTGTGAGAACGTTGATGATGATGTTCATCATCGTCCATTTCACCGGTTATATCAGGGGAAGATTCGCGACTGTCGTGGAGCTAAAAGAAGGATTTTTAAAAATATTTTAATTAGTTAAAATTAAACTTAAAAATGGTTTTAAAAGAATTTTAATCAAATATTTAAATTTCTTAAGCGTGGTCAAAGTTACAATTTTGTAAAATTTTATTATCAAAGTTGTTTTTGGGAATACAATTATTTATTAAAGGATTTTGTTTGTTGTGCTTAATTCCCTTTTTTTTAATAATTGATAAAAAATACTGAAATTTATTGTTGGAGGACAAGCTGTTCATATGCGCATTTCACTGGTTGCTTAGGCCAGAGCATCAGGCTTTTCTAAACATTTTTAGAAAAGCCAAAGCTATCAGCAAACAAGACTACAGAGGGAATGAGAATAACCTAAAAAGTCTTATTTGCAACGATATCAAAGCTTAAACTAAATAGCAACAAAGTGACAGTGACTTTATCTTTTCTTACATTCCCCACTACAATTAGTTGGAATTCTCCCAACATCATTTGTAGTTGTAAGTCGTAAAATTTATGAAACTAAAGAAAGTAGTTATTATTTTTTGATTACATTTTGATTATAATCCATATTTTTATTTTCCTTTTTAATCAGGCTAAAGTTTATTAAATTTAATTTTTATTAAATTATTTTTATGAAGAAGGGAATTTTACAACATGAAATGAATTAAAACGTATTAATAATTGTTCATTCTTGACTGAGCTGGGAATTGAACCGAGGTTTTACGGACCAGTTGCCCTGACTAGTTTCGATTATAACCACACAATCTCTTCAGATGGGTTTACCGTTTAACACTCACCGCCATTGACGACGGATAACGTCAATAGTCAAAGATCAATCCTTAAACCAAATGGTATTTTCCTTTTATGGTGGATCAAAATTTCAAAATTTGTTTTGGTTTTAAATGTAATTTTCTATGCGAACGTTAACATTCGAAATCGATGAACAGGCAGGAAATTAATTAAAATTTAATTGATAATTTGTCTTTCTTGACTGACTGGGGGATTGAACCCACGTTCATGGACAGGTCGATTTGACATGCTTCGATAGTAACCACACTATCTCGTCAGAAATCTTCGCCGTTTAACACTCACCACCATTGCCGACGTCTGGCAGTCAGTAGTCAAACATCAATCTTTAAACCAAATGGTATTTTCACATTTTTGGTGGATCGAAATTTGTTGTAAATGATAAATTATTTTATTTGATTTAGATAAATTGTTTTGATTTAATTTATGACAAATTCATAAGTTTTCATAGGTCAAAGTTCAAAATTTAAAATTTCGTTATAAATCAAGCAACAATTAAGACAAATATAACTGTAATCAGATGAAAATTTAACATATCACATTTTTTTTTTATATTTAACATAAAGAAATATTTTGCTTTAATTCCTAAATATTAAAAACAAAAATCTAGAAAACTTGAATTGTTCATTAACAATGTCAAAGTTAAAAATTTATTAAAAATAAAAATTGTTGTAAGTTAAAAATAAAACAAAAAAAAAAAAAAAATAATAATCCCTGCGGCGAAAACAAACATCAACAAATTACAACTCATCACAACCAGTTGTTTTAATTACAACTCAATTGAGTTGAGTTGTAAACCGTAATAGGGGCCGAAATAGTTGTAAGTTGTATCCTACACCAGGATAAACTATTTATTTTTAAAAACATGTTCTTCTTTTTCAAATATTATTTTGTTGAATTTTAGTATTAGAAAGTTTGCAATATATTCACAAGGTCAAAGTTCAAATTGTGTTTTTTTTTAATTTTAAAGAAATTTGTCGAAACATATTAAATTTTTGCTAAAATTAGCAGAACCATGGGCAAAAAAATTTCGTAACTTAAACAAAAATGTCAGCAAAATAACAGTTATTTTTGGGTTTTTTTTATTAAAAAAAAAAAAAAATAACAGTTATTTTTTAATTTTATTTTTTTTGAGTAAAATATCGGTTATTTCTTGATTTCTATTGTTGAATCTATTGTTTCGAGCAAAAATAAAAGCTGTTTTCTAAAGAAATGTATGTATTATAATAATTGAGTTGACATTAAATATTTCCTTAAATGTATGCTCATCATGGGGATTTCTTATGCACATTAAAATAAATATTTCTGTATCCACAAGGAATAACAACTTAACTCGATTTCGGCAACTGCTCAGCAGAGCATTTTTAAATTTAAAAATCGTTGCCCAGAATCTGTGTTAGCAATTTGATAATATTTAATTTTTTGATTAAAATTTTAATGAAATGACAGATGTAATAGAAGAAGTAAAAATCAATAAGTCAAATTTATCTTAACTCGACTATTTTTCCTAATGGGCACAGACTTAATTATGAAAACACCACATTTCTGTAGAAAATAATTCTAATCTGTAGCCCGTTTCTGTATTTCTCGCATCGTAAAATTTCCCGCATGAAACAAGTGAATTATGACAAAAACAGTGCAATATGAAACAAAAAATGGTTTTTCTCACATAAGTGTTTCTGTATCTTTACTTTGCGAGAACTATCTGTCATTTAAATAATTTTCCAGCAATTATTGGAAGGATGTGAGAAAAAGTGTTTCTGTATCAATATTTTGCCAAAAGTTTATCACAAGAACTGTCAAAATAAGTCATATTTAAAATTGATGCGAGAAAAAAAAATTTCAAAAAATGGAGAACAAATTATGTATGTATGTACACAAGAATGTGTATTATTTTTTTTTTATTTGAAGAGAAAGAATTTAAATGATGAAAATAAATAAAACACAATTGTTATACTTTTTTATTTTAATTTTTTTAAGCCCTTCTTTGTTTTCGTTTTATGCAGGGCTGCCAGATAAATTTGTGAAAAAATCGTTAATTTCCTAAGAAAAATTAAAAAAATAGCCTATTTTGTTTTAAAAAATCGGACAATTAAAAATTAATTTTGACAAATTTTGTTCGAATTTTATTAAAACAATCCAAAAAAAAAAAAAAATTTCAAGACTTAAAGTTCATGGGTAAAATACACATTTTATACATACATACTTAAGCTTGAGGTCTACTTAAATAAAATTATTTATTTTTATTTAATCCAATAACAATTTAAAATTTGAGATTGTTTTTTTCCTAAAAAAATCATTTTAAAGCGTGACAAAATGTCATATTGAACTAAAACTAACACTTTTGGCAAAAAAAGGCAATAATTTTTATATGAAAAATGTTTTGTTTTGATCACATAAACAAATGTATTAAGCAATCTAAGGAAATACAAATTAAACAGTTTTCCTTCGAAATTTTGATTTTGCCGCTAAATTTTTTAAGCTGCCTTGTTTTTAAAGATATCGTTTTTCTTTGGTGCCGAATATACAAACATATTAAACTATTTAAAATTATTTTATTTCGAAGACCGAATAATATCGTCACTAAAAAAATCAGCCAGTCGGCACTTTGCCAATTTCGGAACAAAAAATCGTCAAAATGACGATATATCATAAAATCTGGCAGCCCTAATTTTATTATATCTATTTCTTTCTTTGACGTTTCGCTAGCATTTGACACTTAATTACTGGAAGTATTCCAGTTAAAACAGAATCTGTGTTGTCTGTTCTCGCATTCAAATACAGAAACACTTTTTTCTCACAAATCGAGAAACGATGGAATTTTTTGTTTCACCCTTAATGTGAGAAATTTTGCAATGCGAGAAATACAGAAACGAGCTACTGGTCAAAAAATAAAAAAAAAAAAAAAAAAAATTACTGTTATTTCTATTCGAAAAAAAAAATAAAAATTAAAAATAACTTTTATTTTTACTCAAAAAAAATAAGAAAAAACTGCAATTTTTGCTCGAAAAAATAAAATAAAAAGAAATTTTAAAAACAACATATTTTGTCAAAGACTAGTTCATTAGGATCAATATGGTATACTTGAGTCAGTTTTCTCACATTAACTTCTTATTTCTTTTTAATTCAAAATTTCAAATTTTTGTAACAATATTTATAAAAATTTTAATTAAAAAAACATACTACCAATTTCAAAACAAAACAAGCCTTAAGTGTTTCAAGGTCAAAGGCCGATTTGCTTAGAATTTGTTATGAGGAGTTACTATAAAAACCTAAAACGAGGTCAATATTATAATCTTAAAATAACAAATATTTAAAATCATACTTTAAATATCACAGCAGTGAAATTAAATGCAGCAGAGTTGTAAAAAATTTCAATATTTTGTATATTATAAAATAATTCTTTCAAGATATCATTGAATACAATTAAAAATCAAAGTTTTTAAGAACAACATACATACAAAGAAAAAATGATTAGTAATTTTTTGTCAATTAGGAAATTGTTTAAAAAGTATTTCAATAATAAATGTGATAATTGCATCAAATATTTTTTTAGTTGAAAGAAAATTAAAAATTAAATTTTGATTTAATTAACATTTTTGTTGTTTTAAAATAAATTTTCAGTTAAAATATTAATTAAATAACAAATCTTAATTGATTTTTTCGTTTAAAATATAATAATTCAAGCTTGTAGAATTGTTGTTGGGAATTTTCAAAACTTAAGATATATTTAATTAAATCAATTAACACATTGTTTGAAACGGCAAGGTTTTTTGATCATTTTTATACCCTCCACCACCACTGTGGCGAATGAGGGAATACTAAGTTTGTCATACAGTGTGAAATTTATTTATTATACATCTAAGACCCCATAAAGTATATATATTCTGGCTCCTCGAGTAATTCTAAGTTGACTTAGCCTTGTCCGTCTGTCTGTCCGTCAGTCTGTCTGTTGAAAACACGCTCACTTTCGAAAAACTCAAAAGAAAAGAACAAACATGGTCTCAAATTGCTTGTAGTTATCCTAAGCAGTTTGGGATTGAAATCCAGCAATATCGGTTCAGTAGAATCAGAACAATGAATTAAAATGTGAAACCACCACCCTAAAAAAATTGATAATTTTGATACAAAAACTAACACAAATGGCGGAATAATGCACGGAATGATTTTTGCACGAATGCGCTCTATACACCTGCAAATCATACTGTTAAATTTCGGGAACATCGGTCCATAATTGACCATAGGCCCCATATAAACCCTCCTCCCGGAAAGCAGCTTAGTACGCCTAAAACCGTATTAAAAAACGCTAGCATACTAAAATTTGGTACGACATAGTTTTATAAGACCAGAAATCACACTGTAGAATTTTTTGAAGATCGGTCCATAATTTACACTAGGCCCCATATAAACCCTACTCACGGAAAACAGTTAAATACGCCTAAAACCGCAATAAATCACGTTAGCATACTTAAGTTTGGTACGTCACAGTTTTATAGGATCAGAAATCACACTGCTAAATTTTGTGAAGATCGGTCCATAATTAACCCCAGACCCCATATAAACCCCTTCTCTCGGGAAACAGTTTATTGCGCCTAAAACCAAATAAATCCCACTTTGGGAAAATAATTAAATTCACCTAAAATCATCACAGATATAGATATTGCGGTAATATTTCTTCCAACTTCGATTCATATGGTCAGAAAAAAATATCATTAAATTTTGTGAAATTCACTGCTAACGCTAAAACTAATTACTGTGCTGTATTGAAATTTATTCTAATTTATTTTTTGTAATACCAGAAATCAGTCTTCAGAATTTTGGGATGATTGGTCCATAATTTACCATAGGTCCAATACAAATTACGCTCCTAAAAATTATTTTAGTTCGGCTAAAACTTTTACGAATCATGATATTTTAGTCACAAGAAACACATAAAACTTTTTTATTGTCGGTCAATAATTTAATTCAGGTCTAAACTGCAACTAATTTTAATGCTGACGTTCGTTTTTGTGAAGCTAAGTTAATAATATATATGCATTTATTATATAGAGCCCACTCCTGTCGGTGGAGGGTACCAAAGATTCGGCACAGCCGAATATAGCACTCTAACTTGTTTTAATTAAAATTAAAAATATCATCTATTGAAAAAAATATTTAAAATTTTAAATTTTTAGAAATCTATATAATCATTTTGGTAATATTTGTGTGCCAAAATCAACAAATTGTTTTCTTGATTCTATGAATTTGGTGATTAGAGACAATTTTTAATATTTTCTGTGTATTTTATAGACTTTTAGACTTGTTCATATTGATCAATATGGCATACTTGAATCCGTTTTCCGACATTTACTTCCATATGCTATTTTTGTTTTAAAATTTCAAAATAACTTTTATTTTGGGTTGTATATATCAAGAAAAAGGAATTAAGTATGAAAAGGTCGAAGATTTTGATTCTGATTTAAATTTGATTTCAGTTACTGAAATTGATTGCAATTAAAGTATTTTATGAATTCAAGAAATGAATTCAAATTTTTTTATCGTATTGACTGCATGATTTCAAATTGAAATAATACAATCAATTTTGTGATTTTGCATGCAATCAAAGAATTAGCAATCATTAACGAGAAATCATGATTGCAATTTAATTGATTGCAATATTTTACAGCTCTGTAATAAAGCTTGGTTTCACTCCTTGTTTTATCAACTCTTCAAACCCGACTAACTTTTTTTAATTTTTCCCTTAACATCAGTGTTGCCACTTTGTGGGTAATTACCCGAATTAGGTGTAATTTTTACTGTCGTGGGTAGAGCCTGGGTAATTTCTTTTAGGTGTAGATCAGGTGTAATTTAAAATTTTTTCGTTTTAAAACAAATAATAGTTATTAAATATTTGAGTTATTAAATATTTAGCGTTTAATTTATTAATGATCCAAAAATTCACAGTCTTCTGAAGGGTTCAAAAGTTGAATCATTTATCAAGCGATCAAGTGGCGCCAGATTGACTATTATGGGCCGTTTACGGATGAGCTGCCAGCAGCGAAATTAGGCAATGCCGCTGATGTTTAAATACAAAAAGATTTAATTTTATATTTAAACATCAGCAGCATTGCCTGACTTCGATGCTGGCAACACAACTGAAGTTCAGTTGCCATCCGTAATTGATCCATAACATTTCGATAAATATGAACTTCATAGTGATTAAGAATTAAAAAAAAAAAATTCCTGGAGGAAGATATGTTGCCAATATTACAAAAATTAATTTATTTGTCATTTTGACATTTTCAAATGCTTTGTTGCACAATCTATTTCTGAGTCTAAAAGTGTCCGTCCGTCCAGCTGGCTGGTTGTCTGAATGTGAGAATCGGTCCATAATTTCACATGGCCCACTTAAAAACTTCTTTCCGTCAAAGAGTATTTGTGCCTTTAATCTTTTTATTTATTTGTAATTTAGATAAAATGTAATCCAAAAATATTTTAATTCAACCTAAATCATCTTACTTAATTTTTTTGTAAGTGGTCTATATTTGACCATAACTACCAATTAAACATCACTCCCACAAATAAATTTTAATATCATAACATCCTTATTGAAATTAAATTTAGTGTTGATAACTTCAATAATAGCTACTATGTCATGTTACAATTTCGTGCTGATAGGTACAGCATTCACCATAGGTTCCCTATAAAACACCTCCATAAAATTACTTTAAGTGGAAAAAGTCTTATAAAGATATAAGATACATATCTAGATATTATTCAGCATTAAGAATTCGTATTTTAATTTTAACCTTATACTTTGTTTTAATGGGTCCGAACTTGGAAACTCTTGAAAATTTGTCTGCAAATACTGTGGTGAACGGCATCAAACTGTCGGACTTGACCGGCTGTGCTTTCTTGTTTCATAAAAAAAAAAATTGTCAGTAGTTTTTTTTTATCAATTAAAAAAATTGTTTGAAAAGTATTTAAATTTAATTAATGTTATAATTAAATCAATTTTTTTTAGTCGAAAGAAAATTAAAAATTTAATTTAGATTTAATTAAAATTTTAGTTGTTTTGAAATAAATATTTAATTAAAATATTAAGTAAATAACAAAAAATCTTTATTGGTTTTTTCTTTTAAAATAAAATAATTTAAACTTGCAGAATTGTTGTTGGGAATTGTCAAAACCTGAGCTTTATTTAATTAAATCAATTAACACGTTGTTTGAAACGGTAAAGTTTTTTGATTATTTTTTAATTAAAATTAAAAATATTATTTATTGAAAAAAATATTTACAATTTTCCATCTTTAAAACTTTAATTAATCAATATAAACATTTTGGTAATATGTAGGTGCAAAATCAACAAATTGCTTGCTTGGTTCAATGAATTTGGTATTTATTTGTGATGAGAGGCAATTTTTTTTCTATGTTTAATAAAATCAAACGTTAATTTGATATCAGGTATAGTTTCATTTTAATCGGGTAATTTTGCTTCATCTGTAATTTGTAATTTTAAATTTTGCTGATGGTTACACTGCTAAACATTCTCAAGTATTCCATTCAAAACAATCCTTTGTTTACTTAATAATAAAAAAAATCTTATTCATTAAATTTATTTATTTTACCTTGTCCAATGAAACACTACTGCAATCGCCATTTTCACGCTTGCGTTGTTCATCCTTAAGGCGTTCTGCTTTACGCCATTTGGCACGACGATTTTGAAACCAAACCTAAAATTACAAAAAAAAAAAAGAAATAAAATATAAATAAGTTTTACTTTAACAATTTTGTTTCCACTTTAAACAAACAATAACTTTAAAATAGTTTTATAAAAAAAATTATTAAATAAATAAGTCTAACAATATGGCATTGTTGCAGAATATGGCATGACTGGATAGATGGTTGGTTTGTTTTTCAAATAGCTGGAGGCCATCTAACAATTTTCAAATAAATTGAAAAAGTTTTGAAAACTAAAAAAACAGAAAATATAATTTTCACGCTTTAATAAGTTTTTTTTTAGTTAAAGAGAAAATGTATGACTAGAAAATTGAAGGTAGAGTTGGTTTAGATGATATTAAGGGAGTTGATTGGTGATGTTGGAGAGGACATATGAAGATGTTTATTTAACATAAATAGAATAAAACAAAATTGCACAAATAATAAAATATTTATTATGTTTGGTAGAAAATGAAATCTAAATTTTTAAAACACATTTTTGGAAAGAGGAGTAAACTCATTGGCCCATACTCATAGTCAAAATAATGTATACTTTAAACTAAAACCGGCTTTAAATGCATGTGAACGCCATTGTTCTAAAGTATACTTTAGAAAAAGTCGACTCTATTTTTGACTATGATTATGGGCCATTGTTTCTCACAGAATAACATCGGACTAAGTTTTGATTAAAAAGTTTACAGTTTAAGTTTTGGTTTAGTTCCAGTTCTAGTTCAGGTTGTAGCGCATTCAGATTCTTACTAAGGCTGAATTTTTGAGATCACAGTTAAACTAGGTTTACTTATTCTGAAAACAGATTTTTGCCGCCATAACGAAGTTTGTACACAAAATGTTGATGGAACTGCTTAGTTTTTCTTAAAATGTTGGTCTTTAATGATATAAAAAAGCACATTAATCCGGAAAAATCCGAGTTTCAGAATACTTAGTTTAAACTTAATCCACATTTCAAAACCCCGGCCTAAGTAGTATATATATTTCATCCTGGGGTTCCATAGTGGAACAAAGGCCCACAACAAATTTCATCCATTCTAATCTGTCTTTTGCCAAACTTTTTATTTCACTCGAGCTTTTTCCTGAGGATTTTACTTCGAAGGCCAGCCCACGTATGGGCTGGCCTTCCTGGTCGTCTACTGCCTTGTGAGTTCCAGTCTATTGCCATTCGTGCGATATCTTCTGTTGGTCTTCTCAGAATATGACCCAGCCAATTTTATTCTCTTTTGAGGATTGCACATTTCAAGGGTGTTTGATTTGTCTTTCTCCAGAGCTCAATATTAGGGAAATGTAAGAAAAGATAAATTCACTGTTTATTGCTGTTGTTTTGTTTAAGCTTCGATATTGTTATAAGTTAAACTACAGTGTTTATAATTCTTATTCGCTTGTCAGTTTTATTTTTATAATATTTTTAGCTTTTCTTAAGTCTTTCGAAAGAGAATTCCTGATGATCTGGCCTAAGCAACCAGTGAAATGCTTATAGAAACTAACTTTCCTTCAACAATTAATTTCAGTGTATTTATCAAAATTTAAAATTGGGAAATCTTATTAAGTAGAACTTGCTGTTGGCCAGAATATACGAAGAACTCTTCTTAAAGACTTGTTAACAAAAACCTGTAGTTTGTTTATCTGGCGTTGAGATGTGTTCCAGGATTCGCATCCATACAACAGGGTAGATGTTACATTTGACGAGAACAGTGGCAGTTTGGTGTTAATTGAGTAATGAAAAGATCTTCATACATGACAAAAAGTACCAAATGCCATTTTGCCTTATTTATACGGATTTTTATATCCTCGTCAGATCCTCCTGAAAAGAAATGTTGTTGCTCAAAAGCAAAAGTTATTTACTTCCTCCAGTTCACTTCCATTTACTTGGAACTTTGACGAAGTTAATGTAGACTAGTGTACATAAGTTTTAATTCTTGTTCACGTTTGAGTTATAGAATATGCTTCAGTATTAGTTGAGTTCTACTTCAAGTTTTTCTTAGTTCTACAGGGTGGAGCGTAAGTAACACAAGGTCTGCTATCAAGTCATATCGCCATAATGTTCTTAATAATATTTAACTATTGTTTAGAAAAAAATTTATGCATTTCAAACAAAATAAAAATGTTAATGCTGTTTTCATTGATTCGTCATAACTGTACAGTAGAAATTTGAATTATAAGCGGTTGCCCACAGCAGTCATTTATATTTCTTGTAATTATTTTAAGACTTTACAACTTTATGACTACCTTGTGAATTATGTTTTGAAGATAATATGTTTCAAATAATGCCCATATTTGCTTCGAACTTCCATAACTTTTCTTAGAATCTCAGGTCCCAGCGAACTGATTTCTTCTCGGATATCCGCCTTAAGCGGTTGGATGATTCTTGGTTTATTGGCAAACACCTGATCCTTTAGCTATCCCCATAGAAAAAAAATTATGGAGCCGTTAAATCGGGCGAATACAGGGGCTAGTAAAAATCTGAAAAACGGTATATTATTCGATCGCCAAAAATTTCGTGCAGGAAAGACATATTTGGACGAGCTGTGCGACCTGTGGCTCCATCTTATTGGAACCACAATTCTGGTCTTAAAAAATTTGCAATTGTTGCCGGGTATAGCATGCCTTTCACATTAATCGCAACTTGTTCGCCGTTTTCGCGAAAATAGGGCATAAATAGCAAAGTGCCCCATTTTGGTGTCCCATTTTCTCAAATTTTGTTATTCTCGTGACTATTAAGCAGAAACCGTAACAGTTACAAGTGATATTTACAAAGCTATTTTATTTATAACAGTTATTTTGTGAATTAAAAAGAAAAAACCCTTTTAATACAGTTATTTTTTAACGTAAAAATAAAGGCCCAATTAAATTCTTAAATTATTAAGCCGCCATTTCTTTAGTTAAGGAGTTTTATCTTTTCCGTCATAACCAGGGTTTAAAAAATTGCAGTCGAAAAAAAACTGTCGAACAAAACACGAAAATTTGTGTAAAACTTTTCGCTTTTGAGTTGGTTTGACAGCGACTGTTTACAACTAATGAATCAGTAGTAAAAGCAACAGTTTTTTTTTTTTTTTTGACCAATGACAAATGAAGAAGTCGAAGAAATAGCAGTTTTTCAACTTTGACTGCAGTTTCGAAATCGAAATTATTTTTTTAGTGTTGTAAGGCATTTATTTGAGTTTTTACAACACTTAAAAAATAATTTCGATTCGTTCAGTACTGAATGAAAGAATAAGGAATAAAATTGCTTTCGAATCGAAAAATTATTCGATCACGAATGCCAGAATTAGCCCCCAAGTATTAACTTCCCGTTCATCTACTTCCGAACGAAAACTTCGTTCGCTTAACTTAAATTTCAAGCAAAAATTAATTTTAAAATAGTGCTTTTCTTTTACATGCAAGTCTCGAATGCAATTTTCTACTTTATAACCCAATCTAAAGCCAATCTGGTACTAGAGTATCCAGGAATTGGGCACTGCCTCGGCCTCTAATATCGAACAAATTCAAAGGCGTTAAAATATACTTATTCGAATAATCACAGTTGCCTCCTCGTATGTCAAAAACTCAAATATTCACAAGGATCTCAATGTGCCATTTGTAAAAACTATGATAACGATATATACAGTAAACTATTTAAGAGAGTTTGTATTGCACCTGAATCCAGTAGCTCAAAATATTTAAAATCATGGCGGACACAATCGCTTAAGGAGAAGAGATACTATCCCATTAGAAGAGCGCTTAATTTGTGAACAAAATCCGTGTTGGGGAAAATTTTTATCCGGCACTGGCAGGATATAAAATAAAGTAATAGATTAGATTTGTGATTGTTAGTTCATATTAAATACTCAATAAAGTCTTCGTTCGACATCGATTAACAGGCCATAAATCATGACGTTACTTATACGCCACCCGTTAGTTTCGTTTTAGTTTAGTTCTATTAATGTTCTATTTTTGTTCTAGTTCAGTTCTAAATCAGTCTTTTCATAAAGGGATGATTATTAAAGGGTTTTTTTTTATAAAGGTATACAACTTTAAGTTGGCACCATTTTTTTATCTGGCGGCCGTTTTGTCAGCTGCATTACTTTGGTTTGGCATTTCAATACGAATAGACTGACGCCTGAACAACATACCAAATTGTGCAAATTTCTTTTGAAAATGATGACTTATTTTGAAAATGATGATGCATCTCACTTTTGTTTGAATGGATACGTCAATAAACAAAACTGCCGTATATGGAGTGATGACAATCCTCAAGTGAATGTTGAGACACCGTTACATCCAGAAAAACTGGCTGTTTGGTGTGTTTTATGGGCTGGTGGCATCATTGGTCCGTACTTCTTTAAAAACGATGCTGGTCAGAACGTTACAGTCAATGGTGACCGCTATAAAGCCATGATTACTGACCATCAAGTGCAGGAGCTGTGGTTTCAACAAGACGGTGCAACATGTCACACATCTCGTGCCACAATTGCTTTATTGAAGGAAACGTTTGGTAACCGCATAGTTTCACGTTTCGGCCCCGTGAATTGGCCTCCAAGATATGTGAAATCGCTAATTTACGCCGAGAAGCCCGAAACGATTGACCACTTGGAGGACCACATTCGCCGCGTTATTATGGCCACAAATGTTGAAAAGTCATTGAAAATTGGACCTCCAGATTAGACTACGTAATGCCAGAAGTTTATCTTTCGAATAAAGTAAATTTCACGTCAATTTAAAAAATTCATCTTTGTTTTATTCCATTCACAAAGTTCTATACCTCTATAAAAAACACCCTGTATATAAATCCTTTAGGAAAAGAAATTGTTTTATCATAAAATTCTTGACTAAGAATCTTAATTTTCCTTTTTCTCAAATTTATTTCTTTATTTCCATTTAATATACATAATTCCTAATTCCCCTCTTATTTGTGTTACTGCTTAACAAGAGGGAAATTAAATTTTCTTTGTTTCTAAACTTCATTTGCTTAGATTAAGGGCAATTTGCAGAAAACTCCTTAATAATATGTGTTAGTTTTCCCTTAACTAATGAGACAATTAGCTTTACGATTTGTGTTTGTTTTATGCATGACAATAAGATAAATTATCATTTTGATGTACAAAAACACACACACACTCACACTCCCACTCACAAGCACTTTTATAATGTTTATGTTTGTATGGGTACATCCTGTTTTCTTCTTGTCGATATATTTTTTGTTTTTTGTTGTTATTTCCGCTTCCTGTAGACATGTTAAGTACAAATAAATGAATGTTTTGTAGAAACCACCCATACAATTGAATATTGCTGTGTTGTGTGTCAGAAGATTTTTTTTTTCAAAATTATTGTCTTGTCTGTTTGTCTTGTTTGAATTTAGTCAGTACATGAGGAAAATTTTTTCTAATCAAAATTCAAATTTTCTTTTTATACTTTTTACGTTTTTTTTTTTGTTGTTTTACTTTTCCAGCGTTCTGTTCCGTCCGTTCTCCATGGATTGTTCAATCTTTTTCTACTTAATCTTACATTTACAAAAACAATTCGTGTACATACAAGATTATATGTAAATATTATATTAAAATGTAATATCATTGCATTATACACACACAAGCATTTAAGTTTATGTAATGGAGTGTATGTGTGTGTGAGTGTGTGAGTGCCATGAAATTGAATTGTTAGCCTTAAGGATACTAATATCATACACATTTGGTAGTAAAAATGAATGCAGCAATAAAAAATCTATCTAAAAGGGCTTCATAATGCTTTTGTTTTATAAAATAATGCAATCAACTTGAGAAGCAACACATACTGAAACTGTTCTAAAGCTCTTTTGAATATACACTCCTACAAAGGCACCCACACTCACATACACACACACACACACATACACACATTTATATTTCCTATATTCTCCTCGGTTTACTGACTCTTACAATATCCTTTTATTATTTATTTTGTTATTATATTCATATTTTCTTCATTTACAGAGAGTGGATTTAAGTGTGAGAGTCTTCTTCCTGTTGCCACCCACCAATTTAACCATTATTGTTTTTTGCCGTTATTTTAGTTCCTTTTTTTATAGCAATTTTTCCCATATTTTCCCATTTTGTAACGCCCACCTTTTTTTTTTGTTTTTTTATTTTAATTTTTTTCTCGATTTTTTTTTGGGGGTTGTTTGCCCTTTGCCGCGCGCATGTTTCCCCAGTTTTTTATTGTTTTGTTCGAGGGTTTTGTTTTGCTTAAAGGCTCCATTGCTCTGCATTGTTGGTTTTATTATTTTATATTTTTTGCTTCTTCTTTTCTTTTTTTTCTTGTTATTCGCCTCTGGGAATCATCGATTTCAATTTAGTTAGTTTGTTACTTATAAAATGAAATGAAATAATCTTATAAATTACATTTTCATATTCCTTATCCACCCTTCTCGCTTGTCTTTGTTAGCAGTTTTTCTTTCTTTCTTTTTATTATCGTTATTAATTTGTGGAATGTTGTTATAATTTTGTTTAAGTTTGATGAGAATAATTTGTTTTCTTTGTTGAACTTTTAAGCCAGAAAGAGGATAATTGGGATTTAGTTAGGAAAATGTATGTAAATAAATGTTTGTTTTCTATTTGAAATAGAGCTTTTTTCCCGAGTTTTCCATTGAAATAACATTTTTTCAATTCCCACATTTCCGTTTATTATGATCAAAATTTTGTTTAATTTTGACTAACCGCCTTGCTTTCCAGATATTAGGTCGAACCGTCACCTCATACAAAAGTTTTTGTTGTTGGACCTTAACAAATTTCGTTGATCTTCTTCTTAACGATGGAAACCCGAGTTTCAGCTTTTGACTAATTTCGACCTTCTTCTTTACGTTGAAACCCGAGTGTCAGCTTTAAGCAAGTTTCGGCGATCTTCTTTTAAACAAATTTCAACGATTTTCTTCATTACGTTTAAACCCGAGTATCAGTTTTAATCAAATTTCGTCGATCTCCTTTACGTTGAAACCCGAGTATCAGTTTTTTACAAATTTCAACGATCTTCTTCTTTGCGTTGAAACCCGAGTATCAGTTTTTAATATATCTTAAAAGTTAGGGGCACTTTTGTCCTCATGTTATACAATCGAATATAATTTATCGAAAAAAATATTGAAAGCCTGGCGACCAATGCACAGTGAAAGATTTCGGAAACTAATGGAAATTATTTTGGATTTTGTAAACGGAATAAAATTTCAAATTTCGATTAGAGTAAAATTTCAGCTGGTAATTAAGGGTTCTTGTGTTCGAATTTTTGATTTGGGGTCTATAGACATATCAGGAGGACGCCCTAGGTTCCCAAACCAGGGCACCTCGGGTATTACAGAAATTGAAAACGATGCAGAATTATTAATTTTAGCCTGATTTAAAAAACTTTTAGCAGTGGAATGCACCAGTCGAGTTCTACAAGCTAGCGAGATGCGGAATATACGACTTTGAAAATTATTATATCCTTCACAACAGTTGGAAAAGGGTAAATATATGTTTTTTTTTTCATCTACATTTGTCTAATTTTTCATCTACATTTGTCTTATTTCTCAAAATCGTCCGAAAATTAAGGATTCTTGTTTAGATATAGATAGATGAAAAGTAGGTGAAATAAATAGCGAATGCATAAGAAAAGATAAAAATGATAGATAAGAACATAAGATATCGGACAAAACCCGAGAGAAACCACACTCAACACAAGTTCGCCCTACGTGCGGCCAGCACCCAGTCTCCTGCCACGCAGCCTGGCCATCCCCATTACGAATCCTAATAGATTCTCAAGTCTACAGCCCGAGACATCCTCTTATTCGCCTAGGAATCTGCTGCCCAGCCACCTCAGCCTGCTGCCATGTAGCCTGGGACAGTGGCACAGAATGTGATCAACTGTCTCTAACTCCTCCGGGTCCTCACACAACCCGCACATATCCGACAAGTCGGATCCCATCCTCATCGCCATCCTGCCCATCATGCAGTGGCCCGTGATAATTCCTATCATGGTCCTAACGCAGACCCTACTCCTGCGACTCAGGAACCGAGACCTGATCCTTCAAAAATAGAAGCCTATTGGAGGCCTAACCGCTTCCCCACAGTTAGGATCCTCCATATCTGAGCCCTGTCTCGCTAACTCATTAGCCACCTGATTGCCGTTTATGTTTCAGTGACTTGGCACCCAGCACAACCTTAATACATACCTTCCTAAGGCTCCCTCCAGAGCCCTCCTACAACCATCAACTAGCTTGGAGTTCACATAACGGACCTTACGGCCATAAGAACCGCCTGGCTGTCCACGTACATAGTGACCTCCGAGCTCCTATCAATGTTTTCCCTCATCAGTTTCACAACCCTTAAGAGCCCAAGAACCTTCGCCTGAAAAACACTGAAGTCGTCAGGGAGCCTGTATGCCATTCTGATGTCCAGATCCTCAATGTGCCTCTCATCTTCGAGCCATGATTGAAAAAAGCAAATCCACTAAATATTCTGCTCCTACCTGTCCAACTCTCCCTAGATCATCAAATTAAGTAACAAGCAGTTGAGCACCGTGTTCAAAAATTAAAAACATGCTAATTCGATTTTTCTGAGAAAAAAAAGTAACCAATTTTGGTTAAAAGTAACCAAAACAGCAACGCTTATCGTAAGCAAATTATCTTTAATTTGGGTACCCACACATAGATATAAGAGTTTTTTCCTCCTTTTTCTTTCACAAGTACCTTTAATTTGAGTACTCAACATATACCACTAATTGAACGAGCGGTCAGCGGCCTCAGCATCCTTAAATTTTAATTTTGGTTTTTTTTAATTCCCGAGGTGGTCCAATTTTTTTTCGTGTGCCCCTTTAACTGCACTTTTGTCAAAATAACTGCCTTAAAGAGAAAAACGCGTATAAGAAAGTTTTTCGTGAAATTTTTTTTTTTCATATATCCGTTACCTACTGTATTGGGGTATTTGGAACGGGTTTTTTCTGGGCTTCTATTTGAAAAATTTCATATTGGTTTCAAAAAAAGGGTTACCGTAATGACAATAGTAAAAGATTATTAGAAAATGAAATATTTTGCCGTTTTTAGTATTCTTTTAATTTATTTTTGCTTATTTTTGCCTATTATTAATCATATTTCTTCGCATTTAGTACTTTTGTACTTTTGCGTAGCATTTAATTTAAATATTTTAATAACAGTATGATTATTGATTAACTAATTTAATTATTAACCAAAAATGTTGGGCATCTGTTTAATTTTCAAACATATTTAATTACACAATTTCCCAGATAAATTTTCTAAATTAGAAAAATAACCTGTAATTATTCCATTAATACTCCTTTACAACTCTCGACCACTACCACCCACCTCCATAAATGTAAAAATCATGCCATGTTACACTGTAATAGTTAATAATTTTTCTATTAGACAAATGCATGATTAAACAATTTGTCAAATAAAATCGGTCTAATAAACCATGACTTGCACCCTTAAAACACACACACACTCTTCCCCTTTTTGTCTGACGGTATTTTTATATCCCTTTTTTAATAATTCTGGCTGCTGTTCAAATTGTAAATAATTTGATCTAGAACCAGAAAAAATCCTTAAGGCATTCCTCAAGTTAAAAAAAAAATTCCAAGTCAGCCCTTTTTTGTTCTCCGCTTCCAACTATACGAAAATCGGTTGTTTTTTCCAGTTATTATTAGACATTAAGTCGTTAAAATAGTTGTTGTTGTATGGAGAACACATTTGAAATTTAATATTCATGAAACCAATTTTTAAGCCCGCGGCGTTTTTATAGAGCTGTCGGGGTAAAAGGGGTTGTTCTAGATGGTTTTTCGTTCTCACTAAACCACTGCAGTCTGTCTGTTGTAATGGGTTGGAAATGTGGATAATTGCATTTGGTGAAATAATCCTTTAATGCCACTCTTCGCCGATGATTTTTGAAGTTTTCTTCTATTTTTTTTTTAGGAAATGTTCACTTGATGGTAAAAGGGGGTGTTTCTTGTTGGTAGCAAACATCAAAAAGTGCTTGTGGTTACCCTCACAATCGTTTGGTGTTACACAGAAAAGGGGGCATTAAAGAGTTTGTTGGCAGAAAATACGCTTAAAATTAACACATCTGTTCGCTCATTCAAGGACTCCGTCCGTCAGTATTTCCTTCAGTGATTAGTTCATTACACTTGAACTTTAGTTGTTTGGATTTTGGGAAAGAAAAAAAAAACGTATACGCAGGATGTAACAGGACCGTTTTTCATTGTTTGCCTAACCGAAGTGTTTGTTTCTTTTCGTAAGCGTTTTTCATACAATTGCCAATTGTTTTTGTTTTTGTGTGTTTGATAAACCTCAAATATGTGTTTGTTTGCTTGTTTGTTTATTTGCTCAAGTGAGAACAGGGATAGTTATCTGTTGTTTATTCACTTGTTGTAATTATTTTGAACACATACTGTTTGTAATTGCAGCAACCGATTGTAATTGTAACAACTTGAAGTTGTTTGATGAAATTGTTTGTTAAAGTATATTTATTTGTTAATAATGCTGGCTCATCTTGTTTCATTATTAGTTGTTCGGTTTGTTTGTTTGTATATTTGTTTTTAATTTTTTTTTTTCAGCTGGTTGCATTCATAAATATTGTAAATATATTTTAGCTTTAGGTGTCATTGCAATTGTTGTACCCATATGTCAGCGATTGTTGCTATAGAAATCTGTTATGATCTTAGAATGTTATTAAAACTGGATACAATTTATGGACAAAAAGTATTTTAAGGTAAAAATTGTATACAGCAAATTAATCACAATATTTAGCTCTGACATTTTCTCTATAAATTTTGCTTAAATTAATTTTGCTTTCTTAAGAAGTCAAGTTGTTCCGTAGTAATCGAAATAAATGGAAAGCGGATAAATAACGGTAGGCCAGGCTTTACGGGTCCCTTGACAAAAAAATTTTGTTTTCCAGAGACCCCTAAATGTAATTTAGTGACGAAAGATTTTAAGATATAAGTATTTGTTTTAATAAATGTAACCCCTACTTTTGTTCTAATATGATCTCTGAATAAATGATTTTTGAAAAATTTAAATAAAATGGTTTAAAAAGTGTCCTTAGATTTCTGTTTGTGTGGCAGCGAATTTCAATTATAGTCCATTGGCATCGTGTAGATAATTTTTCAAGCAGGCAGAATTTATTTGTGCAGCCAATGATCTAACCTAAACTTCCAAAAAGTTACAGGTCTTAAACATGTGAAACCAAATTTTAAATTCTTTAATAACTCGTCTACAATTCCAGCCAGGCATGATAAAGTCAATACGATTGAAATTTTTTCCGTACTATTAACATTGGAAAAGTATTGAAGTACTCCAATAACATGTTTAGTACAATTTAAAAATGTTAAACGCTTTAACGTTATAATTGGGTTTAATGTAAATACTGTATGGAATTTAATTAATACAAATGATTTACTACAGTCTAATGAATGTTGTTGCTATAGTTTTAAATAAACAAACAACTTAAGTAGAAATTTCTCAAAAAAAAACTATAACTAATCGAACTTAAATCTTCTCAAAATATAATAATTTTATGTTCCTTAAAATATATATGTAGCTGATTTTTTAACTTTTTTAATTAAATATTTTATCTGGGAATTATTTCTTTTTCATAAGTTTCTTTATTATATTCAAAATTTCGAAAAATTAAATATTTTATGTATATAAAAGTACATAGTAGATAAAACTATATTAATACTTTTATATGGGATTTAGACGAAGACTTTTTAGCCTGATTTTTTTAAATACGGTCAAACGTTGTATAAAGGCGTTTAGCGGTATCCTTTGGACTTGTTACTCGGTTAAATGGTGTTTTACCTTATTCCACTATCAAGCTTAAAAGCCATCGTCTAAGTTCCCTATTATTTACTATTTTATCTTCTTGTTAATTGCCAAAGGTATGTAAAATATAAATGATGTTTATATTTATTTTTTATGTGGGGTGTTTCACTTTTGCTGACCTCTGTTATTATGTGTGATTATTTATTTGTTTCGGCTTAAGGTCTTTGAATGATAAAATATAAAAGAGTATTCGATATAAGCGACGGAATATTTCATTGAGATAATAATATAAAGAAAATTACCAATATTCTGGAGAAAAATGAATATCCGAAGACCACCATAAAGGATCTAATTAGACATGTTAATTTAACCAGAAAAATATCGACAGACAATGATAAGCCTCAGAAAATTTACAAGTCCATAACATACGAGTATATAGCAGGATAATCTTAGAGAATTAAGAAGACAAACATTTATGACAATGATAGGTATGAACTTGCTATGAGGAGTCATAACTCAGTTGGAAAGTTGTTTAGCAAAACTAAAGACAAATTGAATAAGGATGACAGATCAAACCTAATATAAAGGACAAACTGTTATGGTGATGGTTGTGCAACAAAACATATGTGGGCACAACAAACACTAAATTAAAGACTAGAATCTCATCACACAAATCAGACCTGAAAAACAAAGACAAACCAAAGACAAACCATTATGTGCAACAAGTGGTCACAAACCAGACTTTGAGAAAGTTAAAATACTGCAGGAAGAGAATAATCATAAAAAGAGATTTACATTGGAAATGTTACATATAACAAATGTTCCAACAAACACACGACTTAATTATACATAAGATATACACAGCCAATTGCGCTCAATTATATCGACACATAATTAATAAACATAATAAGAAATGACAACTAGAATTGATTAGTTTTGTTTTCAACGTTTTAGGTTTGTGAAAAAAGACGCGGTAAAAAGATTAGCCCTTTATGTACGTAATATTTAAATTATAACTTTGTATTGTTGTAAAATTAAAGAGAATTACTTGTTGCAACCGAAATATCGGAGAAAATAAAGTGTTAAAATAAAAAAATTTATTTTTTATTTAAATAATATCTATTGAAAGAAAATTATTTAAGAATCTTCTACACAAATATTTGAAATTCTTGTTTCATTTTTGAGTTAGAAAAAATCATCTATATGGGCATTTCCTCCGAATGGTCAACCAGGATGGAAAAATAAAATGTTGATAATCATCGTGTTTTATTGTTTATAATTATAAAAAAAGTCTATGTTTTTATAATAGAATGCTATATATGGAATGCTATATATGATATTCTATGATATCTTAGCTGTTTTACTTACGGAAATTGGGCTGGAATCTGAAAAATTTAATATTTTCGTTTTAAGCTACTTCTAAAGACATTTTTATATTTAATTATTTTACATGCAAAAAAATTTGTTATGTTTGCACCCTTTCTTTAAAATCTCTCTATTACAATCAATTAAGAATAGAAAAGTGTAAGGAGAAGATAAAAAGTTAGATTAACGGTTAATTAGCGGTTAAAACATATGGAAAAATCGTACGTTCGCGACCGGTACTTAAGTCAATTAAACAAAAACCAATAGAGATATTTTATTGTGTAAACACTGGATAGATACCTTCATTAGCACACTTTTAAAATAAATTAATCACGTTTGAATATTCTGTTCCATTTCGAAGATTTTGTTATTTCAGTACTGTCAGCCAAAGTTGACTTCTATTTTGCGTACGTTCGTGACCACATGTTTTTAACTATCATTATGAAAACTTAAACTCGATTAAATTCATTTTTTGCCCTAAACATAGAGCTACCAAAATGCTATCGAATTGCAAAAAAAATGCTAGGAAAAAGTTTTATTTTTCATATTATTTGTACATCAAAAGCGTACGAACGTACGTTCGTGACCCCAGGAAATGCCCATATATAAAATTCTCGTGCCCCGGTTTTTGTAATTGGCTTCAGCGTTACCGTTTGCCCGACTAAAGTCGCAATTTGACCCTTTTCACGCGGTCTGCGACTTTATGTGAGACTTTTTTTATCACCGACTTTTGCGACTTATTTAATTTTGTTGCGACTTTTTACCCTTTTTTTGTAAAGCATCTAACTTGTAGTAAATCGTTAAAAAAAAGTCGTTAAAATTTTAAAGCAATTCACAGATTTTTGTTCATTTGACAATACTTTTATCACTTTTTTGCAACCTTTTCATGTGTTTAACAAATTCTTCGAAAATTTTCAGTAAAAGTTTCAAAATAACGTTTTAGCAAAAAGGCTTTTAAAAAAATTGCAGTGTTTATTTTACAAAGTAATTTTTAGCCACCGAGTAAACGAAAGATGAAGTTTTCGTAAAACATGGACGGGCATGTACGAACATAAAAATATTTTGCTTTAACTTAAAAAATAAAATTTATTTTTTTCTTTAAAAAAGGATTTCTTGTTAATTGTTGAATTTTTCGTTGAAAACGACGGTAATCATAAAAAAAATTTGTTAGTATAAATGCACAATTGATTAGCGCAATTGTTAGGCAAATTTACGAAGTTTGTGCTATTGAATTCGCATACAAATTTTGACAGTTCATTTGCGAGAGTGTAAAAATATACAGTTTGCCCAGGTTGCGAGACTTTAAAGCGATATCATGAAAACTCTTATGCAAAAGAGGCTTCTGAAAATAAAAAAGTGAAACTGACTGTTTTGTTTAATTTTTTTTTTGTTTTGCTATGCTTTTTATTATTAAAAAACGTTAAAAAAAAGATGTTCGACTTTTATTTTCTCAAACGACTTTTTTGTGCGACTTTATTTTTATGAAACGACCTTTTGTGCGACTTTTCAAAAATTCCTAGCGGTAACCCTGATTGGCTTGGTCAATTGTAAGGTATTTTTCATATCGCTAGAGGGCGTAAAATAGGGCAAAACGGGCAAAAGTTCTCCTTCCCTATATCTTCTTAACTTATCAACTGATTTTCTTGAAATTTGGCAGGCAAATAGTGTAACATCTCGTAGGAACTATAGCCTATAATTATTATTGCTTAGGGCGTGAACTAGGGCAAGTGGAGTAAAAGCTCCCCTTCCTTATATCTTCTTAACAAATCAACCGGGTTCGATTCGAAATTTTCAAGAGATGGTTTTTAAAGAAAAAAAAAATGTGTTGTTGTTAAAAAATTTCTACGTGTCTAAAAAAATCCCTGTTTTACCCTATAATCAAAAAAAGTTCCCCACAATTTTCCCTGCGTTATAAATTTATCGCAAACAAATGCATATTTTGTTAGTTTTATAATTAAATTAAATTTTTCGATTAACCCTAAAACATCTGCGTAATATACAAAAAAAAAAAAATCCAAAACTGGGCAGAACTTTGGGGCAAGAAAAAAGTTAATTTTTGAAATTTTGTCAACGACTTTTAATTATCGTATATTTAATTTTAGAGGATGACTGACTCAACTTGTCTTTTTTCAATGCACTCTAATGGATATAAAACTTTACTTTTTCTTTACTTTATGTCAATTGATTCCCAAATTTCATGCCACCTTAAATTCAACTTGCACATGACCCAAGTTACAAGATTTTCATTGTTCGCAAATCCTTGGAGATTTTTTACAAATACTACAAATGGTTTTTTTCCAAGGATATTATTTACAAAGATATAACAATTTTTTTTTAATAAAGCAAATGAAATGTAAAATGAACCTGTTGTTTGAATTGCTGTAAAGTTTTTTTTATTTTTATTAAAAAAAAAGGAAAGAAAAGTAATTTTAATGTAATTGTTAACAATAATAATTTTGACACTTGATACTTTGAATTTAATTTAGATTTAATAACATTCGTAGACACACACACCCACACACATTCATGTCAATTTTGATAACAATTTTCTCAAACACGTGCTTCTGTCAAACAAGTGAAAAAGACATTTTGCAAAAGAACATAATAATTTCAACCACCTGCTGGGGTATAAGAAAACGAACAAATTTCTTTTTTTCGGGAAATTCGTATTCGCTATAAAACAATGATTTGTAAAGGAATTTTAGTTCTTCATAAACATTTTTGACTTTATGAAATTATAGTCAAGAAAAAAATTACATTTTATTAGCCATTAAATTTAAGACCAGGAAACCACAAGTTGATTTTTATTTTGCCCTGTTAGTTTGTAACTTTTTTTGAAAAAGGTAAAATTTTTTGATTTTTTTTCCTTTTTTCCCAAATAATGACATAAATGCCAAACTGTTTTCATACAAATTGACAAGGGTGTTTGTTAAACTCAAACACAGCCGAATTGTCGTAACTCGTAGAATGAGTGACTCCCTGTCTGTCTGTCTGTCTATTCGTCTGCTGGAGTTGAACTTAAGCTCTTCAGGGAAAATTCGTAATATTTTAATGTACAACTGGAATCAGTGAGAGGCTGTTTTTTATTGTTGTAAAAATTTCATTTTTTTACAAGCAATAAATGTAATAAAAAACGTAAAATTACTGGTTTAAATGTAATATTAACAAATGTTTTTTTTTATAGTAAGCGTATTCTTCGTAACAGGTAGGAGTATAAAAATGTATAGGGGAAAATGTATAAAAAAAAGTTTGTAACAGAACTTGTGGCAAAACGTCTGTCTGAAATTTGATATCATTCTGGGATCATGTGCTTTTTCTATTTCCTTTTAGGTAAAGTAATTTTTAAGGATTTAAGTTGTGGGTTTTAAGGTTTTTATATTTCTTAGCATTTACTTAAGTAAAAAATATATTCAATTAGGGATAATGAAAATTATTGAATCTCATGATAAAAAGGTGCTAACAATTTCCCAGCAAACACAAAAGCTTTTATCTATTTTTATTAAACAAATAAGTGATTTTGCATATTAAGGAAACAAATTTGAACCTACTGTCACCAATGAGAACCTTCGCCCTCTATTGCACGCGGTCGAGAAGCTCCAAAATAGCCTTTAAAGCACCGGCCCATACATGAGAGTTTCATTCCATTCGCGGTCGGATATAGGTGATATAAATAGTAGGGAGATCAGATGGAGTGAAGTATATCTTACACCGTTTCAAAAAACCGAGGCACTTGAATGCTTATTTCGACACCTTAAATATATGTTCTGTCCATCGGACATCACATTGTATTCTCATGTCCAGAACATCAAGAGATTCTGATTCCTTGATAACACTATGCTAGTTGAAAAAACAGACAAGCCGGGCACATAGCGTTTTAACATAATTCTTACGCAAGAAATTAGAAGCATAGCTGCATTTTCCAATTTTTTTATGAATTTTTAAGAAACAAAAATTTCAAAATTTTGCTAAAAAAAATCATTTTTTTTCAAAAAAAAAAGTTATGTTTCTAAAACGACTGAAGAAGTTTTACTTTTCTTAAAGGAAATTTTATTGCGGAATTCCGGTTTTTTAAGTTTTTTCAATAAGCTAAAGCGTTTTTGAGTTACGCGAACATATGTTATGCAACCTCCTCCATTTTCGAAATAACGGTATATCTCGAAAAGCAGAGCCAATCTTAAAAAACCGCGGGCACCACTGGATTCAGCGTACCCGAATTATGTTAAAACGCTCAGCTTGTCACGAAAAAAAGTGTCAATTTCTTGCACAGTGTAATTATACACCCATATAAATAGATGAAGCACCTTGATCCGTCGGGCGTTTATGCATTTGCATACAACATTGGGTCTTTTGGGCATTCAAATCGACCATATTCGCAAGACCACATTCCGAAATTATATTAATGACCAGGCGTATCATGGATAATTTGACTCATCGCACCAACATCCGATATGCTTGGTCTATAATCAAATGAGTACGAATGGCAAAGGCTGGAAGTGTGACATATGAGGTCGTTTAGAAAAATAAGAAATAGAGAAATATTGATAAAATAATTCAGAGTTTTCTCTCTCTCTCTCCGTAGTTTTAAAGTACTCGTTGGTTCAGAATGTTTCGAAAATTATAGTGTCCCAGCTGGTTGTCCACAGGGCTCATGTCTTTCTCCGATACTTTATAATTTGTATACATATGATCTTCCCCAACTTGATTATTGTACAATGTCAATTTTTGCAGATGATACTGCAATTAGATACTCGAATATGTTTGCTGTTGATGTTGTAACAAATTTGTAAAGAGCTTTAGTGGAGATTTCAACTTATTTTAAGACATGGAAAATTATGTTGAACAGTGAAAAAACACAGGCAATATTTTTTACAAGGAAAAGGAAACCTTGTTACGTCCGCCAAGTATCTATCTCTCAATATGAATAACAATTTAATTCCATGGGAACAAAAAGTTAGATATTTAGGCGTCATACCAGATCCTAAAATGAAATTTAAGAATCACATACCATATGTTTTAAATAAGATAAATATTCTAATTCGCATACTGTATCCTTTTATAAATCGAAATTCAAGCAAATAAAAAAAATAATTCTCAAGGCAATATTCATGCAGTTACGTTCTACGCAGCTCCTGTTTGGGCAAATAGTGCCAAATGTCACATTCAAAAGCTTCAGATTATTCAAAACAAATTACTGAAGATGATTTATAATCTTCCTTGGCATTTCTCTAGCAATAGACTCTATGAACTCGCAAATATAGAAGCACTAAAGGAAAAATTAAATAGACTCTCAGATAACTTTTATTTGCGTCGTAGTAACTCTGAATATGCGCATATTAATGGTTTATTACCACCTTAGTAGATGTAAGCTCGTAATATAAGTTTTATCTAAACTCATTTAAAAATGTTTTAAATAAGTTTTTTGCAAATTTTTCCCTCCAAACTTTGTATACATATATGTATATAATTTTATAAATTAAGTTTAATTATTAAGAAGAAAAAGAAACAATCTTAAACTCTTTGTAATGGGTGATTCAAGTAGAGATACTTTCTTCAATAGCCTTTTTTTGACAGATCACGTGTGAGTCGTGTCATGCAGTCATGTTAGTTTTGTTTAGTATTGCTTGGCATTTCATAAAGGAAAGACTTACGCCTGAACAAGGTTTACAAATCGTTCAACTTTATTACGAAAATTTACGTTCTGTGAGGAATGTGTTTCATGCACTTCGCTCAACTTATGGCCAACATAATCGGCCTACTGAGCGTACTATTCGGAACACCATCACCAATTTTGAGACCCATCATTCATTATTCGATAATATTCGACCGAATAAACCACGTCCAGCACGCTGTGAAGAAAATAAAGCGGCCGTTACTGAGAGTGTACACGAAGACCGTGGAGAGTCGATTTGGCGCCGTTCGCAGCAATTCGGACTGACGTATGGAACGACTTGGCGCATTTTACGTCGAGATCTTAATTTGAAAGCGTACAAAATACAGCTTGTGCAACAACTGAAGCCGCTCGAATTTCCCAAGCGACATCGCTTCGCTCTATGGGCTCTTGAAAAGTTCAATGGGTATGTAAACAAACAAAATTGCCGCATTTGGGACGACGAGCAACCTGAAGAGATTCAAGAACTGCCACTTCATACAGAAAAAAAAAGTTTTGGTGTGGTTTGTGGGCCGGTGGAATCATCGGTCCATATTTCTTTAAAAATGATGCCAGTGCGAACGTAACCGTCAATGGCGACCGTTATCGTGCCATGATAACCGACTATTTGATGCCTGAAATTGAAGCTCGTGATCTCGGCGACATTTGGTTTCAGCAAGACGACTTCCCACACATCGCACTATCGGATTTCTGCTGCAAAAAAGGCATTTTTTGACTATTACTTTTAAAAATCTAGTGATGCTATTTTATAGAGAAGAGTCTGGCAAACAAAAATCTGCATTTCTTTTAAGATATATATATATATATATTCTTAGAAAAGATCGGTTAAAATCAGGTTAATGTTGTGAAAGGGAAATATATGTTAATTTTGTTCAAATTCAGAGATTTATATATCGAAGATGTTTCGAGCGGAAAAATCTGAGTGTCGATTTTATTTAAATCCGGAGCCTTGTTTTTAATTTAAAGGAAAATAAAAAGTTATTGCGTACATAGTTTGGGAGATATAAGTGCATCAAAATTGTCCTTAAAAATTCAGCATTGGCTGTTTTCGTTGGAGAAAAAGTCAGTTAGCTCGATTTACCTCCGTGCTCCCAGTATAACGAAATGAAAGGTAAAAGGCTCTTCTTTCGAATTAGTCAAAAAAATTCACCAACTTTTGTCAATCTTTTAAAAAAATCCAAATTTAGTAAGCAAAAAGTCACGAATATTGCACCCTAGTATTTGTCAACCTTATAAGAATATTTTAGAATTGGATGATATAGTTAAAGAAATGATAGTTGATGAATAAAATACTTAAATATTATTTACCTATATGAATATTTTTTATTCGAGCTGGGAGGGAATAACCAATTTTTAGCATTTCTTTAATTAAATGTTACTAGGATTTTTAATGAGAATTATATTTATACGAAATTTTTTCATTCAGGTTACATACATGACGACGCATCAACCAAAATTTTTAGTTTTTTTTTTCATCAATTAATAGGCGTGTGCCAAATTTAATCAAATTCTATTGAGAATTGCGCCCTATACATTGAAAACAAAAATACGTGAAAAAATTGGCGGTCCAAGGGAGGTACCCCTAGGAGTCGACGGATTCAAACCAAAATTAGTCGAGCTCTTTCTTGGATCCACTAATAAACGTGTGCCAAATTGCGTCAAATTCTATGAAGAATTGCGACCTATACATTGAGGACAAAAATTCGTGGAAAAATGGCGGTCCAAGGGAGGTACCCCAAGTAGTCGACGGATTTTAAAAATTTTTTGAATTTTTCTTTTCTACTTAAAATTGAACAAGTGTGCAAAATTTCATCGTTGTAGGATCACTTCTTCTATATTTTGCAGTTAGATGTTTGAAGAAATACCACTGTGCATCGCATCAATCAATGGATTTATTGAGAGAAAACTTCGGTGACCGCGTAATTTCACGTTTTGGGCCGGTCGATTGGCCACCAAGATCGTGAGATATCAGACCGTTAGAGATTTTCCTGTGGGGATATGTAAAGTCTAAAGTTTATGCGGACAAACCCGCTTCGATTCAGGCCTTGGAGGAAAACATCACGAGTGTCATTCGCCAGTTACCAGTCGAAATGCTCAAACGAGTCATCGAAAATTGCACTCAACGGATGGACCATCTGCGACGTAGCAACGGCCAACATATGATAGACATAACCTTAAAAAAATAAATGTCAAAAAATGTTCTTTCAAATGATAATAAACATTCCCCATTAAATTTGAATTTTCTGTGTTTTTTCTTTAAAAAAGTAGGGAACCTCGAAATGGATCACGCGTTATATATATAACATAAAAGAAATAATGGTAATAATATTTGACAAATAAATAAATTGAATTGAATTGAGTAGGAGAAAGAACGGAACCTTGCGGCAATAAGAACGGAGCTTTATTGCAACATTTATCTTAGCGATAAGGATTTTTTTGTCTGTCTTAATGAACATGTCTTATTCGGGAGTAGAATATTGCTAAAACTCAAATAGTTGACTTTCAATCTGCAACCGGATGACAAAGGGACTGCTCACACAGTTTAAATACACTTTTGAAATGATCTCACGGTAGCTCTGGGCCTGGTTGAGTGGGCGGTTGTAATTTTGTATCTTTCTTCCTCTACTAATATACCTCGAACTTGTCTTGAGGTTAAAATTAGCAGATCTACCAGATCGCGAAGATCTTCCAGATCTCGGGCCAGAGTGCCACGGAAGCCAGTAGCACCCAGGGGATGAAATAGGCCCAGGGCTAGTTACGGTTTTGGCTCTTTCGGGAATCTTGTGGTGACTGTGGTTTAAACCTAAATTGCGGGGAGGAAGATTTTATAAATATCAGGTTAGTGGATGGACGGGCTTTATTTGTTCATTACAAAAAATCATTCTGAGTCGAACGCTATATTTAAAGGTCTAGAAGCAATATTTTTATGTATATTATCCGATTAAGAAAAATTCAGAGAATAAATGAAAATTTTATACGTTTCCGAGTAATTGGAAACCCTTTAACATACGAGTATTTGTAAAATTTCTATTTAGTTCTTATTATTTGCATTTACATATGCTAATTTATCACGTTTTCATATCTCTCTATAATTTCTAAGGTAATAATTCTCAGTTTCTACACACGTAATTGTCTACTTTTACAATTATATAAATAACTTTATAATTAGAGTAAATAAAACACTACTTAAGTTTTACATTTTTTCGACACTTATAAAAGATAATTGCGCCGGAAATAGACTTAAAATATACCACTAGAGAACCCTAATAGCTTTATGCTCGTAAATGTTTGCACACACTTACAAACTCATATGTAGCTCTCTTTTGACACGGATGTTTTTAAGTGCTCAAGAGTTGGCAAAATCCTCGACTACAAAGAAAATCAAGCAACAACAAGAAACAAAACAATAAAAGAAAATAAAAATAAGAGTAAAAGAAAAGAGGATGATATACGAGATTTTTGCTCGTTAAAACGACAAATGCTTGCAATTAAATGTAGCAGCATTTAAGGGACAAAAAAAAAACAAAGTAAACATGTTTCATTTTGTCTATTTATAGTTCTTTAATTGTTGTTGTTGTAGTTGTTTGTGTTAAGTAAAAAGGATAATTTGTTTTATAATAAACACATCTAAACTAAATAACAACCGCTAATGAACGTACGATACCGTTAGCTCGTGTTGTTGTTTTTTTTGCAGAGGAAATAACGTGCACGAGTGTTTCTTTTTCCGTTAAGTTTTTTTTTCTCTCATAAAGGAAGAAGACTTTGAATATGTATGTATGTGTATGTATTAATATGTTGTTTTATTCAGATAATTACTCTATTTTTTCACAAACATTTTATTGTGCTAATTGCATTTTCTTGTAAACTTAGAAAAAAATAAGACTTTATGACGCTATTTCAAGCCTTGAGTTTTTTTTTCATATTTCCATGCCATTTCCTACATGATTTCTTCTCTCACTGTGGGCTTATTTTGTAGCTTTTGTGTCCAATAAATTTTAATTTTAATAAGCCTCACTTACATTTTGCACAATATTTCTCTTCTTTCATTTGCTTAATAAACAAATTAGCAACACTACAGATTTTTTTTTTTTTTTTTTTGCATAAATTAGAAAATACAAAATCACAAAATGCAACTTGATACCACTTTAAAACTAAAAAATATTAAAATTTACATGAAATTTTGCATATGATTACTATTTGTTTAAAAGAAATAATGAAAAAAAATATCTAAAAAAATGCCATTGTACGAACGAACAATGTTTTGGGAATTAATTGAGGATGTGTGTGGTGTAAAATTAGCAGCAATTGACGTCAAATTTGAATAAAGTTTAATTGAAGACAATTGTTTATTAAAATCAGGTAAATCTGCGAAGATTGGCTGAATGTTATTTGAGCAGAAATAAGTGAATGCATAAAAATGAAATTATTTATTAAAAATGCAATTATTTCATATTAAAACATATTTTTTTTTTGTTGGAGTTCAATTTTAGTTGTTGTGAATATTTTTAAGAAGCCTAAAATTAGGCTACAAATGTTATTATACATCTTATAGTGTTCTCTGGACGAAGATACAATTAAGAATAAATAAAATAAATTATTAAATATTTATAAGAATAACTTTTAACGTCCATTGTCCCTTTTCAAAAGTAAAACTTATATTCGCTTTTCATATTTCGTAATCATAGTTTTTACTAATGGCATAACAGACCAGGTGGCGGCTGTGATTGTTGGAGGAATTTTATTTTGGCTCCTTTGAATTAGAGTTCGATACAGTACTAGGGTATTCATTAATTACTACCCGATTAACTTGTCGGTTAATTAAAAATTGGCTATTTTCGATTAACGATTAAACCGGTTAATTTTAGTCGATTAACCGATTAACCGACGTAACCAAATTTTTAATTTTTTTGTAGAATTATATCAAATTTTTTTTGAGTTTTTAATTATTTGTTTCATCTCATATACAATAGGTATGTGTTTAGAAAATATTCTTTCATACACGTAGAGAAAAAACATGTTTAAAAATGGTCACCTCCAACAAAACTATTTTTAAAGAAAATTTTTAAACATATAATGTTTAATTTAACCATATTATTGTCACTGACAACCATATTATTTTTAAATTGGTCCTTCATCAAGAAGCTTCAACCATATTATGGCTGCCTTTAAACATGTTTTGGTTTAATATGAAAATAATTTGCTTTTAAATTAACAATAGTATTTTCCTCTTTTCCAAGAGCAACATACTATGGTTGAAAACCAACCATGCTATTATAAGTGTTAAGTATATTTAAGTTATTTTTAACCAAAACATGTTCGGTGGCAACCATAATATGGTGGACTAATTTAACCATAATATGTTTGTCGGTGACAATAGTAAGATTAAAATAAACATAATATGTTTAAAATTGTTCTCTTAAAATAGTTTTGTTGGAGGTGACCATATATAAACATGTTTTTTCTCTGGGTGCACAAACACAAAAGGTGTTCTATCAATCTTTTAACAGAATTAACCGAAACAATTTAAAGAGTTAAACTTAAAAAAATATATTAAAACAGGACTCTATACGTTTAGAGGAACCCAGGAAAATAACTGAGAAATTCGATATTCGATGGGTTGCTTTCGACGATGTCATGGCCAATATTTACATGATATAATTTTCAAAAAGTAAATGCCATAAATTGTTCTTTTAACCGATAATAAAAATTTCAAGTCCCCTTCCTAATTTATGTGTGTTATTTTACATTATAAATCAAACCTCACGTTGAATCATCCGATATATGTCTGCAAGTAGCGAGATGCTTCATGACGGTTTTCTTGTGCGCTTAGAAACGATGTATCATCAGTAAAAGTTGAAGTTTGGGTGCAGTTGTTTGTTGGCATGCCCGAAGCAGATATTAAATATAATAAAGGGCCCAGGATGCTTCCTTGTGCGACTCCAGGGTCAATTGACTGAGAAGAACTTATAAAATCGTCTTCTTTAATAATACATTTTTAACCGAATAACGTACGAAAGGAAAAGAGAATGCGATTTATTTTCCTCTCTCTAATTAAAACTCAAGACTTGAGGCTAAAACTAGAAGAATGTTAACCAGCACTAATATCGCTTGTTTTTAAAAAATATGTACGCTGAGCAAAGAAAAAAGTTGTGATTAAGCACGCAATGTATATGAAAAATGCCAAAATTATTTCTTTCAGTGCAAATCTTCTTGAGCATTATACAATTTTGTGTGTTCTTTTACATGACGCGTTTTCGAATCAACGCATTGCATGCTTGTCATATCTTCTTTTCGCTCTACGCTTCAAGTTACATGCATTGCTTTTAATGCGGTAATAACGCAAAAATTTAATATCTGACTCTTAAAAAGTTTAAAGTAGCCATACTTTTTTTTTGCACTCTACGCATCAAGACATCCTAAGCTTGCATATTTATTGTTACGTTCTCCTTCATAAGCGGAACTTACAGCCATACCTCAATACGAACGGAAGGCGGAACGTTTTCTTCCGCTGAAATACCATACCTAAATAAAAGCGTCAACCAAGGCGAATTCATCTTCACATCCAGGGCACTTTGGCCTGGATATGATGAACGGAGAACCAAACCTCTACTTAGGTTCAATAGGAACCAAATCAGGTGTCGGTCATAACTGGACACTGGCCTGTTGGGACTCATGCTAGAAGAATGGGTCTGGTATTCAATGACTACTGTAGAAGTTGTCATGATGAGGAGGAAGAGGAAACTGTGCTTCACTTTCTCTTTCAATGCCCTGGGCTACGGGGCATCAGGGAAAAATACCTAGGAGAACCGGTGTTTTCCTGTTTGGAGGATCTATCTAGGATATACCTAAGGTTACTTCTTCTCTTCATTAGGAAGACGAATTGGCTCAACCTTGCAGTGACGCCATCTGAATAGCTGCTCTTCGGGATGGGCATTGGCGTTGGGTATCACAAAGGGACCGCTAAAGGACCCAAGTGAGCTGTCCTCGATGGCTGCCCATGGAACCTAACCCACCTAAGGCGAATTCATGTATACGGTGGTGTCGATACTGCAACAAGTAACAACACAAAAAACACATCAATGTATTTTTTTGTTGCTTTCGTTGATCGACATGTCAAAAACACAACCAACTTTTGACATTTCTCTCTCTAAGTAAGAAAAAAAGTAGCACAACTGTGCTTTCAACGCCAGTTGAAAAATGAATTCGCCTTGGCGTCAACGTTGAGTTAAGAACAGTAGTGTTTACTTTCCTGTTTAATGAAACCCACATAATATAAATAAAAAATGGAGATAAAACCGCAAGATTCACCTGAAGATAGCTAAATTGTCATTATTTATCAACAATAGCGGCCAACTTCACTATTCAACTCGCTGTCAAAATCGGATTTTCCAATTGCAAAGCGTTGCCGCCGAGTTATTTCGATACAAATTGTATGGGCATGAGAACTTTTGATAGCTAGAAAACTCTTTCCGCTCTAATTTAGGTATGCCTGTTAGTGTTTAGTGTAAATGGCTTTGTGAAAGAACAAATGTAAAATATCGTAGCTTTCTAACGAAAAATCATGTATTTTGTTATTGGATTTAACAAAAGAGCCACGTTTTTTTTTTTGCATTTGCTCTTATGCACGACCATTAACACAAAACACTGAACTCCTTTAATAATTCTTCCCTTCGGCCAGTTGCGTTGGATGTGAAAAATCGTAAAATGCGTGGTATGGTATGGACCTCCAGCTAAAAATTAGAGATTTTCGGAAACTTTTTATACGGGCATGTTCTATCGAAATGAAGTGGATTAAAAATCGCACAAATTTTGAAAATCAGCCTGTAAGAAAGTTAATAAAAATATTTCTTTTTATAAACTTCATACATTGAGTGCCAACTATCTTTACAAGAAACACTCTTAAAAACAGGAAAAACTACAGTTATTTTGTAAATAATTGAAATCAAAATTTCGCTCGATTTCAATTCCACTTCACTTCGATTTCTAGAAGATGCAGCGTTTCCATAATTTTTTTGAAAATAGCTGCATTTTAAGAAAAAAAAAATGATTTAAACGTTAAAAACTGCACATAAAAATAGCCCAAAGAAATATATATAATTTACTTAATTTTTATATAATACTAGCTTAACCCGGTGCGCTTCGCTACACTGACCCCGCACATTTTTATATTGAAATTTATAGTTTACTATAATAGTAGCTTTAACCACGTTTGAAGACTCTCCCTTTAATAGTTCTTCAGTTGAGCGATATTTAATGTATGCATCCTATGGGAGGTATTTCCCCCCCTGCGCCTACCCGCTTTGTTTTTATTTTCAAAAGTGTAGTATACCATAAGAGTGACTTTTAGAAAGTTTGAACATTCTCACTATTACAGTTCTTAAGATATGCGATGTTAAACATTGGCGTCCTATGGGGTATTCCTATACCCCCGATGCTATTTTATTTCAATTCCGGGGCTCAGAAGATCCTACTACAAAAAGTTCAGCAAAATGCGTGCAGCGGCTCTTAAGATATGCGATAATTAATATTGGCATCCTATGGGGGGTACCAATTCCCCTGCCCCTATCGAAAAAATAAGTAGCCTATTTTATTTTTAGGGCTCACGTGATGTTACTGTAAACATTTCAGGAAAATCGTGCGATAATTAATATTGGCATCCTATGGGGGGTACCAATTCCCCTGCCCCTATCGAAAAAATAAGTAGCCTATTTTATTTTTAGGGCTCACGTGATGTTACTGTAAAAATTTCAGGAAAATCGTGCGATAATTAATATTGGCATCCTATGGGGGGTACCAATTCCCCTGCCCCTATCGAAAAAATAAGTAGCCTATTTTATTTTTAGGGCTCACGTGATGTTACTGTAAAAATTTCAGGAAAATCGTGCGATAATTAACATTGGCATCCTATGGGGGGTACCAATTCCCCTGCCGCTATCGAAAAAATAAGTAGCCTATTTTATTTTTAGGGCTCACGTGATGTTACTGTAAAAATTTCAGGAAAATCGGTTCAGTAGTTTCGGAGTCTATAAAGCGACAAACATACAAACATACAAACATACAAACATACAAACACACATAATTTCATTTTTATATATATAGATTATAGATTATTAACGAATATCGGTTCTTTGTTGGCTAGATGAAAGAGAGTGGAATTAAGAAGGGCACACAAGTACTGTAGTCTTGCGAATTGCTGTGTTTCTTCATTTAACCAAAATTTATTTTAGTTGCGTCTCAGATTCGCTATTTGTCAAGTGAACATACATGAAAAATGGCTGCAAAAGAAATTTTACAATGAAAACTCAAATGCAACTGTAAAAAAGAAACAACAAAAATCACTAAATGTTAGCAGGGGTATAATTAAACTTTCAAAAGGTAAGCCGAAAGCCATTGCTGCTAGTGCTTTTAGTTTTAAGATTAATTGCAATTTTAATTATAATAAATATGAAAATAAATAAAACTTTCAAAAGTAAAAGCCAAATAAACTACTCAAACGGCTTGGCAAACATGTCAAAATTGTACGTTTTTACAATTCTTTTGCGTTGTTTATTGGAGTATTTGACAAACGATTAATACATTTTTGTAGAAAAATCGAAATGTTGCATATTTTCCAAGCTTTTTGCACTACCTAGTGCTAAATTTATTCATTAAAGTGAAAATTTCGCAGAGTCAAGAAGGAAACGACGAAGCAAAAAAAACTATAAAGAATAAAAGTTTTTGATTAGAATTTATTGCAAAATTAGGAATTAGGTTTGGCTTATTTTTTAACGGAGTGTGTGTATTTCCCAAGCCGTTTGTGTTCTTTTTCTTCTTTTGGCTCTTTAAGCTTGCCTCTGTTAAATGAGTATGTGTTAAGCAAATTTGGTAAGATTATGGCTTAAGAAATAAAAAAAATATAACAGAATTCAAATTAAAAATATTTAAATGCAAAAACTGCAAAATCTGCACAACTTACAAAAAAAAATTAAACTATTTAATGTTTGGAAAAACTGCAAAATGCAGATGAATCTTGGCAACGCTGAGAACATGCCTTTTGCAATATCTCTCTCTTCCTCGTTACACACTGAAAGAATTTTTTTCACAGATCCAATAGATTTTTACATTAATCCAATGAAAAATTACATTCAAAGTTATCGTATGTAACGCTTCATTGGATTAATGAAGAATGTTGCATTATCCCCCAGTTAATGAAATGTTTTATAAAACCGATGAAAATTTTGCATTAACTTAATGCAAGAAATTCCATTAAGACTGTAAATATTTGTTATCACAGCAATAAAACATTTCATTAAAATAATGATGAAGGGACGAACGTTTATAGAATTTTTTTTGCGTTTTGAGTTGTTGTGAATTTTATTTCGTTTTTTTTATATTGCTGTTACATAATGATATGTTCTACTTTTATAATCAAACCTTTAAGTAAATTGTATTTAATGAATTTTCCAATCCCCGACGACATTCTCTCCATTTTACTGGTTTGTACCAAAACGTAAATTTCGTTTATTTAAATTAACAATAAAAGGAAAAAGAATGTTTCTAGGAAATGTTTGCTCTTGTTTTTTCTTTCTCGTTGTTTGTTTTTAAACCCATTACTAACATTAAGTTAAAAAAAAAACATTTTCGTTATCCTTATGAATTTTTTTCATTGATATTATGAAACTTTAAAATTGCCATTTTTATTCACAAATATTAATTTTTGTTGTAAAAAATTTAATTAAAATTACGTTCGAGGAAAAAAATATTTTCTAGTTATAATTTTTTTGTAGTTAGAAAACTTTATTTTGTTTTCATAGATTTAGTGAAATTTTTCATTGGAAATATGAAGTTACAACAGATAACTCTTTTATCCTTAATTTAAAAATATTTGAATATTTTAATTAACAATTCATTTTTATTTAAAAAAAACCTTTTTAAATAATTTTTAACAGAGTTAGATTTCTCTTCTAAAAGAGATCTTAAGTTGTCATTAACCCAGTGAAAAATTTTGACGAAGTTACGTAACTCAATTTCGCAGTGTTAAAGAAATTGCTTCTTTAAAATTGTAGAATTTCACTCCCGCCATGAAATTTTTTATTGCATTAAAGAAAAAAAAATTAACGAAATTGATTCATTAGATTTATGAAGCATTATTCTTTCAGTTCAGTAAGTCGATTTTAATAAATCTTTATTACTTTACGATTAATTCTGTTATTTAATGAAGATTCTTACATTTTAACTACAATTTTAATCACTTAATCAAACTTCTTGCTGCCACTGTTTCTTTAAACATTTCATATTTTTTAATTTAGAATTTTCTACTTCAAATAAAAACTTTCAATTTTATTGTTTTAAATAAATTATCAATTGCATAAAATTAAGAGGGAATATTTTAAAAAGAAAGTGTTCAACTTTAACATTAAATGGTAAATTTTTTTCTTTTCTTCATTTCAAAAGTAACCCAACAACATAATTTAAAATATTTTATTTCATATTTCTTTCCTATACACTTAAGACCCTAGAAAAGATTTTCTCTTTAAAATACTTGCTGGGATTTTAGAAAAGAGATTTCAATTTAATGCAGAAAACATTAATAAAATTGAATATTCTTTAAATGAAATAAGAAATGAAAGCAGAGTCAAACAAGCACAGAAACATTTCGAAGAAAAATCCTTTTGATCACAATGCATGACATTTTTTTTAAAAGTATGAATAATAAAAAAAATTCTTACTTTATTAAGAAAAAAGAAAAAAAAACACTGAAATCACCCAAAAGGGGTCGTTTCGGTTGAAGTAACCAGAAGTGGGCAACTGAAAAGATTGAAATGAAATTTAATACTTTTTGCTCAACCCTAAATTAATGCCGTAAAAAAATAATCTTGAAAACTGCACTTTTTCTGGGTTTTTGTTAAATCTATTGTTACCCACCTGTACTCTGGCTTCCGTCAGATTTATTTTCATTGCTAAATCTTCACGTGTGAAAACATCCGGATAATGAGTTTGGGCAAATGCAGTCTCTAGTTCCTCCAACTAGAAAAGATAAAAAAAAGAATATTAAAAATAAAAATAAAGTAAAATATAATTCTCGGATAAAATGCAACAATGAAAAAGTTTTCTACAAATTGCTTAAATTGGAAAAAACTTAAGAAGTGAACTATTAATTATTTACCTGTTGTAACGTAAATGTTGTACGATTACGTCTCTGCTTACGTCGCACAAATGTTTCATCGTGTATGGCAGGATGGTAGGAATAACTTGTATCTGGAAAAAAGAGATTTAAATAAGTAATTGAATTTTCATTAAATAAGAAATTTAAAGGGGGGTTTTTTTTATAAAAAAAATCTTATTGTTTATCTATGAAGTATATTTATAAAAAGTACTTTTTAAAACGTAAATTTTTAAAAAAATATTTTTTTTAGTACTTAAAATAAGTATTTGTTTTTAAGCATGTAGTTCATTGAAAAAAGTAACTTTTTTAAAAAATAGCTGTTATTTTCTAAGAAGTACTTTTTTTAAGTCCCTTTTTTATAAAATCTGGTTTTTTTGAAACTACCTTTTTTTTTTAATAAAAGTACCTTTATTTTTGTAAAAAGTACCTTTTTTTAACAAAAGTACCTTTTTTTTAACAAAAGTACCTTTTTTAACAAAAGTACCTTTTTTAACAAAAGTACCTTTTTTTTAACAAAAGTACATTTTTCAACAAAAGTACCCTTTTTTAAAAAAGTACCTTTTTTTAACAAACTGAAGTTTTTTAACAAAAGTAGCTTTTTTAAAAGAAGTCTCTTTTTTAGTAAAAGTACCGTTTTTAAAATTAGTATCTTTTTAACGAAATGAAATAACGCCTCAAACAGATATGAAATAATACCCTTATTTCTGGGGACTTATTTCATATGAAATAAGAGCTACGCAAGTAAGCTTCAGTTATCCAAGCCTGTGATTGTTATACCATAGAGGAGAAAACCTTGCGCCCGGCCGAATGCCTGCTATGCAGAGATGCTTTAGTTAGCAAAGTCGGTGTGTGTTATACCCCAGAGAAGATAATCCTTGCGCCCAAAAACGTTTACATTATAAATTTTAAAATGAAATAATACCCTTAAAAAAAAATTGGGGCTTTATTTCATAATGATTTTTGATATGATATAATCCCCTAATTAAAAAAATTAAATAACACTCCAAAGAAAACGTAATTATCCCCCAAAAATGGTTGTAGTTGTTCTCTGTACATACTTTTGGGGGGAAATTTCATTATATTTTTGGGGGCTTTTTCATGCCGCCAAAAAAGTACTTTTTTACGCATGGAAAATGTTAAAAATGTAAAACAGGGATTCACACTTGTAACATCTACTATCAATCAAAAATGTCACTATTTCTTAAAAAAAACTTCTTATTTTTAAAAAGAGACTTTTTTCCTACAAAAGTGCCAAAATTTAAAAATAAAACACCAACATGTATTTGGAATTAATTTTGTTTAAAAATATAAACTTTGTTTTATTCAAACTTTATTTTTGAAATTGTTTTATAATTTATTGAGCTTGAGGTTTTTTTCTTTTTTATATACAAATTTTTTTATTAAATTTATTTTATAACTCCAATATTTCGATACAGCAATGTGTATCATCATCAGGGAAACAAATTAAACAATTAAACAAACGTTTTTTTAAATAATGAAAAAATAATAACAATTGTCACATAGAAAAAATTATTTACAATTAAAAAAATTTTTGTAAAAATAATCTATTACATTCTAAAAAATTTTTTTGTTTTTTTTTAATTTCCTGTTTTGTTTTTATAAAATAAATGTCTATAAATTTGTGCTACATTTTCCGTGTCCGATTTAAAATTAATCATTAACAATTCTGGTACATTAATGATTCGTAACATTTCTAGCATATAACGGCGCTTATAATTTTTTTCTGTGTTTAAAATTGATACTTTCTCAAAGTCCGGAGAGTGATTTAATCTAGCGCAATGGGTTGTTAATGCTGTTTTTTGTGATGCAATATCCCTAAATTTTTGATTTGATTTGTGACCTGCAATTCTAGTTTTCAGTTTATTCTTTGTCGTACCTACATATACTTTATTGCATTGCTCATTAATATTTCCCTTACAAGGTATTTTATAAACTACATTCGACATTTCCAACTTGTGTACTTTATCTTTTGTTTTAGTGAATAATTTACCAATTGTATAATTCGATTTATGTGCTATTTTATATGTCTTTGTATCAAATATTTTCGACTTTTCTAAACGTTCCGATATTCCGTTCATGAAAACAAAAATGATTTCATTCCGTAATTTTTTTTCGTAATTAATTTTCTGAAGCACCAAAATACGGAATGAAATCCGTTTCCGAACGGAATCGTAGTCTGGGACATGGCTGAATATAAGAATTTATTGTCACTTTTTAAGTGATGACACTATGGGTGCATGCGGATGACACGCGGTACCGTCTCCGTTAGGAGAAATCTCCCCGCTCTCTCTCGAAAAAAAGTGATGACACTAAAATAGTCAGTGGAATACAATGAGTTAAGAACATCTTGTAAAGATGTTGATTTTTAGCTGTATGTATTTCTTATAGGAAGATGTTAGCACCTTCGCAGATTGATGGAAGATGTTACTTTTTTTTTTGTAAAAAGTTAGTTCTGCAAGAATTTTTTTAGTTCTTAGCAAATAAAATTTACTTTTGTAGGAAAAAAGTACTTTTGTGGGAAAAAAGTATTTTTGTGGGGAAAAAGTACTTTTGTGGGGAAAAAGTACTTTTGAGGGGAAAAAAGTACTTTTGTGTGAAAAAAAGTTCTTTTGTGGAGAAAAAAGTACTTTTGTGGGGGAACAAGTACTTTTTCGGGGGAAAAGTACTATTGATGGAAAAAACTACTTTTGTGGGGAAACAATACTTTTGTGGGAAACAGTACTATTGTACAAAAAAGTACTTTTGTAGGAAAATAAGTATGTACTTTTTCTAAGAATTGAAATGCTACTATTTTTTTTTTGTGAAAAATTTTTATTCTGTAAGAAAATAAGAAAATAACATTTTCAATTATCTTCTTAAAAAAAGTAAATATTTTTATAAGAGAAAAAGTACTTTTTTTTTATAAAATTGTATCCTTTATTTGGTTTAATATAATTTCATTTATAATTTAACTTTATTTATTTACTCGTAATTTATTTTTTTTGAAGTCGCTTCATTTTTATTTACAAATAATTAAATCATCATATTTCCATCACTTTATATTAAAAAAAAGAAATAAAAAACTTTATATATTTTATTATGTTGAAACTGATGATGAGGATGATGTTTCTGTTGTTTCTGTCCAACATCAAATAAATGAATGAATAAATAAACAAACTCTTTCATATGAAATCATATAAATATATAAAATATATACATATGTAAGTATGAATACTCTATACATATGTATCCGTTGCATTACAGTGACCATGATATCAAATTGACCTTAGGCCTTTCATTACATCCTTAAACATAATTAAAAATGTATTATGCTACATTTACAACAGCAACAACAATGACGAAAAGAGAGTGTTAACATTTGTTTTTCATCAGAGAAAATAAAGTTTTGTTTTTATAATTTGTTTCTGCTTTTAACCTCTCACTTTTTTGTGAGTGTGTGTGTGTCCTTCCTTTATCCTGCCACTTACATTTCAATATAATTTTACAACTTTTTACAACCATATTTTTTGACTCTATGCGAAATTAATTTTCAATTTGTTTTAAATAAATAATGAGTTACAAATTGCAAAATTTAATTTTAATTTTCTCATGTTGTTGGGAAATACAATAAAAACACACAACAACAATATCCACAGCTGGAGCAGCATCATAAAATCCTTACAAAAACGTAAGCCAACCATAAAGTTTGTAACTGCTACGTTATTCAGGCACTTGTTACAAAAAACAAAAAAATTATAATTACAACGACCTTTAGTGGCAACAATTGCTGCTACACAGTTTCTTTAGAACAAGTTGCTGGCTTCAGCAACATTTAAAAATGCTGTTGATGATGATGACGATGTTGATTGTGTTGCTGTTAATTTTGTTTGTGTACTTTTGTAATTTTCTGTTAAATATAATCGGATTAGAGCTTTTATACATTTACAAACACACACACACACATACCCAAACACAAATGAAAAATATTTGAATGTTCATATAAATGTGTATGTTATGTCTTTGTTTTATATGTATTAGTATTTGTTGTATAACCTACTTAGAAAATAAACGGCCATTGCTTTTCTTCCATTTTTTCTTATTGTTTTGTTTTAAGCTTCCATTAGAGTATAATTTTAACTCCTTTGACTTCCACTACTCCTGCTCTTAATGCCACTGTCCTTCCTGCTCTTCATACCCATACATCTGCGTATTACTAATACAACTGAAGATTATTAAACTAAATGTGAGTTATACATACTGCTCTTCTATGTGTATCTCTGGGGATTCCTTAATGCGCAGTAATACTGTTAGTTGCCAACAGCTTTTCTGTTCGATGTTGAATCTGTGTGTTTTTGTACTTTTGTGCGTGTTAGAAAGAGTATACCCAGCAAACACAAATTAAACGTTAATAAAAAAAAAACACTTTATTTATTTGTTATCAAATATTATATAAAATCTTTTTTTTGAATAATATTGGGCAATAGATGTTAAGTTTGCCCTTTATAATATAAGCAGAGTTTAAAAAAACTGCAGTCAAATTTAAAAACTGCTATTTCTTCCACTTCTTCATTTGCCATTGGCAAAAAAAAAAAAATGTCGCTTTTATACTACTGATTTATTAAATGTAAACAGTCGCTGTCAAACCAACTCAAAAAGCGAAAAGTTGTACAAAAATTTTAATTTTTTGTTCTACAGTTTTTGGTTTCGACTGCAGTTTTTTATACTCTGAATGTAAGAGCTTTCATTTTTGAATAACGTTTGAGAATTGGTTGAAATTACACCCATTCTCGAGCATGGTTTAACGATTCTTAGTTTTTGTTTGCTGGGAAAATTCTTTTCAGATTTTTTTTTTTTATTCAATAAAAAGCTAAAATCGCAAGTAGTTCTACGACTCTTTTTATAATTTTAAAGTTAAATTGTTTTAAATTATTAAATTACTTTAAGATCTTAATAATTAATGAAACAATAAATATACATTTTTAAATCAAGGGGAAAATATTGTTAAAATAACTTTACAGATAAATCCTTCTTGTGCAAGAAACACAGAAATATTTCCACGAAAAACTTTAATTTCTAGTTTGACATTTATTTCGATGAACATTATGAGAGGAATATGAAAAGTTTGAGTGCAAGATAACGTATGGACCGGAAGTTTGTCTCTTGCCAAATCGATCTACTAAGACGAAAAAAAAAACAAATGCTTGATACTAGCAAATTCATGTATTAAGTACATCTACATGAATATATATTACATATGTATGTTTTTTCATATTTATATAAATAATTATGATTGAATTTCCACCACTGGGCAAACACTAAATCGTATAAAATGTCTAGTATTGCCAGTAATTTTGTAATCTCAAATTTTCCACAAGCAAAAAAGAAATCTTTAAATAGAATAGATTATCCAAAAGAAAAAAATTTTCTTAATGAAAATCAAGGATAAAATCAGAATAATTATCCTAAAAAAAATTAAAATCGCAAAATGAAATTCTAAATAAACGTTTAAACATAGAAACATCAGTATTTGGAAAAACCAGAAAAATTCGATAAATTAGAAAAATTATTTAAAAAAAAACAAGTGAAATCGATAGAGAAATATTTAACTGTTACTGAGCAACCTTAACACGAACTGCAAGCGTTTTTTAACATGAAAATTATATTGCCCATACTTTTTAAATAAAACAAACGACTTAAGCTTCCGTCACACTTGTCAAATATTTGACGAAAAACCGGGACCAACAGTACAGAAAAAAGTTTTTTATCAATTAAAAAAATTGTTTGAAAAGTATTTAAATTTAAATAATGTGATAATTGAATAATTTTCAGTTAAAAAAAATTTAATTTTTATTTAATTAACATTTTAGTTGTTTTGAAATAAATTTTGAACTAAAATATTAATTAAATAACAAAAACTCGTAATAGACTTTTTTCGTTTAAAATAAAATAATTTAACTTGTTAAATTGTTGTCAATATTTAATTAAATAAATGGACACATTGTTTGAAATGGCAAAGTTTTTGGATCATTTTTTAAATTAAAATTAAAAATATCTTTTATTAAAAAAAAAATATTCAAAATTTTACAATTGTTAATATTGTGGTTATTTTATTGAACTGTTAAAGGATTTTAATCCAAATTTCGATATTTTAGTCAGGCTTAAGTTCATTGAATTTAATTTTCATTAAATTATTTTTATGAAGAAAGGAATTTTACAACATGAAATGAGGGGTTTGCCGCTTAGCAATCACCGCCATTGACGACGGATGACGTCATTAGTCAAACATCAATCTTTAAACCAAATGGTATTTCATCCGTCGTCAATGGCTGTGAGTGCTAAACGGCAAACCCCTCTGAAGAGATTGTGTTATTACAATCGAAACTAGTCATGGCAACCTGTCCGTGAAAACCTGGGTTCAATTCCCAGCTCAGTCAAGAATGAAAAATTATCAATAAATTTTAATTAATTTCATGTTGTAAAATTCCTTTTTTTATAAAAATAATTTAATGAAAATTTAATTCAATGAACTTAAGGCTGTTTAAAATATCGAAATTTGGATTAAAAATTTTACAATTTTTAGTAATCAATATAATAATTTTGGTTATAGGTACAAAATCAACAACTTGTTTGCTTGATATTATGAATTTGGTATACATTTGGTGATTAGGGACAATTGTTAATTTTTTCTGTGAGGCAAACTAAAATTTAATTTCCCTTAATTTCAATGTTTATTTTGTTTATAATACCACATCCTACATAAAACAGTGATTTGCTATGTCTAGGTGATATTAAGACCATGTTAAATCTCATTAACTATTAACAAATGTAGTGGTTGTGCTTATTTGATCAAATATTTAATAAGTATGACCATCGCTTTAGCGACCCGTCAAATAAGATTTTCCAGACGGGTGGTGTTCAAATCGCAATCTAAAGGTTTGCTTCATGTAAATGAGAAGTTTTGGCATAAACAAATATGCTTAGCGCTCTCATTAAGGTGGCTCATTAAATTTAAAATTTTTGTAAATTTATTCTTCTTCCTTTCACGTATTTAAAAAGGATTCAAGAAACATTTTCTGCTTCATCTCATTATGCATGATCCAAATTGTTTTAAAAGCCCTTTTTCATAATTCAAAATGTTTTTTATTTCTGAAAAATTTCGCTTATTTCCATTTTTATTTTTACAAATTTCACACTTAATAAATTCATTTACTCCTTGCACATATTCTCACATTCTTTTAAGGAATCGAAACGGTTGAGATTTCCTCCACATCCACCATAGACAAAGTAAACACATTCATTGCTATCGGCTTTGTATGACCAAGACGGAAAAAAACCGCGACAGGCGTTGTTTCCATTTGCGGAGTGTGGCAAGCCACAGACAGCTACAAATTTTAAAAACATTTCCATTAAAAAACTATTGATAAAAAAATGTTTGTCCCACTTACAATTTTTAAGCGCGACTGCTAAGGAAACCAAAGCAATAATTTGGAATAATAAAGCAAAAATATGCATTTTTTTTTTGAAACGCTTTCAATGAAGTTTGATTAAAGACTATTTTCTCAAATTTAATTTTAAACAATTTTTGTATGAAGACAACGGTGTCTGATGAGCAGAGAATAAAACCAAAGATTATTTTAAATTTCCTATTTAGATTATTTATTTAGATTTGAATGGTATTTAATAGTGTATTCATTTAATCGGGCTTTTGCTTTAATCGGTTAATCGCTCGATTAACTAACCGAGGTTTTGGTTTAATCGGTTAATAATCGGTTAATTTTGTTATTGATCGGTTAACCGATTAATAGAGTTTTTTTTATAAATTAAGTAATTTCAAAATATAAAAATGCATAAATTTTTTATTATTTGGAGTTTATTAGTAAAAAAAAACAATAACATAACAAACATAATACGTTTTTGAACTAAAACGAGCAAACAAAAGAATAGTTCATAAATATGTAATACATATTTTTTAATTCATACGTATTATGTATTACATAATTCAACAATAAACTGTAAGATCATTTTATTAGTTATTTCAATAGTTTAAGTAGATCTTATAATATAATCTTCTACAAACACAGAAAAAATTATTAAATGCCTGTTTAACGATTTCGAACGTCAACGTTCGCATAGAAAATTATATTTAAAACAAAATTCTAAAATTTGTTTTTGTTTTAAATATAATTATCTATGCGAACGTTAACGTTCGAAATCGATGAACAGGCTGTAAATTTCTCCAATCACCAAATTTGTTCTAAATTCATAATATCAAGCAAACAATTTGTTGATTTAGCTCCTATTACCAAAATGATTATATTGATTACTAAAAATTTTAAAATTTTGAAAAAAGATTTTCAATAAATTATATTTTTAATTTTAATAAAAAAAAAGTGATCAAAAAACTTTGCCATTTCAAACAATGTGTTAATTTATTTAAATAAATATTGACAACTCCCAACAACAATTCTACATTTTTTAAATTATTTTATTTTAAACGAAAAAAGTCAATTAAGATTTTTTGTTATTTAATTAAAATTTTAATTGAAAATTTATTTCAAAACAACTAAAATGTTAATTAAATCAAAATTAAATTTTTAATTTTCTTTCAACAAAAAAAAAATAATTGATTCAATTATCACATTAATTAAATTTAAATACTTTTTAAACAATCTTTTTAATTGATAAAACACTTTTTTCTGTGAATAATTTGGATTAACTGTTTAGGATTTAAGCGTTTATTTTCTTAAGTTTTGATTAAACATGACTTTGAAAAATTCTTTCATTTATCGTAGATGTTGAAGAAATCAAAAGCAATCCAAAATACAGAATATCTAATCTTCAGTCCCTCTTTCTGGATTTTTCTAAATATATAAAATCTTCCATTATGTCATAAGAGTCCTTCCTGTTTTAATTTTTTTCTAATTTTTAGCACTTCCAATTGTACTAACCGGAGTTTTATTAAAACAAATAACTAAACGTATATGTGACAGGGCATAGAGAAAGGGACCTAAGGGTAAAAAAATCAATGTTCACTTTTTTTTTTGATGTGGACAACATCTGAGCGCGTTTTCAAGGTTGACCAACACGTTCCTGACGTCATGAGATGTCTCGCTTTCAAATGAGACCAATACCAACACGCTCAGTGATGGTACACCAAAGATACACGTATTGAAATCTTTAAAATGGTTTTTACCCTTAGGTCCCTTTCTATTTTGCGCGTCACATATACAAAAAGTACGTGAAACAAAAAGCTGTTGCCAGTAAACACTTATTTAAAATGAAGAGTTTGTATGAAAAGATATTTTCTAAGCACAAACCTTTGTATATGAGACGAAACAAATAATTAAAAACACAAAAAAATGTTATAATACTACAAAAAGTTAAAAATTTTGTTACATCGGTTAATCAGTTAATCGACTAAAATTAACCGGTTTAATCGTTAATCGAAAATATGCAATTTTAAATTAACCGATCAGTTAATCGGGTAGTAATTAATCGAATTGAAAGAATACCCTAGTATTTAAATATTCAAAAATTATTTTTAATATATGTGCATATATTTGAGATCTAAATCTAAGAATTCACTCATTCCACATTATAAAAAAAAAAAAAAAATTTGGTGTATTTGTTTTTATTTAATTAGAGTTCAAAATTTTAGTTAGAGATAATAATTTATATTCTGTTTGTATTTCATAAAATGTTTCAGAGATAACCTTCAACAAAACTAACTAATCAGTGCCCATGGTATGTAACTCTAGCGGCGATAAACTTTTCGATGGAAATGTGAGAAATGAAACGAAAATGATATAAATTGTAACAAACAACTGCTTTTCTCATTTAAATGCATCCGTAAAATTTTTGGCAAGTAATTGCTGTCACGTAAGGAAATTACTCGCCAATTTCATTGCATTAATTCAGAGTCACATAAATTATTTATTGATAATATATGGCAGTAAAAATAGCACTGATCTGAAATCTTTGCAGAGAGAGCTTTAAAAGTTATTTACAATTTGCCATTGTTATACTCAACACTATCATTATATAAAGATGTTACTAAAACAATTTTGCCTATTATCGGGCTTTATAAAATGAGAGTTTTAATGTTTGTTTTCAAATCCTTACAAAGTATTGGTCGTAATGCAATACGACCATTTTACGAGGAATCAAAATAATTACAATACCAGAAACTTTTCAAATCTTCGAGTTGCAAGATGCAGACTAGAAACCACGAAACAGGAAATTCATTACATAGGTCCTCTAGAATTTTATAATTTACCACCAAATTTGAAAAACACGCAAAGAATTTCAATTTTCAAAGAAAATTTAAAAAAATATTTATTGCAAAATCTGGAAATGCTTATAATGTAGAAAATTATACATTTTTGTAAACTATCTTAAAATTTTTAATACTGTAATTGATTGATTTATTAAAAATTTATATAATATGCCAACTCGCCTCAATAATGTCTTCGGACGCTGAGGCATTTTGAATTGTTTGATGAAAATATAGTTAATAAACTATTAAAATTAAAAAAAAAAAAAAAAAAAAAAAAATTACAGAAAAAGTGTTTCTGTGAAAGACCCCTTTCAGACAAGCAAAGTTTACTTTGCAAAGTCTTGAGTTTATAGAAGAGAAGGGAAAAGAGCATAGCGGGGGAGTACATACTTTGCTGTACTCACAAATTCGTTTGGTTTTTCGTTCGCAGATTATACCTGAAGTTGGCTGCAACTTTATATTTATATACAGCGTTACCAGAATCTTTGGAATAGAAATTGTCATTTGGCGAAAGAAATCATATTTTGAAGAGAAAATCTTAAATTTTTTTTTCTTAATTTAAATTTTTTAAAACAAGGGCAAAATACAGGCCTGTTCTGAAAACCACTTTTATTCAAATCACGAGATTTCAAATTGATATTTTTGTGTTCCGTTTTTGTATGTTTTGGAGTGGTTTTCAACTGCCGAAAGCATACCAAGAAACATAAAAACGAAATATTTTTCAGAACACCACAAAATCACACGCGTGATTTGAAAAGCACGTGATTTAAAATCGCGTGATTTTCAGAACATGCCCGATAGTAAGAATTATTAATTTTTTATAAAAACATACTTCTTATTATTTAAATTGAAATACATAAAAACATAATTCGTCAGTATATGAAACTTTATAAAAATACATTTTTTCTTTTCACAAATATTTTTTTTATCAATATTCTAACTGCCTATTTCCGATGTGCGAAAGAATTATTTACTTCGTACAAACACATTTAAAACAAAAACAAAGTTTTTAGAATTTGTTTTTGTTTTAGATGTAGTTGTTCGAAAGAATTTATGCCTTTTTTAATATTTTTAATGTCCAGAAATAATGATGCAATTTTGTGTATTCTAGATACTGGGTACAAAAGTTTGCAGCACCAATGCGCATCAAGCTGATGCAAAACTTCATTGTTTTAAAAAGTGACTCTTTAAATAATCGTGTATTTTGTATAAGCAAAATTAAAGTAAAAATCAGAATTTCTGAAAATAAAAAATCATCATTTGAGAAAAAAATCTTTAATCATATTTTTGTTTAAAAAAATAATCCAAAATATGATAAAATCATCATTCTGGCAACGCTGTTTATATATTATATTCAAACAAGACAAACCAAAAATTGGTCAAATTAAACTTTGTGTGTCTGAGCACCAAACAAAGTTTAAAAGAGAATTCAACAGACTTTGTCAAAGTAAACTTTGCCTGTCTAAAAGGGGACAAATTTTTGTGAGAAAGTTCCCGATTTGAACAGTCAAATAAGCTCACGCATAAAAACGGGGTGAGCAAAAATGTTAACACTAAAAAATTTTTTAGAAATGCAAAATGCAATGAATAAAAACACGAAAGAGTTAAGTATTTTGTTCTTGACAGATTTTTTCATTGTTTAATTATTTTGCTTTTAAAATTTTTGAAAAATACACGAATGTTTCCAAAACCGTTTTTTAAACAACAAAAATTAAAGTCGCACTTAACATTATTTGGTATAGCCGACGCACAGTGGCGCACGTAGAGCAAGCGAGGTTGCAAAAATCAAAATTTTCATGAGTGCCGACGAAGTTTTGAATAAACCCATGTTATAGGAAACTTTTCAACGATTTCAAATATGCCACTCTTAATAATATCACATTTTTAGTTTAGAAGATATAACCGTTCAAAGTTGACCGACTTTCGGTTTTCAAAAAAACACACAATTTTTAGTCAATTTGTTGCGATTTCAGGTGTAATATCACGAAAAATAGGTAACGAATCGCCTTATTTTTTGTTTGTGTTGATTGATGTATTTATTAAATGTATAATGATAAAAAAATTAACTGTTTGCTTTGTGTTTCTCCTGGTAAATCACTATTTAAAAACTATCCGCTTTTTCACTATTTTTCAACTTTGACGGAAAATAAAAAAAAACTATATTTTTCTATATTTGCCATATTTGCAAAACCCGTTCTTTGATTATTTCTTTACATAATTCAAAAGGTTTTATCTGCCCGTACGTGCCCGTTTGGCTTCTAGAGGTAAAAAAGTTTAAAAAGACATGGTTGCAGATATTGTATGGCGTCCATCCCTTATATGTTTTGACGGACAGTAGTTTGATCTAATAGTTTGAAAAAAACTACTCATTGAAATTAGCAGGTACGTACCTCACATAAACAATACTTTGGCGTACAAATGGTCAGGAACAATATTGACTTATGGTCCCTACAGGTAGGCACAAATCTTATTTGGACACGTGCATAATATCAAAATTGCATTATTCAGCCTAAATCCATATGTATGCAGGGAACAGGTAAATTTTTAGGCATGGTAGCATAAGCCTATATATTGCAAAATAAGCATAATGCCTGGATTAGTCTATGCCTGAAAGTTGGCGCAACAATTACTGAAACCATTAAACAATTTAAGTACTGAAAACATGGCGTTGAACAATTTAAAATTATTTGAACTGTTTAGAAAGTCAACCACACCAAAGTTTTTCACGGAAGTGATAATTCTTCCTGAGAAGTTGACATTGATCAGCAAATGGGGCTGCGATGGATCATCCGGACGGCTGTATTTTTGCCGCCGTCGGGTCGTAGAAATTTTTTAATTTTAGTAAATTTTGGTCGCCGTCAAAGAAATATTTGTCTGGCGTTCTCAACATCTGCAATTTCATATCCGTGTCGCATGGAATATTGTACCATTTATAACGTAACGACGTAATCTCTTTTGATAGTTTTCGAAATGAGTTACAGACACACTTTTTCTCACATTTCGAGAAACGATGGAATATTTTGTTTCACATCTTTTCGATGCGAGAAGTTCTCACCAAAGTTACAGAACATGGGTACAGTCCTATATAAAGAATCCACAACTATATCATGGTTACCTCTGATCATGTACCGGTTAATATTAACATTCATATTTGTACAAAAAAAAAAAAAAAAAAATATGTAATAATATTTTTTTGCTTGTTTATTAAAGTGGCTTTTTAATGAAAAATTCTAAAGCTCGTATATCTTCGTTAACACAAACACAAATGAATAACAGAAATATATTCAATCTGTGATCGCTAATAAAGGGTCTTCCATTAAGTGCTTTCTTTCTTTTTATCTAAATAAAATAATGTAAGTATTTGTGAAATATCATCAGAATCTTTAATCGTTAAAAGTACTTATCGAGTGGGCAAAAAGATCCCTTTAAGGCTGCCGGATGGCAGTAGTGTAGTTTAGCCGGAAATCTCCGCCATAATGCGGGAACAGGCTGAGGTGTATTTAGGAACAGCAATGCTGCTATAGCATTTAGGGACATAGAGGTTAAACTGTGGTTTGCCGGATGTCTCTAAATGAAATTGCGGAACATTCTAGGGTAACGCTGGCATGGGTAACAGGGCAGAGTTGGTGCCCGGGGAACCAAACTGCGTACGGTCTGGCGAAACAGTGCTGTCTCTTGGACGACATGTTCGTTGACGGTCGGATCGGCATTTCAATGGCTCGTTGTAAGACTCCTACTAAACGTAAGTAATACAGAAGAGCGCAGGAGAGATGGCAAGGCTTAATGGCCAAGACTCTACGGTCTGGCTATCACGAGGGGGAAACGCGCGAGCTACTTTGTTTCGGTAAGGAGCAGATTAGGACGGTGATATCGGTCATGACGGGTTTCTGGGTGATAGAGACACATGCGAGGAGGAAGGGCCTGTGTTATAATGATTACTGTCGAAGTTGTCATGATGAGTAGGAGGAGTAAACAAAGTTTCAATTTCTCTGCCAATGTCCCGGTCTCGGGGCAATGAGAATGAACCATTTTGGGAGAAAGAAATTTACATGTTCGGACGATGTGACTAATGCAACACCGAGCTCGATCTCTATGTTTTGCCGGGAGTCGAGGTGGTTCGAGGCTGCAGTGAAGTCTAGGTAATAATCATACTGGATACTGGCTGACTGGGGTTACTGGCTCAGGGTGAGCTGTCCTAATATCGGCTGTGCAGTTAACCTAAGACCTATCGATGCAATTATATATTGGAAATGGCATCGTGATAATTTCTGTCGTGGCTTCGCTTCAAAACTATTCAGCATAATTAAAGCAGAATTCGATGGATGACATGGTTACGTTGGCTTTAAGGGCCTCTGTGGTGTGTAGCTTTTTCGCACAGACTTGCGACGTTAGAAACCCCCACAAAATAATGGGGTCAAATAACAAGATCTCAATGGCACATAAGCTTTACGTGAGCTGGCCATAAACTCAAATCGATCGTGCCAAATGTTCAATGTGTAAACACAAGTCGTTATCCAATTAAGGCTAAAAGAAGTTGTTAAATATCGATCCATACGTTCACCGTTGACGGTGATGGTCTGGCCAACTTCGTTCTCAAAGAAATATGAACTGATGGCGCCGCCAAGCCAAAATCCAAACAGTAAATTTTTTTCAGGATGCATTAACACAAATTCAAGAACTTTGTTTACTGAGGTACCCATTTATCTAAAAATGGGACTCATCACTGAAGATGATTTTTCAATAAAAATTAGGGTTTTAGTAAAACAATTTCTTCATTTGCTTTTGTCATTGATGACAGTCAATTTAACAGATGTAGCTTCAACGCAGCGTTGCCAGAAGCTTTTTAATATTGTATGTATCTCCAAATTGTAAATTTTTATCCCCAAAAATCCCCACTAAATACGCTTTAATTTTGTCATAAAAAATTTTTTTTTGTATTGCATTTTATTTATATATTGTTTTTTGACATTTAAATTATCATATTTATCGCCCTGCTCAACTAGTTGGCACATATTTCTTGAATTCAACAGTTTTATGCTATCTGAAGATGGTTCAAGCGTGTCGCAACAAGTTAAGTTACTTTTAAAATGAGTATTTTTTGTATTCTTTCAAAAATAACCTGAAATTATTAGATTTTTGTACGTCTTCTCCACTGTAATTCATAAATGTCTGTTGGAACATTGATATTCAAACCCGGTTGAATAAATTTTAAAATTAAACTGAAATTGGGGGCTGTCCTTATGGGTTACATCATCTATTTGGAGCAATATAAGTAAGTCTTAAAAATTTAGATTTGGTTGGAAAATTTTAATTTTTGTTGCTCTAGTGCTGCCACCTGTATTATTCGAAAATGTACGTTAGTCAGTTTAAACTGTACACTCAATGTGAAAAATGTCATTACCTAGTGAACGACTTGCCAGCAAGGCGAATTAAAAACCCTTTCCCTACCACAACTTCCAAACAGTTTCAAGGACGCACAATAAAATTAATGAAAAAAAACGTAAAAACATTAAAAATTTTTCACACTTCTAATTTTAATAGCCAATTTGCCTTTGCACAGCTAGTGACGACATTTTTCTAACTTAGTAATAATTTTTATTATTTATTTTTTAACCGAAATTGTCCTATAGTGTCCTTATTATATTATAAAAGTTTTATTATTGGACATCTATTATTTTAAAAGTTGTGCAAATTTATTTACATTGTTGAACCGCGGAAAACCGGAAATGACTAGTTTAAATTGAAAATTTTCTAACTATATTTAAATAAATTTATTTGCTTATGAAGATTAAGGTTTTATATTAAAATTTTTACAATCTAATTTTTTTTGAGGCAAAAAAATAAATTTTTTAAGCAAAATTTTGAGAAATATAAGAACATATAAAAAACGAAGTTGCAAAAAAAAGGAAACCATAAATAGTTTAAATCTGTTTACAACTTTTGATTTTATTCACAAAAGCCGAAAAATTTTAATTAAATTTCAGAATTTCTTAAAACGCAATATTTCTGTGGGAGCCCCCCTAAGAAGTGGCGATAAAATGCAAGTATGTTTTGAGAAAAAGTTGAGAACAAAAAACTAATGGATATCGGTCAGACATTTTATCCCCCTAAGGGAGCATCCTACGCTCTGCAGGGGCCTAAATTAAGAATTTTAAACATATAAATATGGCGCCTGCAGCGCGAAGGCTGCTCCTAGATGGGTCAAAGGTATGGCCAACCCCACTTAATTTTTTATATCCATCATTTATTTCTAACAAACCTTCCCCCAATCTCCATTCCTTAAGGTTGTCCTATACAAACTATTCAATACAGAATACTGCTTAATTCAGAACAGTACTGTATTTTAGAGTTTTGTTCTCTTAATTAAATACTCTGTATTTGTACTCTGTTATTTTTGTACTGTATGAAACAAAACTACTAAAGAAATACATTCCCAATTTATCTGACTTTCGGCTTTACTAAAAACTTGAATTATTTTCTTTTTTTGATAATTTAAAGAATAAAAAAAAATTCCTTTACCTTTCTTTAAACCTAATTTAACCTAACAAGCACTCCAGGCTCATAAACCCTCTTTTCGATACCACGAAATTAAAATATTTTTTTTGTAATAGTTCTATTCCTTCAATTTTTAGAAATGACTTTATACACTACCAGACTATTATCTCGTATCTTCTTGTTACATTTTACCTTAGCTATCCTTTGGATATCAAAAAAGTAGAATGTAATGCATTTTATGGCTCGCTACGGCCTTCGTCAGAATTCTTTGTGTCACACATAACATAATAATACATAACTGAAATTTAGCTCATAGAATAAATTCGAAAAATAAAAAAAAAAAATGTTGAATACAATAAAGAAGCTTTTGAAAAGAAATAATTCCCAGATTCTAAAATAATTAATTTTAAAATTAAAAATAATAATCACCTGTTATTATTATTGATTTTGTAACGTAAATAAATGTAACAAGCGAACCGTTTAAGGCTAGTTTACACGGTAATACAATGTGTTTCGAAATGTCAGAAAATTATATAGAATGAGAAAAATCTTATCATGTAAAAGCAAAATGCATTGAGTAAGTGAGAGTACGGATAAAAATATGACAATCGGTCGGTAAATGTTTATTTTCTAAACCATTTTAGAAACTTATGGATTCTCATCACAACATAGTCGCTTTTTAACAGTGTATATTGAAGGTGGTAACATTTTTATAAAATTACAAAAACAAGCAGAATCAACTCAGGAAATGTTCATGTTGTTTTTGTAAATATTGTAAAACTGCAACCATCTGTTTTTTTCTTATTAACTCACTTTGCTTTTATTTTACTTAAACCAGCCGTGTAAACATGAAAAATGCTTACCAACAGATTTAAATTTTTTTATTTTAAACACAGAGAGAATTTCATAATATTTCGATTCCACAAAGTCGTAGTACATTGTATTACCGTGTAAACTAGCCTTTAGTAAAATCTGACTCACTATTTGTTTTTTTTTTTATTTTCTGCCGTATTCACAAAAATAATTAAAATTTCCAACGTATATTGTAAAATAAGTTTGAATTAAAATACTTAGATTTCATCTCCAATTAAGTTGCTTTTAATTGAAAACTAAAATAATACAAACTTCAGGGGTAATTTTTTTCAAATGTGTAATTTGTGAATTCTGTATTGGCAACACTGATCAGTGATCACATATATATGTATATTTTTTTTTACTAAAACCACATTTATGATGGGAACAACTGAAAATCACTCATATTATTGGAAAAAAACTCCAAAAAGCCTTCGCCTTACCAAAGAATTTTATGTAAATCATTTACCAATACCCCCGGGTATAACTGCATGTTTATAAGCGATGAGAACCAGTCTTCGTCATTTAAATTGTTTTCCAGTTTTTTTTAACGAAAACAATTTGCTCAGCGAGTAAAACTTTCCTTTCAACAGAGGCAAATTTAAAAAGTTTGTTAAGAAATAAAACCGAAATAGTCACCCGGGAGGGTATTGGTAAGGCGAAGGTTAAATCGCTTACATCTTCGTAAATTAACTTGCTTATGAAAAAGAAGACTCAATCTGTATATTTTAGTTCGTATTTCAATAAAAATTACTCTTTATTTCCAATAGCATTTTAAATACTTTTTTTTTTAACTTATCAAAACTATTTATTCCTTGCACTTGTCCTCACACGCTTCAAGGGAGCTGAAACGGTTTGCATTGCCACCGCAACCGCCATAAATGAATTTAACACATTCATTCGTATCGGATTTGTAGGACCAGGATGGAACGTAAGCGGCACAGGCAATAAGACCGTTACCCACAGCAGAGTGTCTTAAGCCACAATCGGCTAGAAAATTATAAAATATATTAACCGAAATTTTATTGATGTAATTTTGTTTTACTACTCTTACCATTTTTAATGGCAACGGCTGAGGAAACCAAAGCAAAGATAACGAAAAATAAAGCGAAAATTTTCATTTTTACAATTTTTTTTTGAGATGTACTTTCAATGAAGTTTTGTTTTTGACTGTTGCAAAAGTTTCAATATTAAATACTTTTATATGATCACATTCGCGTACTTTAATAAACTAGAAAATAAATTAAAAAATAGTTGGTTGTTTGTTTGTTTGCTATTCAAATAATAAATAATATACTTAAGTCCACAAATTCACACATTGATATTATTTTAAGATTTGGGTAAATAAAAAAAGCAGCGTTTATGTGTTTGCGTTTATGGGGAATTCTGGGGTTTTTTTTTTAGAGATAACCCATTAAGCCGCAACACCAAAATGCCTGGCAGACTTGTTTAGAATTATGTCAATATATGAGATTAATGTTTAAATAATACAGTGAAACACGGTTATGACAAACAACTGATATAAGAAAATATGTTTAGAATGATTATTTGTCTCCGGTCCCATTGAGTTTACTTGCAACATTTTTTACCAACCACTACGTTACGTTTGTAGTCTTATTTTTTCAATTAATTTGATTTTCTTATACAACGTGATACAAAATCTTATAAATTACAGAATTTGAATCTGTGCCCATGTTGTGTTACTCCCGCGTCGAGAAACGTTTTGATTGAAATGTGTAAAATAAAACAAAAATGTCATAAATTGAAACAAATGCTTTTTTTCGAACTAAAAACTAATCAATCAAAATAAAAATATTTTCAAAAATGTTTTCTCCTATAGTTACCTATAGGCAGGCTTTCAAGGTCTTTGTTTTTATTCTTAAATAAATAAAAGACAATTTATCGCATTTTATCAATGTATTTCCTACGTTTCGTTGGGATTTTTTAACTTACTCAGGGATTGATTTTTATTATTGGTCTGGCAACATTAAATAAATACAAAAGAAACATATTCTAGTTACATGAACACAGAAAAAATTATTAAATTTCTCCAATCACCAAATTTATTCTAAATTCATAATATCAAGCAAACAATTTGTTGATTTTGCATCTATTATGACAACAAATGATATTTTTGATTTTAATAAAAAAATTTATCAAAAAACTTTCCCATTTCAAACAATGTGTTAATTTATTTAAATAAATATTGACAATTCCCAACAACAATTCTACATGTTTAAATTATTTAGCTTTTCTAAAGTATTTGGAAAAAGTTTCCTGACGAGCTGGCCTAAGCAACCAGCGAAATGCGCATAGAAACTAGCTTTCCCACAACAATATATTTCAGTGTTTTTAATCATAAATAAGGATTGGGAGTATTAGCACATCATTAATAAATAAATTAATTAATAATAAATTATTTTATTTTAAACGAAAAAAGTCAATTAAGATTTTTTGTTATTTAATTAAAATTTTTATTGAAAAATTATTTCAAAACAACTAAAATGTTAATTAAATCTAAATTAAATTTTTAATTTTCTTTCAACTAAAAAAATAATTGATTCAATTATCACATTATTTAAATTCAAATACTTTTTAAACCATTTTTTTAATTGATAAAACACTTTTTCCTGTGAATACATCAAATCGTCAAAATAATCAAAACATATAAAAAACCAACTTACAAAGTATCTGTTTTCCTTCCGTCTACATTATTTTTAAATTTATATCACAGTTTTGTATTTCCACCTGCTTTTACCTTTAGTACGTTTTCTGTAAATAAAGGTCACTGTAATACTACACAGTTTATATTAATATAATTTACATACCCCTTATTTATTATTGGTTTATCCATTTTCATAAATTCTTATTTTTGTATATTATTAATTTGCCACAAATTAATTTTTCCCCGTTCTTTTTATATAAATTTTTTTTTTTTTTTGTCAAACTGTCAGATTTTTTTTTTCAGAGCTGTATTTTTTAGTACATTAGCATGAATTTCATAGTTGTATCGTTGAGTATTGCAAGATTTCGTGAGATTTTGCCAAAATCTAGTGACGAACTTGATTTTGTTTTGTATGGGAAATCTAGTAGAAATGAACAAGATTTTGTTCAAAATCTCCTAAGTACTAGATTGTATCTAGGTGTAAATGTAGTATTAGCAGGGTTGCCGAACTTGGTCTTTTCCGACCAAATTTGGTCGGATGTTTTGTGTTTGGTCGGATGGTAGGCTAAACCCAAGGCGAATTCAACTACATGGTGGTATCGAAATGCCATCTGATTTTGACAGCTCGAGCCATATTGTCTTAATTTGTTAGGAATGGTTGACATTTTGGACCGTAAACACTAACAATGCAATGCAAAAAACCCTTTGTTGTTTCTGTTGTTTTTGGATTGTTGTAGTTCCGACACCAATTCGCCTTGGTCAAACCTTATTTTGGTCGGCAAAGCAGCAAGTGCATATCTAATATCTTTTTACAAAACATAATTTTGTTTATTGTTGATGAAACTATGGATGTAGCAGTGAAATGAAATGTATTACGTTAGTAGCATATACGGTGTATGTTTTATATAGGATAGTTTTGCCACCTTATTTGAGATTACCAAGTCAGATGCCGTTAAAATTTTTGTTCTTATAAAAAACTCCTTATCAACAAACAATATTCCTTTAAAATATTTTATCGGATTGGCAACAAATGGCGCTAACGTAATGACTGGTAATGTTTTTAGGAATACTGTTCTGTACCACGCCAAAAGATATAAGGTGTTTGTTATACAAGATGGACTTCTTTGGGATACTTTAATACTGTATTTTGTATCATGTTTTTCAATGGTATAAGAGGCGCAGAACTTGCAGAAAATATGGGTGAGTTCCAAAACATCTGTTGGCAGAGAAACTCGCTTTTTTAAACATTCTACAATGCAATATTGTTGATTTTTACAATGTTATTTGACCCGAAGTGCACCAAAAAAGTTATTAACGTGAAAACAATAAGCAAACTATGCATAGTTAAACTCTTGGATACATTTTTCACTTTGTATTAGGATGTTTTGGAGCTCAGTAGAGCAAGGGGATTCAAAAAATGCTGGATTTATCGAATTACAAAATATTGGTCTTCTCGAGACAAATACACTTATATATAACACCGTACAACACATGATTTCGGGACTCAATTCTGATAATTGTTTATGAAAGTAGACCCAAAAAGAAGAACTTCTGCATCATTAGTTTGGTCAAGGTACATCAAATAATATTTTAAAAATTTATTTGAAGTTAGTAAGTATCGTATAGGGGAATTTGTCAATTTGTTGTAAAATATTATAATATTTTTAGATCGGACTGTAAATGCTTAAGGGATAACGAAAAATGTAAAAAGGCAAATATACTTTATATCTATTAGAGGGTGTACGGGGAAACTTTGTTTTGAGGTACGGTCAACGGCTCAGCCAATAGTTTGCTTTTTATTAAGTTCCTTATCGCTCCTGAAAAACTTTTAAAAATTATGGCCATTTTCTATTTTATATAACGACATACATATTTAAGTTTAAATATTTTAAAAATTTTGTCGGTATTTAAGTTTAAATATTTTAAAAATTTGTTCGGTTATGGTGGTTTTGCAGACAATTTTGGTCGGATAAAAATTTTTAAGCGGCAACCCTGTTCCTAAGCTTCTCTTTGTCGTCCCAATATAAATTTGTCCGCACTCTTTGTTGTTTTTGTCATCACACTCAATTTGATAAACAACATTACCAAGGCGTATTCATGTATACGGTGGTGTCGATACTACAACAAGTAACAACACCAAAAACACACCAATGTATTTTTTTGTTGCTTTTGTTAATCGATATGCCAAAAACAGAAGCAACTTTTGACATTTCTCTCTCTAAGTATGAAAAAAGTAGCACAGCTGTGCTTTCAACGTCACCTGATAAATGAATTCGCCTTGAACATTACCTTGCTCCCTGCTATTTATCTTTGTTTTCGTTTGTGTAAATAGGTTTCTTATTGTTTTGTTGGGTTTGTGTGATAGTGTTATTGTTTTGTCTTCTATTATTTCCCTTATTTTGTGATGTTCAGTAATGGCCAATTTTCATGATTGACATTAAAACACATTTATGTTTAAAATCGTTTTAAATACAAGATTCTCTTCTTCACTAAACACTTAAATGAAACTTAAATCACCGATGTGGTACATTTAAATTCAACTTAAGTTTCCATTGGATTAACTTAGCAAGGTGGCCTCAATATCATAACAATACAAAAACAACAGACAAAGTAATAACAACCAGTGGTTTTTTGAGGCCACCTTGTAAATAACTACACTTTTTTTATGATATTTTTTGGATTTGGTAGTGCTACCATACTTTTATCTTAATTAATTAAGACTTTTCATATAAAACTAAAAAAATCAATCTGTAATTAAATGCGGTTTAAGTTTTTATGAAAATTAATATAATATAGATTTAAATACTATCCTGAAAATTGGGCATAAGTCTTGGTATAAATGGTAGACTATAATATTTCGAGTTACCAGATGTGCTGTCGTTGTTCCCTTTCGTTGTAGGGATTTTATTAATCACTTCATGTATTAGTGTGTTTATTAGTTTGTTTGGGAAGTTATTTTTAGTTAATATGTCCATGATTTTCTTAATATTCGATGTTTTAAATTTCTTGTTACTTATTTCCATTACATTATCTATAAAATTTTTTGCTGTGTTTATCTTCTGATTCATTGGGTGGGTTGAATGGTAATTAATTAAACGACCAGATGCCATAGGTTTCATGTACCAGTTTGTTATTAATTTGTTTTTTTCCTTGAAATTTTTCATATCTAAATAAGCTAAACAATTCTGTTCTTCCCTTTCCAGTGTGAATTTCAGTTTTGTGTGATATGAATTAAACGTTTTAAGTATTTTTTCCTCATCCTTAGATTTAATTATAGCAAAAAAGTCGTCAACGTATTTTGTGATACTTTTCAAAAGAATATATTGTTCTTTCAATTCCTCCAAGGATACCTCTAGTAAGGTTTCCAAGATAATATCCGCTATAGTCGGTGATCAAGAGTTTCCCATTGGCAATCCGTATGTCTGACGATAATGTGTGTCTGCATATATGCATAATATTTTTTAAGTGATTCTTATAGAAAATCGATTGATCGTTAAATAAAAAAATATGACCAATTTAAATCAAAATTTTTCTAACTTAGTAATTATTTTTATTATTTATTTCTTAACCGAAATTATCCTATAGTGTCCTTATTATATTGTAAAAGTTTTATTATTGGACATCTATTAGTTTAAAAGTTAAGCAAATTTCTTTACACTCATACAAGTGGTAATTGTAGGCTTGCCAGATGAGCTTGATTTAGCTTGATTCTCAAGATTTTTTAGGGCTTCTCAAGAAACAAGATAAAATTATATTTCTCAAGCTAAAAGAAATTTTCAAAATTTTTCTTAATTTTTTAATTTAAACTCAAATTTTTATAAATTTCATATACGACATCTATCATCACTAGTAGTAAATTTCCTCCTATACTCAACATTTTTTTTACCCATCACTTGTAAATTGACAGCAGTGCTGCCGACCTGCTGATAAAATAAGCAAACAAAAATAATTGCAAAATTATATTTGAAAATTTTTAATTCTAAGAAAAATGCAAAACGACGAAGAAGCCGGACCGTCAAAAAAATCTAGATTCAACACAACATTTTGTGATTGCATTGTTGAACCGCGGAAACCCGGACATTACTAGTTTAAATTGAAAATTTTCTAACTATATTTAAATAAATTCATTTGCTTGTAGAGATAAAGGATGTATATTTACATTTTTACAATTTAATTTTTTTTGGGGGGAAAAAATAAATTTGTTAGCAAAATTTCGAAATTGTTTGTTTTTTAAAAATTCATAAAAGAAATGGAAAATGTAGCTAATTTTCTAATTTTTTCCAGACAAATAAAAAACGAAGTTGCAAAAAAAAAAACGCAATATTTCGATGGGAGTCCCCCCTAAGAAGTATTGATAAAGGGCAAGTATGTTTTGAGAAAAAGTTGAGAACAAAAAACTAATGAATATCGGTCTGACATTTTATCCCCCTAAGGGAACAGCAAACGCACTGCAGGGACCTAATTTAAAAATTTTAACCATATAAATATGGCACCTGCAGCGCGTAGGCTGCTTCTAGATGGGTCAAAGGCATGGCCAACCCCACTTAATTTTTCATATACATCATTTATTTCTAACAAACCTTCTCGCCATCTCCATTTCTTAAGGTAGCTCCTATACAAATATTCAATACAGCCTTGAAATATATTGAAGAAAAAGTCCTATAACAGCCCAGTAGTCCCCTTAGGGGGCTAAAATGTACTAGAACTATAATTAATCCAAATATAAAGGAATTCCAACCAAATTTTATTTTTGGGTTGTCCGCTTCACAAATAAAGCCCCATATGTTTAATGCATGTTATACTACACCTGGTTGAATTGTGATTTTCGTAAATTAAAATACGATTTTAAAACTTCACTCAACATTTTTTATAAAATGCTTTAAGATTGTAAAAAGTGTGAAAACTTTGGCAAAAATATCTGTAAGTCCCTGTCCAGGCCTGAAATTTTTTGTTGCCGCAATTCTTGGGTTTATTGGTTAGAGGGTTAAGAAGATTGAGAAGGGGTATAAATTTTAATGTTATCTGCAATTCTGTGTTCCAACCCTGGACGATGGATGACTCGCTTTGTTTTTCAAATTTTATTAACATTCCCGGTTTTTTTAATTACTTTATTTAAAGGCAATTTTTTCACTTGAATAAATTAAAAGTCTGTAGCACTAAAAGTACTATAATATGTACATAATTTATACATACGGTGATCATCCTTTCTGCTTAATTCAGAACAGTACTGTATTTTAGAGTTTTTTTTCTCTTAATTAAATACTCTGTATTTGTACTGTATTAAACAAAACTACTAAAAGAAATACATTCCCAATTTATCTGACTTTCGGCTTTACTGAAAACTTGAATATTTTTCTTTTTTTGTTAATTTGAAGAATAATCAAAAACTCCTTTACCTTTCTTTAAACCTAATTTACCCTAAGAAGCACTGCAGGCTCATAAACCCTCTTTTCGATACCAACGAAATTAAAATATTTTTTTTGTAATAGTTCTATTCCTTCAATTTTTAGAAATGACTTTATACACTACCAGACTATTATCTCGTATCTTCTTGTTACATTTTACCTTAGCTATCCTTTGGATATCAAAAAAGTAGAATGTAATGCATTTTCTGGATCGCTACGGCCTTCGTCAGGATACTTTGTGTCACACATAACATAATAATACATAACTGAAATTTAGCTCATAAAATAAATTCGAAAAATAAAAAAAAAAAATGTTGAATACAATAAAGAAGCTTTTGAAAAGAAATAATTCCCAGATTCTAAAATAATTAATTTTAAAATTAAAAATAATAATCACCTGCTATTATTATTGATTTTGTTTTTTTTTTTATTTTCTGCCGTATTCATAAAAATAATTAAAATTTCAAACGTATATTGTAAAATACGTTTGAATTAAAATACTTAGATTTCATCTATAATTAAGTTGCTTTTAATTGAAAACTAAAATAAAACAAAATTCAGGGGTAATTTTTTTCAAATGTGTAATTTGTGAATTCTTTATGGGCAACACTGATCAGTGATCACATATATATGTATATTTTTTTTTATTAAAACTACTTTTCTGATGGGAACAACTGAAAATCACTCATATTATTGGAAAAAAACTCCAAAAAGCCTTCGCCTTACCAAAGAATTTTATGTAAATCATTTACCAATACCCCCGGGTATAACTGCATGTTTATAAGCGATGAGAACCAGTCTTCGTCATTTAAATTGTTTTCCAGTTTTTTTTAACGAAAACAATTTGCTCAGCGAGTAAAACTTTCCTTTCAACAGAGGCAAATTTAAAAAGTTTGTTAAGAAATAAAACCGAAATAGTCACCCGGGAGGGTATTGGTAAGGCGAAGGTTAAATCGCTTACATCTTCGTAAATTAACTTGCTTATGAAAAAGAAGACTCAATCTGTATATTTTAGTTCGTATTTCAATAAAAATTACTCTTTATTTCCAATAGCATTTTAAATACTTTTTTTTTTAACTTATCAAAACTATTTATTCCTTGCACTTGTCCTCACACGCTTCAAGGGAGCTGAAACGGTTTGCATTGCCACCGCAACCGCCATAAATGAATTTAACACATTCATTCGTATCGGATTTGTAGGACCAGGATGGAACGTAAGCGGCACAGGCAATAGGACCGTCGCCCACAGCAGAGTGCCTTAAGCCACAATCGGCTAGAAAATAATAAAATATATTAACCGAAATTTTATTGATGTAATTTTGTTTTACTACTCTTACCATTTTTAATGGCAACGGCTGAGGAAACCAAAGCAAAGATAACGAACAATAAAGCGAAAATTTTCATTTTTATTTTCAACAAATTTTTTTTTTTTTGATGTACTTTCAATGAAGTTTTGTTTTTAACTGTTTTCAAAAGTTTCAATATTAAACACTTTTATATGATCATTCTCGTACTCTAATGAGCTAGAAAAAAATTTTTTTTGTTTGTTTGTTTGCTATTTAAATTGCATATACATAAATAACAAATAATATACTTAAATTTTAAAATTCACACATTGATATTATTTTAATATTTGGGTAAATAAAAAAGCAGCGTTTATGTGTATGCGTTTATTCTGCGAATTCTGGGTTTTTTTTAGAGATAACCCATTAAGCCGCAACACCAAAATGCCTGGGAGACTTGTTTAGAATTATGTCAATATATGAGATTTTTTTAATGCTAAAATAATACAGTGGAACACGGTTCTGACAAACAACTTAAGAAAATATGTTAAGAACGATTACTTGTCTCTGGTCCCATTGAGTTTACTTGCGACATTTTTAACCAACCACTACGTTACGTTTGTATTTTTATTTTTATTAATTAATTTGATTTTCGTATACAAAATTTCTGATACAAAATCTAATAAATTACAGTATTAGAATCTGTGCCCATGTTTTGTAACTCCCGCGTCGAGAAACTTTTTGATTGAAATGAGTGAAATAAAACAATAATGCCATAAATTGAAACAAACAACGGGTTTTCTTCCTTAATTGCGTCTGCAAGATTTTTGGCGAGTAATTGCTGTCACGTAAGGAAATTACTCGCCAATTTACAGAAAAAGAGTGTCTGTAAAATTTTTGTCAGAACTGTCAAATAAACTCACGCATATAAACGAGGTGAGAAAAAATTTTAACACAATAAAATATGTTAGAAATGCAAAATGCAATGAATAATAACATGGAAGAGATAAGTATTTTGTTTAATTATTTTGCTTTTAACATTTTAGAAAAATATACTATTGATAAATATGCTATTTTTTAAACAACAATAACACTATGCGACAGTCAAAATCGGGATGGGATGAAACCAACGGGAAATGTTATATCGGTAAAAAAGAAGTTAAACATGTCCCGGCGTTTCGCTGGGTCACGTCTAGGAATCGAGATATATCGATTTGAAGTTAGTAACTATCATATAGGGGAGTTTGTGACCTTTGGTGGTCTTTATTTTGACATAACTCGAGAACCAACAGTCCCATTTTGCTGAAACAAATTTAAAAAAATTAGGAATTACAATTTAATCTGTTCATACAACGTTTCGCTATATAAGCAACAGTTTCACAGTTATAAATAAATGTATGAAGAAAAAACTATCCAAAACTGTAAAAAAAAGTGTCAAGTCCTATTACTTTCACGTAAAGTCACATAACCTTTTAACAAATTGAGACATAGAACATGAAAATCGATGGACGCGTTTCGCTTTTATTCACAATTAAGTGAAGGTATGAATTTCAAAAATTTGCTCGAGATATGCTCAAAATTCCTTGGAAAAAACATTGATGACTTTTTTTATGATTGTCAGAATTAAAAAAAAAGTAATAAACAAAAGGTTATTTGATTTTTATGGTAGCGGTAACAAACTAAGAAACGGTCATAAATGTGCGTGGACAATTAAAAGGAAAAAAAGGAAAGTGCACTTTTTTAATTATTTGGGGTTTTTCCGTTGGCTACCTTAATGATTTTTTCACAAATTGCACCCACATTTATGAGTGGTCATGTTTTAGAACGTTTCGAAAAATTTAAAACGCACACGAATCAGGTATATAGCCACCCTTAAAAGATGAGCGAATTCATAAGTACCTCTCAGTAAAATATTGAAACTTACATAGTATTTATAGGTGTTCACTGATCGATTTTTGTCCCCGGTAGTTTGAACCCTTCCCGATCACTGACCCCTACTATTTGTCTCACAGTGTAATTAAAGGCGCACTCTACATTATTTGCTATAGCCGACGCACAGTGGCGCCCGTAGAGCAAACGAGGTTGCAAAAATCAAAATTTTCATGAGCGCCGACGAAGTTTTGACTAAACCCATGTTATAGGAAACTTTTCAACGATTTCAAATATGCCACTCTTAATAATATCACATTTTTAGTTTAGAAGATATAACCGTTCAAAGTTGACCAACTTTCGGTTTTCAAAAAAAACACAATTTTTAGTCAATTTGTTGCGATTTCAGGTATAATATCACGAAAAATAGGTAACGAATCGCCTTATTTTTTGTTTGTATTGATTAATGTATTTATTAAATGTATAATGATAAAAAAAAAATTAACTGTTTGCTCTGTGTTTCTCCTGGTAAATCACTATTTAAAAACTATCAGTTTTTTCACTATTTTTCAACTTTGACGGAAAATAAAAAAAATCTATATTTTTCTATATTTGCCATATTTGCAAAACCTGTTCTTTGATTATTTCTTTACATAATTCAAAAGGTTTTATCTGCCCGTACGTGTCCGTTTGGCTTCTAGAGGTAAAAAAGGTTAAAAAGACATGGTTGCAGAAATATGTTTTGACTGACAGTAGTTTGATCTAATAATTTGAAAAAAAAAACTACACATTGAAATTAGCAGGTACGTACCTCACTTAAACAATACTTTGGCGTACAAATGGTCAAGAACAATATTGACTTATGGTCCCTACAGGTAGGCACAAATCTTATTTGGACACGTGCATAATATCAAAATTGCATTATTCAGCCTAAATCCATATGTATGCAGGGAACAGGTAAATTTTTAGGCATGGTAGCATAAGCCTATATATTGCAAAATAAGCATAATGCCTGGATTAGTCTACGACTGAAAGTTGGCGCAACAATTACGGAAACCATTAAACAATTTAAGTACTGAAAACATGGCGTTGAACAATTTAAAATTATTTGAACTGTTTAGAAAGTCAACCACACCAAAGTTGTTCACGGAAGCTGCTTTAGAAGAACTTGATAGCTTATACGGAATTATTGAGAGAAGCAAAATTATAAAAAATAATTTTTATCTGATATATGCAAATATTAAGGAAAAATGGGTGAAATCTAATTGAACCATTCAGAACTTCAACTCCAAATACGAGGACTGGCTTTGTGATGAATATTTTACAGAAAATTTAAAAAATAAATTTAAAAATAAAAATCATTTTTTTTTTAATTTGTTGGGTAATAATTAAAAACATAAAACGCTAAAGAAAAAAAATAAAAACAATCTAAAAATGTAAAAATAATTTTTTTTAGTTACCATAAAATTGATTTGTCTACTAATTTTAACTTTGATAACCCATAAGTAGGCCCCTACAAAGCGTAGCACCCTTTCTAAATTCATAGGCTGAACAGTTATCTATCATATGCTGTTTAAAATGTTCAATTATCTTATTCGGTTCAAAAGATATGATTTTTGCAACGAAAAAACTCAAATGGCGCCACTGTGCGACGATTGTATTTTCGCCGCCGTCGTTGAAAAATTTTAGTCAAGCATCTGCAATTGCATATTCGTGTCGAGTGGAATATTATGACATTTATAACGTAACGACGTAATCTCTTTTGATAGTTTTCGAAATGAGTTACAGACACCCTTTTTTCTCACTTTTCGAGAAACGATGGAATATTTTGTTTCACATCTTTTCGATTTGAGAAGTTTTCACTAAAGTTACAGAACATGACTGCAGAAAGTTAAATTAAACATTGATAAAATTCTCCGGAGCTTTATAAATTATGTTTAAATAGAGTAAAATAAAGGTTAAAAAAATATAAATAAGAAAAATAAAGAACACGTCTACATTTCGAACACTAACAAATTTACGAAAAATATTCCCTCAGTAATTTTCTAAATCTTAAAGCGTTGCTAGTGATTTTCAAATAATTTGGAAGTTGATTCCGGAGACGTATGGTTATTATAAAGTATTTCCATTCAGAAGCATGGTCACGATGACGTTAATGTATTATTTTTTTTCCGCTACACGATCTAGAAAACTGCAAACGTTCATAATTGTTGGCTCCTCTGTCATAATAATTTTGTGAAGTAATATTAGGTTTTTGAATTGAAGATGGTATGAAAATGACATATTGAATAAACGGCAAGGACTGCTTACTTACAAAGGTGTAAAGTGCTGAGTAGCCCATAAACTTCGCAACATGCCATATACTTTACCACAAACTTGTTTAACACTGGATGGTAACTCTTCGTCGAATCGACGAAACTCATTTATACTTTATCATATAACTTTTTTGTTTTATTGTATTCAAATTGCTCTCTTTTTTTTCAACAACGGTAGCTGATGACGAAAGCTTTAAACAAATAATAAATTTTAAAACACAAAATTTAGTTAACAATTTTATAAAATTTTGAGAGAGAAGAAAAGCTTTTATTTTTTATGTATTTTTTTTTTTTATTTTTTAATAAAATACTTAGCTGAAATATTTCGGTTGATTTTTTATCTATTTAAAAGGCTTTTTTACATATAATGCATTTTGTTTTATTAGGATTAAGTCGCTAACCGTTAGCCGCTGCCCATGTAAATAAAGTTCAATAAATAAAATTTCATGATTTAACTCCTGTATTTTTATATCAGCTGAATCTTTAGGACTACTGAGATACATCTGAACGTCATCAGCATACATTTGTATTCTGGAATACAAGAGTTGTTTGGGAGATCGCTGGCATATAACGAGTATAGTAGGGGTCCAAGGATGGATCCCTGTGAGGCTGCTCTAGTTCCTTTTAAAGGACTCGATATAGATTCGGTATTTGCCACTGATTGGCATATACTTGAAAGTTATGACGACATCAGTTTCACAGCAAACTTGGAAAATTTATATAATAATTTTGACAATTTCATACACAAGATTGAATGGAGCACTGTATCAAAAGCCTTTGAGTAATCCAATAAGAGATAGATATTAAGAAGGTCATACGCACCACGACCAGAGGATCTTTTGTGCAGCCTGTTTATATCACCATGTCAGGTTCAGGCTGCGTATGAAGCCTATCACCCTGTCCGGTAAAAGATCGTAGATTTTAGCTGGGCCCATCATTTGCCCCCGAAAAATTTACGCCTGGAAGTCCCTAAAGCGGGGCAGTAGCAGAGGAGATGTTCCGACGTTTCGTCATCAACCACACAAAATATGCATATCTTGATACCAACATTACCCATTATATGTTGATGGTATCTGAGACCGCAATGCCCCGTAAATATGTGCGCCTATAGTAGCCTAAGTTTCCCCTTCTCAAGAAGAAGTAGCCTACTTGCCCTGCTACCAGACAGAGTCACAAATTTCTTGGACTGCCTTAATCCAGAAAAGGACGTCCCTGCACCCAGAGAAAAAACTTGATTAAATATGGTCACCTCCAACAAAGCTATTATTAAAGAAAAATGTAAAAATATTATGATTAAATTTAACCATATTATTGTCACTGACAACCATATCATTGTTAAATTAGTCCTCCATCAAGAAGCGACAACCATACTATGGTTGCCTCCGAAATGTTTTGGTTAATAATAACTACAATATGTTTAACACTTATTATATCATGGTTGGTTTTCAACAATAGCATGTTGCTCTTGGAGAAGAGGAAAATACTATTGTTAATTTCAAAACAAAATATTGTCATATTTAACCATAACATGTTTAGAGGCAACCATAACATGGTTGAGGCTTCTTGATGGAGGACAAATTTAACAATAATATGGTTGTCAGTGACAATAATATGGTTAAATTTAACCATAATATTTTTACAATTTTCTTTTAAAATAGTTTTGTTGGAGGTGATCATATTTAAACATGTTTTTTCTCTACGTGTGTGTGAAGAATTACACATTAAGACCATGTTAGCAACATCCCCTTAACGTGATTGCTTAACGGGATGCTGACGCAAGGCTCAGGGCCTATAAATGGGCGACGAGCGCCCCTGTTTACTAAATAGTCGGCCCTTTCGTTGCCCACATGGCCCTCATGACCGGTAACCCAAAACAAATTCAATTCGTTGTGCTTTCCCAGATCGCTCAGAGATGCAAAACAGTCCACGACCAACCTGGACTTCACCTCTTAAGAAGAAAGTGCTGTTAGAGCGGTCTTGCTATCCGATATTATAAATATTCTCAAGCCCTTTGCCCTTCTCCTCAGTCATTCCCCAGCGCATATGAGGATAGCGTACATCTCTGCCTGGAAGATCGAAGGCTGTTAACCCATTGGCAAGCCCCTTTGGAAGCCCGGGCCTATAATGCCCGCTCCAGTATCACCATTCGTCTGTTTCGAACCATCGGGGAATAAGATCTGGTCCGCGCGCCCGCGCCACCAGAGTTGGACCCCCCTCGGTCAATATTAGGAATAAGGACATTGAAGTTCATATTCAATATCAGACTAGGCAGCATGCAATCACTTACCAAGATAGACGGATCCAATAGATGGATCCAATAATACCAAAAACGTTATTTTTTCTCATCTAGGTTACTACGAATTTCCTCTATTACATCGGTAAGAGGTGATGTACAGCTACGTTGAGGTCTGAATCCAGAATAAAGAGCAGTTAACAGATTGTTGTCATTAACATGTAAACACTTTTCAAAAACTTTTGAAAAATAGGGAAGAATTGTAATCGGATAATATTCATTTCCTGCTTTTGGTACTGAAACAATCTTAGCATATTTAAACTGCATTTGGAATGTACAGGTTATAATTATAGTATTGAAAATATATGTTACATATCGAATTTCCCAGGGTAAAATAATTTTAGCAAATTTAGGGCTTTTGTTATCTTATTTAATTAAATTAGATTTAATTGCATTGAAAGCATACATTACATCACATGTGTCTTGGCATTGAAAATTAAACTCATTACATAAAATCAAAGGTAAACTTTCATCATAAAAACTTGACTGAACAATCGGATCAGCAGTTTTTGTTAAATTTTCATTTATCAAGTTAACATCAACTTCTAATGATCGGTCAGCTGACTCATTAATGCCAATTTCTCGTATAAATTTTCATTAACTTTAACAGTCGACTGCTGTATTAAATTTGTTATAGAAATATAAAGATCTATCATGTCCAATCTTCGAGATAATCCTTTTCCACGCCAAACGATATTCATTTTCAAATTCAGGTGTCTTGTACCTTTGCACAAGTGGCATAGTCACGTGGCATAGTGGTCACCTTGTCCTTTTAGCAATTTTGTCTCACTTCCAAAACATGGCCTAATTCTATTTTTGATTATTTAAGTTTTTATCAGAACGTGATTGTTATAAATTTTGCAGGATTGAGTTGTTAAGAAAAGAAAGCTTCTCATCAACTGAAGGCAAATAAAAAATTTTATCCCAATAAACGTTATTGCAAGTGCTGATACACAAGCTTTTGGTTAAAGCCGTCAAGCGTTGAGTTTTTAGGAGATAATGGAAAAAGACAATCCTACTTCTTTTCCTCTATCTCTTCTAAAAAAGAAGACTTGACAGCTTAAACCTGAATCGTGTGTATCAGCACTTGTAAAGGTAGCGATAGGAAAGAAATGTTTAAGTTAAATCAATTGAACCGAAAGTGTGTGAATTACCACTAACGATCATGGTAATAGCGAACTTTTTTATATCACATTTTCATTTCAAAAAAAATTTTTATACAAATAACTTCATTTATAACGAATTCTGCTTAATACCCTCATTTTTGAAATTAAAGCTGTTTGGTATCATTCTATTAAGTCTGAATTCACACGTTTCATCTTTTGATGCGCAACTTCTTTTCAATTCCTATTTGAAGATGCCAATATGATTACACGCTACAATCAATTTCAACTTTTTTCGGTTCAACACAACAACAATTTTATTCACAGCGAATCAGAGAGAAGAAGAAAAGAAAAAATGTAAATGCAGCCATCATTGTGCATAAAGCAACGAATAAAAACACAAATAAAAAGTACAAGCATCTCCGTATCAGTCCCTTTCGTTTTTCTTCTATCTCCTAAAAACTTGGGTGTTCAAACGATTAACCGTTGTTCGATTAATCGATTAATTTTTGTCGATTAACTGTTCGAATAATTTAAAATTGATTATTTTCGAATAACGAATAATTCGAATAATTTATATCGATTAATCGAAAATTTGTTTTTTCACAGTACATATGTATAAGTTTTTTTCTTTTATGTAAAAAAACAAGCCGGTACGTTTTAAATACGTTTTTATTGTTTCTTAACTCAGGAACATTTCTTTCGAGTAATGATTCAGACGAAGAAGATTATCTTTTGAGACGAATGAAAATAACCTTCTAAGCTGTATACTCTTTTTTTAAGATTATTTTAGAAAATCAGCTTAAATTTCTATGCAATTTTTTAATTAAAAAGTTTTCCTCTTTTATTGCATAAAGTACCATTTGTTATATTGTTGTTACTTTTTTAATAACATTTTTATAAATTTATATTTTTTATGTTAAAAAATATAATTTTTGGTCTTATTTTTAAACTTCTAAACTAGACAAAATTAAAACTATTCGATTAACCTAATAATTATAAATTTTACTATTATTATTCGATTACATTTTTACCTCGAATAATTATTCGCACGATTAATCGATTAATACAAAACATCGATTAATTGAATACCCTCCTAAAAACTCACAAGTTGAGCATTAAAAGTTGAAACAGGTAAATCTAGACTTTTTTACATATTTTTGAAGGCAGATTTATGTCTACTTTAGTATTATGTTATTAAGTTTTATTTAAATACGAAACATAATAACGGCCTTAATTATAAAAAATAAGACTGGTTAATAAAAGGTTTATGATACAGATTTTGTATGAAAATTTGTTTAATAAACCTTTTTGTAAACTGTTTTATTTTTTATAAATAAGACCGTAAAACTATTAAAATTTGTGAATTTCTTTGTTATGGTTTAAACAACCTAAAAGTGTCGGACGTTTCGAGTTTGTTATAACCGTGTTCATCTGTTATATAAACTGCTTTGCTACATATAAACAAGATTTAATTAATAACACGATCTTCTTTAAGTGAAAGTTAAACTTTTATGTTTTTTTTTATTTTTTTAAATATTTTAAGAAAACATTCTGTCGAGATTCAAGCACACGTGCTAATTAAATAAACCTCTATACGAGGGTTGCTATTTATGTTTTGAGCCTTATAATGAAAATCCAGTATATTATAATTTTTTTTTGAATTGAGCTAATTAATTAATGAAGTATTATTCATGATGATGATTAATACACTTTTGCAAACGCTGGAACTAACTTTCGTAATTATTTTTCCGTAGCGATTGTGGAACCTCAAAATCATGAATTTCGTATGCATCAACGGCTCATTCAGGCTCTGCTTTGTATTGGACTAATATGCATAGATCCAAGATTCGTTACTGATTTTCAAACACCGCGATTCATTGTATTTCTCGAGCATCTCTTTACAACAATTAACACAATCAACTTTTTGAGCTTTTCTCAAATTATGAGAGATTCCACACGAACAAATCTTTTTGAAAACTGAATATTCATGCGATATATCTTATAAATGCTTACCATACATATACACGATATGTCACATGTCAATTTCGCTTTATCGGTTTGCGCACAGCATACATTTTTTCGCACAAAAGCTGATTTCAGATGACTTCAAAAAATAAATTTTTAAATAGTATTCTACTACCTCGGGTAGAACCCCTATTTTTGTTTTGTACGCAACCTCTTCATCGTACTTGTTGGATTGTGTTTCTAAATCGGTTGCCTAAATAAGTACATCACAAAAATTCTATTTCTTAATACTAAAAAAAGTTATTAATGAAAAATCTGAGGAACCTCAAAAACAGTGATTTGAAAAATTGGAGGGTAATGTGGAACCCCCTGGTGGGTAATATGGATGACTATTACATATTACCAGAAACAAAATAGTAATAGAAAAACAAATTCAATTTAGCATATAATTTTCTTATTTTAATAAATTAAAAACATTAAACTTCTTTCATGGTATAACTTGTTGTACAGCCTGCATGGCTTTCGGTGGAATAGGGTTCCACAATACCCGTATTCAGTTATTCCACATTAGCCGATTTGAAAATGTTTTAAAACAAATCTTATAAATATTACAAAACTTATTAAATTGCCACACTTACCAATTAAAAGTATTATTTAGTTAACAATTTGTAAACTTTGTAAAAAAAACCAGAAATAAAATATCAATATTTGGAGCAAAATAACGGTTTCAATATGCGCACAAATAAAGTCGATAACAGAAGTTTTCACTTACAGATCGACAGAAAACTAACAGTGCAACCATTTGCATAGGCACAGTCATAATGTTAATATTTTTCTGTAAGATATGTTAACTTACAGGGAGCGTTCCACATTACCCGCCTATTCCACTATACCCGAAGTTCCTCTACACTGATAGAAAAAGCGTCATAACGCTGCTGTATTTTGACATCAGTACTATGACAAGTGTCTTCGTTTTTGACCCCATGACACTTTACATCACTGTGATGTCAGCCTTAACATCACTTTGCCAAATTGTCATCAGGGTCAAAAATTTAAATTATGTCATCAATGGGATGACACATTAGCGTCACAGAAATGACGAATCGTAGTCGGTTTTATAAAGCATGTTATCAATGCGATGACAAACTGTCATCAAATTGAGTCATTGTGTTTGACCTTAAGTCAAATTGAGAGAATATCATTATTTACTTACCCGTTACACATGTTTGTTTCCCTTTTGTTGTATTCCGCCATTTGTTAACAGAATAACTCTCAATTATAAGACACCAACAGCATGTCCGATATGGTTTTAATAATAATTCTACTATAAAAATTTGATATATTTAATAAATTATTAAAATAAATAGCATATGGGAATTTTTTCTTCTCATTTTTGCGTTTTAAACATGAAAATAATATTAATAACATGTGATGACATGATATATTATGTCATTGCACTGATGCCAGTTTGTCATTGCACTGATGACATGGTAAATTATGTCATCGCACTAATGACAGTTTGTCATCACAATGATGACAGTTTGCCATTGCACCAATGACAGTTTGTCATCACAATGATGACAGTTTGCCATTGCACTGATGATAGTTTGTCAGCGCACTGATGATAGTTTGTCATTGCACTGATAAGAGTTTGTCATCAAACTGATGACATGGTATATTATGTCATCGCACTGGTGACATTTTATCATCACACTTATGACAGTTTGTCATCGCACTGATGACAGTTTGTTTGTACTGATGTCAAAATACATCAGCGTTATGATGCATTTTCTATCAGTGTACACAAAATGTGGCGTCGAATGGATTTCACTGTAGTTAGTCATAGCATAGATGACGAATAAAATATGATAAATTTTTAGGATGACGTTCGGCATTGGATTGACGTTACTTTTTGCCTCCTTGATGCCATTTGTAATAACATTGATATCACAATTCTGATGTTAGAGCATTATCAATATGAATACACATTTTTCTATGAGTGTAGATCTAAAATAAAAAATTACTCTGCATCTGTCTTTAGAAATATGATGAATAGCCTCAAAAATATATGGCTTCATTGATGCTCTCAAATCGGATCAGATGATTCTGAGTGCAGAACATAATCGTGCTACGGAGACTTGTATCGGTGGCAATGCCATAGCGATCACATCATCATTCTGGATATACTCATAGTATCTACTTTGAAATCGCAACTTTTATTGTTGAATTCGGAGAACGGTTTATTTTGGAACTATAGCAACACTTATTAAACATTCATATTTCAGTGTTTACGATTAAAAAATTTTACTAAAAATTAGCGGGAATTTTTAAGCACAAGTGAGGACTCTTATTCCCGAAATTCATTAGCGAGCATGTTAAATTAAACACAGCTCTAAAATTAACCACAACTCTCTTTTTTGAACTGGATCAATAACCAAGTAAAAGTTCTGCTAATGCAACTTAGACTCTTGCCCGCACTTATAAATAAAATATTAAACTAATTTAAACTATGATACACTTTTATATTATTTTATTTAACCTGGGGTTTAATCATGCAAGTGCAAGTTCGAAAAACTTAATACACTCACACTTTTTCACTAATTCCGTCACATTTTTCGTACTTGCAGCGCAACTTGCAAGAAAATTTTATTGCAAGTAAAGTTTTGACACTTGCAGCAAGTAGAAACAGTGTTACCGTAGATGAGTTTTGTACCAATCTACAAGTACTTAGTAAAATAAAAATTATGTTTATAACTGATTTTTGTGCATGTATAAAAAATAAAAACAAAACAAAAACACATCTTAAACAAAAATTGCAAAAAAAAAATTGTTATTCAAAATATTTTCACAAAAATTTTATGTTATTTTATGGTAACTACAGCAATACTGGATTCACATATTTTATAAATAAACATCCTTTTTTCATCAAGATGGACCACAAATAAAATAAAGAGGAAATTATTAAATTAATTTCATGATATCGTTAACATGATAATGCTTTTTAAACAAAAAAATAAAGCTTTTTTCATAAGATGTTGTTGATGATGAGAACGTTTGAAAAATTAACTTGCAACTGAATGTGTAAACACTCAAGCTACTTGCAAGACTTTCGACGATTTCTTCGGCATTTTCGTTGATAATACATATACACTACTTGCAAGAAATTACTTGCATGTGTAAAGGCAGGGTTACTCCCATATAATAAGTTAAAGTCTACTTATTCATAGTGAACTGTAAAATATTACTTCGACGATTTCGAAGAATTTTTATTTTGGAAAATATTAAAAAAATTTTTTTTTAATATTTGATGCTCGCGTAATACCGAGAAATTTTGGAGTCGGAGTCGCGAGTATTTGTTGGTACTCCGGATCCAATTCCAACTACGCTAAAAACCCCTCGACTTTGACTTCAAAACTCCGACTCAACAGCCCTGCTGTAAACACTCATATTGCCGAGGTTCAGAATATAAAATACAACCCTCGTACGTAATTTTACCGTCAAAGCTTAGAAGATGCTAACAGCTTCCCGAAAAATACAACATACTTAAACTAAAAATAAAGACAAGTAAGAGTGCTATATCGTCTTTGTCGAATCTTATATGGGTATTTCCAGCGAAAATTCTACTTTTCGTATCGTAACGCCAGCAAGCAAAATAGCTTGTATTTTAGGCCCATGTTGTTCAAATGTTATTCCCTTTGTTGCGCAATGTAGAGCTAGTTGCGCTTAACACCAATATATAACAAAGTAAATTATACATTTAAAATTTGTTGAGAAACAATTTTAATTACTTGTTCGCGTTACGTTACAGAAAGTAGACTTTTCGCTGGAAATGCCCATATACCCTTCCCAAAAGAATTAATTAAAGTCCGTACCAAAACGTTTGTTGGGGGGCCATTTCTTATATATAAGAAATATTTGTGTAAAATTTAGTCATTATAGCTCTTATGATTTCGGCGCTATTGGTGGTTTTGGTGGTTTTCCGACTCATCAGTCCTGCTGTAAACAATCAGTATTGCCGAGGCACACCATTGTTTCGGGAAGAAAAAGGTAGTTATTTGACTATAGCTCTGGTATTTATGAACCGATTTGTCAACTTTAGGTATTATTAGTCCACAAAGTTTATTTAAGGTAAAATTAAGTTTATAAATTATGAGAAAACTTCAGAAAGTAGAGAGAAATGAGTAAAATTAGAGGCGGTCGCGGGTTGTTGTCACAGGCATTTGTGGACCGATCTAGTTGAATGTCAATTGAAAACTAATTTGGACTATATGCAATACAAATATGTAACAATCTAGTCCCCATTATATTTGGGACCTTCGGAAACCCCATTTCAACATACACGAGGACATTCAAACTGACATGCGTACAGGGGGACACTTTATCTCATTAGGTTGTGGAGGGGTCAGAGCTGAAGCGAACCAAGTCGAAAAAGAAAATTAGAAAATATTTTCAGTTTGAGTAAGTGAACTGCCATTCAATTTAAGAGCCATTGACTTGGATTTATTACCTACCGTTAACTTAGGAACGAAACACTTTTCGATTTAGTCCGTTACAGAACTGGATAGTGTTAAACTTTGTGGAGAATTGCGCATCCGTTTTGAAATACATATATCCTGTATATTTTATGACTTGGTTCGGTTCAGCTCTGAACCCTTCATATATACACAAAAAAAATTAAAAAATTGATTTTAATTAAAAAATTTGTGATATTAATTAAAAAATTAATTAAGGCCTTTATCATGTTAAAAGCAACGCCAAAAAATTAAATTAAAAGCACAAACAATGTCACAAATATTTGGTGATTTTGTTGTTGCTTTCTACATAAATTCATGTACCGTTTAAAAATTTTCAACGCCACAAGTCTTGCAGCGTTTGGAATTTTAAAACGCAATGTGAATTTCTGTAGAAAGCAACAACAAAATATCAAAATATTTGTGACTTTCTTTTTGCTTTCAATGTAATTCTTTGGTGTTGCGTTGCGTTTTACAGGATTAGGGCATAAATTTGCACCAGTAAACAAATTAATGGTATCAATTAAATATTTTTTGATATTAAAAACATATTCTGCAGGAATTTTATTTATACAAGTAAACGTTTATTTTATTTGATTAAATTTTTAATTAAAACTGATTTAATTTTTAACCATTAGTTAAATTAATTGAAAAAAAAAAAAAAAAATTGGCGAGCATTTTTTTGTGTACTTTATAGAGTCTAATTTTAATGTTGTAGAAATTGCAAACGGAATGAAAAGTTTATATAAAAACGAGCTCATTCTAAGGAACCCTTTCCACCTGTGGTGAAGGGCATTAAAATATTTGCAAACAGAATTCCGGAAGATTATTTTTATGGCGGATGGGCGAAGTATTGTACTAATTTGGTATGAGGAATATGTAAACCAATCTATTGATTAAACCGGTTTACAATACCTCAGAAAAATTTTATATATGTAGAGGTATTTGCAGCGAATTTCGTAAAAATCTGTTTTACGATAGGATGGGTAAAATAGTGCACAGAAAAAAGTTTTCCTCAATTCAAGCACTAATCCAAAACAAAACCAGTTTTAATTAAAAACTTAATCAAGTGAATTAAACGTTTAACTTTTACTATTCATTTTTTTACTGGTGCAATTTGGGGCAAAACTTTTTTCGGTGTGTACGAAATCGACCCATTTTTGCTTTACTTACAAAAGTATTTGCACCAAATTATTTTGCTGTTGGAAACGTTTTCATGCAAAAATGTTTATGCCCGGTGAAAATTTTAATAAGAATACAAAATTTTAATAAGAAGATAATAAACCGATTTGTCCCATTTTTAATACCAAATATTTTTCGAAATTTAAAGAGAAGAGATACGGCAGTACTTATCCCTTCAAAGAGGATTTACATATGCTTAAAAAATTTTCTTTAAAAATTGTTAGGTTTAAGGTAACCATATGGAAAAAGGTTTTTTCTTTACGTGTAGTTCATATTTCAAGACATGAAAATTCAATAAATAAATTACGAAGAAAAAAAATCAAAGGTATGCCAGCCAACTTTGGTGCTTTAGTCTATATCGTGTTAAAAGCCTTATTGTACATATTTCGTACAAATAAAGTTTTAAGTCTACAGCAGGGATTTCCATTTCTTTGCACAATTGTGTACACCACTACTAACACATATTTTTATACTCTTCAATTCAGTCGTCGATGTGACTTCGGTAAGTGTACATGTCCAGCGGGTGCTATATTATTTTGTTTCAGCTTACACTCAATAAATACTGTGCGGTGAATAATGCTTTTGGTAACATCCAATGCCTTGCGTGCAATTTTTATTTAGAGTTTAAATTTTAAGACTTAAATGTAGAATAATGTAACATTTCATAAGTTTACATGCAAAGCAAAGAACTTTGTAAAATGGTAATTATTTGAGATTTAAAAGCAATTTTTAATATTTCAGATAAAAAATTTCAAAATGTCTAACAGTCCTATGTGGAAGAAGCTGATAGTCATATTTATTATAGGTTTTATTTTACATACGTATATGGACTCGGTACTTATAATTTTACAGCACTTTTTTATTTTTTCTTATGCAATACTAAAAATTATTATTATTATAAAGTATTATCTGATCACTAATTCCACTAACACCGTGGTAATAGTTATAAAACAGATTACCCAGTTTTGGTGTTTGAAAATATTAATGTGTTCTTTTAAAAAGAATTAAAAACTCTGCTAATTTTTTTCTTGAGTGTGATTATACATTATGCTGTTAAAAAAAATTATATATGTATTTGATGATACGACATTTTTGATTTTGTAAATAAATTAAAATTATATAAAAATACATATGTAACGTGAATCCTCATCAACAAAAAATTTCAAATAATATCTACATTTGTGATTTGCGTGCAATATTTATTTTTTATGAATTTTTAAAACATAAAAATCTTTAATTTTTTTACAATTGTTTGATAAGATATTTGAAACTGATTTAGAGTCAAAAAGCTTCCGAATAAAAAAGTGCAGTTTTTACAATCAGCGACATTGAATTGGTAAAGAATTGCTAAAAATTTTTTATCAACACAAAAAATTTTTAATTTTGTACCTTTGTGTTATACAACTTATAAAATATATTACTAACATTTTATTTCGGCTGTAAATGAATGCATTCTTTCAATTTTTTTACTCTCTGGTACTCACTTCAACACAACCAAAAATTTTTTGGAAATCCCTGGTCTACAGTTTGTTGTTTTTGGTTATTGGGTGCAAAAATTCTCATTCCGGAAGGACGTAAAAATATGGATCAAATTAGCCATTTAATTGTCACTATTTACATAAAAGTTGTGCTATAGATTTTGTTGCCTTATCTTATCGAGTATGACGATATCGTGCTCAAAATTTTATTCTGGGGTGACATGTGTATAAGGACTAGGTGAAATAATGGACCGATTTGGTCCATTTTCCAGACCCAATTTTCATTTGGATCTTCAATTGCAAAATTTATCGTGTCTTGAATAGGAATACGGACACGGCTAGATTGTCTTTTATAAGGATTTAAAATTTAAATATTAAAAAAATATTGTTAAAAAGGGAATGACAAAATCAATAAAAATACCTCCCAATTTCTTTGATCGCTGGATAGAAGAACTTAAAAAATAAAAAGAAAAAAAACGAAGAAAAATTATTTATAACTTTTATAAAAACACAAGATATTTCTAAGATTGAGTTTTAATTACGAATTTTTTTGCCTGGGGGAACAAACATCACTTTGATTTCTGTAGGCGAAGGTCGCAGAAAGTCATGTAGGGTGATAAGCCTTGTTTTACACCCTTCGCCTACGAAAATTTGAGCAAAAAGCTCATAATGAAAATAAAGTTGAAAAATTTTTTTTTGTATATAAAAGTCATTACAAACATGTTTTTTCTTCTTCTTACAATTTTATAATTCGATGATCATTATCCTTATTATCATTTACATTTTACTGAAAAACTTTTAAAGACAAGCCAAAAGAAAATTTACTTTCTTCAGAACTCAAGTTAAAACGCTCTCTTCATAATGAAATTATCGTTTGAAAGTATTAAAATGTTTTTGATAAAGATGCCAATGATGCCAACTTAACTGATTACCAATGATAGTCATCATTATTATCAGCATCTTTGTGCTACTAGATTTGCGGCTCAGCAAACGGAAAAGAAAGGCGAAATGAAATAAAGGGAAAAGGAAAGGTGTGTAGAGAAGGAAGCAAATGTGGTGCTGTTGTTGAAAATATTCTATAAATTTTTTTTTTTTTTTTCTTGAAGAAGAAGAAAAAATCCTTTAATGATGGTTTTACCGTTAAACCAACTGTCTGAAAATTGAATTATCTTTCATTATAAGCATCTTTCTCTTTATGTTGACTAGAAGTAACAATCCAATAGCAGCCAAAAAGGATGTCAAAAAGTCTACTGGTACTTAAAAATAAAAAAAAAAGTAAATACAAAAAGTACTTGACTGCATTGACTTTTTAAGGGTTGTTCATTATCGCAATCATCGTTATCATCATCATGTTCATCGGTTTGCACATTATTATCCTAATTATGATAGATTTTCGAAAGTAAATTTTGGGTGTGTGTGTGTTTGAGAGTTTAACACCCTTTTATGGAAAGAAAAGGGAGATTTTGTTTGAAATAACTTTGTCTAGAATGTCTTTCCGTCCGTCCTTTCTTCTATCTGTCTTGTTTTCTATTTGATTTTCAGTTTTGCAAATATGGATTTGTTAATCCTCGTCTTCTTGACAAGTGCGGTTTGTTTGATACCAGAACTGAACTTTTCTTGTACTACATCATCTAATGAATGAATGTATGTTTGTGAGTGTGTGTGTGTGTGTAAATGGGTTTTGATATTTGATTTCTATTGCTACAAATGTTTTTAACTGGCAAGAAGGTTTCTTTGTTCTTCAAAATACATATAGAATGTATGTGTGTTGCAACTAATCCATTGTTAAATTATTGAACAAATAAGTGGTGGTGTTTATTTCTTACTATGCCAAATGCTTCATAATATCTAAATGAATGTAAATATCTTTGTGTGTTTTAGTGGTATAAATGTAAATTCAAGGGGTGGCATGTATGACCTGTGGCATTATCATCTTCATTATTACATTGCTATAATTGTTGTAGAAACATGTGTTCAGTGGGATTTGCATGTTGGCAAACTTAATTTGTGATAATTACCCAGTTGACAGTAGACTCTAATAACACTTGACTCAGTGTTTTGTGATGACAATACCAAGACATGTTTAAGTTTGTTACACATAAAACGAAATTGAGTATAAATTAATTAACATAAATTAATATTGATATTGTTAATAATATTAATTTAAGTAACAAGAATTTGAAGGGTAGATTATACTATGGCATTTCTAAAGGGAATAATTTTAAAATTATGAAAGCCTACAGTGTCTTCTAGTAAACCAAAATAAAGTTTTTTGCTATTTATTGGCTACTTTAAGACGGATATCTACAATCCCCTGAAAATGTCATCTCTGCAGCAAAACTCATCATTTCCCATTTCCATTTACATGATTCAACACCACATCAGATGAGAAATTTGCTATGTAAAAGCTAGAAAGATCGTAAGTCTAAGGAAAGCTGATATCATGATTACAACGAAAGTCCAAGATCTGTAAATTGCTGGATGCTGTTAGTTTTCGTGCTAACCGATCGTACTCATGAAGGCTACGATGTATTGGAAATCTGGCAATTTAAAGCCACGTGCCTCAATTTTGTTTTCTTATGGCTAGAGATCGTTGATATTTGTGCTTAATTATACAAAATGAGGTCATTTAGCTACTTTTTTCGTCCCGTAAGAAAATTTTAACGTTTTTTCAAATGGATTTTCTCTATGTAATCTTAAGAGTAGGGAGTAATGTACCCCCGATCGAGACGCAGGTGAGGTACGAGGCGGCTATCGCGGCCAAACGGATCTTATCTCTCGGCGAATTATATGTAGGAGACTACAGGGCACGTCATCAGTGTATATTGGATATCTTGATTGGATATACACGTTAACCGGATATGCCCGACCGAATACCAGAGACGGAAGTTGTCGGAAACAGAGAGTCGAGTGGAACTTTAGGGCAAACGCTTTTGGGGATATGTTGATACATAGACATCTCATAGCTGGGGAATAAAACGGGCATGGGGGTCAATGCTGAAAACCAAAGGGCAATAAGGGCGTGATCAGGTAATAGGGTTAAGTTTAGGACCTTATTAGACTGTAGCAAGGTCATTACCGAATTCGCCTCCGGTAGTTGGATCCGTATCATATGGGTGCCGGGCCAATCAGGGATAATCGGTAATGAAAGGGCCAAAATACTTACTATCGGGGGAAGAGAACTCGAAGCAGTTAACCTGGCGAATGCGAAGCCGTTTGGGTCAACGAAGGCAGATTTGAAGGCGAGGGCTAATGAATTCCACACTGCCAGTTGGAATAGTAGGAATATGGGTAGGACCAGGCGTAACCCAGATGAGAGGAGGGCCAGAAGTCTCCTTAACAGGAGGAAATCCGAAGCTTGTGTGATGGTGCGTATCCTGACTGGCCATGCGGGACTACGGGCACAACTACATTAAATTGGACGGGCAGAGTCTGACTAGTGTAGAGCGTGTGGCGAGGAGTGTGAGATGATGGAACACTATATCTGCTACTGTCTGGCCTTCGTCGAAATGCGATTCAAACACCTCGGGTGGGATGTCATGTTGGGCTTGGGATCCCTGAGGAATTTTGCCTGGAAAGACTTAAGAAATTACGTCCGGGAAACTGGGTTTCTTAACGCAGGATGTTAACCCCTCTCTATAGATGGGGTAGCACTAACCACCTAATTCCTCATGTTTCTTCTGAACGAGCGCACAACAGGCCCGATAGTGGCCTAAGTATATATCGTATAGATATTAATGCTTCGTTCTCCTTTCGAACTAACCTAACCTAAAATAATTGATATTTTCGATTACTTTTTGGCTAGTAAGCCCGCTAGTTTAGAAGAATCAAATATTTTTTTTTTAATAAAAAAATTGTTCTCCATTACCCCCTTTGGGAGTATGGCTTTTGTGGAACTCCATTTTACACGACTTGATGCAGTTGTTTATTCGCGCCTTCCCATGTAAGATTTCACTGTCCTGGTTCTTGGAGTATCGATCCATTCAGTATTGTTATTTTTACCTTGTATCAGTTTCGTTAGTCGGTTGGTGTTCCAGATCAGTAAATGATTGGATCGTTGCCTAGAAATTGGCGTATTTGGTGTAGCGGTGGGGAACCCTGCTAATCTTTGATTCCTACATTTTTTCCCAGGGTGTGGCGGCTGTCTAACCTTTGTCATGATGTTTTCTTTGTAGTACATCATCACGCATTATTGAAAGGACAATATGTCAGTCATGGAGCCTCAACCTACGTTGGAAGGTGTTATATTTGCCAATGTAACCACGAATACAACGTAAAGCCAGAAAGTATTGTATAATCTATAATTATCCCTGCTGTGATGAACACTCACTAACAGGTACAACATGTGTTTCATGGAAAGAATCTCAATAAACATATTTTTAATTATTTGTGTTCAAATTGTGTGCTACTTCTTAAATTAAAAAATCTTCATTATCAAATCGTTTTATTTGCTTTTCTTGCTTATTTTCATGTAATATATGCGAAGGTACAATTGCACCCATATAGCCCCTTAAGGATTTTACATTAACCAGGCCCTATTATTAGGGGACAGCAGCACGATATTTTTTAAAAATTTTAAGAAATACACTGTGTATTTTCAGCGTGGATATGTCACAGACTTTCAGGCATCTGATGATTAAGAAAGAAATATTATAGCATGTCAAAAATTTAAAAAAGTTACAATTGTACCCTTTCCGCTTGACGAGGGTTAAGAAGAACAAAACAAGAACTTTTAATTAAAGTTGACCTTCTAAAGGTGCCGAAAGGCACCTACATGTTGCACGTTTTAAAACTGAAGTTCGATTGTGAATGTTAAAAATACATCAAGGCAAATTGATAACGCTTGTTTTTAAAGAGCACCAATAAATTAAAAAACACTTACGCAATTACATTTAAAATTACAAAAACCCACAAAATTCTATTGTTGAAAACAGATGTTTTTTGTTTTCTGCTTTGTTGTCATTTGTATCAAATCGAGTAGCAAAGAGCTGCATTTGTATGGCTTAATTTACATGTTTAAGCGCCTAATAAGTGGAATAGTTGATGTGGCAATATGGTCATTTAATAATGAACCCTGCAAGAAAAGCATAGCCAAGGCGAAATCATTTTTCAGTTGGCTTTGAGAGCACAACAGTGCTACTTTTTTTATTAGTCTCAATTTACACGTTTCATCTTTTGATGCTCAACTTCTTTTCAATTCCCTTTTGAAGATGACATTATGTTCACCCGCAGCAACCGGTTTCAACTTTTTTTGCTTCAAAACAACAACACTTTTATCAAAGCGAACCAAAGAGAAAAAGAAAAGAAAAAAATTAACATGCAGCCATTGTTGTGCATATACCTACGAATGAGAACACAAAGCGTACTGCCCGAGCACAGGCATCTCCGTGCCAACCCCTTTTCTTCCTGCTTCCCTCTCCTCAAAACACAAGAGTTGAACATCAAAAGAGGAAACGTGTGAATGTAGACTTACTTAGAGAGAGAAACGTCAAAAGTTGCTTGTGTTTTTGACATACCGATCAACGAAAGTAACAATAAATACATTGTTGTGGTTACTTATTGTAGTATCGACACCACCGTATATAATAATAAACATAAATTCGCCTAGTGCATAACCAAAACTAAAAAAAAAAAAAATTTTACTTACACACTTGCAACAATTTTACATTCGTTGCTCCAATCTAACACAAAATGGAGTCAAATAAATCAATTGCACTTAAACTTACGTCTCGTTTACACGCGTATTTCATATGGTAGCTTTTTTTTCCAGACAAATTGTGCGAAATCGGTAAATCGTATTGGGAAAAACTCGCAGTAAAAAAATGTTCTCCGGACAAAAATTTTTTCGGAAACAATGGGTGAAATGTAAAACCTGATGATCGACAAATCGATAGTTAGTAGGGCTCTTATGAGAACGATAATGAGTGACTTGTTGTCACTCGCTTAAGCTGTCTATCGACATCGTGGGCAAGTGTGTGGTTCTTTCTTTTGCTTTTCCCTGTTGTGCAAGAATTTAAAAAAAAAAATTCTCGTTTGCCCTGATACAATATCGACTAACTGATTTGGAGAATTTTTAAACAAAAGTAAAAATTTTTCAATACTGACTTAAGTTTTGACGTTACCAGATTATTAGTTTTCCACTGAAAAACTCAATTAGTCAATTCACAAGGTATCCTAACATGTCATATTGTCAAAATGTCCTAATATTTCACAATGGTTTAAAAATATTTAGTCAATTCACAAGGTATCCTAACATGTCATATTGTCAAAATGTCCTAATATTTCACAATGGTTTAAAAATATTGTTGTACGGCTTAGCCGCTCAGCGCTGGACTTTTCTGATTAATTACGACAGCACTATAAACACAGCAAGCAACGTTCTATTTATTTAAGACACTTTTTGTTAACAAACCAACAACAATATTTTTAAACCATTGTGAAATATTAGGACATTTTGACAATATGACATGTTAGGATACCTTGTGAATTGACTAATTGTTGTTGGTTTGTTAACAAAAAGTGTCTTAAATAAATAGAACGTTGCTTGCTGTGTTTATTGTGCTGTCGTAATTAATTATAAAAGTCCAGCGCTGAGCGGCTGAGCCGTACAACAATATTTTTAAACCATTGTGAAATATTAGGACATTTTGACAATATGACATGTTAGGATACCTTGTGAATTGACTAAATATTTATAGACGTAAGATATCGCCTGTTTTAAAATCTCTTTTATAATTTTTATTAGTACTACATATTTTAAACAAACAAAAATGTACCACATTCGTTTATTAAATTTAACTTTGCTATTTAAATTTGTTCAAAACAATCGTAAATATTTAAGTAATTTCCTTCAATCAAGACAAGAAAAAAACAGGATTTTAAAATTTATTGAATCACAGAAACAAAATTGGTTAAGAGGATTATTGTTTTAATGTCTGATGGGCAATTCGGCAGAAAAAAAACAAAAATCAGCTTTCAAATAAAAAAAAAAAAAAAATAATGACATGTTTACGAAAGACATTTGTTTTGTATAAATATACGAATATTTAAAGCATATTTCAAGGCGAAGGTAAAATTAAATATTTTTAAGACTTAAATGCATAGCTGCCAGATTTGACGATTTATCGTCATTTTGACGATTTTTAGGTATAAAAATGGTCTATTGACGATCGGACGATTTATACCCTAATTTTGACGATTTTTCACATGAAAAATTTTGTTCAAATTTACATGTGTATTTAATATACATTATTTCAGTTTTTTAGCTTCTTATATAATTTGATTTATTTGCATTATTTGATTGGCAGTCATTTTCATGTCTTAGCTGTTCATTAGGGAGATCGATTATTCGACTTTTTTCCATAACCGGTTTTCGAATATTACGAATAGTTGCTATTTTAAAAAAACCCGATTTTCGGTTAAGCATTTTTAAAATAACCGGTTAACCGGTTTCAATTCGAATACATAAAAACACAAAAATCAAATAAGTTTTTGTAATTAAACGTTAATTTGAATAAAAACAAAACAATTTGCAAAGGTAAGGAACCAACAAAATACATAGATATGACTTAGATCAGACTTTACAAATATTTGACGATAAAATCCAAGAAAAGTTGGACCAGTAAATTTATTAAACTTAAGCTTAATTTTCAACAATTTTTTATTGATTTACAAAACTTTATTTGTAAGAAGATATTTGTTTAATGTAATTTATAAACGGTTGAATGATATTTGATCTAGACGAACGTTTAACAAGAGCAAATATATTATAGGAATTTAATAAAGTTATTATTTGAAATATTCTCCCAAATTTATTTTGAATGAGTTTTAATTTGTTGGTGGTTAAGCATGTCTATATAAAACAACCATATTTTGGAAAAGTTGCAAACAAAACCTCTTAGCCAAGATTATCTATTTCAAATTATTTTGTTTCAGCATTATAGAAACGAATAGTAAAATGAACATTCTTTTTGTGTGAAATATTTGTCAATTCGTCGACTACAATTTAAGACCTTCCATGACATTGTTTGATTTCTTCAATGTTGTTTTTTAGTTCTTGGTGTTTTAATAAATAAAACTGGTAGAAATTTTTCCAATATCGTTGATTCCGCCGGAATGTTGTAGTTTTCAGCATGAAGAGACGCTAGAAATACTTCAGAGTTTTTAGTGCCTTAAAGGGCATTTCGTCCTCGGCAACAAAAGGGGCTATTATTTCACCAATGATTTTTATAATCGCTTTTATAAGCGATTTGTATTTACAGTGTTCATAATGTTTTTTGACCTTTGTTACATTTTGTTTTAACATTCTTCGTTAAAAGTTTAAGTTTGACCAATATTCAATTCGAAAATACTTATATTACGGGTACATCTACAACAGGAGTAAGGAAAATGTAAATTAATTACACATTATTAAAATAACCGGTTTATGCGATATTCGAAAAATGGGCACTTTAAAATAACCGACTTGGGCAAAGCTAAAATAACCGGTTAAAACCGGTCGAATAATAACCTTTCGATCTCCCTACTGTTCATCATATAAAATACGATTTTTTTCTAGCACGATGCACATTTTTAAGAGTTATATTTGAGCAGTTAGTACTGCTTTATTAAAGGCATTCTACAACCACTTTCTTTAGTCCGCGTTCACATTAAAAACCCAAACTTATATCTTAAGCAGGATTTTCGACGTAAAAAGTAGGTGTTTTGTTGGTTTTAGTTTATTTTCTTCCTTTTCTTATGAATGCCAATACTTTTGAAAACTTTTTGGTTGTGTTTCTTCAATAATAATTTTCTTATCGAATTTAGGGGGTTATTTTCTAAATCACTTCACCTTGCGTTGAGAAATTTTTCATATAAAATTTTTTGGAATTTTTAAAAATTTGTATGAAAACATTTTTCAAGTGAGGTGAAATGTTTTAGAAAATAACCCCCCTTAATTTCAAAAACAGGCGGAATATATTAAAATTATTGGAAACGGAATTTAAAAATAACATTTATAGCTTATTTCCAATGTGCGAAAGAATTCTTTCGTTCGCATAACTACATTGAACACAAAAACTAAGTCTAAAAGAAAGAACTCTTTCGCACATCGGAAATAGGCTGTTAATATTTAAAACTTCTTTAAAATTAGTGGTTTTTTACAATGACGATTTTTGTGACGATTTAGCTTAATCAATTTTCCTCAAAATTTGACGATATGCAACCAATTTTATCTGGCAGCTATGCTTAAATGGCTTGTTTAGTTTCTTCCATGAGTTAAGGTTGATTTAATAGTTTAATTTCATTTGTTAAAGCTCCAGAGAAAAACTTATATTTTCTTTAAATTGTTAATAAACAAACAAGTAAAAGTGTTAAATTCTGCTGTGCCAAAATTGAAACCCTCCACCGCGAGTTCGAATATTTCAGAATAGGGCTTTATATGGGATCTATATATTACGAATCTATTTAAATGAAAACTGACTTTACAGTCAGCTGTGTCACAGAAACCAAATTCGTACGAAAGTGAAAATGAAAACGTTTTTACCTTCTCTGGAAAGTATAAAACGCAAGTTATTTTCGTTTTTTATTCAAAAAAGCAAAACAAAAAAAGAATGTGACGGCGCACAGTGGCGCCATTTGAGTTTTTTCGTTGCAAAAATCATATCTTTTGAACCGAATAAGATAATTGAACAGTTTAAACAGCATATGATAGATAACTGTTCAGCCTATGAAATGAGCGTTTGGAAAGGGTGCTACGCTTTGTAGGGGCCTACTTATGGGTTATCAAAGTTAAAATTAGTAGAAAAATCAATTTTATGGTAACTAAAAAAAATTATTTTTACATTTTTAGATTGTTTTTATTTTTTTTTCTTAAGGGTTTTATGTTTTAAATTATTACCCAACAAATTAAAAAAAAAAATTATTTATTTTTTCAATTTTCTGTGAAATATTCATCACAATTCGTAAGAGAAGGTATATCTAAAAGACTAACAATTTCTAAACTATAATTATTTTGTAACTCTATTCGTGACTTCACATGCCGCAGGGAAGAAATAAGTGGATCGGAAGATGCTGCCAACATGTTGAAGAGGTCCTCATTTTGCCTTACCCTTGATGCTTTGAATGTGTTCTGCAATCTATATTTTTTATAAAATTTGTTAAGAGACTCCTGTGCTTCTTCAGAAAGCTCTCCAATTGGCAAAGACTGGTACTCAATTATATCTTTGCCATGCGCCAATATTTTATGGACGGTCGGGGTCAACTTCTTCTGTGGATACATTTCTGCTAAAAGAGATGCAGTTTTCGACGCATATTCTCCATATTTTGTAGAATTGACATTTTCTTTGCAGTTTAAAACATCCAAGATCGTTCCCAATCTTTTCACGATTTGATTGTCAATTCCAATGATTCTAGTTACTGCCTCATCATTTTCAAAAAATCTCCTAGAAGTGTTTCCATCGTTAGAGTTACCGTATCCGTGCTTGGGACAGTCTACTTTTAGTCCAACTTGTTTCAAAAAAACCATCCTGTATTTGCTTCTTTCTGATCTTTTCCTTATCCTTTATTGATGTATTTTCATCGAAGTTTTCCTCCTCTTGTGGTAGGGTATATGCCAGTTTTAGCAAGAATTCCATACACCTTATGCTTGCGTGCAATGGTGACATTCCATATTCGTAATTCTCCTCATTTGTAGAATCGTTTAAATTACCAAAGTTCTTCTGACAAATAATAATATAAAATCGATAAAAAAAATATAAAAATAATACGAAAAAAGGGGTTTAGATAGGTTTTTGCTAAATTTTTACCTCCAATATAATTCTGTCTATGATAACTAATTGAAATATATTATAATTAAGCAGAAAAAGATACTAATCTTAAACTCTTTACAACTAATTATATAAAATTGAGATGTAACATATTATATATGAAATAAATTGAATTGAATTGAAAAAAGTTCTTCTGACTCTTTTTGCAAATCGGGCATGACATTGTTGAGGTTGTTCCTGTCAGTTCGTTTACGACTTTTCCGTCAACCATGGTCAGGTGGAACTCGTAATTGCATTCAATATATTTTCCTTCTCCAATTTGCAGCTTTGTAGGCTTAATCTTGCTTATTTGTTCTTCAATGTCCTTCACCGTAGTCCTTATGAGTTCTGCCGATTCCCTTGCAAACTGAAACATTATTGGTCGGCAATAATGCACTGATGACGGACGTGGATTTTTCCAGTGTAGGGAATCATCCGATTTTAGCCGCAAAGGAACAACAGATGCCATAAACATATTTCCGTCCGATATTGTAGCGTCATCGAAAGATATCCTTTGCTTATAAACGCTTTGTCCGGATGATCCATCGCAGCCTCATTTGCTGATCAATGTCAACTTCTCAGGAAGAATTTTCACTTCCGTGAAAAACTTTGGTGTGGTTGACTTTCTAAACAGTTCAAATAATTTTAAATTGTTCAACGCCATGTTTTCAGTACTTAAATTGTTTAATGGTTTCTGTAATTGTTGCGCCAACTTTCAGGCGTAGACTAATCCAGGCATTATGCTTATTTTGCAATATATAGGCTTATGCTACCATGCCTAAAAATTTACCTGTTCCCTGCATACATATGGATTTAGGCTAAATAATGCAATTTTGATATTATGCACGTGTCCAAATAAGATTTGTGCCTACCTGTAGGGACCATAAGTCAATATTGTTCCTGACCATTTGTACGCCAAAGTATTGTTTATGTGAGGTACGTACCTGCTAATTTCTATGAGTAGTTTTTTTCAAACTATTAGATCAAACTACTGTCAGTCAAAACATATAAGGGATGGACGCCATACAATTTCTGCAACCATGTCTTTTTAAACTTTTTTACCTCTAGAAGCCAAACGGGCACGTACGGGCAGATAAAACCTTTTGAATTATGTAAAGAAATAATCAAAGAACAGGTTTTGCAAATATGGCAAATATAGAAAAATATAGATTTTTTTTATTTTCCGTCAAAGTTGAAAAATAGTGAAAAAACTGATAGTTTTTAAATAGTGATTTACCAGGAGAAACACAAAGCAAACAGTTAATTTTTTTATCATTATACATTTAATAAATACATCAATCAATACAAACATAAAATAAGGCGATTCGTTACCTATTTTTCGTGATATTATACCTGAAATCGCAACAAATTGACTAAAAATTGTGTGTTTTTTTGAAAACCGAAAGTCGGTCAACTTTGAACGGTTATATCTTCTAAACTAAAAATGTGATATTATTAAGAGTGGCATATTTGAAATCGTTGAAAAGTTTCCTATAACATGGGTTTATTCAAAACTTCGTCGGCACTCATGAAAATTTTGATTTTTGCAACCTCGCTTGCTCTACGGGCGCCACTGTGCGGCGGTGATAATGAGGAGTGTGGAAAAATCTACATTGGTACAACGAAAAGAAATTTAGGCGTGAGAATAGACGAGCATAAAGCTGACATAAAAAGAGGAAAACATTCAACTGCACTTGCACAACACTGCATTGAAAACGGACACAAGCCAAACTTTGAAAGAGTGAGAATTTTAGATAAAGAGAAAAGGGAAAATAAGAGATACACGTTGGAGAGCTTAAGAATACAACAAAAATCGACAAGTGCAATAAACACAAAAGAAGACAAAGACAATACAAATGCAAACTACACCATTGCAATACTTTAGTAATAATAACAACTGTGATCTAAAAAAGGACAAATTTTCTGTGATAATTTTTAAATTTACATATATTTATTTTAATATTTTAAGTTTTGTGTTGTGTTGTCCACCTATACAAAATACTGTGATATATTTTATAAATGATGTAAACTGACGAAAAAAGATTATTGTAAGTTAATTTGTCAAAAATTAAGATTATAATTATTGTTATTATTAACTACATTTTTCACTTTGTATTTTTACAATGTTGCCAGATTTTAATAAAACTCAATCCCTGAAGAAGTTGGAAAGAATACCAACGAAACGTCGGATTTTATTGAAAATGAAATAAATAATCTTTTATTTACATTAAATTAATGACCTTGAAAGCCTGTATATAGAAAACTATAACAACTATTTAGAATAATCAAAAAAGAAGGTCGATAAATACTTATAATTAAAAAAGTTACGAATTGGAAAATGTGTAAATTTTCACATTCGTGCATATTCATTGCGGTTTTAGGAGTACTTAAGTCTATTTTAAAGGGAAAAATTAATAACACAAATGGCTTGGCAAACGTGTCAACATTTTACGTTTGCACAAATCTTTTGTGTTGTTAATTGACGTGTTTGCTATTTGGACAAACGTTTGAAGCATTAAAATTCTAATTTTTTAAGCATTTTTGTTTGCCTTAAAACAGCTCGTTGGATATAAGTGATCACATGCATATATTACAATATATTGGTTATTAAAAATTATTTCTAATTTAAGTTATTAACAATATCGCAAAATACGTCTCGTTGTCTTGCCGTATGACTTATTTCGCCTATAGTTCTCAAGCCCGTCCAATCTCTTATATTACGCAGCCACGAAATTTGTTTGCGGCCCATTACTCGTCTGCCCTCTATTCTGCCCTCTAAAACAGCTGCAATAGCTCGTATTTGCTCCCACGTATAATATGACCAAAGTAGGCAGTTTTCCTTTGTTTAATAGTGGAAAGTAGTTCACGTTCATATCCCATTATTCTTAAAACTTCATACCCAGCAAAAACTTACATTGAAAAGTAATGAGTTAAAAAGCTTTATAACTACTCTTTACTACTTACACATTGGCATTTTAACTCATTATTTTAACATGGTGACGTCATTGGAGGCAAGTACTTACCACCCTCGCTAACAAATAGGGAGTTAAATAAGTCATTACCACATTCGCTTACAAATAGGTAGTTAAATAAGTCATTAGCTCATTCGCTTACAAATAGGTAATTCACATTAGTATCAACAAAACTGAATTTGTCACACAAATTGTGTTAATAATTTAATTTACTTTCTAATGCAAAATTTTACTACCCTGCATTGAGGACATCAATTAAGTATTTTTCATACATAGAAAAAAGTTTTTATCACTTAAAAAAATGGTTCAAAAAGTATTTAAATTTAATTAATATGATAATTGAATCAATTATTTTTTTAATTAAAAGAAAATTAATAATATACTTTTGATTTAATAAATATTTAAGTTATTTTTAAATAAATTTTTAATCAAAATATTGATTAAACTCAAAAAATAGTAATTGACTTTTTCGTTTAAAATAAAATAATTTAAACCTGTATAATTGTTGTTGGGAATTGTCAATATTTAATTAAATAAATTAACACATTGTTTGAAATGGCAAAGGCTTTTGATCATTTGTTTAAATGAAGTCTATGAATTTGGAATGAAGTCAAATCTTTCACAAATAGTTTTTCATTAATAAGAAACAAAAAAAATAACTGTAAGAACAAATATGTATTTTAAATCAATTTGTATTAGATTTGAATAAATAAAACCTCAAATGCATTTTTTTATGAAATAATTATAAATTTCGTTAATCAGCTAATTAGCAAGTGCTTAAGTATCAGATTATATGTCAGTCATTACTAAACTACTTCTGTGTAATGCAGATGGTATGAAGTTGTCATTGAAAAGTAAGTTGTTCAGTAATTGTAAGTGATTACCAAGTTTTTGCTGGGTAGTTAGACACTCTATTTACCCACGATATTTTCAGTAGTCTTCAGAAGCACCACATTTCAAACGCTTCTATTCTATTCATAGTATTGATTTTTAAAGTCCACCCTTCTACACCATTAAGCCACTCTTTACTCTAAATTATTTTCCTTTTTTTTATATCTCCTCCGTTTTAAATAAATACCGAGAAAAACTAATCAGAATTAAAAAATTAATGTTTGTTCAAAATATGTTTGTGTTGTTAATTTCCAAACAGAAACAAAGTGTGTGTTTGCCAAGCCATTTCTGTTGATTTTTTTGCCTTTTAGAGTACACTTTATATCTGATATATGGCAAATAATGGGCCAATTATCCCTTTAATTCGGTAGAGTAATTGCAAGTATTTAAAACACAAATTCGGATCAAATTTAATTTCAGTACAGTAGAACAATTTTTCTGCATCTTAAAGTGCTTTTTGGAAGGTCGATTAATATGGGACCTTTGGTAAATTATGGACCGATTATTACTTAATTGCATGCAGTTATTTCTAGCGATACAAAGCATAATTGGAAATTTCCGAAAATTTACTTTATATAGGGTGTTTTTTAAGCTGCATGGGAACTTAAAATTATAATACAACACTGCAATATTGTTCGAATGAATTTTTTTATTATAATCTGGTAGATAATTGAATGGCATTGATATTTTAAATATGATTTCTGGCATATGTCCGCCATGGCTACGAGTAACATGGAACATTCTATCAGTCCATTTAATTTGGATGTATGATGTCAATAGAGGCTGGAAAATTGTCTTCCAATACTTCAAGAATTGCTGTTTTGTCGGCATAAATTAATGACTTAACATAGCCCCATAGAGAGTAATCCAGAGGCGTTAAATCGCCCAAACGAGAGGGCCAGTGAACAGGACCACTTCTGGATATTAAGTTGTCACGAAATTGATTTTGCAATAAATCGATTGTTAAGCGTGCTGTTTGGCAAGTTGCACGTCTTGTTGGAACCAAATGTCGTTGATGTTTAGCTAATTAATTTTTGGAGACAAAAATTCAGCCAGCATGGCTCAATAGCGCTCGCCCTTCATTGTAAGTCTGTTTCAGATGGCTCATGTCTTATTGACATGATTGCAGTGTTACCACCAACAAATTTCAAAACTACACTTGAGATGACGCAAAATTACCAAATTTAAATGAAATAACACCTGATATCAAATTAACGTTTAACTTAAAAAAAAGCTTTTACCAAAAAGAACAAATTAGAAAGTACATAGTCGGTCAGTTCCGAACATTTGATATCCTACACCACAGTATTTATAGAAAAATGCTTAAGAGTGCTCCCTTGTTAGGTCCCATAGGTAAACATGGACCTATTTAAATAAAACTATGCTATGAGTTCAAGACTAATTGTATAAAAATTATGTACGCCGAATATAATCTAGGCAACTACGTCTATTTGAGATTTTTTTCTTTTCTTAAAGTAATCATATACAAACAAAGTTTTTTACTGCTTTACCTACCAGTTCAACATTTTGTAATGGCATAGAAGCTATTTTTTTTCAATACATACCAATATTTATAAGGCAGTTATGGCATTACAAACTATTTTCGTGAGTGGTATTTGTATGGTCAAATATGGACTGATTCCAAAATTAATTTAGTAATATAATTTAGGTTGAAATAAAATATCGTTGGGCCAAATTTTGTCCATATACCAACATAATTGGGGGTGTTCTGGAAATCGAAGACGCAAAACGCAAGAATTTTGAAGTTCTTTTAAATACACTATTCATCCAAATTTTAATAATTTTCCTATAGAATTCTGTTTAATAGGGAAATATTTGTATTGTATTGTGTTTGTATTTCTTTTACTACAAAAATCTTATTTCATTAAATTATCTTAATCTTAAATTAAGTCGAGCGATATACTACAACAAATATTTGTATGTGTTTCATGTATCAGCACGAACTTATAATGCCCTATTCACCTAAATAAGATCAATATCAGTCATATTATTAAGATTTATATAGTAATTCAAAAAATTTTTACCAAAAATTAAATAAAAACTTAAGCTAATAGGTTTTAATTCCATTTATATAGGGAAGGTGCAAAATGTTCATGTTCCTCCCCTGTAGACTTTATTAAGTAAATAAAATTCCTGTGATGGTTTCAGATGACAGTCTGTGTCTTAAATCAGTTTAACAAATGTTAATGTCTAGTACACGGCATGTAAAAAGCCACCTGCGCATGTGGTTCTGACGTAATTTTGACGTCATCACACAACACGCAATGCTTATTGTGGCTTTGCATTGACGTCAAAATTACGTCAGAACCACATGCGCATGTGGCTTTTTACATTCCGTGTACTAGAGGCTTTAGTACCTTTTGCTTTCTCATTCGATATTTTTTTTCTTTCTTATTCGCATTTAAAAATTATACAAAAAAAAAAAAAAAAAAAAAAAAAAACACAAGTGTCGTCAACATGACATGAATTGCTGGAACGCCAATGAAAGTTCAAAGAAGAAAAAGTAAGAATCATGTCAATAAGACATGAGCCGTTTGAACACAGACTAACGGGAGCTCCGAAGAGTGTGTAAACCGCACTATACAGTCAATTTTAATGGATGTAATGGCAATTCTTTAACTGCTAGAGGATTGCCTTCGCTCCAAATACGGCAATTTTGCTTATTGACGTAGCCACTCTACCAGAAATGAGCTTCGTAAAATGGACGAATTGCTCTATGAACCTCGCGGACAGATTTTTTTTCAAAGTAAATTTCCAAATTGGTAAGCGTCGTTCTAACATTAAAGGATTCATGATGACCTTCCAAACTTTGCTGAACAGAAATGTCACAGTTTGACATTCTCAGCTGTCAAATAATAGTTTTCAATGTCGAAAGTTCTCATGCAGCTAATGCCCTTTGTACACTTGCATACATTTCGGAGGAACGCATGGAAGATGTTTAAAATGTTAAACATGCGTTCACACTTAAAACATTTAATATCTAGTATCAATACAAAATGTCACCATTTCTGAAAAAAGCTATAATTTTTTTAAATACTTTTTTTCTTACAAAAGTGGCAAAATTTTAAATGAAAACAACAAAATGTATTTGGAATTAATTTTGTTTGATAATATAAAAAACAATTAAGCACAAAAAGCTTGCATAAAGGAAAAACTTGACAAATGGTAACGCTGCTTTCAAAAGAAAAGCCATATTGTCAGTATTGCCACAATAATAAAAGAATTTATTGCCATTTTTCCAGTGATGACCCTAAAATAATCGGAAGATGTAGAATGGAATACAATGAGATAGGAACATTTTGTAAATATGTCGAGTTTTAGCTCTATGAATGTCTTATGGGAAAATTTCAACATCTTCGCAAATTGATGGTAGATGTGAGATGTTGACAATTGCGAAAAGGCCATAAAAGAACATCTATTTTTAGGCTTATGAGAATTTATGGACCAACCGTTACGAATTTTTTTGTTGTGATTTCAGGTCTTATTAATGACCGAATTTTTCTTTAATATAGCACTATTCTTTACGGCGTATTTTTATGCGTACTAAAGTGTTTGCCGAGACTGTTCCAAAAAGAGAGACTGTGAAAAAGGGACAAATCAACGAACTTCGTTAACTTTCCTTCGTAGTATCTTCGACAATAATTTCGTTATGATGAGCAAATTCTAAATTAATATCTGTACTAATATTCTTTAACTTTGGGCACAAAATAGTACCATCTTTAATAAAATATTTGTGAAAAAAATCTCGGTTTATTTTTAAATATTTAAGTTATAATAAAATCGTTTTAATATGTGAAATGTTGTCTAAATCTAGTTGTAAAGATTTAATCTTTACAAAATCTTAATTAGTAACACGTTATCCGTAATATTAACTAAACTAAATTCTAAAACTTCTTAAACACATACTCGCAGACAGCCACAGACACAAGTAAAAGCTGCTTAAACTTAAGAAACTTGAAAATTTTCGAAATTATGCAGAAGTTCTACAAATACAAGAAGTAGTACGAGTAGTTGCATATTTCCACACTTAGATAATGCGATTATTACATTATTAGTATATAAATTACTCTCACTCACACTAATAAGCCCAGACAAGACTTTGACGAACACATACAATATTCGCACAAGGATATTAAGTGGAAAAGTTCTTGTATCTCCCCACTAACACATTTAACTTTGAAAGAGTCTTGTTTTTGTGTGTTTGAGTTAATTTCCCTACGTACATGTGTTATTTAGTTATACGAGTACATACATATTTGTAATATTTATAGGTATTTTATCTGCATTATGTCCCTGTCTCAAGTTCCTTTAAATGGACTTTAACCAACCATTTACAAACTTCAAGCATTAGACTCGATTTACGACAAGTTATGCATCTACATTTTCCTATAGTTCTGTTAGTTTATCCTTCTCTTTCTTTGTTTGTTTAATAATTTCTCTGTGTCTGTTTAGATTTTTCGCAAACTATTCGTTAAGATTAAATTTCACTTAAGGTGTTTTAGTTAGTAAATCATATCTTTACACAGATACTTACTAATACATTCATACATTTATACTTTTTATTATATTTTATTTAAAGGATAATATTCCTCTTAAGAGACAGACATCAAAATAAATTATTTATAAATACGAAAAATGAAAGTCAAATGGGATTCCTATTCTTGCTAGTTAATGAGATTTAGTAACACTTGTGCTCGCATAAGACGCAATTGAATAAAGAATTTTTATTTACAAGAGAATTTGTGGTGTTTTTAGAATATAAATTATATAGTTTTGATATTGTACTGCTCGCTCATGACTGAATAATGGGTGAACGTTTTACTACCCTGAATTAAGTAAAATGAAAGGCAAAAAATATTTTTTTAATTTTGAATTTTTTTTGTACTTAAACTTAAAAGTTTCATTGAATTTATTGCAGGGCAAAAACAACAACACTTGAACAGTACGAAAAGCTTGCCAATTTTTTTTAAATTATTATTTTATCACTATTAATATTGAATTTTTGTTTATTAAATTTATTTGTTACTGTTTTTTTTTATTAAGTTTAACTTCTTATTTAAATATTTACAAATTTGCTTAAATTTTCTGTGCCGATTTCATACGTTTCATAGCAAAACTGCAAATGTTGTCTTCTTCATTTTCTTTGGATTCAGTTTTGTGTTTGAATACCTTTTTCGATCGATCCCTAACTGCATGCGGGAACGTAATCGAAATACCAAATAAATCCCTTTGTACACTTTCATACATTTCGGAGGAACGCATGGAAGATGATGAAAATATGAAACATGTATTCACACTTGAAACATCTAACATCTACTATCAATCATAAATGTCACCATTTTTTTTTTCTAAGAAAGTGCCCAAATTTTAAAAGAAAACGCTGAAATGTATTTGGAGTTCATTTTGTTTAATAATAAAAAGTGTTTTTTATAGAGGTATACAACTTTAAGTAAGCAACACTTTTTCAACTGGCAGCCATTTTGTCAGCTGTCAAGTTATTTATATTTAGTTTGGTTTGGCATTTCAACATGAATCACGTATCAACGCGTGTATTCGGTGAATGGGCCCAAAACAAGATTGGTAGCCGCATAGTTTCACGTTTCGGACAATATTCTCCGCGTTATTGCCGATTTACGGCCAAATGTTGGAAAAAGTCATCGAAAATTGGACCTCCAGATTAGACTAAGTCCGAGCCAGCCGTGGCTGTCATATGCCAGAAATCATATTTAAATTATAATGCCAGAAGATTATCTTTCGAATAAAGTAAATTTCATGTCAATTTAAAAAATTCATCTTTGTTCTATTCCATTTCAAGGTTTTATACCTCTATAAAACAACAATCTTTATAAAAATTTTAACAAAAAAAGACTTGCAAAAAAGGAATGACTTGACAAATGGTAACACTGCTTTCAAAACGAATGCCATTTTGTTGGTGGTGCTACAATAATCATAATATAATTTATTGCAACTTTTCTAGTGATGACACTCAAATAATCGGAAGAATGGAATACAATCACCTCGATTATGTAAGTCGTTGTCGATGTGGACATAAATTTTAAATGGTTGTCACATCATTCATTTTGTTTTTTATAAGTATGTTTTGTCGACGTCTACTAGTAATCGAAAATCTGAGAAAAATATCCCATCTCTAATTTTTTTGTTCTTCCTCATTTTAGCTTTTTAAGCCGCTTTTGCATTTTTTCTCTTAGCTTTGTTGCTCTTTGAGGCAATCGTCGCAAATTAAAAATGTTCGCTTCTTAAGCAAACTTTGTCAAATTTTTGCAATTTTCGTATTTAATATAATAATAAAATTTGTGTCCATAACTTCTTTTAAATTTGCATTTTTTTAAAGCACTTAATAAATATGTTTACATTCCATTTAAAATTTCTTTAACTATCATTTGAGTGGGAGATCTGTGGCAGGGGAGAACTGTGGGCAGGAACTGGGGCAGTGGTAAAAGCGATCCTCTTCTATGGGGTCAAAGTGTGGTGGACTGACATATGTAGATGGCGGTACTGAAGGATGCTTGAGAAAGTACATAGGTTGGTTGCGTTGATGATCATGGGATGAATTCAGTCGATAACGGCAAAGGCGCTGAATTGGCTGCCAGTTAACATCATGGCCAATTATTTGGCCCTAATTTCCGCTACTAGGCTGGACTACGGTCATGGCAAGGTCACGCTTCGCGCATCATATGACCTGGCGGGACTGGAATATTGCACTCCGTAACCCTTTTTCGGTGATTTATTTACAGTTCGTCGTGGCATAAGTGATGAGCTATTTAACAACACACAGCCTCTGGAACCGGCCCTAAGGGTCTTCACTGATGGGCAGTAGAGTAGATGGAGGTTTCTTCATCGAGGAATTGGAAGAAATAAGGGTCTCTTTTAGGCTGCTCGATGGTAGTAGTGTGGTGCAGGCGGAAATCTCTCTCCATAAGGCGGACGGTAAACTGGCCGAGGTACTAGGTCACTGGGTGATAGGGACTCATGCGGGGAGAATTGACCTTGACTATAATGACTACTATAGGAGTTGTCATGATGAGGAGGAGGAGGAGGAGGATGTGTTTTACTTTCTCTGTCAATGCCCTGTCTCGGGGACATTAGGTCAGGTCTGGTGAATACTGGCGGACTCTTGTCTCTGGCTAAGGGTATCACAAAGGGACCGCTATAACGATCCAAGTGAGCCGTCCTTGTGTCGGCTGCCCATTGAACCTAACCTAACCTAACTTTAATTTGAGTCGTCTCAATATTTCCTGTCGACTAAAACAGAGACAATTCTACTCGACGACGACTTAAAAGCGCCTTAGAAAATATCAAGTGACTGTTAATAGTAATCGATTATTGCCAATAACGACTAAGTAATTGTATTACTGTTCCAGTGCTGTCGACGTCGACTTTCGTAATAGGGATGAATGAGATAGGAACATCTTGTAAGAATGTTGATTTTTAGTTCTATGTATTTCATAAGGCAACATTTCAACATCTTCGGAAATTGATGGTAGATGTAAGATGTTGGAAAGCGTGAGAAAGGTATAAGGGGGATTAATTAAAAATACTTTTATGAATTCGGCAGTATTTTTTTAAGAATAAATTTTTTTTTCGAATTTAATGTTTTTTTCGATTTTTCCATATTTTTTTCAAATTAGCGATTTTTTGCAATTTTTCTGTTTTGATCTAATGTTATTTGAATAATCGTATATATCTTTTAATATGAAATTTTTTTTAGTAATTTTAAATTTTTGCAGTTTCTTCAATATGTATTTTTTCTAGGGCTTGCATTTTATCTTAGGCCTTAATCATGTAAAACGCAGCGCAACGCCAAAGAATAACATTGAAAGCACAAACAATGTCATAAATATTTTGTAATTTTGTTGTTGCTTTCTCAGAAATTCACATTGCGTTTTAAAATTTCAAACGCTGCATATCTTGTGGCGTTGAAAACTTTAAAACGGTACATGAGTTTCTGTTGAACGCAACAACAAAATTACAAAATTTTTATGACATTGTTTGTGCTTTCAATGTTATTCTTTGGCGCTGCGCTGCGTTTTAAATGATTAGGGTCTTACATTTTTAGTGATCGCGATCACGATTATAATCGACTTGTTTTAGTTTTTTCTTATTCCAGTTCTGCTTTTTTTAAATTATTTTCTAATTTTTGTGAATTTTTTTGTAATTTAAATTTAAATTTTGGTTTGGTACTATAAATTAAGGCCCTTATCATGTAAAACGCAACGGAACGTCAACGAATTACATTGAAAGCACAAATAATGTCATACATATTTTGTAATTTCGTTGTTGCTTTCTACCGAAATTCATGAAAATTTTTAAAATTTTCAACGCCACAAGCCTTGCAGCGTTTGAAATTTTAAAATGCAATGTGAATTTCTGTAGGAAACAACAACAAAATTACAAAATATTTATGACTTTGTTTTTTCTTTCAAAATAACTCTTTGGCGTTGCGTCTGATATATTATTGTGATTTTTCATTGAACTGTTGGTTTTTAATTGAAGTTTTTGATTTCTAATTACGCTTTAGTTAATCAAATTTACTTTTCATTAAATAATTTTTATTGAAGGAAGCATTTGGTTTTTACATGAAATGAATTGAAATTTTTGAATGTGGTAATTCTCGAAACATGTAAATCCCGTGTTCATTAGGGAATAAAATTATTAAAAAAAATTTTAATTCATTTCATGTTGTAAATTCCTTCCTTCAATAAAAATAATATAATGAAAATTAAATTTGATGAACTTAAGCCTAATTTTTATATCAAAAATGTTTCGTAATTTGAAATTTTTTTTGGTTTTTAATTTTAGAGACTTTTTATAATTCAACGATTTCAGTTAATCTAGTAGTACTCTTTTTAAACTACATAAAAATTCAATATTATTTAAATGTATTAAGTATGAGTTCCAATTTAGCTTGGCTCTTCTTCATTTAAATATCCAAAAAAAATCCAACTTTTTTTTCTAAAATTCAATTTAATGCTGACAAAAACGAAATGTTAGTAATGAAATTGTCATTTCAATTTGGTAAATCCCAAACACCAAAAAGTTAAGCAATCTAAAATAAACCAAAACCATTAAAAAAATATAAAGCAGATAAAAAAATTTAAATCAAAAAGGTACAAAAAACTTACAACAACACTCAAATTGAAGAGAGAAAAAAGTACAAAAATGCTCTGAAAGTACAGAGTGAATGCAATTTGCCAACAATTTGATTGAATGGGATTCGATTTGATTCGATTTACAAGATTTTTTGTTTTCTTTCTTTTTCAAAAGCCATTAAAGATACAGTAAGCGACAGCAGGAGCAACAGCCACAGCCATAACGTCAATGACAAGAGCTGAAAAAAACTCAGGAGTGCCTTCGTTTTTTTTCTGCCGTTGATGATTTTAAAATTTTTTCAATTTTAATTTTTTTTTTTTTTTTGTTTTTCTTTATACAATTATTCAGAGAGTGAATATTGTCGACAAAAGCTACGAAATAAATAAATAAATGAAGTTGTTATTTGCCAATGGAATGTAAATTACCGGGTAGAGAATTGTAAATTTTTATGTCAATCGTACATGAAGTTTTTTTTTTTTTTTTTTTTTGAATTTTTTCCTGTAAAATGTTTTTGTTGTTCGCAGATTTTTCCATATTGATTGAATGTTGGAGATGATATTGGTATTTGTTGCAATTGTTTTTGTTTTAGCTGCTGCTGCTCATAATTTTCAGGTGTCTCTGTGACTGTTTTTGTGATGGTGATTATTAAATTTCCCTTAATGTGTTAACTTAGTACAATGTACAATCATTTACATTTATTACAACACAAACACACAAAGACAAATTACAAAAAAAAAAAAATAAAAATATTCATGATGAAATTACTACCCACTTGCAAGCGATCTGATCTAACTCACAAACTGTGATTATTTTAAGCTAAAGTTTCCTTTGCCGCCAATCATTTAACTGTCATTAGTTTTGTTAGATTTGATGACAACTCTATTAATCATAATCTTACTTTTGGATTTAATACATTTTTCCCGCAATTGAACGTAAAATATTTATTTATTGTATACACTTTATGTAAATGTGTTTAAATTTCAAGCTTTGAAAACTATTTTTATAATCAAAAATCATTTTTATTTTATTTTCCAAGTACATATTTTTTTCGATTTACATTTAACTGAAAATTTTCCAAAATCAAAAAACTAATACTAAATATTTAAACAAAAAACCGCCTTTGATATTTTCTTTTGGCAATATGATTTTCCATAAATAATATTTGTTAATAATAGTAGCGGCTTTTTGGGAGCTTTAATTAAAGTTAGACAATTTAACTGTATCTTTTTCGCATATTTATTTATTTTATCTCGAGAAACAATTGCATAATTTTATGCAGAATTAAAGAAATTTAACAGAAATTTTGTTTTTCAAGCAGACATAAAATTCGCAATTTAATGTGAAACATTTTAAATGCAAATTAAAAGAAAAATTAAAATATTAAAAAATAAAAACACCCGCCAAGGCATTAACCGTTTTAAGACCAAGTCTTTTATAGTTTTAAGAAAATCCGAGACTTTTGTTAAACAAGATCGCATATTTTTTTTGAAGCTTGTACTTAGAAATCACATGCAGAGAAAATACGTTTTTCAATATGGTCAACTCCCAGACAGTTATGGGACTTTTTCTCAATATATGCGACCTTCTCCGAGAAAAGGGATCTAGTGTGTGAAAATGAAGTTTTGAGAAAAACGCATTTAAAGTTTCATAACGCATTATCCCTGTGAAGACACCAAGTTCGTTTTTATGGGGTAAATAAATTTTTATCACACCCTGTTAGGTACCAGAATCCACTCTTAAGTCCATACCCGTTTTTTGACACACTTGGTCCCTTTTCTCGGAGAAGGTCACATATATGAATTATATTCTTCATACAGGGTGGCTGATGAATTTTGCTACATTAAGAAACTGGAATAATTTTTTTGCAATGTATGGAATTTATTCAATCTTTCTTCATTTGCACCCCAATTGAAATATATTACAAATATTTTAATTAGTCTTAAAGATAATTGAATTTAAATGCCCACCATTAGGCCAGGCGACCTGGGGGGCCAACGGAAGATTTAGTTTCTTGAAATGAGACTGTTAGGAAACTTTCTGCGTAATTCGGCCATAACCGACTGAGCTGTGTGTGCAGTTGCACCATCTTGTTAAAACCACACATAGTTGAAAGGAATTCTCTTTCGGCGTAGTTCCGCATAGAAAATTCTCAAGTAACGGTCTCCAGTAACCGTAAAGCTGTGTCCGTGTTGTTCAAAGAAGTATGGCCCGACAACAAAATGTGAAAAAAATTAACACCACACTGCGACGCGAATTGGATGCAATTCCCTCTCATGCCGTATTTCTGGATTAAAGCGACAATTTTGTTTGCTTACGTTGCCGTTCAGATCAAGTTTTCTTTTGGTAGCGACTTTCATCAGCCATCCTGTACACGCATATAACATTTAAAAATATGTTTAGATATGGTCACCTCCAACAAAACTATTTTTAAAGAAAATTTTAAGCATATTATGTTTTATTTAACCATATTATTGTCACCGACAACCATATTATTGTTAAATTAGTCCTCCATCAAGAAGCCACAACCATATTATGGTTGCCCCTAAACATGTTATGGTTAAATATTGTTTTTAAATTAACAATAGTATTTTCCTCTTTTCCAAGAGCAACATGCTTTGATTGAAAATCAACCATGCTATTATAAATGTTAAAGATATTTTAGTTATTATTAACCAAAACATGTTCGGAGGCAACCATAATATGGTTGTGTCTTCTTGATGGAAGACTAAATTTAACCATAATATGGTTGTCGATGACAATTATATGGTTAAAATAACCATAGTATGTTTACAATTTTATTTAAAAATAGTTTTGTTGGAGGTAACCATATTTAAACATATTTTTTCTCTGCGTGTATAAACTGAAGAAAAGGTCCCATAACTGTCTAGTCACATAACTGCCCCTAGGGGGATACAATTTCTGACCGACCACCATTAGTTTTTTTTATCTTAACAATTTCTTAAAACATACTTGCCCCTTATCACCATCCATTAGGGTGGCGTTCCATAGAAATATGGCGGTTTAATGAAATTCTTAAATTTGGCCGCTGATGTGCCTAGGACGCCCCTAGATGGGTTAAATGTATGACAAACCCAACTTTATTTTCCAACCCCATCATTTGCTTCTAACATACCTACCTGCTATTTCCATTCCAATACAACATTTTCAATACGGACTAGAAATATTTTGAAGAAAAAGTCTTATAACTGCCTATGAGTTTTTTGTCCTTAAAATTTTTTTAAAACATACTTGCCCTTTATCTGCAACCGTTAGTGGCGTTTTATGAAATTCTTTAATTCAACAATTTTAATTTTTCGAATTTATTCTATGAGTTAAATTTCAGTTATGTATTTTATAAAGCTTTTTGTAATAGCTCTATTCCTTAAAATTTTTTTAGAAATGACTTTATACACTACCAGACTATTATATTGTATTTTCTTGTTACATTTTACCTTAGCTTTCCGTTGGATAGCAATGAAGTATATTTATGTACAGAAAAATTTACAATTATTGGACACCAGCAGAATGTAATGCATTTTCTGGCCCGCTACGGCCTTCGTCAGCATTCTTTGTGTCACACTGGCTTAGAAGTATTTTAGTAAATAAAGTTACTTTTTACTTTAGTAATCGTTTTTTATTATTGTATAACATTTAAAATAACTATACAAGGTTGTTAGTTGCGTTAGTTTCATTTTTGATTATGTTTTAATTTTTAAGCATTATTTTTTTAATATGGTCACACTATTTCACTTTGCACAAACAGCAATAAACTTTCTAAATTATAAAAGTTGCTTGTTATTCGTGGTTATTGTGCTTCATACGACGAATTTACTCAGCGAATTTTTACTGAAAAATTCGTCGTGTTGGGCGAAATTCGGTGTTCGTCCCAGTTGTGTTCCTAGCATAAGTTTGGCGAACAGAGCGCGAATTTTTGGAAATAAATTTGCACGAGTTGTAAACGTTGTTCTGGAGTAAGTCCTTGCATGGCGATTTGCCAAAGTATACTGGGGCTTATTCTACTTTCTCTAAAAAAACTTTTTCGATTCGAAAGCAATTTGATTGTTGCCCAAAAATTTTAAATGTATAAGAGGGAGAGGAATAGAATAAAGAAATTTTAATCAATACTTGCACAAGATGACTTTCTTTGTATAAATGAAGTCTATCTTCAAAAGAAAAGGACATTGTCTTATTTAAGTCATATATTGGCTTGCCTGAAACTAAAGTTGTCTATGATACAAAATACAACATTTAAAAAACTTTAGACCACTTTAGAAGTTTAAAAAAGCGAAAAAGCAATAAATTCTAAAGTGAAATTTTAACGATAACCATATTTAGGTTATCTAGATTTATGGCTTTTCCACTTTTTTAAACTTTTAAAGTATCTCATAATTTGTATTTTGTATCATAGACCACTTTAGTTCCAGGCTATCCAATTGTACTTTATAAAAAAGGATGTTTTCCAATCCAGTGTAATAATTGAAATTATTTTAATTTGATAAACAGCCAATTTTTAGTAAAAGGTTTTTATTCTTAAATCGCAAATAAATTTATCATATTTAAACAAAACATTTTTTTTTTGTCTTTTAAAATGCATAAGCAAATTGTTGTTCCTTTTTAAGATTTATCTACAAAGATTAGCATATTGTAGCCTTTTTTGATTATTGTCATATACAAAAAAATCTTTATAATTTAATATTTAAGTTCAATCAAATCATAATAAAATATTAGATGACAATCTATTAGAAAATGCAAAAATAAAAATCATCATCATCAGCTTAAAAAAAAAGCACAGAAAAGAAGGAAGATTTTAACCAAATTCAAACGAAAACAACCCTTAAAAACAATTAACCCCTCAAAAAAAAAAAAAAAATAATAATAATATAATCGCAAAAATACAACAACATCTATAAAGGCAACAACAAAATTATGACTAAATTTCTAGCACCATAAATTATTATCTTCAAATGGTAATCGGATATTTTTTTACACACACACACATATTTGCTTCGAACACGTTCTCTCTCTCTTCTCATACTCCAAAGGATTTTAAAAAGCAACTTCGACAGGACAACTTAATGCTAATAGAATAAAACATTAATGCATCTGTTATGGAACTCTCTGAAAAGGACTCAATTGAATTTGTTTTCAGACAAAACAAAAAAAAAAAAAAGGAAGCAAACATCATCAATAAACGTTCCTTTTTTCAATGTAGAGCACTTTGGCGTAAAAGTTATCTTTAGCTTTTTATCTCTGCTAAAAGTGAATAAATAGAAGATTTATAATGATTTTATTATTATTATCAAGGATTGTTCTTTTTTCTGTTCAATGTTGTGCCCGGCTATTATGTGCGCGTGTGTGTGTGTTAAAAGATCTAGACATATGTTTGCCGAATGAACATTGTAGTTTTACAAGCATTTCGTGATAATTTAGTAGTGATGATTTTGATGTTGCAGATAAAAAGAAAAAAAAAAATTGTAAATCATTGTTGAATTATTTGTTGGTACTTACATGGATGTGTGGCTGCAAAAGGATAATCCAGCGTAGGCAAACGTGGTGGATGCTGACCACAGGGATGTAAAGCGGGTGGACATTGATAACAAAACATGCCTCTTCCCGCAGCAGCAGGACCCAACTGTAATTGAAGCAAGATTTTGAGATAATAAATTTATTTATATGTAGAAAGTGTTTTTTTCTTCTTATTATTAATTTTATTAGTACTTTAACTGAAAGATGGGTTCAAATTTAGTACAATCTGTTTTACAGGGTTGTCGATCTAGTGGTTTTAAAACCGACGGTCTGGTAAGGCTGTCACCTATTTTATATTTGTCATTGTATTGTGTTAGTGAAAGGCTTGCCATCTACTAATATAGATCGTTTAATAACCGAAGAACGCATACAAATAGTTAGAACTTACTATAAAAGCAGTGGTTCAAACGCGGCCACTTTTTGAGCATTACGGAGTGAGAGTGGTCATCATAATCGACCTACTGTGCCAGGAATTGGCAAGATTATAAAGAAATTTTAAGAGTCTAGAAATGTTACAGATGTGGTCAGGCCTGTGCGTCATCCCAATGTTCGCACTGCCGAAAATGTCGTTTCTTTTAGTGAAAGTGTTGCGGATAATCCGAATTTGTCGATATCACGGCGCTATGCGCAATTATATATCGCGAAAACCTGATCTGATGTAGAAATTCTGAGTACAGTATCGGATTCAGTGCAACTCATGGGTGTTTTTCTTATGCTAATCCCACAAAGCTCTGCGCTTGTCTACTGGTCTCTCGCTAGAATCGAATCCGCAACCCACGCACTGAAAGACTAGCTCACTACCTACCAACTGCAGGAATCAGTAGGAAAAAATCAGGTCAGTATATCGTTAGCTAAAATGCAAAAAGGCTTAATAACAAAAAATTCAAAATCAAGTTTTTGATTGATTATTATGAATGCAATTAAACTTCTGCGATCAAAAATGACGCTTTTATTAACAAAAAACCAAGGGAAGCTTAGGTTAGAAAGGCTGGTGCGATGTAAACTTCACATCCTCACCCAAAGGCCAATATGGTCCATTGTGAAGTCTGAGTGAAATAAATCTAGTATGAAAAAAATAGGAGAAGTAAAGCGTGAAAGCACAGGAAAAGAAGGTAGTGGAAGATAAAAAAATCGGACAGCACAAGCAAAAACAACTCTAACAAATAGGAAAACTGTCCTACATGTGCCCAGTCTCCAGCCTGCAGCCTAAGAGATCTCCCAATTCGTGCAGGAATCTGCTACCCAGCCTGCTGTGGGCTGTAGCCTGGGACAGTGGCCCAGACAGTGCTCAGCTATCTCCAACTCCTGTGGGTCCTCACCATCGGATCCTCAGATCCGACAAGTTAGATCTCATTTTCACCGCCATTCTGCCTATCATACAGGCCCCGTGATAATACCTATCATGGTTCGGACGCAGGCCCTACTCTTGCCCAGCAGCGCGTCCGAATTCGACCTACCAAGCATCGGCACAGCGTGCGCGATACCCGTCAGTCTGTTCGGCCCCACCAAACCCGATTAGTCAACGAAGGGACGTAACTACAAGTGTGTTTATTTGATAAATGCAAAACGACGTAATTACACATTTTTTTCTAACAAAATATAATGAAATTGTTTTCTTTGAAAATTGTATGAAGAACTCCATAGGCGAATTATCAATGCATGTTTTTCTTACGTGAGAAAAAACTTCGTTAAAAATAATATATTCGTTTAAAATGTTTATAGTTTTCATTTTCCAAAGTTTTTTCATTCTCCTATTAAATTTTTTTTTTTGGTTAGTTGCGCCTTTTTGCATTTTAGTTAACGATATATAGTTTTTTTTCTCTTCAATTGCCCTTTGTTTAAAACACTTGACTATTTCATTCTTAAATTAACACTTAGAAGTTTTTAATGCATATTATTTTACAAAAAATTATATATTGTTATAAAGATGCGATACTAAAATTTACTTTGATATAAAAATAACATTTTCCTTGCAACAGAATCAAAAACCGATTTCTAAATTGATCGTCAGGACCAAAAAAAAAAAATGTAGAAAGTTTTACTTGACTTTATTTTCCACAATATAGAATTTTTTTCCGTTAGAGAGATATAAAGTAAAAAAAAAAGTTATTACAAATTTATTTGCAGCAGCCTCAACTTTTTTTTTACAACAAATGAATTGAATGCATGTGCGGTAGAAAGTTAAAAAAAAATTGTATAAAATTAATTTAAAGCAATTGCTTTGTTTGAGGACAATTTAATCAATTTATACAAACTGATGAATTAAGAAAATGGCAGTACAAAACCCAACAAGAAACGAGGCAAACTTAAACCCTCCACAGGCAACAGAATAAAACAGAAAAGAACATAAATTTAAAAATGCATTTTTTCCTACTTTAAAATCATCAAATCATATTGTAGTTTTTACATTTATGACAATGATCTTAAACAAAAAAAAAAATTTTTTTTTTTTAAAAAAGGGGACATGAAAAACTTTTTAAAAAAAACCCCAGTTTATTTATAAAATAACTAACAAACTGTAACAAATAATGAAAAAGAAACAATAATTGATTCTAATTGAATCGAATTAAAGGTGCAATTGACAATATTAACTCACTGGCAAAGATGAATTATAAAGACATGATGCATTTACCGCCTTTCAATACAATTAAATGTAATAAAAGAAACAAGAAAAAAATTGTATTCATACACAAACACATTTCCATACACACATCCATACATACATACACATATGTTACTAGTTGTATCTATGAGTTTGCATCTAAAAACATTTAATTTACTCAATGATTTGTTTGTTGTTGTTGCAAAGAAAATATATCTTTGCTTTTATAAATTTTCATTACAGATACTTAATATCTATAAATGCTCTTATATCTCTGTAGTTGTGTGTGTGTGTGTGTCTTTGTTCAAATGTTGCCCGTATATTGTGGCCACCCTTTTTTCGCTTTTGTCCCCGTTTACGAAATAATTGCCACCGGGTTCTTAATTGATGTAATATTTTCAATTACTTTAATATTATGCCGCATAATAATTGAATATCAATTGAATTTCTAAAACAAATTATTATTGATTCAGCTAAAAGCGTGATTGAAAATAAATAGAAAAAAAATAACAATAAACTATTAGTACAAAAATAGAAATAAAATAGAAGACATTTGAAATATTTACATGCGTCATATGTATACATGTATATAATGTATTTTCAGAGACAATGTAAATTGTATATAGAAATTACATTTTTTTTATTTAATTATAACTTTGAATGCTTGTAAAGATGGATTTATATTTAGCCAATTATCTTAAATTAAGTCTTGATTCAAACAGTGACCCGAACTTCCGAAATTTGGTAACTTTTGAACCGCAAACGTTTTAAGATTAGGGTTTAGTACCCTACCACCACATGTGGATAGGGATGCAAAAGATGCATCGATGTTTCAAGACCATCGGTGTATCTATCGTTCACGAACATCGATAGACATCGATGGACGGATACATCGGCCTCAAAACTAAAAAAATCGACATCGTTCTTTCGAACTGTTCGAGCATGTTTCGTTTTTTTTTTAAATTTTTTTATATTATTTTTTACCATTTTTAATTTAATTGTTTTTAATTAAGCCTATTAATTAGATATATAAAAAAGTTTAATAAAATACTACAGTTTAACCTCGGTTAACGCAACCCCCCATAAGCGTATCTCCTCGATTATCGCAACTATGGATGGGCAATAAATATCGAAATACATATTACATTATCGATATTTAAAAAAATAATAATCACTATATATCGCCGATATTTAAAATACCCATAAATCGATTCATCGATATATATTTATTTATTCACAGTAATACTTATATAATCAAAAACAATTTTATATTACAAAGTATATACACACCTGATTAGTTATTCTATTAAATTCTTAAAAACTACATATATGTTTACAAAATACATATACCATATAATCCACTTTTGGCTCCCCAGCCAGTAAACGAAAAATCCAACATAATAAAAAAAATTTCCCAAAGTAGTAGGCCAAGCAAAACTAAGGCAATAATAGCAATAAAATCATCCTTTATCCCACTCAATATATAAGTGTAAAGTTAGCATATTTGTTAGTTTATGAATTCGTGAGTTTAAATAAATGTTAGCAGCACGGTCACAAAAGACGCTAACAAAATACATATGTATAAAAAAAAAATAAGTATTGATTTACTGAGTAGAAAAGTGAAGCAAAAATTTCAAACGAAATGAGTTATTAGAGTGAGAAAAAGTACGGAGAACAAGAGGCAAATAGTTCCAGTTTCTTGTCACCCTCACAGCGAAAGACCTCTCAAATAAACTATATCTTATTCTAGGGATAACTATCTGAGGATTTCTACTAGAAGAGGAAAATTTAAATTCAGACCAAAGAAGACAAGGAACACCACTTTTAAAAACCCTATAAAAAAGTAATAAACAACGAATCCTGACAAAATTACCAAAATTACATCCCAGAAAAGTTTTCACATAATTAGAAACATGTACCCTCCTAGATATATTATACACATAACGCGTAATAATATTAACCTCAAGTCCATAAAAAACATGTGGCATCAAGGGTGAATATTTTTAAGAGCTCTTTATAAAAAAATTCAACATTTAAGCCGCTGTTCAACGGCTTACAATGCTGTGGTTTTTTAAGAATTCTATCATATGTTTTTTTAACTATAATTATTGTACATTTTCATAAATTACACAGTTCAGTGTTGTATTTGTTTTTTAAGATATATCAACAACATACGCCTGGGTTGTATATTCCACTACAAAATGAAAGTGAAAAACTTTTTAGTTCCCCATATACAATTTCACTGTATTCTAGAAAAGTAATGAAACGTTATTTTCATGATGGTTTCATTTTCATTTTATTTTAAACAACTATTTAAAGAAATTAAACTTTCTTTTTGCTCTTCTTACATATATTTAAATGTGTTACTGACGTCTTGCAAAATTTTAAAAATTTTTTTATTTGTTGTAATTTTGGTCTTCGTAAAATCATGCAAATTATTCTGTATTGCTTCCAAACTTCTTACTTTTCATTTGGGCTCTGCAACTTCATCTGACGTTTCATCTAAAAATGTATCTTCGAAACTAATGGCATGTAAGCGTTTTCCAATTTAATGGGCTGATTTGTCTCTTTTCTAGAAACGCCGAATGATCGTACACCTTTTAAAACCTCGAAAGTCCTATAAAGACCGCAAAGTTTTGCAACTGTATCATCTTTAGATTAAATGTACTTCTTATTGTTAGCACTACTACAAGATGCTGACGTATGCGCTCTGTTCTCGGACAATTTTTTGCGAATGCAGGCATTTCAATTAGCCCTAATCTTTTTTTAAGCAGAGGGATATTTTTCTGAAGGACCTATGGAAGTTAGTTCTCTTGCTAATGTGCGTACAATCGGAAAAATCGTGCAAAAATTTGATCAAACCGAGTCCGTAGGAGATGTGAAAACACCAGTGCATGCTCGTACAGCTCGTACTGCAGAAATATTGCTGCTGTTCGCGATAGTGTGGCTGAAGAGCCGTCTACCTCAACTTGTCGCCGTGCCCAACAATTGAACCTCCCACGCTCGTGGTTGATGAGCATTATGCATAAAGACTTGCATTTACACGCTTACAAGGTGCAATTTACTCAAGAACTAAAGCCTCTTGACCATTCCAAACGTCATCAATGGTCAGAATGGTGGCAAGAAATGGCAACAGTGGATGATCAATTTTCCAAGAAAATCATCTTCAGTGATGAGGCACATTTTCACCTCAGTGGATTCATCAATAAGCAGAATTGCCGCATTTGGGCGAATGATAATCCAAGAGTGATTGTCGAAAAACCAATGCACCCACAAAGAGTGACCGTTTGGTGCGGTTTATGGGCTGGCGGCATCATCGGGCCGTATTTTTTCCAAAATGAGGCCGGTCAGGCAGTTACTGTGAATGGTGTTCGCTATCGTGAGATGATAACGAACTTTTTATGGGCCGAATTGGAAGATATGGATGTGGACCAGATATCGTCCACAACAACAGGACGGTGTCACTAGCCACACAGCTAACGAAACAATGGCTCTTTTGCGCGACAAATTCAATGGCCGTATTGTCTCACGTCGTGGCGATGTTAATTGGCCGCCACGATCATGTGATTTGACACCGTTGTACTTCTTTCTTTGAGGTTATATGAAAGAAAAGGTGAACGTCGATAAGCCACCTACAAATCAAGAGCTAAAGGATGAGATAATTCGGCACGTTAACTCTATGCCGTTAATTATGCCTCAGCGTCATCGAAAATTTGGACCATCGGATGGAGGTGTGCCGCCGAGGTCGCAGCTATCATAATAAAAATAAATGATAATAATTTCAAAAATATTTTGTGTTTTATTCCCAATCAATATCGGCCCTTAAAATTTAACCACCCTTTAAATTAGGATTTCTTATTTATTTAATCATAGTTCTTAAAGAGAGACTTTTTCTCTCTAAAAACTTTCGGAGGGTACAATGAGTCAAAAAAGAATGCATATGCGATTGCAAATAACTGTAATTTTTTTCCTTGTATTATCTCATATTTCGATGTCACGTGCGACAGTGAAAAACATAATTTTCTATCAGTGCGTCGAAACTTAATGCAGAAAGCATTACAAGAACAAAGAAGAGATTTTTTTTATAAAATTAAATTAAAGAAACCCTACTGAAAAATAAGGGGTTTGTGATCTGGGTACTTAAATAATGTTGGTCACGTGCGACATCGTAAGTGTGAGAATTAAAAATTGGAAAATTATTTTTTTATGTAAATGATTTATTTTTATAAATACATACAATTACTTGTGTTATTAACTCTTCATGCTTAAGGTTATTTTTTATACGTTATTAGTAATGCCCGAAATGTGAATTCTGTGGAACGGGTATTGCTCCTAATCCATAACAGTTACTGGAAAAGTACCTTTTTGTATATAAAAACAAAACATATTTATATCTGTTTTGTTTTTTATTTTATTTATAAATAAACTATTTAATGTTTTATATCAGTCAAAGCAGAGAAAAAGTGACAATGTTAGGTTAGGTTATGGACCTATGCGGTCTATTGTGAATCTCTTCGATACAGAGAAAGAAGAAAAAGTAGAAATGTTAGTCGTAACGACTAACATTTCTACTTTTTCTTTGCAATTGTCTTGAAAACGAAAAAATGTATCACAATGAATAAAAGCGGCAATTATAGGGCTAATTAAGAGCTATTAATTGAGTGTCTTGTCAAAATGAAAATCCGTTTTATTTTGACTTTTGTTTCACTTTAAATGTGTACGACGGTCACGTTCGACATGATGGAAATGCCCATATACCTTTGTTTGGTTTGACATAAGCTCTTTAATTGAAAAAAAAGGGCATAGAAAATTTTTGCTCGATTAACGCAACCACCTCAGCTAACGTAACAGCCTAATTTTTTTTTTGGTAGCGTTATCCGAGGTTGAACACAGGATTTACCTAATTTTGACCTTTCAACATTGGAAAATGATCTTCATTATATAAGTTATTTTAAAAGGTTATATTTTCTCCCGTAAATCGAACCGTAACGGCACATCTATACCGTTAGTAATTGTCAATATAAACGTAATTTTGTATGCTGGTTTCAGAACGTTTTTGTTGAATTTTCATACTTTAAAGTCGCAATATTCTGCGAAACAGAAATAATAATAAGTTTAAATTTTTTATTAGAATTAAATGCTTCGGGTGCGTTAACATTAAACAGAATAACCTGTCCTTTGACTTACGACTTTTCTACTTCACTTCTGCACACTGATTTAAATTTTCATGATAAATCTCATTTAATAAAATAAAATTTCATGGCACAAGAAGAGTCGCAGAAGATCTACAATTTGTTTGATTCTATGTGCGAATTTTAAACGACATTTCTGATAAATTTATAGGTTTAGCTCCGATTTTTCTTCGGCATTATTACGACAAGAGGTAAAAAGTATCAGAAAAGTTTAAAATTTATTGATATCCTGCATTGCCCTAGAAAATTTTTCAGAAATCGTACAGAATTCTCAGACATTTCGCCAAATATTTCAGAATTTTCTCAGGCAAAGAGATGCGCATTCTTATCCACCACTCATGTGACCGGGCCGGGAAGAAATCAATCGAAATAAGTTGATCAAGAATTTTATTTTTAAAAATTCCCATAGTTTTTAAATTATTATTCATTGCATTACATTTCATTTATTTTTTTTTTTGTATTTTTAGAAATTCATTTTAAACTCTGTACCAGACATTCGCAACTATTTCAGTTTTCCTAATAAATTTATAAATTATTTATTTAAAATTAATTCATAACTGATGTAAAGAAATGTCATGTCATTATGACATTTAAACCGAAATCATTAAACACATGACTACTAATACAACGGCAAAGAAAAAAAGGTCCATTTACAAAAGAGACAGACGATTCCAAAGCATCTCTCTGTATCAAACACTACCACCACCAACATCAGCCATTCACTGTCAGACCAGAGTCATGTGTAAGTGCGAGTTCTATACGAGGACGACCCCTTTCTAAATAAAATATATATTATAAAATTTACATTTGTAACAAATTAAACATTTTCCTGTTCATTCATTCATTTATTTAATGAATTTTTCGTTTTTATTACTTATTTTTGTTGGCATTCTTTTAGAGGGGGTTTTTTAGCTAAAAAAAAAATAAATTAATCTATAGTTGTGTTCAACACACAAAAATTATGCAAACTTTACACATGACACTTCAGCTCTAATGGAATTTTGTATCCTTTGTAACACACTCTCGCACACTTACTCTCACACATACAACGAAACTTACACATTTAATAACTAATACTCAGTCACATTTAGCAGAAATTTGTAGTGAAATATTAAAATAAACTGGGGACCCCAGGTGCCTGGTAATATGAAACCAAAATAAATGTTCTCTCCCTGAAAACACCCAAACAAACACACACATCCATACACATTTACAACTATATATTATTTTGGTTGTTGTTTTTTTTTTTTGTTCATAAAACCACAAATTTGGCTTTTTTTTTTGTTGTTTTTCGTACATAACGGGAATGCGTTAAAGTGGCCGCCCATTTTGCTGACTGTTGGACTCAGGTGTTTTATTAATATCGTTTATATTTAACTGCTGTGAGTGTGCACGTTCGTGCATGAGAGTTGGGTGTAAAAGTTGATTTTATTGCAACATTTCCCTTGCGCACGGGGAGCAGAGGTGTTAAGCAATTAGTTTTAGTTGATTTTAAATGAATATTTGAATTTTCTACAATATCTAATTGTATATATTACAAGGTGTATGTGTATTAGGGTAACTGATGAACAATTGAGCATAAAAATTTATGTATTTGCAAATTTATTGGGAATTATGTATATGGTAATGATAATGAAATGATTCATTACAAAATTGATATACATATTCACATATGTAC